>CM053770.1:261990584-262038415 GCA_028658325.1 Potorous gilbertii
TTCTGCTCCCCAGGCTCAGGGCTTTCAGTGGTGTGCAGGGCTGCTATTCAATGTGAGCTTACGTTCTTGTGCTCAGGTGGGGGCAGGGCTGCCTCCCAGGCTCAGTTCCCTCAGGGAGTTTATGCAGAGACCTTCAGTAATGGTCCCGAGCTTCTCCCTGCTCCGGGAGCCCCTGGCCTCTGCCACTGCCTCCCAAGGGGGCCTGAGTTATGGAGATACCATGCTCCCCTCTCGGCCCATCAAACAATCTCTCTCACTGACCTGTGCGCCTGTGGGTTGAGGGACCTTCGTGGCCGCTAGAGATTCCGTCCCTGAATCCTGCTCGGATCTGCTCCTCACGGTGCTGGGTGGCCAAGGTAGGGCTGGGCTCCACTCTGGTCCCGTGAGCGACGGACCTTTGGTGAGGGTTTTTCAGGTCTTTCTGGAACAGAAATCTCCTCCACTCCCTTGTTCTGTGGCTTCCACCACTCCAGAATTTGTTAGGAGTTCTTCTTTACAGATATTTTATAGGCTGTGGTTTCGGAGCTAGCATATGTCTGTCTTTCTACTCCTCCATCTTGGCTCCTCCCCTAAACTGTTTAATTTTAATAAGTCCCTTAGGATTTTTCTTTCCTGTTTTTCTTTCCGTGCTTCTCTCAAGTCTTGTATTTGAAAGACAATTTTTTTCTGTTTAGTTCTATTTTTCTCAAATATTCCTCTACATCATTGAATATCGTTTTTCCCCACTCAGCTTCGATGGGAGGTTAATCTTGGTTTTAATCCTTGTTCCTCTGACCTCTGGAATATATTCCAAGTCCTCTGACCTTTTTAATGTCCGAGCTGTCAAATCATGTGTTAACATAATTGTGGTTCCGCCATATTTGAATTATTTCTTTCTGGCTGCCTCCACTATTTTCTCCTTAACCTGAGAAATCTGGAATTTGGTTATAACATTCTTGGGAGTTTTCTTTATATCTCTTTCAGGAGGTTATTGGTGCTTTCTTTCAATTTCTGTTTAATCCTTTGTTTCTGGAATATCTTGAATATTGGTTTTCCTTGATAACTTGCTGAAATGTGATATTGAGGCTCTTTTTGTATCATGGCTTTCAAGTAGTTCAATAATTTTTAAGTTATCATTCTTGAATCTGTTTTCCAGGTCAGATGCTTTTCCAGTGAGATATTTCAGATTATCTTCTCTTTTTTATTCTTTTGATTTGTTTTATAATTTTTTGATTTCTGATACGATCGTTAGCTTTGATTTGCTCCGTTCTAGTTTTAAGGAATTTTTTATTCAGTGAAGCTTTGGGTTTCCTTTAAAATTCGGCTGATTCTGATTTTTAAGGCATTATTCTCTTCATTTGTTTTCTCAACCTCTTTTGCCATTTGGTCTAGTCCATTTTTTAAGATGTTATTTTCTTTAGGATTTTTTTGGGTCTCCTTTACCAAATTGTTGGGCTTATTTTTTTGTTAGTTTTTTTGCATTACTCTCATTTTTCTTCCAAATTTCCCTGTATTTCTCTCATTTGATTTTCAAAATCCTTTTTCAGCTGAGATCAATTTATATTTATTTTGGAGACTTTAGTTATAGGAACTTTGACCTTGTTGTCTTCTTCTGGTTTTATGTTTTGATCTTGTCACCAAAGTAAGATTCTATAGTTTGAGTTTGTCCCACTCTTTGCTCATTTTCCCAGAAAATTACTGACTTTTTTCTCTTTAGTAGGGTAAAGCTCTGCTTCCCATTTGGAGGGTGCCCTGTTCCAAGTTTCAGGGGGTTTGTGCAGTTGTTTTCAGAAATACCTCTAGGGACCTGTAAGTTTTCACTTCTCCCAAGGTGGTATGATATAAGGAGTGGTGCTTGCTACTCTCCTGGCTTGTGCTCCAGTCTGTGAGTGACCACAATCATCTTTTCTGTTCTGGAACTGTGAGGAGGGTTCCCTCTCCATTTCAGCTACAAGTTCTGCTATGCCGGTGCTCCTCCATGACCCAGGATTACAACCCATATCCAAGTATGAACAAAGCAGAAGAGTTCTGTGTCAGTCCAACAGAGATACATGTAATCTCCTGATCAATTCTCTTATGGTCTAGAGGTAAGTCAATGAGGAAAACAATTTACGTAGGCAGATAGATAGATAGACAAACAGACAGCTAGATAGATATTAGAGTATTGCCTTCTCTAAAAGCAATAATAATGATACTAAAATCAAGAAGCTCACATTCTGATAAAGAAAGATAAAACATCAAGGGGAGTTGCAATAAGATCACCATATCTTATTCAACCATTCCACAATTCATGAGACCTGAAAAGGGAAAGGAATAAGTGGCTTAGTCATCCTCAAAAAATATAATCCTGCCCAATGACTCAACAATCAAGAAAATAGGGTTAAGAGAGGCATTACCCCATGGTAGGTGGGCAAGAAACCTAGTGGGAAGGTATAGTAGTCTATAGAGACAGGTAAGTAGAGTCAAGTGGGTAACATGACTATAAGTTCCTGAAGAAATAGGGCCTTGACAAAAGTAGGCAATATTGGATAAATTATTAAATACCACAGTGCTTCAGAAAACTCCTTAAGTGTATAAGTTGCAAAGAAGTTACAGACTTGCGTTGATACAGGGACTTTCTTCAGTTTAGAGTTTCCTATCCCAATGAAATTGAAGACTCTTTCCTTTTGTATACCACTACAAGGGAATTAATGTTGTTTCATTGTGTCAGACTCTTTGTGACTTCATTCAGGGTTGTCTTGGTAAAGACACTGGAGTGATTTGCCACTTCCTTCTCCAACTCATTTTTTCTGTTAAGGAAATTGAGACAAGTAGGGTTAAGAAGTTTTCCAAGTTCATACAGATAATTAATGTGTAAGTCCAGATTTGAAGTAAGAGCAATGAACCTTCTTGTCTCTAAGTCAAACACTGTATCTTCTAGGCCACCTAATTGCCCAGACATCTAGCTCTCTGGAAAAGGCAAGGCAAGATGATAAATTTGGAACTAAAAATATTGGAAAATTCAAGTGTACCAATAAATATTTTAAAAAATAAAATGTTGAATTGTTGTATTTATTAATTTATAAATTGACATTATTGTTACTTTGCCGTTGTTCAGTCATTTTTCGGTATTGTAATATAAAACATACTAAATCACTATTGATTAGACCAATGCAGTTCAAAACCAAAAAGCATAAGGTATCATGGCATGTGTATCAGATTAACTAACATAACAGAAAAACGAAATAACAAATGCTGGAAAGTATTTGGAAAAATAGGGACACTAAAGTACTATTGGTTAAGCTGTAAACTGGTCCAACCACTCTAGAAAATAATTTGGAACTATACTGAAAGTCTATAAAACTGTGTATACACTTTGATTCAGCAATCTCAACTCTATGGCTATTTAGGAGTGATATATACAAAAATACTTATAACAGCTATTTTTGTGATGGCAGAGAATTAGAAGTTTAGGGAATGCCCATCATTTGGGAATGGTTGAATCAGTTGTGGCATACGATTGTGATGAAATACTATTGTGCTATAAGAAATGATCAGGGGGATGATTTTAGAAAAAATATTGGGGAAGACATATCAACTGATGCAGAGTGAGCTGAACAGAATCAAGATAATAGGGGAATTTTTTTTAAATGTCATTGATTTTTGACATCAAAAAATTTGAGTTCTAAATTCTCTCCCTCCTACCCATTGCCCGCTCATCTAAAAAGTAACCAATATGATATGTGTTATACATGTGAAATCATGTCAGACATATATCCAACTTAGCCATTTCAAAAAGGAAGACAAATAAGAAAGTGAAAAGTTTATATTTCCATTTTATCTCAGAGTTCATTAAGTCTTTCTTTGTAGGTAGATAGCTTCTTTCCCCATAGGTCCTTTGGAATTGTCTTGAATCATTGTACTGAGCAATTGTACTGAAAATGACTGTTATACAGTTAATGATCATTACAATATTGCTGTTCCTATTTGCTCACTTCACGTTGCAGCAGTTCATCTAAGTCCTCCCATGTTTTTCCGAAATTTTTGCCCTCATCATTTCTAATAGCACAAGAGTTCTCCATCACAATCACATACCACAGCTTGTTTAGCTGTTTCTCTTTTGATGGTAACTCACACCACAATTTCCAATTCCTTGCCACCACAAAAAGAGTTTCTATAAATATATTTATACGTAAAAGTCATTTTCCTTTTTTAATCTGTTTTGGGTACAAACCTAAAAAAAGCAATGTTAGATGAAATTTTAAAAAGTGATTTAAAAATTACAAATAAATTAATTAAAGATTTAAAACAAAATTATGAAACCACATTATCCTGTGAGACTGAATCAACAGTACTACCGATATCTTATTATTACTCTCTCCCTCACAGATTGGAACCTCTGTCTGGAAGGAAGAACCATGACCTCTCTATCCTTCATTTATTGGGGGAGCCATAACATGGCCTTCTGCTTATTTTCTGCCAGCTGCCCTGACTTTGTATTTCTCCTTCATGACCTTAGACTGGGTGCTGTCGTCCTTCATTTTCGTCCTCCAATTTGCTTTACACTTAACAGTGTTCTTGACACATGGCGGGCACTCAATAAATCTTTACTGAGTATTGACAAAGACCATCATGGACTGCAAGACTAGCAATAATCTATACTTTTATGGCTGATATTTTGTTTTATTTTTTGGCAGTTAATAAACATTTCTCGAATGTGCCAAGCATAATGCTACACACTGAGGTCACAAAAAAAGAAAAAGCCAGTCCTACTTTCAAGGAGCTCACATTCCAGTGGGAGAGACAACCCGTGAATAATTAAGTACAAACAAGACACATACAGAATAGATGTAAGGTAATCTGAGAGAATAATGCACTAGCACCTGGGGGAATGTGAAAGGCCTCTGGCAGAAGGTGGGATTTGAGTTGAGTCTTGAAGGAAGTCAGGGAAGCTAAGAGGCTAAAGTGAAGTGGCAAAGCACTCCAAGTCCTGGGAACAAGTCAATATAGAAGTACCAAGATGGTTGATAGTGTGTGTCATATTGAAGATCTATGAGTCAACACTCTGGGCTTTTAAACTGTGTTGAGGGAGATAAGGTATAAGAAGAGTGAAAAGGTAGGAAGCAGTAAGGGTAGATGGTTCTTTATATACCAACTAGAGAACTTTATTTTTTTTTTAATAACCAGAGTTCAGTGAGTTATGGCTGATATTTTAATGAGGCTGAAGGGAGAACATTTTCACCATGGTGCTTACACAGTAGACTACATCCTATCTAATTATTCTCAAGGGATGGGTCAGAGAATGTACAGCAACGCAGGAATGATGTTTATCTTGAATTCTCTGGTCATTTCAAAGCGCCTTCTCCAAAATACATTGAACAATATATTTAGCCAAGTGCTATAACAAAATATCCATCATAAATCTCCAGAAGGCCTACAGGTTCAGCATATTAGACTTCAGTGCCTTGCCACATTTTCAAGCCTTCCTGTGAGAATGGAATTAATTGATGAGGAAAGAGTTAGTCTCCAGATTCTGTGTAGAACTATAAGGAGCTAGAGAACCTAATGACAGTAACAACTGGAAAGTATACACCTCAGAACAAATAACTCAGGTATTTTCACTCTGATTATGATCATTCCTTTTTGACTTGTCAGTTTGCTCAGTTTCTTGATGTGTAAACTCAAGGTCATGGTTATGATCTCTGTGTAAGTGATTCTCTTCTCTGGGCTGTTGTTTGACATCAAATTTTGGGTAGTATTTTGGTTTGGAGTTGAGACTTTTGTTCAAATTCTTTTTCTGGTTCTTATGAGCTGTGTAAACTTTTTGACTTCCCTCTGAGATTATCTCCAATTCTTTCTATAGCTATCATTTGTATATACTTCTTTACTTATTTTCTCTTCCCCACTGAGTATGAATTTGGTGAAGTCAGTGGCTGTGTTTTGCTTTTCTCTGTAACTCCATTGCTACCCACAGTGTCTGGGACATAGTAGCCACTTAATACAAGCCTGTTGACTTACTGTGACTTGACCATGGGCAAGAGTCAGCCTCCCTGATTGCTCCATTACCATGCCTGTATCATAGGCATAGTATTATCTTTGTAGCTCACAGAATCATTGTGAGCCTCATCTGAGATGATGTATGTAACATACTTTATGAATCTCAAGAATGTTATGTAAATATGAATTCTTTTTTTTGTTCGGATCCATGATGTTATATGCCCCAATTCTTCTTTTGGTCAATTGTAAATGTGTGTTACTGATTGCAAGGAGAATTGGGCACAAGAGGGTCAATTCCTTGCTGCACTTTGTATCTTAATCTTTATGATGGAATACTGCGAAGGTGCCTGAAGGACATCAGCATTCTGAGTTTCAATTGCAACTTTACCTGTCAGGTTCCTGTTCTCCTCATCTGTAATTTAATTTTGTTCCAACACAGTGTGGTTGGCCTTTTCCATTCCAATGGATGGAATGAAGAATTTTGAAGAAATAGACATTTATTTATCCCGGACTTTGTCAGTTACAACCTGGACAACCTAGAGTCAGTCACTGCATGTCTCTGTTCTACCTTTGGAAAGAAAGGGCCTGAATAACTGAGCTCTAAGGTTCCTTGAAGCTTTGAGTGTTCCTCTGATCACATTTCAAAGAAGCATTCAGAGAGAGATGAGGGTCTTCGCAGAGGGTCTCAGAAATTCCCCACCTATTTTCAAAGAAAGAGTGTGACGTTCTGTGACTTTTTGAGGTGGAGGTCGCTTTTTAATGGCTTGAAGTGCTAGATCTCCTAACTTCTTCTGCCTGGAAAACTGGCATTTACATTTGCAGAAAATAAAGCAAATTCCATTCGTTACACGGGGAAATTTAAAATGAGGAGATTGCTGACATGACCTAAAACCTTCGAAATTTTATTTTGTCTTGTTGTCTTCTGAGAATTCCAGGTCTGTGACTTCTTTCTCCCTTTTGGTTATTTAGGGGGAAGAAGAAGCCTGAAATACAGGAATATATGGTTTGTCTATGTGTTTGTGAGTATGTGTGTGTAAATGTGAATGTATATAAGTGTGTGTCTGCTACAGATAAATGTGTATAGGTTTGTCTATAGGACAGGAGATGAGATTAAGCAGCTCATTGAATTCAGGGTCACTGAATTGTGTCAATGTTGTTAAAATAGTTGAAGTGCAAGACTAAATATTGGGATATTTGGAAGGTTGGACAATGAATTCTAGTGTTGACTTGGGAATTTAGGTCTTGGGGAAATGTTGGGGAAGAAGAAAAGGAATAGCAGGTTATTTGCAGTGCAGTGGAAGGGTGACATAGGTATATCTATCCATCCATTTATTTAGCTATCATCTGTCTGCCTATCTATCTATCTATCTATCTATCCCCTGTCTATCTATCTATCCATCTATCTCCCGTCTCTCTCTGTATGCATAAATGCATGTATTCACACATACATAAATATATGAGCACTATTTTATATGTGTAAATATATATAAAAAATTTTTTTCCAAATGTAAAATACTTATGTATGTATAAAGACATATGAATATATATATATATATATATATATATATATATGTAAATCTGGATATTGCTCCATCAATATCTCTATGGCTTCTATTTAAATATCTACGTTTATTTATTTATTTATTATATCTGTCTCTATATGTACATTTTTATATCAATACATTTCTCTATCTCTAGCTCCACATCTCTTTATCTCTGTCATCTCCCTCTTCTTCTCTACCTTAGCTCTATCTCTGTCTTGCCGAACTACATTAGGAGACATAGTTTTCTCTCTAGCAGGTGCCTGGAGAAATAAAATTACTGCCCCATTCCTAATTGCTTTTCAGAGTCAATTACCTCTTGCAGTAGTTTATCCTCATGGCAACCGATCAGGTAAATGGATTACTTTTACAGAAGAAGAAATAGTATTCAGAGGTTATATAAATCATAAATGTCACCTCTGGTAGGGGCTGTGAAGATTGTATTGTTCAGCGAGCTCACTTTACAGATTCTGGGCCTGATGCTCAAAGGAAGCAGAAAGTGAGACATGAAGAGGCACTAAAGGGGAAATGCCAAAGAAGGGGTAAGACTTTACCCAAAAAAGCGGTAAAATTAGCTTTAAAAACCAGACCTCTCAAATTCCCAGGCCCATTTTCTGTTTATCGAGCCAGATTTAAGGCATGGGCTTGCCTCTTGTTTGGTCTTATCCAATTAGTGTAAAGATATTCTCACAAGAACAGGGAGGAACCTTACTCACCTTATTTACAAGAAATATTCTCAGTGACTGAGAATAAAAAGGGAATTTATTTGAATGGGAATTTTCCAGTTTGAAGAATAAAATGGCTTCTGTTAGTCATCAATTTGGGGGCACAAACGGGACATCTCTTTCTTATCAAAAAGTAAAGTCAGTGTGAACACTTAGCAAAAATTAAGAAGCACATCTAAGCAGTAAACTATTGACAAATTGCTCACGAGTAAACTCAGAATCAGCACCCTAGAAATGCCTGGCAAATGCAAAAATGTCTGGACTTTAGAAATGAGTTAGTAAAGGAAACAAACCAAAACACGAGAAGCATTTTGGAAGCGATGACATTTCTCCGCTGTCACATTCTTTTTAGTTTAAGGTTAGGACATAAATCTTAAACCATATATCTTGATCATTTGAATAGAGGATAGAGTAATCGAGCACCTACATAGCACCATAAAGAGTGCTGTGCCTAAAGTCATGAAGACTCAATTTGATGAGTTCACACTTGATCCGATGCTTATTGAATTTGTTACCCTGGGTAAGTCATTCAACCCCATTTACCTGAGTTCATCATTTGTTAAATGAGTTTTGGAAGGAAATGGCAAACCACTCCATTATCTTTGCCAAGAAAAAACACAAATGGAAAGTTGTATACAACTGGAAAATATCTTAACAACAGCAGAGTCATCACTGTCACTAGTTTCATAGCTCTTTGTATTTCTATTATTTTTTTTTATGAAGGAAACTTCATTTAGAGTAAGAATAACTGTTTTCAAGTTCGGAGTTTGCTTTTAACGATCTAAGTTTCTTTATAAAAAACAGTCCATCAGTTTGGCCCTTGCGTTCCCAACCTGTGAAACAGTAGTGCTGATAAAATTAAATCAATTCATATAATGTTTGAATATTTTCAAATCACTTTCCTGAACTCAACTCCATGAAATATGTGCTGAAATTATTACTCTCCCTTATCCTCATTTTTCATTCTCTCTATCTAGATCTATAGATTTATGAGTGTATTTTGTGTATAGATATATAGATTGTGCTTTCAAGTGCAAGTATTTATATGTGAGTATAAATGTGTGCTCACCTGTGTGCTCACACATATGTGTGTGTATATGCACATGTACACACATGCATGAAAACTGTTTCCAAATTATTTGTGAGTCTTCTTTATTATCTTTGTAGTGGTACCATTCATTTCCCTGATGTTCATTATATATAACTTCCTCTGGTCATTCTGTAGAGCTAAGTATTTAAAACTCTGTTCATGAATTGTTTGACACAGCTTATTCTCATCTTTTCTACTGCAAGCTCCCTTCAGCTACTTTTGGCATTAGAAGGATGAGATCATTCCTTTGTTCAGGTGTAATGGGATAGAATAGTTTTCAAGTTTTATCTGAATAAATATTTTAATTAATTCTTCTTTTCCACACTGTTTCTGCTATTTATCGTGTGATTTTATTTTAGTTAACTTCCAGCTCATCAGTAGAGATGAGCAACCTCTCAATCATCACAGATTTTCTCCTCATGGAGTTCTCCAGGATGTAGGAGTTGCAGGTGTTACATGCTCCACTGTTCTGCTGATTTACCTGGCTGCCCTGATTGGCAATTTTCTCACCATTGCTGCAATTGTTACAGATCCACTGCCTCAGTGTCCTATATATTATTTTTTTCCTGAGCAACTTGTCTGTACTGGATATCTGCACCATCTCAGACACGCTTCCTAAATTCATTATGAATTCCTTGTCTGGCTCTCAGTCCTTGTCCCTCCTTGAATGTGCTGCCCAGGTCATGTTCTTTCTCTTTTTTCAACAAAAGAATTTGCTTTATGTCTATGTCATATGACTGCTTTGTGGCCACCACTTGCACTTTTGCAACATCATGATGCCAGCCCGTTGTGTATGGAGCAGCATTTGTCTCATGGCTCAGTGGACTGAGTTTTTTCAACTGCACACACAGAGAATACGTTCCACCTGCCTTTCTCAGGATCCAACATGATCCATCAGTTTTCCTGTGATATCAGTCACATCTTGAAAGTCTCAGCTTCTGATGTGTTTAGTACTGAGTTTGTATTAATTGTAGCAAGTTTGTGTTCTTTGTCCTTCTGCTTTGCCTTTTTACTTGCATCCTATGCTTGCACGTTTTCCAGTGTGATCAAGATTCCTTCTGTGGAAGGATGCTACAAGTCCATTTCAACTTATTCCCCTCAGTTGATGATCCTCATCTTATTTCTCATTTCTGTAATGATTGCAGTAGTCAAGGAAACATCAGATACCTCACCTATCCAAACTCTTTTAATACAATCGTCCATACCATAATCCCTCAATTTATGAACCCCATCATCTACAGCGTGAGGAACTAGAAGGTCACAGGTGCCATGGGCAGGATGATCAGGAGCATTGTTTTCCCCAAGAAAGAAATTTTCATCCTTGATGACATAAAACAGCTGTAAAATATGTATTTGGTCTGTCCAATGTTTAAATGACACACAAGTTATGCTAAAATGGAGATAAATGGCACCAACAATATACCACCTTAGAAAATAGGCCATTAAATGAAATGTTGCATAGGATGGAATGAATCAGGCATTGGTTTTCACATAGCATAGAACCTTCAAGTGGTAATTGTGAGTAATGGAATTATTAAGACATCAACCCATTGTCTTTGGACAACAGTGTCATCATAAAAATGGATGGGACACTCATTGTTCCCCTGAACAATGGTAGATAAACTTAACCAAAGCATCCATGAGGATCATTGTGTTGTTTTCCTCACTTAATGTGGTACTTACCCTCTTACTTTCATCTTTTTTATTCTACTCATCTTTATGATGATAATGTCTTCCTCCTTCTTCATTTGTTGAAGAATTCATTATTCTTTAGATACACACAAAATATATATGTTCACACACATACACATACATGTACATAGAAATGTATACATACATATTATCTAGCCAAATATATATGTAGGTTTTTTGTGTGCATATATGTATATAATGGTTCCCTGGGAACTTCAACTCTTTGTTCCTAAGTTTGTTCATTTGCACAATGAGGGGTTTGGGCTTGATGGTCACCATGGTCTCTCCATCTTACTTTTGATGTGATGATCTTGTACACAGCCTTTCTCCATTCCTGAAGCTGGAAGTAATCTTTCATTGTATATGATTTGTGCATTAATTATCTTTTCCCTATGTGTTTGTTTTGTTTTATTTTCAACTACATGTATAACTACCTTATCTCTTTTGATGGATTCTCTGTTCCTTTTCCTTGCATACAGCTGGGTCAATTAGCAAAAATAATGGCTCTCTTGAAGTGATCATGTGTATTGCAATTGGCACAATTTGAAACTGAAATTATAAAAAATATAGTAATTTTTTGTTGTCCAAGGGAAATATCTAGTGTGAAGTTTAAAAATGCAGCCATCTCAGGGGATTAATTATTTGTATTAATTATGACATAGATAAGCTTTTTGAGGGCAAAGGTTATTTCAGTTGTGTCTTCATATTCCTATTACGATTTTTTCCACAGACATAATTTGTGAGTCACAAATTATTATATATTAATTATTAATTTCAAACTTATTGAGAACAGTATCCTTCTTTGCTTTATTTTATATTTTCCTACCGTTTAGTATTGCATCTCTTTCTTAGGAGGCAAGTAACGAATATCTGTTTAATCGAATAGTTGGGGGGGCAGAAAGAGAGAGAGTGACAGAGAGACTGAAAGAGAGAGAGACAGAGAGAGAGATGAAGAGAGATGACAAAAGAGACAGATTGCAATATGAATGAGTGGATGGATAGATGGGTGAAAGGAGAGAGAAAATAATTTATTAAGTGATCAATTTATGACTTCTAAAGTAGATGGAAAAATAAAGACAGAGACTCACAAGCTTTCCACAATTTCCCTCCAAAAACTGCAAAATAATGCATCCAATAAAATTCTAAAGTGGCATAAGCAACAAAAATTCAGGAAAATATAATTTTCTAACCCAAGACAACTTAGAAGTTTGGCAAGAAATGTCTTTTTTACCGGGGTGTTGCTCATACTTGGACTTTAGTGCAATGTTGACTGCACCCTGGAAAGCCAGGATTGGTCCATGCGAGTGGCTGCATTGTTTCAAGGTTTTGGGACAAGAACTCACTGATAGTGAAGTCAGAATTGAGAGAGTCTCTGACTAAATAGTTATCCCTTTCCTCTGCTTGATCTTTTCTCTCAGATATTATTAGAACTTAGTTTTGCTGTCTCAATTATGCCCATCTACTAAAATGTTTCAAGATATGAGTCATAAAATTTGTCATGTAAGTCATATCTGCGAATAAAACTTAATCATTAGATTGTTTGCTCCATAAGTGAAGAGAGGAGAGTTCAATTTTAATGGGGCATTCCAGGTCACATGATGTACAGGAAATGCAGATCTTACAGATTGTACTGACGACCAATCTTCTCATCACTGTTGCAATCATTGATGTCCCACATCTTCGGTCTCCTATTTTGCCTGGAAAAGGCAAGGCAAGATGATGAATTTGGAACTATAAATATTGGAAAATTCAAGTGTATCAACAAATATTTTAAAAAGGAAATGGTAAATTTTTATTAATTTATAAAATGACACATTAATATTACTTTGTTGTTGTTCAATCATTTTTCTGTACTATAATAAAAAATGATTCCAGAAATGCTTTTGAAAACCCAAAACTATTAGGCATTATATCATGTTAATCAGATTGGCTAACATGACAGAAAAGCAAAATATCCACTGCTGGAAGGGATGGGAGGAAATAGGAACAATAAGGCACTATTGGTTAGGTTGTTAACTGGTTCAACCATTCCAGAAAATGATTTGGAGTTCTGCTCAAAGTCTATAAAACTGAGTATACTCTATGGCTATTTCACAAAGAGTAAAAAAAGGAAAAGGAGTGATGTATACAAAAATATTTACACAAATCCTTTTTATGATGGCAAAGAATTACAAATTGAAGGGATGCCCATCAATTGGGAATGGTGGAACAAAGTGTGGTATATGATTGTGACAGAATACTATTGGACTATAAGAAATGATTAGGAGGATTATTTCTGAAGAAAAAAAGCGTTGGAAAGACATACCAACTGATGCAGAGGTAGTTGAACAGAATCCGGAAAACAAGGGAATTAAAAAAATATTTATTTTTAACATTGAAAGAAATGAGTCCTAAATTGTCTCCCTCCTACCCGTCCTCTGGCCACCTAGAAAGCAAGCAATATGATATCCATCATTTATGTGACAACATTTAAGACATGTCCACATCAGAAATTTCACAAAAAAGAAAAAACGTAAATGAGAAATTTATATTTCCATTCTTACTCAGAATTCGTTAATTCTTTCTTTGAAGGTAGGTAGCATTTTTCCTCATGAGTTATTTGGAATTATATTGACCACACTAACTAAATGTTTCAAAGCTGATGATCATTACAATATTGCTGTTCCTTTCTGCTCACTTCACTTTGTAGCTGTTTATGTAAGCCATCATCCTCATCATTTCTATAGTACAATAGTTATCCACCAAAATCACACACCAGAACTTGTTTAGCAATTCCATATTTGATGAGCATATCTCCAATTTCTAATTTTTTGCCACCATTAAAAAAGTTTTTATAAATATTTTCGTGTAAAGAAGTCCTTTTCCTTTTTCATTAATATCTTTGGGGTACAGACTTACAAAAAACAATGTTAAATGATAAAATTTTCAAAAGTGCTTTAGTAATTGTGAATAAATGAATTAAAAATTAAAAGAACAGTGAAATCACATTATCTTATGAGACTGAATAAATCATACTATTCACATCTTATTATTACTGTACTGATTGGAAGCTCTGCCTTGAGGGCAGAACCATGACCTCTACACCTTCTATGTAATGAGGGAGCCTAACACTGTCTTCTCCTCATTCTCTGCCAGCTTCCCTGACTTTGTGCTTCTCCCTCATGCCCCTATACTAGCTACTTTCTCCCCTTCATCTACCTCTTCCCATTTCCTTTACACTTAACAGTGTGATTGACACATAGTAGGCATTCAATAAATCTTTAGTTACTCTTGACAAAGACCCTGAAGGGGTGACTTTCAATAGCCTATAATTTTGGGGTGATATTTTATTGTATTTTTTGGCAGTTAATACACATGTACTGAGTGTGCGGAGCACTGTGCTATGCACTAAGTATACAAAGAAAGGAAATGTCAATTCCACTCTCATGAGTTCACATTGCAATGAGAGAGAGACAACCTGTGAATAATTAAGTGCTAGACTTGCTAGAGTCATACAGAGTTGGTGAAAGGCAATCTGAGAAAGGAAGGAACCTAGGGGAATGGAAAGGCCTCTGGCAGAAGGTGGGATTTGAATTGAGTATTGAGGGAAGCCAGGGAAGCTAAGAGGTTAAGGTGAAAGGGGAAAGTACTGCAAGCCCTGGGTGCCAGTCAGTGTAGAGGTACCAAGATCGTGGATAGTCTGTGTCATATGGAGGAGTCAGTAGGATGGACTTATACAGTGTGTTGAGGGGAATAAGGTATGAGAAGAGTGGAAAAGTAGGAAGGGATAGGGGCAGATAGTGCCTTATAAGCCAACTAGAGAATTTTTTTTTTGAGGTAATGAGAGTTCAGTGATTTATGACTATTTTAATGAGACTGAAGGGAGAATATTTTTTCACCATGCTGTTTATACAGGAGGCTATAACCTATCTAATTTCTTCTCAAGGGATGAGTCAGAGAATTGATAGCAATCTAGGTATGATGATGTTTATCTTGAATACACTGGTGATTTCACAGATCAGAACAACAGATAGGACTTATATTTACATGACATTCTTGAGACTCTTCAAAAGATACTGGGCAATATATTTCACCGTGTTCTATAACTAAGGAATCATCCAAAATCTCCAGAATGTCAACAAGTTCAGTTTAGATTTCAGGGCCTTGCCACCTTTTTGAGTCTTCCAGTGAGAATGAAATTAATTATTGAGGAAAGAGATAGACTCCAGAATCTGTGTAGAACTGTAAGCAGGAATAAACCTAATAACAACTGGAAAGTATAAACTTGAGAAAGTAATTCAGGTATTTTTACTGTGATCATGATTATTTTTCTTTTTTCACTGGTCAGTTTGCTCAGGTTCTTAATGTGTGAACTCAAAATTCTGGTTATGATCTCTGTGTAAGTGATTCTCTTTTCTGGGAGGTTGTTTAGCATCACTCTGTGGATAGTATGGTGGGTTGGAATTAAGATCTTTGTCCAAATTCTTCTTCTGACTCTTATAAGCTGTGCGATTTTTTGGCTTCCATCTGAGATTTTCTCCAATTCTTCCAGAATATGTGTGTATATATCTATCTATAGATATGTAGACAAACATACATATACATATACACATATTTGTATTTATGCAATCTATACGATTTCTCCTCCCCAATGACTGTGAGTTTGTTGAAGTCGGACACTGTCTTTTGCCTTTCTTTGTAACCCCAGTGTTTACCACAGTGTCTGGGGAGATGGTAGGCACTTGATAAATACTACTGGTTTACTCTGACTTGACTATGGGTAAACCTCAGCCTTACTGAACCTTCCATTAATGTGCCTGTACCATGTACATAGTATGATCTTTGTAGCTCACAGACTCGTTTTGAGACTCAAGAGAGATAATGCGTGTATCATAATTTGTGAATCTCAAAAATGTGATGCAAATATGAGTCCTATCTGTTATTCGGATCAAATGATGATAGATCTCAGTTCTACTTTCAGTTAATTGTGAATTTGTGTTACTGATCACCACGGCAGTTGTGCAAAAAGGTTCAATTCCTTGTTGCATTTCTTTCTGTAGCTTGATCTTTACGATGGAGTACTGCAAAGATGACAAGTACATAAGAATTCTGAGCTTCAGTTTCATCCCCTCATCTGTAATTTAGTTTTGTTCCAACAAGGGATGGGCTTTTGAATAAATTCAGTGGAGGAGGTGCAGAATTTGGAAGCAGAAGACAGTTATTTAACCCGGGCATTGTCATTTACAACCTGGGGAACCTAGAATCCGTCACTTCATGTCTTTGTAAAGAAAAGGATTGGATAACTGAACTCTAAGCTTCATGGCAGCTTTGAGTTTCTGCTCCTATGATTATATTTGAAAAAGACGTTCAGAGAGAGGCGATGGCCTTCACCAAGGGTCTCAGCAATTTCCAAGTCATTTTCAAACATGGTGTGTGACCTTCAGTGACTCTTTTAAGTGGAGGCCACTTTTGAATGGCTTGAAGTAGATGATAAATCTCCTACTTTTCTGCCTGAAAAATGGGTATTTTTATGTGTAGAAAATAATGCATATGTTACTCATTTCTCAGTGGAAATTGAAAGGAGACTGCTGTTATGGCCTAAAAACCTCTAATTTTTTATTTTGTAATGTCCTCTGAGAATTCTAGGTTTATGGCTTTCATTCTCATTTTTGGCTACAGAAGGGGAAAAAGAACCCTGGAGCAAAGGAATATGTATTTTGTATATGTATGTGTGAGTATGTGTGTGTAAATGTGAATGTGTATAGGTGAGTGTCTGTTGCAGATTACTGTATATAGGTCAGCATATAAGGAAGGAGTTGAGATCATGCTAGGTCATTTAATTCGGGGGCATTGAGTATTGTCAGTGCTGTTAAAATCGTGGAACTATGAGACTAAATGATGGGATATTTGGAAGGTTGGAGAATGAATTCTGTTGCTGATTGGGATTTCAGGTTTGGCAGAAAAGTCGAGGAAGCGGTTGATGTCTAGAAGAGAATATTGTTGAAGTGGAAGGGTGATATTGTATATCTATCTGTTTTTCTGTGAACCTATCACCTGTCTCTCTCTCTCTCTCTCTCTCTACATACATATATGTATTCGCACATATATGAGTATATGAACACTATTTTATGTTTATGAATATACACACAGATTTATCTTTATGTAAACATTTATAGACATTACATGCATGCACACAAATATGTGTATTAGGATATTTCTCTATCAGTGTCTGATGTTGTCTGTAGCATCCATCTATATATCTTATCTATTAATTTATTTATCTATCATCTCTATGGATTTTTCATATCAACATATTTCTATCTTCACCTCCATTTCTCTTTCTCTCAGCTCCATCTTAACGTCCATCTTAGCTCTATCCCAGTCTTGCCATATCTGTATTGGTAGACATAGTTTTCTCTCCTGCAGATGACTGTAGAAAAAAACTCGTTGCCCCATTCCTAATTCCTTTTCAAAGTCAATTAGCTCTTGAGGTAGTTCATCCTAATGGTAACTGATCAGGGGAATAGATTCCTTCCAAAAAATTAGAAAGAGTATGCAGAGATTACAGGAATGATAAATATTGATTCTGTTCAAGGCATTGTGGATTATATCATCCAAATAGTTCATTTTACAGAGCCCAGAGGAATCAAGAAGTGAGAGGGGAAGACCTGACAGTAAGGGTAAAATGCTCAGGTAGGGATAAAATTGACTCCAAAAAGTAGATCTCTTGAAATCCCAAATCATCTTCTGATTATTGAATTAGAGGGAAGACATGGACTAGCCTCCAGCTTGATCTTGTCTAATTAGAAGAAAGAACTATTACAGGAACAAGGCGAAACATATTCGTCTTAGTTACAAGAAAGATTCTCAGTGACTGAGGCAAAAAGGGAATTTATTAGGATGGGAATTTTTCAATCTGAAGAACAAAAGTGTTTCTGCTAGTCATCAATTTGGAGTCACAAATTGGTCATCTGTTGCTTTTTCAGAAAACGGAGTCAATGTGGACAGTCAGCAAGAATGAAGAAGCACATCCGAGCAGTAAAATGTTGACCAATTGATTACTGGTAACCTCAGAATCAGAGCCCAGAAATGCCGGCCAAGCGCCAAAAACTCTGAACTTTAGAGATGAATTAACAAAGGAAACAAAATTATGGCAAACATTTTTGGAAGCGATGACATTTATCCTGTGCCCCATTCTTCTTAGTTTAAGGGTAGTTCCTCATCTGCAAAATAAGCTTGAAAAGGAAATGGCAAACCGCTCCTGTATCTTTGCCAAGCCAAACCTACATGGTGTTATGGAAAGGTAAATACAACTAAAAATGTTTTAACAGCAACAACTGAGTAATCACTGCTTCTGTTTCATAGCTTTTTGTATTTCTGATTTTTATGAGTTAAACTTCAAGTAGAGTCAAATAATTTATTTCAAGTTGGGAATTTACTACTATATGGTCTTTGTTACTTTATACAAAACAATGAATCAATCTGGCCCTTGCGTTCCCAAACTGTCAAACAATGCTATCAATAAAATTAATTCGATTCACAAAATGTTTGAATGTTTTCAAATCACTTTCCTGAACTCAACCCTATGAATTGTGCAATATAAATATTCATCTTTTCCTCATCCTCATCTTTCATTCTCTCTTTCTACCTAGATCTATAGATCAACAAATACAAATATAGATAGTTCTATGAGTATATACATGAGTGTATGCAAATACATGTATTTATATATGTGGGTACTCCTACATGTGTGCATGTGTGTGCATGCATGCACATGTATGAAATTAATTTACATCCTTAGTAAGACTAACTGAGATGGTGCAAATGTCCAATTGTATTAAAATTTGTAGGGGCAAAATTCACTTTCATAGTGTTCGTAGTGTATAACTTTCTCTGTTCATTCTGCAGAACTAAGTATTTAAAACTCTGTTCCAGAATTGTTGGATGCATCATAACTGCATCTTTTCTACTGCAAGCTCTACCTTCAGCTGGTTTAGGCATTAAAAGAATGTGATTTTCGTTTGTCCAGATGTAATGGGACAGAATAGCTTTATCTGAGTAATGATTTTAATTCATTCTTTTTTCAACATTTTTTCTGCTACTCATAGAGTGATTTTATTTTACTTAACTTCCAACTCACCAGTGGGGATGGGCAACCTCTCAATCATCACAGAATTTCTCCTCATGGAGTTCTCTAGTACGCGGGAGTTGCAGATCTTACATGCTCTGCTGTTCCTGTTGATTTACCTGGCTGCTTTGATGGGAAATCTCACCACCGCTGCAATTATTATAGACTCACACCTTCACTGTCCTATGTATTTTTTCCTGAGCAACTTATCTGTACTGGATATCTGCACCATCTCAGTCATTCTTCCTAAATTCATTGTGAATTCCTTGTCTGACTTTCACTCCTTGTCCCTCCTTGACTGTGCTGCTCAGATTTTTTTCTTTCTCTTTTTTTCAGCAATAGAATTTGCTTTGCTTGTGGCTATGTCCTATGACCGCTTTGTGGCCATCTGCTACCTCCTACATTATAGCATCATCATGACCCCAGAACGTTGTGTCTGGGCAGCCTCTAGTTCGTGTATCAGAGGGCTGATTTATTCAGCTGTACACACAGGGAACATGTTCCACCTGCCACTCTCAGGATCCAATGTGATCCACAGTTCTGTGATGTCCCTCATGTCTTGAAAGCCTCAACTTCTGATGTGTTTAATTCTGAGTTTCTATTAATTGTAGTGAGTTCAACTTTTTTGTTACACTGCTTTGCCTTTTTAATAGTATCCTATGGTCGCATCTTCTCCAGTGTGCTCAAGATTCCTTCTGTGAAAGGCCATTTCAATCTGCTCCCCTCAGTTGATCATCCTCATCTTATTTCTCATTTCTGTAATGATTGCAGTCCTCAGGGACACATCAGACACATCACCTATCCAAAACCTTTTAATTGCAATGGTCTATACCATGATCCCCCCATTTATGAACCCCATCATCTACAGTTTGAGGAACCAGAAGATCACAGCTGCCATGGGCAAGATGATCAGGAAGATCTTTTTTTCCCAACAAATAAATGTCCGTCCTTGAAAGCATAAAAAAATAGCTGAAGAATATGTATTTGGTCTGTCAAATTTGTAAGGTAACATAGGGTAGGCTAAAAAAGAAAGAAATGGCACCAAAAATATACCAAAAACGGATGCTTAGGTAAAATGTTATATGAAATGGAATAAATCAATCATCTATTTTCACAGAGCTGAGACCCATCTTTCAAGTGGTTATTGTAGACAATGGAATTATCATTACATCAGCCCCACTGTTTTTGGGCAACAGTGCCATCAGAAGAATTAATGGGTCACTCATTGTCCTGAACAATGGTAGATAACTTAACCAAAAGCAGCCAACAGGATGATTGTGTTTATTGCAGTCTTACTTTCATCTTTTTGCTTCCACTCATCTTTATGGTGGTAATGTCCTTCTTCTTTGCCTGTGGAAGATCTCTTCATCTTTCATATACACACACAAAACATACACATACATGCACACAGAAATATATACATACACATAAATAGCCATAAATGTCTTTACATGTGTGTGTATATACGTATATAGTTTTTCTCTGGGAACTTTGTTCCCAAGTTAGTTCATTTGTAACATGAGAGTTTTGGACTTGATGACTACCATCCAAATGCTGATGTGATGCTCTTGCACAAAATCTTTCTTCATCCCTCAAGTGGAAGTAATGCTTAATTTTTTAGCAAGTTTTATGCTTTACTTATCCTTTTTTCTTCCTGTGTGTTTACTGAGTTTTGTTTTCTGCTTTATCAAGAGATACCTTATCTCTCCTGGTGGATTATCTATTCATTTCTATTGATTACAACTGAGTCAATCCCTAAAAATAATGACTCTTTGAAGTGATCATGTGCATTTCAACTGGCACAACTTAAAGTTATAATTTTGAAAAATATGGTAATTGTTCTAGTCTAAAGGCAATATCTGGTGTGATATAAAAACTGCAAGCACCTGAGGGGGTTAATTATTTACACTAATTAGGACCTAGCTAAATTCTTGAGGAAAAAGATTATTTCAATTTTGTCTTTATATCTCTAGCACAGTTTTTTTAAAAATACAGTACGTGCATAATACATTATTGTGTATTAATTTCAAGCTTCCTGAGAAGAGCATACTTCTTTTACTTTTATTTTCCTACTACTTAGTATTGCATTTCTTTCTTAGGAGGCAAGCAATGATCATTTGAGTAATAGAATATGGAGGGACACGGAGCTAAAAAGAGAGAGAGACAGACAGAGAGAGACAGGCAAAAACATAGAGATAGACACACAGAAAGAGACAGATTACAGAAGAGGCAGAGATTTTAGTAGGAATGGATGAATGGATGGACTGATGGATGCAGAGAAGAAAAAGCACTTACCTGCAATTTTTTTTTGCATTATACAGAGGTATATATTATACAGAGGTAGCTGGCAAAGTAAAGGCAGGAACTCACCTGAGTTTTTCCAAATTTCCCTCCAAGGAACTTTAAAAGAATGAATCCAATACAATTTGAAAGTGGCATAAGCAACAAAAATTCAGGGCAAAATAATTTCACAGCCCAAGACAATTTAGGAAGCTGGAAAAAAATGTTTTTTCCAGCAAACTTATTGTAATGGGTGGAGTACAGTGCAGGGCAGGCTTCACTCTGAAAAGCTACTGGTGGGACATGGGAGTGGCTACATTCTTCCTAGGTTTGAGGAATAGTACTCATATTGCTGGGAAAACTGGAAAAGATTTGGCCAGAAAACAGGTATAGAGCAGCTTGTCACATCATATACCAAGGTAAGAAAAATGAGTACATGTTTTGGATGTAAAGACTGATATCACAAGCAAATTGTGGGTGCATGCTATATTTTACCTTTCAGATATATGGATAAGGAAAGAATCTATGATCAAATGAGATAGAGAGCATTGCAGGACACAAAATGAATAATTCATACTATATTAAATAAATAAAAACTTTTTATTTGATCAAAACTGATATAGCCAACATTAGAAGGAAAGCAGGAAACTGGGGAAAATTTTTACAGCTAATTTCTCTGTTAAAGGCTTCATTTCTCAAGCATGTAGACAAATAAGTCAAATTTGTAAGAATACAAGTAATTTCCAATTGATAAACGGTCACTATCTATTAGAGAAACGAAGGTACCAACTCACCTATATCAGATTGACTAATATGATAGGAAAAGAAAATGATACATGTTGTATGGGGTATGGAAAAGTGGGAAGAATTATGCACTATTGGTGGAGTTGTGAACTAGTTCTACCATTCTGGAAAATAATTTGGAACTATGGTGAAAGGGCTATAAAACTCTGAATACTATTTGGCACACTAATACCATTACACAATCTATATCCAAACATTTCAAAAATTAAAGGAAAAGGAAATATGTATGATGATAATTATAGCACATTTATTTTTCTGGTAGCAAAGAATTAGAAATTCAGAGAATGACCATGACTTGGAGAATGGTTAAACAAATTGTGGTACATGATTTTTTTTAAAAATTATTTATTTATTTTTATTTTTTTGGTGTTCTACAATGACATGCTTAAAATTAAGATTCTATCCCCTCCTGTTCCTCCCCCACCTTTCCTCCACTACCCCCTCGCTCCCCGCGACAGCATACAATTCTGTATAGGTTCTACATATACTTTCCTATTGAGTACATTTTCACAAAAGTCATGTGATGTAGCCGAATTTAAATAAATGGAAGAAATCATATAACAAATGAAAACATAATACATTAAAACCTACACATATACAAACATGATCTGCTATATTTTGCAAATGACTTCCATATTTCTTTCTCTGAGTGTGGAAGACATTTTGTGTTAGAATACTACCATTGGGATTTTTTTTTTAGTAAGTTCTTGCGTTACTACGAAGTTCCAAGTCTACCAGAAAAAAACTCTCGCATACTGTGGTCTCCTGGTTCTGCTCTTTTCGCTCAGCATCAGATCATATAAGTCCTTCCAGGCCTCCCTGAAGTCTTTTGTTCATCATTTCTTATGGTGCAATAGTACTCTGTTACATTCACATACCATAATTTATTCAGCCATTCCCCAATTGATGGGCATCCTCTTGATTTCCAGGTTTTGGCAACCACAAAGAGTGCTGCTATAAATATTTTTGTACATGTGGAACCTTTCCCATTTTTATCAACTCTTGAGCATACAGTCCTACTAGCAACATTACTGGGTCAAAGGGTATGCACATTTTTGTAGCCCTTTGGGCATAGTTCCAAACCATTCTCCAGAATGGTTGGATGAGCTCACAGCTCCACCAACAATGAATTAGTGTTCCAACTCTCCCACATCCTCTCCAACATTTATCATTTTCTTGTTCTGTCATATTTGCTAATCTTATAGGTGTGATGTGGTACCTCAGAGTTATTTTGATTTGCATCTCTCTGATCAGTAGTGATTTAGAGCACTTTTTCATATGATTATTTATTTATTTTAGGTTTTCAACAATCATTTCCACAAAATTATGAGTTCCAAATTTTCTCCGCATCTCTCCCTCTCCTCACCCCAAAACGTTGAATATTCTAATTACCCCTATCACCAATCTGCCCTCCCTTCTAACATCCCTCCATTCCATTATCCCCATCTTTTCTTTTGTCCTGTAGGGCAAGATAAATTTCTATACCACATTACCTGTATTTCTCATTTCCCACTTGTATTCAAGAACAATACTCAACAGTTATTCGTAAACTTTTGAGTTCCAACTTCTCTTCCTTCCTCCCTCCTCAAACATCCCCACTGGGAAGGCAAGCAATGTAATATAGGCTATATTTGTGCACTTTTGCAAATGAATTTCATAAGAGTCATGTTGTGCAAGATTAAATGTATTTCCCTCCATCCTATGGTGCCCCCCATTTCTTCTATTCTGTCTTTTTGCGTTGTCCCTCCCCAAGAGTGTTGACTTCTAGTTGCTCCCTCCTCCCATTGCCTTCCCTTCCATAATCCCCCCTACCCTGCTTATCCCCTTCTCCCCCACTTTCCTGTATTGCAAGATAGGTTTTCATACCAACATGAGTGCGCATTTTATTCCTTCCTTGAGTCAAATGCGATGAGAGTGAGTTTCATGTTTTCCCTCTCACTTCCCCCTTTTTCCCTCCATTGAAAAGTCTTTTTCTTGCCTCTTTTATTACACATAATTTGCCCCATTCCATTTCTCCCTTTCTCCTCTCAATATGTTCCTCTCTCACCCCTTATTTTATTTTTTAAGATACAATCCCTTCCTATTCAACTCTCTCTCTCCTTTTGTGTGTGTGTGTGTGTGTGTGTGTGTGTGTGTGTGTGTGTGTGTGTATAATCCCACCAACTACCCAGATGCTGAAAAAAGTTTCAAGAGTCACAAATATTGTCTTTCCATGTAGGAATGTGAATAGTTCAACTTTGATAAGTCTTTTATGATTACTCTTTCCTGTTTACCTTTTCATGCTTCTCTTGATTCTTGTGTTTGAAAATCAAATTTCCTTTTGAGCTCTGGTCTTTTCATCCAGAATGCTTAAAAGTCTTCTAGTTCATTGAAAGACCAGGTTTACCCTGAAGTATTATACTCAGTTTTCCTGGGTAGATGCAGCCTGGGGCCAGAGCTATGAGAAGACCCTGTTCCCTTCTCGGCCACCTGAAAAATCCTTCCCTCTGACCTTTGCCGCCTGTGGATTGAGAGAACTGCAAACCACTGCTACGGCAGCTAGGGATTCCACCCCCAAAGCCTGCTCTGCTCCATCAGTATTCCTCAGAAAAGCAAACTCTTAGATATGATGTTACATTCAATGGAATGAATCAATAATTTATTTTTTATCCATCCTACTAGTTGTTATTATCTGTTATGAATTATCATTATACCAACCCATTGACTTCGGGTAACTTTATCAGCAGAAGAATGGATGAAATACTGATTCATCCCCTAATCAACAATAGATAAGTTTAGCCAACACCTCTCAGGATGGTTGTATTGTTTCTCTCTCAACACATATTCACTTTTATGTCTTTGCTTCTACTCATTGTCATGATGGCAGTGTACTTCCCTTACCTACAGAATCTTAACAATTCATAGACTCCTGTACATGCAGTCCTAGGTTAGAATTACACAAAATATTTATGTTTAACTTGGCAAGAAAGGTTTAATCACTTTGACTAAAATTTCATCATTTTCAAATGAGGCAATTATATGTAATGACCTCTAAGGTCTAAAGCATCTTCTCTCAGTCTATTTTCCCCAAAGCGTTCAGTCTGAATTCACACAAAGGTCTACAAAAATATTTTCAGTCCATTAGATGAAGAAAATGCCAGTCTGTCACTCAATAACCGTGTATTAAACACATTATATGATGAGTTTTATGTTAAGTGTTGAGGATAGAAAGAATGGCCAAATACAGTCCAATAGGGAAGGCAATAGACATAGATAGATAGAAAGATAGATAGATACATACATACGTACATATATAATGGATAATATAGATAAAAAACCTGTCTCCTCCAAAAACAGTAATAAAGTTCCTGATCTCCAGAAGCATAAAGTTTAATAGAGGAAGACAAAATATGAAGGGGAGTTAAAAATAGGGTCACCATAGTTTGTAAAGCCATTCCCACTTCATAGGACCTGGAAGGGGACAGAAGTGAGAAGTATGACTGAGACACTTTTAAAATTATAATTCTACCCAATGATTTTCCAATTCAGAGAATATAATTCAGTGAAGCATTACTTTAAGGTGGGTGGGTAAGAAACCTGGTGGGAAAAAGTAGTAGGCTAGAGAGATAGCTAAGTGGAGTCAAGTAGGTAACGTGCCTAGAACTTCCTCAAGAAATAGTGCCTTGACAAAAGTAGATAATCTTGGATAAATTATTGAAACCCTCTGTGCTTTAGAAAACTCCTTAAATGTTTAAGTTGCAAAGAAGTTGTAGGCTTGCAATTATAGAAGGACTTTAGTTTAGAGTTCCCTACTGCAATGAAATTGAAGACCTTTACCTTATCCCTACCACTGCAAAGGAACTGTTGCTGTTTTGTTGTGTCAGGCTCTTTGTGATAGCAATTGTTGTTGTCTTTGCAAAGATATTGGAGTGATTTGCCATCTCCTTCTCCATCTCATTTTTCAAGTGAGGAAAATGAGATAAGCAAGGTTAAATGACTTTTTCCAGTTTTGTACAGACAGTAGATTTGAAATAAATCTACATTAGAACTAAGGATAAGTCTTTTTGCCTCCAGGTGCAGCACTGTATCTCCTGTGCCACCTAGATGTCAAGACACCTAGCTCCCTGGAAAAAGCAAGGCAAGATGATTAATTTAGAACTATAAATAATGTAAATTTCAAATGTTTCCATAAGAATTAAGAAAATAGAATGGTGAATCATTTTGTTAATTTGTAAAATGACACCTTAATGTTACTTTGTGCATTTTCTGTCATGTTCAGTATTGCATATGAAAAAATGTTAATAATTCTCCATTGATTCAAGTAATGTGCTTAAAATCCATAAATTCTGAGGTATCATTTCATGTTTATGAGAATATCTAACATGGCAGTAAAGCAACATATCAAATGATCAAATGGATGTGTAAAAAATAGAGACACTAATTCACTGTAGGTTAAGTTGTGAACTGACCCAATTATTCCAGAAAATATTTTGGAGCTATATTCAAAGTCTATAAAACTGTGTATAAAACTTTTACTCAGCAATTTCTCTTTTAGGGTTGTTTCAAAAAGAGATAAAATAGAAAAAGAAAAGCGCCAATACATAGGAAACATTTAAACAGGTCTTTTTGTGAAAGCAAAAGAATTAGAAATTGTGTGGATACCCATCAATTGGGAATGGTTCAACAAATTGTGGTATAAGACTGTGGTGCAATACTATTGTCCTATAAGAAATAGTGAGGAGGATGATTTCAGGAAAAAAAATTTTGGGGAGACATATCAACTGATGCAGAGTGAGCTGAGAAGAATCAGAAAAACACAGGAATAAAAAATATTTATTTATTATTAACATAAAAAATTGAGTTCTAAATTCTCTCCCTCCCACAACTCCCTCAGCCCCCTAGTAAATAGGCAATATGATATCAATTACAGAATTAAAATCACATAAAACACCTATCCATATTAGCCATTTCACAAAAACGAAGAAAAATAAGGAAGTGAGAAAATTATATTTCAATTTGCACTCAGAGTTCATGAGTTCTTTCTTTGGAGGTAGATAGCATGTTTCCTCATGAGTCCTTTGGTATTTTACTGGATCATTGTATTGATCAGAGTAACTAAGTGTTTCACAATTGATCACTGTTCCTGTCTGCTCACTTCACCTTGCAGCAGTTCATCTAAGTCTTTCCATATTGCCCTCACCACTTCTCATAATACAATAGTTGTTCATCACAATCACGTACCATGACTTCTTTAGCCATTCCTCAATTGACGGGCTCCCCCACTCCAATTTCCAGTTCTTTGCCACCCCCCAAAAAAAGAGCATATATATATATATATATGTATATTTGTTTGTATAAGTCCTTTTCCTTCATCTTCTTTGTGGCGCAGATATACAAAAAAAGGAATGTGAATAAAATTTTAAAAAGTGATTTAGGAAATATGAATCAAGGAATTAAATATTTAATAAACAAACTCATTGTGAAATCACATTATTCTGTGAGACTGAATCAACCATACTACACGTATCTCGAAATTACCCTCTCCGCCTCTGACTGGACCCTCTTACTGGAGAACAGAGCCCTGACTTCCCAACCCTCCATTTAATGGGGGAGCCCAACACAATCTTCTCATTTCCCAGTAGCTGCACTGACTTGGTATTTTTCCAACATGATCTTTTACTAGGTGCTTTTTCCTCTTCATCTTCCTCCTCCCATTCCCTTAACACTTGTGTTCGTCCTTTGTTGCTGAAGAAGACTATGCCATCAGAGAAATGATAAAATGACTTGCACTTGACTTTGTATTGAGTCAGGAAGACTTATAGTAGGCATCATTAAATGTCTATTGACTATTAATTAACAACCTCATGGAATGAGAGACTCCTAGTAAGTTATACTTTTATAGCTGATATTTGAATGAAACTGAAGGGAGAAGGTTTTCCCCCACGTTGTTTATGCACACTATCCCTTATCTAACTATTCTCAAGGGATGGGTCAGAGGATCCAGAGCAGCCCAGGGTATGATAATGTTTATCTAGAATACTCCGGTGATTTCACAGCACCCTCTCCAAGACACTGGGCAATATATTTCTCTGAGTTCTCTGACGAAAGAATCACCCAAAATCTCCAGAATGCCTATAGGTTCAGCAATTTGGACTTCAGTGCCTTGCCACATTTTTGAGCCTTCTAGTGAGAATGAAATTAATTGATGAGGAAAGAGAGAGTCTCCAGATTCTGTGTAGAATTCTAAGAAGGTAGAGAACGAAATAATAACTGCAAAGTATACACTTAAGAACTAATAACTCAGGTATTTTCCTTATGATTATGATGATTTTTCTTTGTCAGTTTGCTCAGGTTCTTAGTGTGTGAACTCAAAATCATAGTTCTGGTCTCCGTGTCAGTGATTCTCTTTTGTGGGAGGTTGTTTGGCATCACACTGTGGATAGTTTTGTGGATTGGAATGAAGACTTTTGTCCAAGTTCTTGCTCTTATGAACTGTGTAATCTTTTTTGCTTCTCTTTGAGACTATCTTCAATTCTTCCTGTATAATATCATTTTTACATACTTCTTTACTTGTTTATTCCTCTCCATTGACTATGAGCTTTTTGAAGTCAGAGGCTGTGTTTTGCCTTTCTTTGTAACCCCAGTGCTCACCACAGTGTCTGTGACATATTACTCACTTAATATATGACTGTTGATTTACTGTGACTTGACAATGGATAAGCATTGGCCTTGCTGAATCTTTCATTAACATGCCCGTACCATGTGCATGGATTATCATTGTAGAGCACAGACTCATTCTGAAACTCATTAGAGATGATATGTGTGACATATTTTATGACTCTCAAGTGTGTTATGTAAATATGAGTCTTATTTATTGGTCTGATCTTTTGTGTTACTGGTCATGAGGAAATTTGGGCAAGAGAGTCACTTCCTTACTGAACTTTGTCTGTAGCTTAATCTGTAATTCAATTTTGTTCTAACAAAGAGGGTTTGACCTTTTGAATATCAATGGAGGAAGTGCAGAATTTGGAAGCCGAAGACAGTTATTTAATCTGGGCTTTGTCATTTACATCCTGGGGAAACTAGAATCAGTCACTGCATGTCTCTGTCCTTCCTTTGTAAAGAAAGGGCCTGAATAACTGCTCTCTATGCTTTCGAGCAACTTTGAGTTTCTTCTGCAGTGATCATATGTGAAAGAGATACTCAGAGAGACATGAGGGTCTTCACCGAGGGTCTCAGCAATTCCTCAGATGTTTTCAAAGATGGTGTGACCTTCGGTGACTTTTTCAGATGGAGACAACTTTGAATGACTTGAAGTAGATGCTAGATCTCCTAGCTTCTTCCTGGGAAAATGAGCATTTACATATACAGAAAATAAAGAAAATGTTCCTCATTTCTCAGTAAAAATTGACAGGCAGAGACTGCTGATGTAGCCTGAAATCCTCTAAATTTTTACTTTCTCATGTTATCCTCTGAGAATTCTAAGTATGGGCCTTCTTTTTCACTTTTGCTTACAGAGGGGGAATGAGAAGCCTGGAGCACAGCAATAAGTATTTTGTTTACATGTGTGTGAATATGTGTGGGTAAATGTGACTGTATATAGGTGTGTGTCTGCTATAGATATATGTATATAGGTCTGCATGTGGGGCAGGAGTTGAGATTATGATCAGTCAGTGAATTCAGGTGCACTGAGTTTGTTAAACAAACAGTTTAAATGTACTGTTAAAATGGTTGTACTGTGAGACTAAATGATGGAATAATTGAATGGAAAGTTGAAGAATTAATTGAAATGTTGCCTTTTGAGTTGAGGTTTGGGGGGAAACTTGGTAAACAGACTAGTTTAGTCTAGACATCTAGAAGAGTATTGGTGGTGAAGTTGAAGGGTGAAATAGGTGTTTCTATCTACCCATCTACATATCTAGCTATCTATCTAATCATCTCTCTCCATACATACACATTTATGTGAGTGTATGAAAATTATTTAATCTATATTAATATACACATGATTTTTGTATGTTCACATATGTGAAACACACGTATATATACATATATATGTATATATACATGTATGTGTCTGAATATCACTAGAGCAATACCTCTATTGATATCAATAACATCTATCTATATCTATATACATATACAAGCGTTTATTTATCTATCATATCTATCTATATATATGTGGGTGTGTATATATTTGTATGTCAATATATTTCTCTCTATCTCCATCATCTCCATTTCCATCTCTACCTTAGCTCGACCTTACTTGTTGTGCCCATCTGAAATGGTAGACACAGTTTTCTCTCACCACGCCATAACTTATTCTTTCCCAAGGTCAATTAGCACTTGGAGTAGTTCATCCTCATAATAGCTGATCAAGAAAATGATTCCTTTCACACAATAAGAAATAGTATGAAGAGATCACAGGAATCATAAATAGTTCTGGTAGGGGCAATGTGGACTATATTTTCCAAAGTACTCATTTTACAGATCTTGGCCTTGATGCCAAGAGGAAGCAAGGCATGAGAGACGAAGAGGTGACCTAAGAGGGAAATTCCAAGGAAAGTGTAAAATTAACGATAAAAAATGAGATCTCTTGAATTCCCAGGTCTATCTTTTGGTCCAGATGGAAGACAAGAAAGAGCCTCAGACTTAGTCTTCTCTAACTACTGGAAAATACCCTCACAGGTTTACAAGTAGAAACCTTACTCACCTTCTTTAAAGAAAAGATTCTCAGTGAGTGAGGATAAAGAGGGAATTTATTCAGGTAGGCATTCTTCAGCCTGAAAAAGAACAAGAGGTTCTGCTAGTCACTAAACTTTGGGGCACAAATGGGACTTCTGTTTCTTTTAAGAAAGCAAAGTCAAGGCTGAGGGAAAATATTTGCTTGATCAGTTGCTTACTTGTAAACTCAGGATCAGAGCCCTAGAAATGTCTGGCAAGTGCAAAAAAGGCTGGACAACAGAGATGAGTAAACAAAGGAAACAAACCAACAAAAAAATGACGAACTTTTTGGAATGGATGACATTTCTACTGTGTCAGGTTCTTTTTAGTTTAAGGTTGTATCATACAGATTAAACAACACATATTGATGAGTTGAATAGAAGACATTTTGTGAGTTCAAATCTGGTTCAGATACTCATTGGTTCTGTGACCTTGGGCAAGTTACGTAGTCCTGTTTACCTCAGTCCCTCATCTGTAAAATGAGCGGAGAAGGAAATGACAAACCACTCCAGTACCTTTAGGTAGAAAGTCCAAATGGAATCATGGAGAGTTAGACACAACTGAAAAATGTCTCAACAACAATGAGTAATCACTATTATTTGTTTCAAAGCTATTTGTATTTCAATTTTTCCTGTAAGAGGGAAGCTTCATTTAAAGTCAAAATAATTGATTTCACATTCTGAATATTCTACTAATGGTCTTTGAATGTTTTCAAACTGCTTGCCTGAACAGACCCCTTTGAAATATGCAATAAAATATGAATCATTCCCTAGTCCTAATTGCTCTCTCATTCTCTGTGTAAAATTATGGATAGATAGAGGTATAGAGATGTATGTATAGATATAGATATATTTATATACATATATAGATGTGTGTATACAAAACATGCTTTTAGATTTGTGTATATATGTGTGTGTATGTGTTTGTGTGTGTGTGTGTATGTGCATAAATGAAATCCATTTCCACTCTTGGTAGTGATAGTGCTTTTCATTAACTTTGAACTCCTACTATTTTCACTTTCTTAATGTTTATCATGTTCTTCCTGTTTGTTCTTTAGATGTAAATATTTAAAACTCTGTTGCAGAACTCTGCCACATTTTAGTCTCATTTTTTCTACTGTAAGCTCTGCCTTCAGCTGATTTTGGACTTGAATATAATGTATTTTTTCCTTTTTATCAGGTTCAATGGGACAGAATAGTTTTCAAGTTCTACTGGAATAAGTATTTTTACTCATTCCTTTCAGCATCGTTTCTGCTACTCATAGTGTGATTAGATTTCAGTTAACTTCCAGTTCACTAGCAGAGATGGGCGACCTCTCAACCATCACAGAATTCCACCTTATAGGGTTCTCCAGCACACGGGAGTTGCAGGTCTTACATGCTCTTCTGTTCCTACTGATTTACCTGGCTGTCCTAATGGGCAACCTTCTCACCATTGCTGCAATTATTGCTGACCCACAGCTTCACTGTCCTATGTACTTTTTCCTGAACACCTTATACCTACTGGATATCTGCACCATCTCAGTTACGATTACTAAATTCATTGTGAATTCCTTGTCTGGCTGTCAGTCCCTAACCCTCCTTCGCTGTGCTGCTCAGATCTTCTCTTTTTTTTTCAGCAACAGCGTTTGCTTTGCTTGTGGCCATATCCTATGACTGTCTTGTGGCCATCTGCCACCCCTTACGCTGCAACATCATCATGAAGCCAGCACGTTGTGTCTGGGCAGTCTCTGCTCATGGCTCAGTGAGCTCATGTATTCAGCTGTACACACAGGTAACATATTCCGTCTCCCCTTTGCACAATCTAACGTGATCCACCAGTTCTTCTGTGATGTCCCTCATGTCTTGAAAGTCTCATTCTCTGAGGTGTTTAATTCTGAGTTTCTATTAATTGCAGCAAGTTCAAGTTTTTTGTTACTCTGCTTTGCCTTTTCAATTGTATCCTATGCTAGTATCTTTTCCAGTGTGCTCAAGATTCCTTCTGTGGAAGGCCATTTGAATCTATTCCCCGCAGTTGGTGATCCTTATCTTTTTTCTCATTTCGGTAATGACTGAAGTCTTCAGGGAAACACCAGACATCACCTGTCCAAAATCTTCTGTTTGCAATGTCCTATATAATACTGCCTCCACTCATAAGCCGTGTCATCTACAGCCTGAGGAACCAGAAGGTCACAGCTGCCATGGGCAGGATAGTCAGAAGGATTTTTCCCTCCATCACTAAAAACATAAAAAAGCTGAAGAATATGTATTTGGGCTGTCATATGTGCAACGTGATACATGAGGTTGCCTAAAATGGGCAGAAATGATACCAAACACAATACCATCCAGTAAAAAAGACCCTTAGATGAAATGTTACATGGGTTGTAATAAATTCATCATCTATTTTAGCATAACCTAAACCTATCCTACAAGTGATTCTTGTCTGTAGTGGAATTATCATGACACCAGCCCATTGTCTTTGAGCAACAGTGCTATCAGAAAAACGAACAGACCACTCAGTTATACCTAGAACAACAGTAGATAACCTTAACCAAAAGCAGCCTTCAGGATGGTTGACTTGTTTTTCCCCTTAATATGAATCTTGCCTTCTCACTTGCATACTTTTGCTTCTACTCACTTCCTGATGGTAACGGCCTTCTCCTTATTTGTGTGTTGAAGAGGCGTTCATCCTTCCACACATATATATGTACCTATATACACATATATGCATATGTATAAATAAGGGCATAGATTCACATGCATACATCTCTCTCTCTCTCTCTCTCTCTCTCTCTCTCTCTCTCTCTCTCTCTCCTTTAATCCTATGTGTGGATGTGTGGTACTTCAACTCTTGTTCCTAAATTTGCTCATTTATAAAATGAAGTGGTTGTGTTTGATGACCACTATACTCCTTCAATGTCTCTTTTGATGTTATGATTTTTCCTCATCCCTCAAGTTGGAATTAGTCCTCTTTACACCTAATTTTACAGATTATTTATCTCTTTACGTGCTTTTTACATTTTATTTTCTATTAGATCTATAAAAAAAAGTGCTTTTGAAATGATATTACGTATTTTCAGATGAAACAGTTTGATGTTACAATAATATAAATACACTGATTGCTTCTAGTCCATAAGAGATATCTAGTGTGAAATTGAAAATATAATCAATTCAATGAATTATATCTTTATACTAATTGAGATCTAGATAACTCTTTGATGGCAAAGATGGTTTCATTTTTGCTTTTTTATCTGTATCACTTTTTTGCACAAAGGAATTTTTTTATTTAACTTTATACTTAGTTACCATCTAACATAATGTTTATTTCTTAGGAGCGATTAATGCAAATTTGTTCAATTTAAGTACTGGAGAGAGAGAGAGAGAGAGAGAGAGAGAGAGAGAGAGAGAGAGAGAGAGATTGTAATATGAATACAGGAATACGTGGACGAATGATTGGGCAGAGAAAAATCATTTCTTAAGAGCTCATTTTTTCTGCTTTTACAGAGCTAGAGAAAGACAACAAAATAAATACACTCACCTGAGCTCTCCCAAATTCTCCTCCAACAAAGTTTAAAATGATGCATAACCTTTAATTCTGGAGTGTAATAATCAATAAAGCATCAGGATAAGAGAACTTCCAGCCCAATATAAATGAGAAGGTTGGCAGGAAATACCTCTTTCACTAGGATGATAGTCAGGCCTGAAAAGAAGTGCAGTGTAGGCAGTAACCTGGAAAGCCAGAAGTGGGTCATGGGAGTGACTGCATTATTTCTAGGTTTGGGGATAAGAACTCACTATTTAGCAAAAATTTCTGAGAAAACTGGAACTCATTTGGCCAGAAATCAGACATAGAGCAATATCTCACATTATATACCAACATAAAATGAGTACATGATTTAGACAGAAAGTCTGATATCATAAGCAAATTATGGGACCATGGAGTATTTTAACTGTCAGATCTTTGGATGAGGAAAAAAATTATGATCAAAAGAAGTAGAAATGCTATAGAATTTAAAATGAGTAATTTTAATTATATTAAAATGAAAAATGCTCAGTCAAAGCTAATATAGCCAAGATTAGAAGGAAAACAGGAAATTAGACAAAAAATTTTACGTGTTTCTCTGTTAAAGGGCTCATTTCTCAAACATGTAAAGAAATGAATCAAATTTATAAGAACAGAAGTTGTTCTCCAATTGATAAATTGGCACTATGGATTAGAGAAAACAACTCTGAGGTATCATGTCACACCTATCAGATTTACTAATATCACAGAAAAGAAAAATGATAAATGCTGGAGTGGTTATGGAAATTGGGACACTAATGCACTCTTAGGTGGAACTGTGAACTAGGCTTACCATGCTGGAGAATAATTTGATACTATGCCCAAAGGACATACTGTGCATACTTTTTAACCCAGAAAAGTCTTATAATAAGTGATGAGCAGGATGGTTTCAGAACAAACTGAGAAGGTTCATATGAACCATTGTAAAGTGAAGTAAACAGAAGCAGGAGAACATTTTACACAGTAACATCAAAACATTCTCAGCAATTCAATGACTAAAAATTATAAGGAAAAGTGCTATCTACCTGCAGAGCTAGAACTGATAAGTTCAAATGCAGATCAAACTCTACTCTTTTTACTTTCTTTATTTCTCTTGTTTTGTTTCATTTTTCTAGATTTTCTTTTGCAACGACTAATATGAAAATAAATTTTGCTTTACTGTACATGTATTCATCTGTACAATCCATGTCAAATTACTTGCTTTTTCAAGGAGTGACTGAGGAAGGATGAAAAAAATGAGAGAATTTGGAAAACACAATTTTAAAAAAAATGTTAAAAATAATTATTGCAATTATTTTGAAAGAAATGTTGTGGCTGAATTTTATATGATGGAGTGATTTAAAAAAATTAAATTAGGTATGAAAAGGTCAAAAGGAGAAATTATCTCATAAAATGGGACACGAAGTGAAAAATTGAGATGGCAAGCAGATAGAGGTGTAGGGCAGGTTATATTGGAACCTTGCTCTCTTCATCATTGAAGAGGAAACAGAGTGTACATGTGAAGAATTTTACAAGTCTTGTGGATTTATAGAGAGGTGAGAAAATTGGGGAATGGGTGAGAGAGGGATTTATGAAAGGGCGTAGAGAAAAAGATTAGGAGGGTAAGGGGAGACATTAAAGGAGGGAATTTTTCAGGCTTGGCCAAAATTAAGACTAAGGGTGTAAGGAGAAAATGTAAGGTAACATGAATAGGGTGAAAAGAGTGGCTGAGAAGGAAAATATTGAATAAAAATAAGATGGAGAGAAATTTACAAAGAGTAATTCGAATTTTGTCAAATCAATAAGAATAGAAGTAATTTCCCAATTGATAAGTGGGCAAAGGATAGAAGAGGCAGTTTTCCAATGAAAAAATTAAAACAGTTTATAGTTATATAAAATGCTCTGAATCATTACTGATGAAAAAATACAGATTAAAAGAACCTTGATATAGTATTCACTTCTAAAAAATAGGATAAAATGGTAGATGGGGAAAGTAAAAAATCTTTGAGAAGATACGGAAAAAATGTGGAAACAAATTCATTGCTTGTAGAATTTTCAAATTATTCATCATTTTGGAAAATAATCTGTAATTGTGTCCAAAGAGTTATTAAAATACCTATATTCTTTGGTCATAGCATTTGAACATTGTACAAAGTAACTGGAACATTGTTTTAGGAATTACTTTGAGTGGGTAAGTTGTTTTGTCTATTATAAATACCCAAATTAACTATAAAGGGCATATGAAGAAAGATGTATTGAGAGAAAAAAAAATCTGGTAAATAGAATACACACACACACATACACACACACTCACACTCACACACACACACGCTCACACACCTGTTTGTTTCTGATTGTAGCTATCTCTGGGGTAAGGGTTTCAAAGGAAAAAATATATGAAAATTTTTGTATATTTGAAAGGAATTACAAATTGTGCATAGCAGATTCGCAGTTTCATGTACAATAGTGTTTTTTATCACACTGTTATGAAAATGATTGCTTTATTCTAGAAATTAAAATAAAATTTAAACTGCATTTTAAATTTTAAAATATTGTTATATGTATTTGAAAAAAAGTAAAACACCAAAATTATCACTTGAAAAACATAAAGATCTGGAAATACAAACACAATCCATCTAGCCATCTCCAGGATATTTCATTCTAATAAAAGAGGACAACACATGAAAGAGATGTGTATACAAAAGGTAATGTTTCTTATAAGGAGCTAATGAAATCCAGAGAATGAATTGAGCTGGTAGTGAAATCAGCAGTGTTGTGGTTCCTTATTAAATGGTTGTCCCTTTCCTCCCCATGACTTTTTCTATCATACATTAAAAGAATTTAGTTTTGTAATCTCAAAAGCACTCATCTACTTCCATTTTTCATGGTATTTGTTATGTAATTTGTCGTGTAAATCATATCTTAGAATATGACTTAGGAAGTTATTGCATTCTATGCTCCATGACGATAGAAAGGAGAGTTTACTCTTATAATAGTGGTATATTACAGGTCACATGACATATAGAAGATGCAGGTTTTACACATTGTGTTATTCCTGCTGATTTACTTGGCAGACATGACGGAGAATATTTTCACCATTGTTTCATTTGTTATCCTGCCATATACTTTAACTCTCATGTATTTTTCTAAGCAAATTTTCTTAGTGGAATGTCTGCAAGATCTCAGTTATGCTTCATAAATTAATTTAAAATTCTTTGACTAGCAGTCAACTCATCTTCCTTCTTGGCTTCACTACTTATGTCTTCTTCCTTCTTTACTTTGTAGAGGTTGATTTGCTAGTGACCATATCCTATGAATGCTTTGTGGCCATCTGTCTCTCCCTACACTATGGCATCACCATGATGCCATGATACCAGTTCATTGTCTTTGGGCTGCAGTTGGAGTATCATCCACGGCCTGAGGAATCAGAGGGTCACAGTTGCCATTGGCAAGGATTCCGAGGAAATTTTTACAAAGAAAGAAATATCCATCCTTAAAAATAGAGAAAAGTTAAGAAATACATATTTGGATTGTTATTTGTGCATGATGACACAAGAGGTTCACTTAAATGGGTAGATATAGCAACAAAATATAGTTCTCAATAAAAATACTCCTTTAAAAATAATTTGAATATTGAATGGAATGAATCAATGATATATCTTAACAAGATACAGACTCCTCCTTACAAATGATTATTGTTAACATTGGAATTATCATGACACCAGCCCACTGACTTAGGGAAATAAAAACATCAGAAGAGTGAATGGAGCACGAATTGATCCTCTGACTAACAATAAATAAGTTTAGCCAAAAGATGGCATCAAAATGATTGTGTTGTTTCTCTACAAAGATATGTCGCATGCATTCACACTTTCATGTCTTTGCTTCTCCTTATCATTATGATGGCCATGTCCTTCCCCTAAGTACCCAATTTTTGCAATGTATACATCACTATAAGAAAGTCCTGGATTTGAGTTCCACAAAACATTTATATGTCCCTGGGCAAGTAAAAGGACAATCTCTTTTGACCTAAGAATTCTAATTTTTAAATGAGGAAGTGATGACCACTAAAGTCTAAAGCATCTTTTGTCAGTCTGTTTTGTCCAAAGCAGTAACTCAGTCTGAATTCACCCTCCACCCAGAAAGGGCTACAAAAATAGCTTCATTCCACTGAGGTGAAGGAAAGACCAGTCTGTCACTCGATAATCATTTATTAAGCACATCTTATGTTACGAGTTCTATGCTAGTCTTAGGGATAAAAAGAAGAGCCTAATATAGTCCCTGTTCTCAAGGAACTCACAATCTTGGGGAGAAGTCAATAGATATAGATAGACAGACAGGCAGACAGTTAGATAGATAGAGAGATAGATAGATAGAATACCCTTTCCTCCAAAAAAAGTAAAGTTCGTAAACTCAAGAAGATTATGTTGTAATAAAGGAACACAAAATATGAAGGGGATGTAGGAGTAGCATCACCATATCTTGTTCAGTCATTCCCCAATTCATGGCACCTGATGCAGGCAAGAGATGAGTAGCATGGCCGAAACACCCTTAGAAATTATAATCTTGCCCAATGCCTCACAGATTCAGTGAATAGGATTCAGAGCAACATTATACCAAAATAAATGGACAAGAAAGCTGAAGGGAAGGTATTATAGATGAGAGAGAGAGAGAGAGAAAAACAGAGAGAGAAACAGAGAGTAAAGTTGAGTCAAGGGGATAGGTTGACTAAAACTTTCTAAAGAAATATTGTCTTGAAGGTGGCGGAGTAGAATTAAAGACTTACTAGAGCTCTCACCCCAAGCCTAACCAAATACCTATTTAAATGACTCTAAACAAATTCAGGAGATACAGAACCCACAGAATGACAGAATGAAGCAAATCTTCAGCCCAAGACAGGCTTGAAGGTGGAAGGGAAGCATCTGTTGTGCCGTGCTGGGAGCAGAGAGCAGTCTAGCTTGTGCTGTCCTGGCTGAGATGGGATCTTAGCAGCCCTGGGGTGGGAAGAGTGAGAAGGAATGAATCTCTGGCACCTGTGATGCTGTCCAGAGTTCACAACACCAAATCACTGAGGACAAATTAACAGATCAGTGGAAAGAATCTGTCACACCTTTGTCAGAGAGCAGAGTAGTGTAGTCCCAGTCCCAGGAAGGTGAAGGGGGCAGAAGATCCCACAGCAGCAGCAGCACGAACATCAATGATTTTTTTCTGGAGATCTATGCCCACAGATTGTTGGAGTATCAAGCAGCTGACAGTACACCCCCAAGCCCCACTAAAAACTGAGAACTGCCTTGACAAATAGCTCAAAATTCAGGTAAATGGCTTGGGAAATGAGCAAAAACTGGAGAAAGAATGAGACTATAGAATCTTACTTTGGTGACAAGGGAGACTAAAATATACAGACAGAATAAAGCAACAAAGTTAAAGGTCCTACATCCAAAATCTCCAAGAAAAACATAAACTAGTCTCTGACCATGGAAGAGCTAAAAAGGATTTTGAAAATTAAGTAAGAGAAGTAGAGAAAAATGGGGAAGAAAAATGAGTGAAGGAAGAATATTATGAAAAATTAGTCAACTGATTGCTAAAAAGGGGACCCAAAAATCCTGCAGAAAGTAACATCTTAAAAATAGAGTAAGACAAGTGGCAAAAGAGTTCCAAAAAGACAACGAGGAGAAGAATGCCTTAGAAAAGCAAAATTGGCAAGATGGGAAAGAAGGCCCAACAGCTCACTGAAGAAGTTAATTCTTTAAAGATCAGAATGGAGCAGATGAAATCTATTGACTTTGCGAAAAATCAAGAAATTATTGTTCTGTTCCCCCTTCGATGCCAAAGAAGATCATGCCATCAGAGAAATAATAACATGATTTGCACTTGACTTTGTTTTGAGTGAGGGAGGGCTGTGCAGGTCGTCAGCATCATTTCTCCTACAGAGTCATCTGAATTCAGAGATCTGATATTCCTCAGGATGACTGGAGATGACCTAGGATGCACTTGGAGATCTTGGGCCCTTTAGACTAATTCTCATTCATTTAATAGGCTTGTTTAAGAAGTAGCCATGGCGTAGCCCTTTTAATGAGATCAAGAAAAGAAAGACATCAGGCTGGATGGGGAACAGCAACAGTTATTATTGATAATTACTGTCAAGCTAGAAGAGTCCAGAGAAGCCCTCAGGCAGGGCCCCAATGGAGTCCCAGTTTCAGAGTGCAGTAGGTTTAAGTTTTTGGGAGAGGAGAGGAGAGGAGAGAGGAGGGGAGAGAAGGGGAGAGGATGGGAGAGGAGGTGAGGAGAGGGGAGGTGAGAAGGAAGTAGGAAAGGAGCCAGTAAAACCCAAGTGAACTGGACATCTTCTGGCCATCCAAGTTTACCTTCCTCTGGAGAGGAGAAGAAAGGGGAGAGGGAGGCAGACATGAGATGAGGAGGTGAATGCCAGCTATCATTCAGCCAGTTGCATCTACTCACAATATAGAACACAATATGAAATACCCCATTGGAAAAACAACTGACCTGAAAAATAAGTCCAGGACAGAAAATTTAAAAATTATTGGACACCTGAAAGCCATCATCAAAAAAAAAGAGCCTAGACATTATATTTCAAGAAATTATCAAGAAAAACTGTCCTGATATTCTAGAACCAGAGGGTAAAATAGATATTGAAAAAAATCACTGATCGCCTCCTGAAAGAGATCTCAAAATGAAAACTTCTAGGAATATTGTAACCCAATTCCACAACTTCCACTCAAGGAGAAAATATTTCAAGTAGCCAGAAAAAAAAAACAATTAGATTATTGTGGAAACACAATCAGCATAACACAAGATCTAGCAGCTTATACATTAAGGTATCAGAGGCTGACAAATGTGATATTCCAGAGGTCAGTGTAATTAGTATGAAAACCAAGAATCACCTGCCTAATAAAAATGAGTGTAAATCTTCGAAGGAAAAAAAAAAGAATATTCAATGAAATAGAGGTCTGTCAAGCATTCCTAACGAAAAGACCAGAGCTGAATAGAAAATTTGAGGTTGAAATACAAGAATTAAGAGAAGCACAAAAAGGTAAATAGGAAAGCGAAATCATAACGGACTTACTAAAGTTGAACTGTTTATATTCTTCCATGGGAAGACCATATGTGTAATTCTTCAGACTTTTCTCAGTTTTATGATGCCTAAAAAATAAAATTAAGTAGTGTATGAGGAATATAATGGGAGGAGAAAAGGAGAAATAGAATGGGACAAATTATCTCACATAAGAGGCAAGAAAAAAGCTTTTGTAATGGAAAGGAAGGGGGTGAGTGAGAGGGAAAGAGTGAATCTTATTCATCAGATTTGGGTCAAGGAGGGAATAACATCCAAACTCAGTTTGATATGAAAATCTATATTACACTACAGGAAGATAGGAGGTAATGGAGTAAGCGGGGGTGGTGGTAGAGGGATGATAGAAGGGAGGACAATTTGGAGGAGGAGGTAATTAGAAGTAAATACCTTTGAGGAGGGACAAGATCAAAAGAGAGAACGGAATAAATGGGGAGCAGGATACGATGGATGGAAATATAGTTGGTCTTTCACACCATGACTCTTATGGAAGTGTTTTTCATGACTATACATGAATGACATTTATCAAATTGCACACCTTCTCAGTGGGAATGAGTGGGGAGCGAGGAAGGGAGAGAAGTTGGAACTCAAAGTTTTAAAAACTAATGCTAAAAGTTATTTTTATATGCAACTGAAAAATAAGAAATACAAGCAGAGGGGCATAGAAATCTATCATGCCGTGCAAGAAAACAGAGGGAAAGGGGATGAAAGAAGGGAGAGGTGTGCTAGAAGGAAGGGCAGATTGGGGGAAGGGGTAAGTGGAATGCAAGAAGGACCTTCCTGCAAAATTCTCTGACAAAAATATTGAGGTCATTCCCCAAAAGCCTTTTATTCTCTTCCTTTGCTCAACACATCACTCAGATGTCTTACCAAACTATCTCCTCCTTTGCCTCTGTCTCTCACAAAGGAATTGTCCCTTTCCTTGTGAAACCAAATTCCCATTGATTCTTTCCCATCTTCTGTAGATTCCACCTTCCCTCCCATTATCCCCACTCTCTCATTCGTTTTCAATATCTGTCTATTCAATGATTGCTTCCTGGATGTATATAAACACACTCACCTACAACAACCTTAAAAAAAGGATAAAATATTGCTTCCTTGCACCATCCATAATAGTTATCATCTTATATCTCTCCTCTCCTCAACTGCTAGACTTTTTGTAAAAGAAGTTAATGCTTAAATATATTTATCTCTTTTTATTCTTTTCTGATTCCTCTGCAAATTACATTCCAACGTCAACATTTCACTGAAACTTCTCTCAAATATCCCTTTATTGCTGCTTTTAGTGTCCTTTTCATAATCTTTATCTTTCTTGATCTCCCTGAAGCTTTCAACCGTAGTAATTAAACTTTTCTTTTGGATATTCCTTCCTCTCCTGGTTTTGTTGGTGAGATTCTTTTCCACTTGTTCTCTTTCTGCCAGTTTGGTCATTTCATCTCAATTTGAAGATCATATTCATTAATTATATGTATCATCAGTACTTTATGTAGGACTTTACCTTTCGCACTCTATATTACTGCTTTTCTTGATTTCGTTAGTCTCAGTTATCTATCCTGTGTAGATAATTCTCAGATTGGATTTAGCACTCTTAAAGTTCTATATAAATTTTAAAGCATCATATGAGTGCCAATTCTCATTTATGATATACATTCCTTTATTATTATATAAATCCAATATATGATGATGATTATGACGACTATTTGTCCATCAAATCTAAGACCTACATAAAAGATTATACGTTCCTCATCAGGTTTGGAATTCCACTTCATCTTGCTTCATGTTACACACATACATATATACACACATTTATATAATAATAAAATGAGAGTATTTGGCCCCCAAAACATTTATGTTTATAAAGTAAACATGTCATGTGTGTACTTGCAGAGAGACATTTATACATGTAAATATATAAATACATGCATACATAGGTGACAGGCAGACAGCCATGCATATCTCTGTATATTTGATGTTCTTTTCCTGTGAAGATCAAAATCTCTCCTCTAAAGTACAATTGAAAGAAACCAAGTGAAATGGACTTGCATTTTGAACAAGATTGAAGGCTACATGGGAAATGATCATGGACCACGGAAGTCCTAATGGACCACGGAAGTCCTAATGGACCAAATACGTTTAAAGGACGAACTCCTTTCTCTACAACAGCAAAAAAGGACTTCTACCTTAACCAATTATAAGTAAGGAAAAGGTCAGAGAGTGTGTGACTAATAAGGATGAGATTATAACCTTGACTGCTCTGGAGACTTCAGGAAGTATTTCTCCAAAGGGCATGGAGCAGTATATTTCCACTCACCTATGTTCATAAAACATTTCAGCCAGTCTAGTAGTTTCACATGATACAGGTTCAGCTCCCTTTGCCCCCTGAAACTCCAAATGAGAACAAAAATAATTTAGTGAGAATAGAAATAATCTTCGGATTCTGTGTAGCACTTGAGATTTGGTAAGGGAAAAAAATCAATAAAGACTTGGAAGGGAGAAATGTCACAAATTTTCACTCAGGTATTGTTTTGATTGATATTCCATTTCTAAATGGCCAATTTGCTTAGTTAATAAACTGAGTGTTAGAAGACTTGGGTTTAATTTCTGCATATGGCATTACCCTTTAGAGAGTCATTATATTATGTCAGGCTTGAATTAAAGAAAAATGCAACTTAATCCTCCCTTGAGAATATAGTAACTGTGTGACTGAAGACTAGTAGTTTTAATTCTCAGAGCTGCAAGTTTTTAATCCATAACATAGGTATAATACCAACAATATATTTGTAAAACATTCTTCAAAATCGTGCCACGTAAATATTAGTTATTATTCTTCTTCTATCCTACATAACAAATACCATCTCTAGCTCAGGTATCTTTGGATGTGCCGATTGGCACAAAATGTACAAAATTTTACAAAAGGGAAACAAGATCTGATCTCCTATCTCAGTATTATTCATTTCACTTAGTGAAATGAATTTATTTGGAGAAAGTCTAATTTATGAACACGTTTTGTGCCTATAAAATATTTGCTTTCATAATTATTCTCATTATAATATGGTCACTATCATTGTTATTTAACAGGCAGCAAGAGAATGAATGATTATAGAGATGATCTTGTAAGAAGAAAGACCTGGAATCTAATCCAGATGATGACAGGAATTGGTTTTTGTGCCTCTAGTCAAGTCACTTAAGTATACAGGGCTTGAAGCCACTGAGATTGTTATTAATTGATTTGAATGAAGTTCTAGGAGAGATTTTTGTCTCCTGGTACATTTCTACTTTGGTAAATCATGAATATCATTAAATATTATTATTGGAGAATTAATTTAATATATGAGAGACAGAGAGAAGGTGTGTGTGTGTGTGTATGTATGTTGTGAGTGTGTTTGTGTGTGTGTGTGTGTGTGAGAGAGAGAGAGAGAGAGAGAGAGAGAGAGAGAGAACTATTTACAATGTAAATGACAAATGATAATCAATCAGATGTTCCCATTCTTTTTAATGCCTTGGACCTTAGCTTGAACACATATTTCTTGTCACCAAAAATTACATCCTACAAAAATTAGGGAAAATAAACTAAATAATCCAAGTTATTAAGGTAAGACAGGAAAAAGGCACTCCTAACAGTATATCTGAAAACATATGTGGTGATTACTGTTACTTAGAGGAATGAATATTTCAAAATTGATTAATTAAATCAATAAGGTCAGGATGATAAACATGGGATTGAAACAACAATACCGTACAGAAAATTCTTAAAGGTTATCAATGGACGGCAGATGACAATGAGACATACTGTCAAAACCAGTTTTTATCAGTGAGGATTATTTTTGTTTCTACAACAAATAATAATGATAATAATTCATAAGAATATTGCTCCGTAATGTTTGCAAAGATTTATATTTGTTTTTTTAAGACAATATCTATCATTCTAATCATTTTTAAGGGAGAAGTTAAAAGAGTTAAAGCAACTAATTATGGCTCTACTTTGAGTAGATCCAAAGGAAAGAGTGCAGCATTTGGAATCTGAAGATCTGAGATTACAAACTAGCTTTGCCACACACTAACTGTGCCAAGCCAACAAAGTCCTATGCCTCACTAGGTAGCTTTTGTAATTAAAGGAGCTGGGCACATGACCTCTAAAATCCCATGCAGCTTTGAATCCACAATCCTCTGATTCGATTTAAAAGATCCCTCCAAATAGTGAGAAATTCACTTCCTCCAGGGCCTCAGTAATCCTTCAGTTGTGTGTTAAAGAGTTCAGACCATTCAATAAAAGTTTTTGCAGGCCCTATCTTTCAGGAGACTGAAAGAGACATCAGAGCTTTGACTTTTTGAAAAATGGAAATGCAAATGTCCATGGAATAGAAAGTGTCAAGGTGCCTAAATTGTCACTGAAAATTAATTAGCACAGTGTTTTTGGCAATACAAATTATTCAATATATGGTCAGTTGATCTATTATCTATGAGCTATCATTATGTATATATATATATGTTTTGCATATGCTGGTATCTTGCAAAAAGGAATCCATCTGGGAATTCTAGTGGTGTGTGTGTGTGTGTGTGTAGGCAAGTCAGCAGTAGAGGTCCTGTTGAGTAAGTCAGTTCAACGAGGCTCAGATTGTACAGTGAGGAAGATGTTTTAAATTTTTTGGTATGACTGTGGTTGGAGTAGAATTGTAAGTGATACTATGTCCTTTAAAATGGTCCAGTTGCCTCTAAAACAGTGATTAAGAATAGAATGATGTTCATGGCCTTTCTATTTTAAAAAATGCTTCTATGGTATGCTTTTAGAATTTGGTATCCTTGATTCATATTGTTTCAAGATGAATTCTAGGACCCCAAAAGACATGAGAAATAGCACAATTATCATGGAATTCTTCCTTATGGAGTTTTACAGCATCCAAGAGCTGCAAGTCTTACATGTTATACATTTCTTATTGATATATATTGCATCTCTGATGGGAAATCTCCACATTATCACTGCCATTGTACTGACACACACCTTCATTCCCCATTGTATTATTTTCTGAGCAACTTATCCCCGCTGGATCTCGGCTGCATCTAGGTCACTCTTCCCCAAATTCACTGTGAATTCCCTCACAGGTAATCTGCCCATTTCTCTCCTTGACTATGCTGCCCAAATTTTCTTCTTTATCTTCTTTGCTGCAACAGAATTTGCTTTGCTTGTGGCTATGTCCTATGACTGCTTTGTGGCCCTCTGTCACCCTTTGCACTATGGGGTCGCCATGACCCCATACCGCTGTCTTTGGATAGCAGTTGGTTTTTGGGTTGATAGGCTGCTCTGTACTGGAAATATGTTTCATTTGCCTTTCTCAGGTTCCAATATGATCCATCAGTTTTTTGGGGGGGATATCCCTCATCTTCTGAGGTTCGTGATACTGTGTATGTACTTCTTGCTACCAGTTGTACTTTACTTTTATCCTGCTTTGGTTTTTTAATTACATGCTATACTTGTATATTCTCCACTATATTTAGAATGCCCTCTGTGGAAGGACGCTACAGAATCTTGTCTACCTGTTCACCACAATTGGTTATCCTGTTCTTATTCCTTCTTGTTGGCATAGTTGCAATCTTGGGTCCATTATCAGACACTTCACCAGTTCATAATCTTCTGATTTCAATGACCTATACCATATTGCCTCCATTTATGAACCCTATTATATATAGCCTGAGAATTATGAAAATCAAGGTTGCACTGAGTGGGGTGATCAAAATGACCATTTTTCCCCAAGAAGGAAATGTCCATCTTTGAAAAACTTAAAAAGTAACAGAATGTAAGAATGAGATATTGCACCCACAAGTTAACACAAGCACTAGCCTAAAAATAAAATTAAGAGATAATGTTTTGTCTACAAATAAAAAAAATATAAAGCTTTCAAGTATTCAGCTTTGACAATTGTTTCATTTCAACAAAGGAATTATTCATTAATTAGTTTTATTTTTGTACACTTACAAGGGGAATATAGTCTTGGTTTAATAATTCATTTGGTCACTGAACTGATACAAAAGATTGAAATCAGTATACAAATGAAAAGAAGATTCATTGTTCCCATGGGCAACAAAATTTCATTTCTTGATTCTGAGTGATGATGGAATCCTCTTCAAGAATATCCTTTGACTTTTCTAGATGTATTCATAGCTACTCTTTTGCATTCCAGAAATATCTGTTACTACCTTTAGCTGTTTAAAATGTGCTTCAATTTCAAAACCCTGTTCATTTGTTACCACCTTCCTGTGACGTCCTATTGAAAATTGTCTTTATTAATGCATTTCCTGATTTTTCATTTGCATTTCAGGTTTGTGCTTGTGCAAT
>CM053770.1:262038915-262055994 GCA_028658325.1 Potorous gilbertii
GTGAACAAGTTAATAGAGGTTAGAAAGAAATTAAAACTTAATATTTAATTTAAAAACTAGTAGCAGTCATCCTCCAGAAGGCAAAGTCTGAGGAAAATCTCCTAACATATTTGCTATAATTATCATTACAAACCAATTTGAATCTATTTATAGTATTTTTCGAATAAACAAGGTATATATTTGTATATGTATCTTATATATACTCACTTTTATATGTGTGGATGTATGCATATAAATATAAACATATAGGTATAGATTGTTTACATACATGTTACTGTCTCTTCCAATTAGAGTCTGATCGCCCTGAAGATAGCTATTATTTTATTGTTGTCCTTGAATATCCATTGACTGTGAATTTGTCATCAGTTAGTATTTGTTGATTAATTTAACTCTTTGGATTGGCAGGGTACTGTAGTGAAAAGATATATCAAAGAACCTGAGTGCTGTTCCTGAGACAGTCACTAAGATGTGCTCTCCTTGTGTCTGGTTGTCCCTTTATTTACCTGTAAATCAATAAGCATTTATTTTGTCTAGTATATGCTAAATAATGGCCTACTCTTGTTTATAGAATTTTCCAAAAAACTTTGCTCAGGACCATCCTGTGAGGTCTGCACTAACAATATGATGACTCCTATTTTACACTGAAGAAATAGAACTCAGAGAAGTCCAAAGACTTACCCAATACAACAGAATACTTCAGTCTCTTTCCTGTCCATGGTTCAGTTCTTTATTGCTAGTCCATATTGGCTTTCAGATATCTAAATTGATCTAGAATATCTCCAATTTTCTCTCCATTTATAGAACTGTTTCTCTGAACGATTCTTTCTTAACAAACTTGTCTGTCAAAACATTTATTGCCAAATATCTTGCTTAACTTGCTTCTTGATGGGTAGTACAGCTGATGCTTAATAAACTTGATTGTTAACAGGACTTAATTACATTCAATTCAATTCAACAAATAATTTTAATTACTTGTTATGTGTAAGAAAAGTGTTAGGAATTAGAGAGAATGTGAAAAATATGGAAAATAGTCCCCAATAGCGAATCATGGCTTATATTTCTAGCTCTACCACTATGAAATTGTGGACCTTTGTGTGAAGGACATCACTAATCTGGACTAAATTTTGCTTCTTTGGAAATTGAAGGTCTTAGATGAGGCCATCCTCAAAATGCCTTCTAGGTTTAAAGTTCTGCATTTATTGTGAGTTATTTATTGCTAAAACACACTTTTCCATGTGACTAAAGATGATATGTTCCTTCCCAAATTAAAAAAATTGTCCTGGGTTAGGGAGGAAAGAGAAAGCTCCTACACAATCGACTCCTAGAATGAATTACCATAGACAACCCCAGACTTGCCTTAGTATAATTTGTTAATCTCTCTCATTGCTTCCAAATCATTGTAAATTCCCTTTTTGTTGTTGTTTAGTTGTTTCTGACTGTTCATAACCACATTTGGGGTAATCTTGGCAAAGATACTGAAGTGGTTTGCTATTTCCTTCTCCAGCTCATTTTACAAATGTGGAAACTGAGGCAAACAAGAATAAGTGACGACCAGAGTTACACCATTAGTGTTTGAGGCTGAATTTGAACTAGGTCTTCCTGACTTCAAGTCTGGCATTCTATGTACTGTGCCACCTAGCTGCTCTCCAGGAAAGCCAACTTCTTTGTATGCTCAGCACTTTTTCCACATTCCTCCTCCCATTGTCATTGCTCTCAACTCTGTGCTTGATAAATATGTTCCCATTTGTCACTATTCTCACTATGGCATGTATGATCTATAATGGTAGCTATTCCATGACACTTCTCTAGACCAGAACGTGACCCACTTATTCTTTTAATTTGTAGTCACAATTCTACAGACACTGGCTGAATTTTTGTAATATCTAAACCCAATGGAATGATGGACTTTTCTCATGACTGCTTTATGTGTATTTCACTTTCAGTTTTCTGCATTCTTTTCTCATTCTCTATCCTCTGTTCTTATTGTCCTTTGGTTCTAGATAAATCATAGCACCTCAGGGGCTATGGTCAACTTCACTGTCATCACTGAATTCCTCCTCATGGAGTATTCCAATATATGGGAGATGCAAATCTTACATGCTATGCTGTTCCTGATGATTTACCTGACAACTCTGATGGGGAATCTTCTCACCATTACTGCCATTGCCACTGACCCACACCTTCACTCTCCCATGTACTTTTTTCTGAGTAATTTATCCTTGTTGGATGTTGGCTTCATCTCAGTGACTCTTCCTAAGTTTGTTGTGTATTCCCTGACTGGAATACGATCCATCTCCATCTTGGGCTGCATGGCCCAGGTTTTTCTCTTTATCTTCTTTGGATCAACAGAGATTGCTTTACTCATAGTTATGTCTTATGACCGATTTGTTGCCATTTGTCATCCTCTGCATTATGGGATGACCATGACACCAGTCAGGTGTCTCTGGGCAACAGCAGGCTCATGGCTCAGTGGACTCACCTATGCTACTATACACACAGGGAACATGTTCCGGTTACCCTTCTCAGGATCCAATGAAATCCGCCAGTATTTCTGTGATATTCCTGATGTCTTAAAGGTTGCATCATCTGATGTCCTAAATACTGAGTTTGTTCTACTTGTGGCAGGGTCAGGTTTTTCTTTATTCTGCTTGGTCTTTCTATTTGTGTCCTATGCTCATATTTTCTATAGTGTGTTGAAGATACCCTCTGTTGAAGGTCGGTATAAAGCCTTATCTACCTGTGCTCCCCAGTTGATTATCCTCCTCTTATTTCTCCTTTCGGCAATTTTTTCAGTCCTGAAGCCCCCATCCGATTCAGCAGTTCAAAACCTTCTTGTTGCAATGTCCTACACAATAATTCCTCCATTTATTAACCCTATTATTTATAGCCTGAGGAATCAGAGGATTAAGGTTGCACTGAGTAGAATGATTAAGCAGATCTTGCTACCAAAGAAGAAAATGTCCATCCTTGAGTAAATTAAAAAGAAACTTGGGTAGATGAAGAGCTCTTTATGCAAACTGGTATATCAAAGAAGGCGAAATTAAATAACCAGACATTTCATTATTTTCATCTTGAATGTGAACAAAATATATGCTCTCGCTCTCTCTCCCTTCCCCCGCCCCGTCTTTCATGAACGTGTGGGAACACATACACACACGCACACACACACACACACACACTCACTAGCCATTTTAACTATTTGTTCTCCTTCCTAGAAATCTGTGCCTGGGGTTCTTGTTATGTTGATTCCTTCAGTCAATAGTGGGCCAATTATCCAACAGGAGAACTACCTCAGGGTGAAAAAGAAAATTAATTTCCTCCTTTCCCCAAAACTCCCTTTTGAAAAGTTACTCAAACTTCAACATCCTTATCAAATGTCACTTTCCACAGGAAACCTTCCATGACTTTCAGGGGAACACAATCTCTGATTATCATTTACTTAATATTTTATTTCTTACCTTTTTTGTATATTTGCTATGGTATCATTTATTTATTCTTTTTTTGTGTATTTATTATTTTATATACGCTATTATAGTTACTTGGATGGAAGCTCAAATTTACCTAATAAACTGCTAGTTACTTGATGGTAGAAATTACGTCATTTTCTCCCAGCAGCTAGTATAAACCTTTGTGCATAATAGATGCGTAATTGATAGCTGTAGAATAAAAAATAACTCACTTTATTTCCTACGATTTTCTTCTTCAGACCTCATATAACACTTTGTCATGCAGTTTTGTAATGTGTAGATTCTATATTATTGATTAATAAAGTTATTTGTTGCATTTTTTGCCCATATTAGATTGTGCAATGTTATTATGCTGTCAAAAGGGACTGAAGGACTGTGGGAGGTAGAAGCCATGGAAAATGACATAAACTGGGAACCTGGGAGCTTACTTCAACCAGATATGGTCATGAGAATTTGGAACATATTCTGCCTCATTGACTATCTTTCAGGAATGATTTCCCTAGAGGGAATTGTCTGTGGAATGGTGTTCTTGTGAATTAGTCCCCTGTCTGCTTCATCTCCCTCTGCTGCCTCATCACTACTTGGCTATGTAGCATTGTTTGCCTTCAGCTTTGTCCTTCTCTCTTTACACCTGATTTATTTGCTGTCTGCATTTTTATAATAGCTTTTATCCTTAAATAAGGATAAGCCTCTTCTTATTGTAATTTGAATTAAGGTTTGTTATCAATGTGTAGGCCATATCATTGAGAATCACATTAAATTAAAAAGTTTTTGTATAAATAAAATAAATATAGCCAAGATATGAAGGAAAGCAGAAAATTTGGAAAAAATTTTATGGACAGTTCATCAGATAAAGGTCTCTTATCAAAATATGTCATGAACTTTGTCCAATCTATAAGAATACAAATTATTGTCCAGCTGATAAATGGTTAAAAGATAGGAACAGACAATTTTCCAATGAAGAAATGAAAGTAATTTAGTCATATGAAAAATCATTATTGATCAGAGGAATGAAGGTTAAAACAAACTCAAGATATCATTTTATACCTGTCATATTGGTTAAATGATAGAATGGGAAAGTAACAAATTTTAAGGAGGAAATGCAATTATTTGGACACGAATTCATTGTTGGTGGAACTGTAAAAGGATCCAACTATTTTGGAGAACAATCTGAAATCATACCCAAACAGTTATTAAACTATCTATACCCTTTGTCTCAGTAAAACCACTACTTGGTTTATTTCCAAAGATGAGTAGGAGAAAAGGAAAAGAAGCTATTTATTCTAAAATATTTATAACAACTCTCTTTGTGGTGGCAAAGAACTAGAAATTGCAGGGATACCCATCAATTGGAGAATGGCTGCACAGGTTGTGGTATAGGTTACGGGATGCTACTATGCTACAAGAATGATTTGAGTTCGATAGTCTTAGAAAAACATGGAAATATTTGCATGAAATAATGAAGAAGGAAATGATTAGAACCAAGAGAACACTATGTAACGTAAAAGTACTAATGTTTTAAGAATGCCTTTGAGGGGATGCTATTTTGTCTATTATAAATATCCAAATTAACTATAAAGGACACATGAAGACTCTATCTGTAGCCAGAGAAAGAACTGATAAATAAAAGTATGTATAGAATAATTTTACATATATATATATATGTATGTGTATACACACATATAAATACATACACATACACATACACACATAAATATCCATACATATTTGTGTCTAATATTAGCCACTCTGGGGGTGAGAGGGAAGAAAAAAACACATTTATACAATGACTTTTTTATATATTTGGAAGGAAAAGCAAGTTGTGCATAGAACATTTTCAGTTGCATGTGCAATCATCTTTTTGTTGTACTGTTATTAAAATGATTGTTTTATCCCATAAAGTAAAAAAAAAGTCTAAAAAAGAGATGATTGACAAAGAGAATTTGTAGAGAAATAACCCTACAATTATCCCTGACTTTATATTGACATTCTCACAAGTTCGCTGGAGACAGTCTAGACAAAAGGATCCATCTTCACCAAACCCACTTAAGTTAAACATGATGGACTGGGATTCAACTACATCAGAACCTCTGCACCCAGAAATAAGCTTTCCCAGTTGGGTGGGGGTCTCACTCAAAATTGAGGAGAATGTCTCATTATCAGGTCCTTCTTTCATAAGGACTGGGCTCTGCTTTAAGGAAGTAAAAAGAGGATGTTTATGTCCTGTATATAAAGTTAGTTATTGATATAATAAGAAAATAATAATTTTTCTAAACCGAGTAAATGAAACAGTTGATATGTCTATTGAGCTCCAGGTTTAAAACGTTTAAAACGTTACCATAAATTTGGATCTAATCCCAACTCTGCCATGAACCAGCTAGATGACTTTTAATATTTAGCTCATTTTTCCTGTGCCTCATTTTTCCTCTGTATGAAAAGAAAGTAATCTAGATAGTCTTTAAAATATGTCCATCTGAAAGACTGTTCATGCATGTGATTTTTCACTTTCTGATTTGGCTTTAAGTTAGTTGATGAGTTACTTTATCAAACAGTTTAATTTTCCTGGTGCCTTTTCTGTGACAGAGAAGAAAATGTAGTCATTCATCAAGTTATTGCTTCCCCATATAGGATTTATTTAAATTTTGACCATTTTATGTAAACATCTTCCAAGGATCAAAGTTTACTCAGGCGACAAGCCTTTCATACACTATATCTTCTTAATTCTCTTCCTTCATAGATAGAACAATTTAATTTAAATACCTTTAGTACTTCTGACTACTACATTGAAATTCATATTCTTCTGTAATATCTATGTTTTTGCCTTGATTTTCATAATCCTGTTTCATTATGTAATATGTTGAGGCATATGTTCCTATTGTTGGCATTTATTCTTCTCTTTATGTTGGAGAAGAGGGAAAAATGATAGTCTTTTTTTCAAGCTTAAAATCATCGTTCTTTAAGTGGAAGTAATTTTAGAAAACAGTTATTCTAAACTCATTGTTTTACAGATGAAAAAAATAAGTTTAGAAATTTAAAATGAATTTTCTAAGGTCACAGTAGTATGAAGCAGAGAGGATTTAAACCTAGTCATCTCCAAATCACTCCACCCTCTTCTGCCTCCCCTGAACTTGGACCCCAGCTACTATACATCTTAATTCTGATACATGTATTTTTTGATTTATCTTGTCTTTTACAGTACCACCACACTATTTCCCGTATATATTTTCTTATAGATATTTTGTGTATATATCTTTCTCCAGCTTCCTTTTATGACTTGTCTCCCTCTATTAGGATATAGTCTTTTGAAAGTTATAGTTTCACTTTTTAAAATTTTAATTAATTTATTTATTTTTAGTTTTCAACATTCACTTCCACAAGATTTTGAGTTCCAAATTTTCTCCCCATCTCTCCCCTCCTCCACCCCAAAATATCATGCTTTCTGATTACCCTTTCCCCCAATCTGTCCTCCCATCTATCACACTCCTGTCTTTCCTTATCCCCATCTTCTCTCTTTTCTTGTAGGGCAAGGTAGATTTCCATACCATATTACCTGTACTTCTTATTTGCCAGTTGCATGGAAAAACAATTCTCAACCTTCATTCTTAAAACTTTGAATTTCAGCTTCTCCACCTTTCTCCCTCCCCACTCACCCCCACTGAGAATGCAAGCAATTCAATATAGGCTATATATGTGTAGTTTGGAAAAAGACTTCCATAATAGTCATTTTGTGAAAGACTAACTATATTTCCCTCTATCCTATCCTGCCTCCCATTTATTCTATTCTCTCTTTGACCTTGTCCCTCCCCTAAAGTGTTTACTTCTAATGATTCCCTCTTCCCATTTGCCCTCCCTTCTATCATCCTCCCCAAACTCCACTTATCCCTTTCTCCACTACTTTCCTATAGTGTAAGATAAATTGCCATAATAAATTAAGTGTACATGTTATTCCCTCTTTAAGGCAAATGCTATGAGAGTAAGCTTCACTTTTCCTCTCTCACTTCCACACTTTTCCTCTCCAATGAAAAAGCTTCTCCTTGCCTCTTTTATGAGAGATAATTTGCCCCATTCCATGTCTTCCTTTCTCTTCTCAATATATTCCTCTCTCACCTCTTAATTTTATTTTTTTAGATTCCATCTCTTCCTATTCAACTCACTCGATGCCCTCTGTCTAAATCTATCTATCTATATGTATATATATATATACATATATGTATGTGTGTGTGTGTGTGTGTGTGTGTATGTATAATCCTTCCAACTAACCAAATACTGAGAAAAGTTTCAAGAGTTCGAAATATTGTCTTCTCATGTAGGAATGTAAACAGTTCAGCTTTAGTAAATCCCCTATGATTTCTTTTTCTTGTTTACCTTTTCATGCTTTTCTTGATTCTCATGTTTGAAAGTCAGATTTTCTATTCAGTTCTGGTCTTTTCATCAAGAATGTTTGAAAGTCCTCTATTTCATTTAATGACCATTTTTCCCCCGAAGTATTGTACTCAGTTTTGGTGGGCACGTGATTCTTGGTTTTAATACTAGTTCCTTTGAATTCTGGAGTATCATATTTCAAGCCCTGTGATCCTTTAATGAAGAAGCTGCTAGATCTTTTGTTATCCTGATTGCATTTCTATAGTACTTGAATTGTTTCTTTCTGACTGCTTGCAATATTTTCTCCTTGACCCAGGAGCTCTGGAATTTGGCTGCAATATTCCTAGGAGATTTCCTTTTTTGATCTCTTTCAGGAGGTGATTAGTGAATTCTTTCAATATTTATTTTACCCTCTGGTTCTAGAATCTCAGGACAGTTTTCCTTGATAATTTCTTGAAAGATGTCTAGGCTCTTTTTTCGATTATGACTTTCAGGTAGTGCCGTAATTTTTAAATTGTTACTCCTGGATCTCTTTTCCAGGTCAGTTGTTTTTCCAATGAGATATTTCACACTGTCTGCTATTTTTTCATTCCTTCAGTTTTGTTTTATAATTTATTGATTTTTTTCATAAACTCATTAGCTTCCATCTGCTCCATTCTAATCTTAAGTAATTATTTTCTTCAGTGCATTTTTGGACTTTCTTTTCCATATGGACAGTTCTGCTTATTAGGGCCTTCTTCTCTTCATTAACTTTTTGGACGTCTTTTGCAATTTGAGTCAATCTATTTTTAAAGGTGTTATTTTCTTCAGCATTTTTTGAGTCTCCTTTAGCAAACTGTTGACCCACTTTTTTTATTTTATTGCATCACTCTCATTTCCCTTTTCAATTTTTCCTCCACCTCTCTTACTTGATTTTCAAAATCCATTTTGAGCTTTTCCATGGTCTGACACCATTGCATATTTATTTTGCAGGTTTTAGATGCAGAATTCTTGACTTTTACATCTTCCTCTGATGCTATGCATTGTTCTTCCTTATCCAAAAGGATAGAAGAAAATACCTGTTCACCAAAAAAGTAACCTTCTATAGTCTTATATTTTTGTCTTTTTTGGACACTTTCCCAGCCAGTTGTTTGACTTCTGAGTCCTTTGTCAAAAGAAGGGTGTACTTTAAGTTCTCAATTCCTCCAAGCTGGCACAATCAAGGGAGAGGATTTTACTCTTCTCATGACCTAGTCTTTGTTCTGGGAACAACCACAATGTTGTCTGCCCTGGATCTGTGAGTATGCTTCCCTCTCCACAACAACCACCTCCAGCTCCAGCACTCCAGCGTTTCTCCTCACGCCCTAGCTGGCACTCAGGGCTGAGACCCAGCTCAGTCACTCAATTTCCCTAGGGTCTTTAGCCTGTGGTCTACAATAATGTATACTACTGCTGCCTGGGACTGGGACTAGATCATATTCCCTTCTTATCCAAGTGAAAGAACTTTCTCACTGTCCTTTGAAGCTGTCTTAATGTTTTTGGGTTGAGTAACCTGAGAAGCACAGCCTCTTCTTTTAATTCTGCACCCTGAGGCCTGATCCAGTCCTCTCCCTACCCCACAGCCAAGGCTGGGCTGGTCTCTTCTCCATGCTTAGTGCAAGAGACCTTACTTCTCAGTCTTCTAGACTGGAAATCTCTTCCACTCTCTCGTTTTGTGGCTTCTGCTGCTCTAGAATTTGTTTAGAGCCATTTTTTGCAAGTATTTTATGGGTTGTGGGGGGAGACCTTTCACAGGTCTGTCCTTCTACTCCATCTTGGCTCCTCCCTCCCCTTTTTGCTTTATCATCAGTGCTTAGCACAGAATTTTACACCCAGCAATTGCTTAATAGTTCTTTGGCTAGAAGAGGCAAGTTTTAAAGGACCTAAAGGAATTTTTGAAAGAATATTTATTGAAGTAAACTGATAGGGTTCTAAAAATAGTTGCTGATGATGATAATCAGTAAGAAAGACAAATAACATTTCTGTTTTCAAACCTTCAGTTGTAATTGCATGATGCAGAGCATCAAGGCCAAATGTTAAGATATTAACTGAAAAATCACTGAACTTTTTGACGAAGGCAGAGATAAAAGTAATGGAAAGCAAAAATCACAAAGCATTTGCTAGTACTGATGGTGGATACACAAGAAATGCAAAAGGGGAAAAAGTGGTAAATAGAATGCAAAACTGGAATCTTCAGAGAATTCAGCACACATAACCACCCCTTGAGCTTGGATAAGTACAATCTTGATACTCAAGCTTGGCACAGAAAGGGCAGAAAAAGATAACTACACATCACTATCAGTTATTGACATTGATATAAAATAGTGAGTAGAAAATAAACAATATGTTTATAGAAATATGTTCAGAAAACCAGAAATTCCATGCTGGCTTATTTTTTGAAAGCCACAAATATAACAGATGATATACACAATATATCCTCACATGGGTTTTATATATTTGGAAATTTCCAACAATGATGCAGGTTACAAACCACTCATGCCTGACAAACGTGTGTGACTCTTGCCCATCTTTTCCTTCACATTTGACTCCAAAGGTCTGCCCCAAATATTTGAAATTTACCCTTTTTTCTGACACCAAAAGAGTTCCTATGGAGCATAAATATATGTACATGTACATGTAATTAAATGTTATAAAACATTTGTTTTATATGTGTATATATGCATATATATGTATAAATACAAAGTAAACATATGCATATGAATGCATGTATGTGTGTAATTTTGTATAAAATTAAATATAAATATTTTTATTGCAAGCATATGTATGCATATATAAAACAAATTTTATTTGTATGTGTGTGTACCTGTCTAGCTATATCTATAACCTTTAATCTTCATCTATATCCATACTAAACAGCTAGGTGGCAAAGTGGATAGAACAGTGAGTTTGGAATCAGAAAGACTTATCTTTATGAGTTCAAATCTGGCCTCAGACACTTACTAGCTGTGTGAACCTAGGCAAGTCACTTAGCTCTGTTTGCTTCAGTTTCCTCATATATAAAATAGGCTGGAGAAGGAAATGGCAAATCAATCAGTATCTTTGCCAACAAAAGCCTTTGCCAATAAAAAGGGTCAAAAAGAGTCAAACATGACTGGAACAAACACCAGCAACAACACTGTACACTCACTTACATGTATGTCTCCACCCTCATATATGTCCACATATATACCTTATTATGTTATTTTTTTCTTTTCCAATTCCTAGAACATGACATTTATGTGTATATATAGTATGGGTTCATATGTATATAAGTTGTATATATGTATGCATGTGTATAAACAAATACATATATACATATACACGTGTGTATAAGCACATATATTTTAAAATATATTTATATTTTTAATGTATTTATGTTTTAATCAAACAATTCCTGGAGCATATCTTTTATTTTTGCTCTTTGTAGTTCCCTATTGGTCATATTCTGCAGACTTTGGAATTCTTCATTTCCATCTTTGTGACTTGAACTTTTAACTTTTCAGAGAAATCTTATTTTTTAGTAACATTGTCAGAATATTGTGATAAAAGGTGAGTCTTTGTTTTCATAGAAAGCTGACTTTTGTTTGGTTCTCAATCCTCGTTCTTATAGAACTCTTTGCAGACTTTGACATTGTTGTTCATACACTTATCTTTGATGCTCACTTCTCTCTGGACTTTCATGACACTAAGTTTTTTTTGTTCTCTTACCTGTCTAACCAGTCTTAATTCTATTTTGCTGGATCTTCTCATCTAGGTCACACCCACTAAACTGTGCGTCTCTAAGGTTTCTATTCTTGGCTCCATTTTCTTTTTTCTTTATACTATTAACTTGGTAATCCCAGCATCTCCTGTGGATTCAATCATCATTTTTATACTTACGATTCTGAAGTTTACTTACCCAGCCTTAATTTCTCTGATTTCCAGTTCCCCATTTCTTGTTGCTTATTTGACATTTCAGACAGACTTTCTGTAGATATCTTAAATACATGTCCAAAACTGAATTCATTATCTTTTCTCTCAAATCATCTCCCTTTCAAAATTTCTTATTACTATTGAAAATGCAACTATCCTCTCAGTCCCCAAACCTATGCGTCATCCTCAACCCTTTCCAACTCCTAATATTTTGTCTGTTGACAAGGGCTATTGATTAACTTTCATAACATCTCTCATATCTTTTTCTTCTGTCCTCCGACACTGTTATTACCCTGATTCAGGCCTTCATTGCTTCACATCTGGACAATTACAGATACCTGTTGTTTGTTCTTTGTGACCTAAGTCTCTCTTCTCATTCCGGTACATCCTCCACTCAGCCGTCAGTGATCTTTCTAAAGCACATGTTTCATAATGTGGCTTCCTGCCCTATAAACTCCAGTGCCTCCTATGAGTTCCAAAATCAAATATAAAATCCTCTATCATTCAAATCCCTTAATAATCTCACTTCTTTTTCCCTTCCAGTCTCGTTACACCTTGTTCTCAATCACACATTCTATGATCTGGTGATATCAGAACAATACACTTTTGTGAACAATACACTCTGTCTCCTAGCTCTGGACATTTTCAATGTTTGTCCCCCATGCCTGAAATGCGCTCCTTCCTCACATCTACCTCTTAGTTCCCCTGGTTTCTTTCAAGTTTCAGCTAAAATCCCACCTTCTATAGGAAACCTTTCCTGATCTCTCTTAATTCTTGTCTCTTACGTTGGTTGATTATTTCCAATTTATCATCTATATACCTTGTTTTACATAATTGTTTAAATGTTATTTCCTCCACTAGATTGTAAACTTCTTCAGAAAAGAGACTGTTTTTCCTATTGTTTGTATCCCTGATGCTTAGCCCAGAGCCAGACACATAGTAGGCATTTAATAATTATTTTTGTCCCCAGATGGATTTTGTTAAACTTTCTTTTTATCTTTAGAAAGTAATGCTTTGGTAGTTTGATTGATATATGAGTCAATAAGTAAAGCATTTTGGGTTGTATTTTCATTTTTATTATACTATCTCAGCTCACTCATGTAATTGATATTTCTCGAAAGTTTTAGATGTCTTATTTGTGTTTTGTAATTGCGTTTATACAGTTCCTGTATGTGTCATGACAGGTAGATTTTAAAGTATTTTTATTTTCTAAATTTATTTTAAATACATATATTTTTATATCTCCTCTTGCTTAAAATTTGAAAATATAAAGAAATGATGTTTTATTTCCAATTATTTTATATCTGTCAATTTTAGTTGTTATTTGTTTCATTTATTTTTTTATTCAGATATCTAGGGTTTGCTAATGAAACCATAATATCATCTACAAAAGTTATAATGTTGTTTCTTTTATTCCTCTGCTTATTTAATTTCCTCTCATATCACTATGTCTAGCTATTCCCATCTTATGTTGAACAGTAATAGTGCTAATAGGCTTCCTTGACTTAGCCCTAATCTTATTGAAAAGGCCTCTAGTTCATTGCTTTTACATATAACAATGGTCCTTGGTTTTAGGTAGAGGTTACATATCATATTAAAGAAAGATCTAATTCTTGCTATGCCTTCTAATGTTTTTTTAAACAAAAATGGGTACCAAATTTTGTCTGTCTTTTCCTGCATCTCTTGATACAAATATGTTGTCATTTATGTTTATAGTTTTGCTAGTAATAAGCTAGTCCTCCATTAGTTGTGTAAGTTCAAACTGATCATAATGTGCAATCATTGTGGGAGTTATCAGTGGTCTCCTAATATGCTATTTAAAATTTTTAAAGAACTATTAATTAGTCAATAAGTACTTAGTAAGTGCTTACTATGTACCATGTACTATTCTAAACACTGGGATAGAAATAAAAGGGAAAGGAAGTCTCTATTCTCAAGAACTGAAAGTCAAGCTTTCCAAACTAACCTCGGCGGCAGCAGCAGGTACATCAGCAGCAGCATGTCCCACCGAAAGTTCTCTGCTCCCAGGCATGGGTCTCTGGGCTTCCTGCCTCGAAAGAGAAGCAGCAGGCACCGGGGGAAGGTTAAGAGCTTCCCCAAAGATGACCCCTCCAAGCCCATCCATCTGGCTGCCTTTCTGGGCTACAAGGCAGGCATGATCCATATTGTTTGAGAGGTGGACAGGCCTGGCTCAAAGGTCAATAAGAAGGAAGTGGTCGAGGCTGTGACGATCGTGGAGACGCCCCCCATGGTCATTGTGGGCATCGTGGGCTATGTGCAAACCCTATGGGGTCTGCGGAGCTTTAAAATCATCTCTGCCGAGCACATCAGTGATGAATGTAAGAGGAAATTCTATAAGAAATGGCATAAATCCAAGAAGAAGGCCTTCACCAAGTATTGCAAAAAGTGGCAAGATGAGGATGGGCAAAAAGGAGCTGGAGAAAGACTTGAGCAGCATGAAAAAGTACTGCCAGGTGATCCGCGTCATTGCCCACACCCAGATGCGCCTGCTTCCTCTGAGGCAGAAGAAGTCTCACCTGATGGAGATCCAGGTGAATGGCGGTAGTGTGGCTGAGAAACTGGACTAGGCCCATGAGAAGCTGGAGCAGCAGGTTCCCGTGTCCACGGTGTTTGGGCAAGACGAGATGACTGATATCACTGAGGTGACGAAGGGCAAGGGTTACAAAGGTGTCACTAGCCGCTGGCACACCAAGAAACTGCCCCGAAAAACCCATCGCGGACTGTGTAAGGTGGTATGTATTGGAGCTTGGCATCCTGCCCGGGTCGCCTTCTCTGTGGCTGGAGCTGGTCAGAAGGGCTACCACCATCGCACTGAGATCAACAAAAAGATCTACAAGATTGTCCAGGGCTACCAGATCAAGGATGGCAAACTGATCAAAAACGATGCATCCACAGATTACTATCTGTCCGACAAGAGCATCAATCCTCTGGGAGGCTTTGTCCACTATGGTGAAGTGACCAATGACTTTATCATGCTGAAAGGCTGTGTCATTGGGACCAAGAAGCGTGTCCTCACCCTGCGAAAGTCTCTGCTGGTACAGACCAAACGTCGCGCCCTGGAGAAGATCGACCTGAAGTTCATCGACACCATATCCAAATTTGGTCACGCTTGCTTCCAGACTGTGGAGGAGAAAAAAGCTTTCATGGGAACATTCTAGAAGGACTGAGTTGCAAAACAAGAAGCTGCCTGATGTGTCCAGACCACTTTGGAGCTGGTGGATTCTCAATAAATTTTTCTCAATTAAAAAAAAAAAAACTGAAAGTCAAGTGGGAGAGATAATATCCAAAAACTCTATGTCTATAAGGTGTAGACAGAAAGATTAGAGATAATCAATAGGGGGAAGTCACTAGCCTGAAGGAATGTCTGGAAAGGCTTCTCTTAGAGTGTGAGGTTTTAACAGGGACCTGAAGAAAACCAAGGAAGCCAGAAGGCAAGGATGAGGATCCAGGCATTGGGAACAGCCAGGGAATATGTCCAGAGTGTGGAGATGGAGCAAATTGTTAGAAGAATATCAAGTATGTCAGGGCCCCTGAATTACAGAGTACATTGGAGAGTGGGGTAGGGGAAAAGTTATAAGAAGACAGGCAAGGTAGGAAGGGTTTCTGTGACAGAGAATATTTGATCCTAGAGATAATATGAAGCTGCTGGAGTTTATTGAATGGGGTGTCAGAAGGGGGAGTGACAAGATCAGACCTATGTTTGAGACAGATCATTTTGGCAGCCAAGTGGAGGGTGGATTGGAGTGGGGAGAGACATGTAACAGGGAGACCAACTAGTGGGCTATTACAGTAATTCAGGTATGATGTGGGCTTATATCAGGGTGATGGTAGTGTAAGAGTAGAGAAGGGGATATGTAACAGAGACTTGGTGAAGGTAGAAACCAGAGGATATGATGACTGATTGAACACAGGAGTTGAGTGTGACGAGATAAGTATAATACCTAAGCTGCGAGCCCGGGTGACTGAGAGAATTTTGTGCCTTCAAAAGCAGAGAGAAAGAGAATTCTCTTGGATAATTGACCTCAGTGAAATATTGGGCAAGGATTCTCAGCTGAGGGGCTTCAGGGTGAAAGGGAACCTATGATAAGTTTGAGAAGGAATGAAAAGGTTTGGAAAAGCCACTTTGTTGAGTGGGATAGCACATCACTTAAGGAGATATAAGATTGCTTGGATGCAGTGAGGCTCCAGTTGAGATCATGAACCCTAAAGTTGATTCTTTTAGCACTGTTTTCCCTCCAGCTTTATTTAATGGTATATAAGTTAGGGATAAAATCAGTGAATGTTGGGAATCATCCCAAGCTGGAATTTGGCAGGGAAATATTTTCAATAGGATAGAGACAAGGGACTCTAGAGAAGAGAATAGTTGAGCTTTGAAGTGCACCATGGGGTCCAGAGAAAGAAGGGAAAGGAACATAGTGCAGGGTACTGGGGTAAACAACTGAAGAGTAGAAAGATGGTCTGTCATGGTGAGACTGAACAACAGAGTTCTGTGTTGGAAGGCAGAAGGTGAAGTAGAATGACAATAGATCATGTGATCATATAACAGAATTTCATGAACATGGAAGCATAACGTTGGTGTGGGAGTGGGGGTTGTACATTTTTTTCTTTAATAGATAATATAGTTATGATGAATTTGCTTTTAAAATTACTTGTTGTATTTTTAAAATGTAGATCTAATTCCCTTATGAAAAGCCCAATTAAAAAACTAGGACTAACTGACATTCATTTGGCCAGTGCTGAAGATCACTTGGAAACCACTGGTGGATGACCAAAGCCTCAGTGGACTATGCATTGGCAGCCATTGTTTTAATAAGTCTAAAGAGAAAAAACTTTCCCTTGTTATTTATGAGGACAACATCTTCCTCATAATCATTCTCTGGGGAAATGTCAAAGAATCTGTTGCAATCAAGGATGTGATAATCACTTTGGTTCTTCAGGGACCCGTTCCCCAAAGATCACTGGGCAGTATATTTTACCAAGTACTATAACCCAAGAGTCACCAAATATCTAGTGAGTGCAGTCAGTTGCCTCAATGACTTCAAGTCTCTCTCCTTTGAATCTCCCAAGGTGAAGTAATCAGGCAGAGGAAAGCAATGGCCTCAAGATTATGTAACACAACTCACATTTCAAAAAGGAAAAATGACACCATTCAACACTCAGGTAATTTTTCCTCCTTTCTCTAGGTCAGTTCCTTAACTTAACATGTGAAGTCAAAGTCAGAGGGCTGATCTCTGTATAAGTGAATAGCTTTTAGTTTGTACAGAGTATAGAAAGACAATGAGAATGGAGTGATACACTC
>CM053770.1:262056494-262119901 GCA_028658325.1 Potorous gilbertii
ATATATATATATATATATACATATATGTATAAACTTATGCCTAACTTGCCTCAATTGTAAAATGAGAATGACAACAGTACATACATTTAAAGGTTTTCATGAGGATCCGACGAGATATTTAAAGTGCTTAGAACATTTCCTGGCACATAATAGAAGCTATAAAAATGTCAGGTATTGTTGTGGTTGTGGTAGTAGTAGCATTGTTTCCATGTCTCTAGCACCTCATATTTTTCAGAACACTTTCATATGTGGACCTCTATTCAATGTTATTTCCCATTTTACAGAAAAGAAACCTATGACTCATAGAATTTTAGTGACTAGTTCAGACTCACATACTCACATAGATAGTAAATGGAGGCAATAGGATACAATACAAGGACATGAGATCTTGAAGTTCAAAATCTCCTCCACTAAGCCACAATGTCTCTCTGCAAACTAATGACCCACAGCATAGTAATTGGCACATAGTATGCACTTAATAAATATGCTCTCAGCCAAACCAAGATGGCAGAGTAGAAAGACACATATACTCTGGCGCTTCCCCCACAGTCCACAAAATACCTACAAAAAAATGACTCTCAATAAAGTCTTGAGCAGCAGAAGCCATAGAACAACAGAGCAAAAGACGTTTCCAGCCAAAGGTAACCTGGAAGGCTGACAGGAAATGTCTACCTTACAGGACACTGAGCCTAGCAGAACACAGCCCTAGTCATGCCACATGGGGAGGAACAGGACAGGAACAGGCCTCCAGGGCAGACTTCCCAGCAGGGAGATACCTCAACCCACAAGCGACAAAGAAAGCTCCAAAGGTCAGTGTGGGAGGACTTTCCCAGCTGAGCAAAAGGGGAAGGGGTTCCTCCAGTAATAGCCCCAGGCAAAAGCAGAGGAGGCAGCAGTAGACTGCAGGCAGTTACGTTGACTGAGAAGCAGCCTGGGTCCATTGTCCCAGCAGCTCAGCTTAAAGTCTCTGGCAGTAGGGAGCAGCTGATCTAAACTCCAGTCCTGAGTGATGGCCCTGCCCCCACCCAAAGCCCAGGGGAAATGAGTAGGTGAGTCTAATCTCTTGACAAAGGATTCAGAAGTCAAGTAACTGGCTTGAAAAATGCAAAAAAAAGGAGGGGGGAGGGTTAATAAGACCATAGAAGATTACTTTCTTGGTGAGCAAGTGTCTCCTTCCATCCTTTTGGATGAGCAAGAACAAGGTTTACTGTCACAAGAAGTTAACACCCCTGATTCCAGGGCCTCCAAAGTGAACTTAAAATAGGTTCAGGCAATGGAAGTGCTAGAAAAGCAAGTTATCACCTTGGCAAAGGAGAACCAAAAAAAAAATCTGAGAAAAATAACACCTTTAAAAAGAGGCTAACTCAATTGGAAAAAGATGTCCATAAAGCCAATGAGGAGAAGGAGGCATTAAAAATCAAAATTAGCCAAATGGAGGAGAGGGTTCAAAAGATCACTGGACAAAATAGTTCTAGAGGACTGAGTTCAGGGAAATGAATGACTGTGAGATAAAGCAAGCACTTAAAAAATAAGACCAAACGTTTGAAAAAATACAATAAAATGTGAAACATCTCATTGGAAAAATGACTGACCTGGAAAATAGATCCAGGAGAGACAATTTAAAAATTATGGGACTACCTGAAAGCCATGATCAAAAAAAGCCTAGACATTCTCTTCCATGAAAGTGTTGAGGAAAACTGTCTTGATATTCTGGAACCAGAGGAAAAAATAAATATTGAAAGAATCCACCAATCACCTCCTGAAAGAGACCCAAACAGGGAAACTCCTAGGAATATTGTGGTCAAATTTCAGAGCTCCCAGGCCAAGGAGAAAATATTGCAAGCAGCTAGAAAGAAACAATTTGAGTATTGTGGAAATACAATCAGGATAATGCACTATAGAGCAGCTTAAGGGATCAAGGGGCTTGGAATATGATATTCCAGAAGTCAAAGGAACTGGGATTAAAACCAAAAATCCCCTACCCACCAAAACTGAGTATAATACTTCAAGGGAATAAATGGTCATTCAATAATATACAGGATTTTCAAGCATTCATGATGAAAAGACGAGAACTGAAGAGAAAATTTGACTTTCAAACACAGGAATCAGGAGAAGCATGAAAAGATAAACAGAAAAGAGAAATCATAAAAGACTTTCTAAAGTTGAACTGTTTACATTCCTATATGGAAAGAAAATATTTATAACTCTTGAGACTTTTCTCAGTATTTGGGTAGGTGGAGAAATTGTACATACATACATACATACACACACACACACACACATATATAGTAAGAGAGTACAGGTTGTGTTGAATCAGAAGAGATGATATCCCCAAAAAAAGAAAATAAAAATTAAGGGGTAAGGGAGGAAAATACTTGGAGGAGAAAGACAGAAATGGAATGGAGCAGGCTATAACCCATGAAAGAGATAAAGAAAAATCTTGTTCAATGGAGGAGAAAAGAGAGAAGGGGAGAGGGGAAAAGTGAAGCTACTCTCTTCACATATGGCTTAAGGAGGGAATAACATGCTCACTAAATTTGGTATGAACATCTATCTTATACTACAGGAAAGAAGGGGAGGAGGTGACAAGTAGGGTGAGGGGAATGATAGAAGGGAGGGCAAATGGGAGAAGGGAATAATTAGAAATAAACATTTTTGGAAAGGGAGAAGGTCAAATGAAGGAATAAAAAAATAAGAGAGGATAGAGTAGGATAGAGGACAATATAGTTAGTATTACACAACATGATTATTATGGAAATCTTTTACAAAAAAACATATATTTAGTCTGTATTGAATTGCTTGCCTGCTCAGTGGGGATAGGTAGGGAAGGAGGGAGGGAGAGGAGTTAGAATTCAAAATATTAGAAATGAATGTTGAGAATTATTATTTTATATAACTGGGAAATAAGAAACAAAGGTAATGGGGTATAGAAATTTATCTTGCCCTACAAGAAAAGAGAGAAGATGGGGATAAGTAAGGGTGGGATGTGATAGAAGGAAGGGCTCATTGGGGGAAGGGGTAATCAGAATGCAAGGTATTATGGGGTGGAGGAAGGGGAGAGATGGAGAGAAAAATTGGATATGTTACAAAGTGATTTAAAAGCAATTAGTATTAAAACAACTGATTGAATAAATTACTGAGACTAAATCAGAGACAGAGTTTAGGGGAAAGAATTTTAGTCAAAGTTTCCTAGAGGCAGGTAACTTTGAGTAAAATTTGGCATTGACGGAAAAGTTAAGGTTATAATGACAAATTTGATTTTATGATTGTTATTTAATCAGGAAATAGAACGTTTAGAAAGGCATGTAAGCCACTTAAGACTTGCCTCAAAAGATGTTCCTTAGCCAATGTGAAATTATAGTGATATCTGAAACCTGATCATTGGAACTTGCTATGTTAAGATGCTATGGGATTATTAACCGACTGTTCTTCTGAGCTTAACTTCAGGTATCAATAGCAAGAAAGGCAGTCTGAGCCTCCAAACCATGATGTCAGCAAGCCTGTGAGATGCTGGTATGAACAGAAAAAAGGTCATCTCATGGGAAGGGTGAGAGAGCGGCTGTTCAGCCTGGGCTGAGGTAGGATTCTCCTGACTCAATTTTCCCACTGCCGCTTGGCAGACTTTAAGCCTCACTGAATGCAAGTTGACAATCTATTCCTCCTTAGAACTGACATGAAGTTGGGGAGATATTGTTTCCCTACAATGTCCCTGCTCACAGGGGCAATTTCTTATAGTCAAAAGTCATTTGTAAACTTAATACCAGATCTATTAAATTATAGGTTGTTGATAGGGGAACATCTGAGGTTTAGTCTAAAATTAATCTTTTAGGCTTAGGACTTTAGACCAACAACCAGTTAGGATACTTTAATTCTTAGTAATAGTGTGGAGACAGGCCAAACGCTTATGAAGTTAGCATACAAAGTTATTATTTGTGTCTCCTTTGGTTACAGTTAAAAAAAATTCATTTGTGGTCTATACTGCAAATACTTTGAAGGAAGTGTCATCTGACCGAAAGTTGGAATTGTTTTATGTGGTATGAACTGTGTTAAAAATCAAAAATAAAACAAAATGTTCTCTCTCTTCCACTCTCTGTCAGTTTCTGTCTGTCTGTGACTCTCTCACTGTCTGTCTGTCTCTCTCTCTCCGTCTGCATGTCTCTGTCTCTGTATGTCTTTGTCTCTCCATGTCTATTCCTTCATCCATCTATTTTTCTATATTCTAAATATCTAGTGTGTATCTACCCATCCTTTCTCCTCTCATCTCTCGATCATGGAGATATCCGCTATCTATCATAATTATAATTATCATTGACAGTTTATCTATCCATATTTTAACTAAGCTTTAGAACGCATTTAGATGATAGGACTGTCATCTAGATGATGATAATGACAAGACTCATATAGCTGAAAGAGATCTCAGAAGGCATCTCAACCTAAATGGAAATCTCCTCTACAGCATCCTAGATAAATGCATTTCTAGTGACTGAAATCTCACTATTCATTGAGGCAATCCATTTTCCCATTCCTTCCTATCTTCTTTCATTTCTTCGTCTATCTATCTTTCATCTTATTCATCTATCAGAGTTACAATTTGGCCATACATATTAACCAAGTAAAAGAATTTCTAAGTCAGTTAATAAAAAGATAATATACCTGAATTATAAATTCTCAAATTTCTCCTCTGCAGAGTGTGGTCTTGTTGTTATTTTCACAGCACAACTCTTTGGTTTTAGATATAATTCAAAATTTATCTCTTCTGAGACTGCTTCTTCAGAGACTTGAAGGTTAGCCGTAGAAGTTAAAAATATCTGTGACTATTGATTTCACAGATATATTTAGGGAGGTCTATGTGATTTTCAGAGCACAGAAATGTACCATCTAGTGTCCTCTTAGCTCCCAGTGGAGCCCAGGGAGGGTGGGGTAGAATATTTATGGTTGCTATGGGCTCTCTGACTCTTCTCCTGAGACTAATGAGTTAGCCAATCGTATTTTTCATAAATAATTGAAAATGGTTTTCCCTTTAGACTTAAGACCATGTCCCTCAAAGTATTGTCCACTGAACCATACTGTTAAGATCTCCAAGGTGTTCTAAAATTCAATCCAGCCAAGTGTATTGTTTTGTTTAAAGTACTTTTATTTTCTTCTATACAAGCTTAACTCTCAGATGTGGGTTTTATCTCCGTTATGATTCTAAATTCGTTATAATTTTCCTAACAGAGAGTAAATTTTTCCTCCTTCCTTTGCTGCTCTACTTGGGTCTTATTTATTTATTTTAATCATCAGAATTTTCTTTCCTCATTGCCAAGATACTCATACACTATGGGGTAAGTGCAACTAAAGCCTGTTCTCTTGGAAACAGTTGATCACGACTCATGGTTCAACACCAAGGCTTCCAGTTTCTGCTATCCTATGGGTCCGATGTGGGTCACTAGTTTTTCTGTGAAATACATAATAACTTGAGGATCTCAGCATTAGATTGCTTAACTCCGACAAATATATATTTGACTTTATTCTACTTGGTCTTTTAAATTATTACCATATATTATAATTATGTTACAAGTGATAAGTCTTACTACTCTGCCATCTTGGTTTGGCTGAGAGCATATTTATTAAGTGCATACTATGTGCCAATTACTATGCTGTGGGTCTTACCAATTTTCATCTTTTCAAATGTTCACAAGAACTGCAGAAGGTTACTCCTGAACCTTGTCAGTCTATTCATCCCATTTCACTATCCTTTTCTTTTTCCTTCATGAATAGCTATGTTACATATTAGCTCACCTTCATATAGGAAGGTATTGACAGATTGTATTATATATCTCAAAATAAATGTCATAGCAATTAGGTAAAAAGTGAAGTTGACAGTTACTCCCTGCCCTGCCCTCTGCCATCCAGTTAAACTGACTTTCTTGAGGTTCTTCCTAAAGCACATTCCATTTTTTATCCCTGACCCTTCTCATTACCTTTGTTTTTCTCATGCTTGAATGCACTTCATAATCATCTTGACTTTAGGAGGATTCATTTTTCTTTGTTGTTGTTTTTCAGTACTGACTGACTCTTTATTACCTCATTCTGGATATCCAGGTCATATGCTCTATCCATAGCATCATCTAGCTGCAGATTTATTATGTAATTACAATGGACTAAACATTGCACTAAGTGTTGAGTATACAAATAAAAAGAATGTAGTAAAAATCCATACTCACATTAAGATTATATTTATATGTAATATTTTTTCTACTATAGCTATTACATGAATGCTTTATCTTCCCTACTTCATTGCAAGCTCCTTGAGAACAGAAAATATTCTTCTACATCTTTGAATTCACCCAGCACACAGTATTGTTCCTGGCACATAACTAGGCACTTGAAGTTTGGTTTGTTTCAAAATTCCATCTTCAGTACTCATATAATCATCATATTTTGCATTTTTCTATAGTTGGTATCTTGAATATGGTATATTCTACTTATTTTCTAATATGTGACATTCCCTATAGGTTGGTACCCTGAACCACTCTGTCTGAAGACCAGGTTTGTTATATTTCATCCCTCCCCCAGGCTTCTCAAATACTCTTAAGGAGGTTGGGAAGGGTTTGATCTCTACCATGGACTCAAGCCCCCAACATGATTATTTTCTCCAATCTTAGGGGTATCTTGTACCCCCAATACATTTATCCACTTAATAACCATATTAACTTTTAAAAAGGATTATTTACTTCAGACTGAATCAAAAATATAGATTCCCTCTTCCCAACATGTGGAAGACCATTATATACAAAAACATTTATATCAGCTCTATTGAGGATGGCTGAACCAGTTGTAGTGTATGATTTTGATTTAATGCTATTGGGATATAAGAAACTATAAGCAAAGTAGTTCCAGAGAAACTGGGGAAGGACAATATAAAATGATGCAGAGAGAAGTGAGCACAACAAAATCCTTATACACAGTAGTAGTAATATTGTTAACAGTGGTGAACTGTGAAAGACTTGGTTACTCTGATCAATACAAACCTACAAGGGAATTCTTTTTTTTTCTGATCCAAGGCAATTCTGAAAGCCTGATGATGAAAAATGTTTTTCCATCTCCAGAGAGAGAACTGATGGACCCTGCATGGAACCTGAAGTTTTTTAACTGTATTTTTCTTGCTTCTGTTTGCAATATGGTCAACATGCAAATATGCTTTGCATGAATGCTTATGTACAATTAATATACTGCTTCCCTTCTCAATGTTTGGGGGAGCAACTGGAGGGAGGTAGAGAATTTGGAACTCAATTTTTTCATGTTTAAAATAAATAAAAGGCTTTTTTTTACAAAAAGAATTCTTATTTCCTGGAGTCATTATTTTCCATTTGCTTAATTCTTATTTTTAGGAAGTTTGGCAATAGGGTAAGGTTTTTTACCTTTTCTGTTTACCTTTCAATCCTATTCCCCCCCCCTTATTTCCCTCCTTCATATCTCTCATTTCTTTGAAAATACTTCATTTAATTCTTGCATCATTTCTTTAAAGAATTAAAATTGTTCTTCTGAACAAGCTGGATTTCTTTGAGGTTTCAATTGTAAGTGTTTTTTTTTTAATTTTTTGATTAGTTGAAGCTTGTGACTAAGTCATCCCTGGAATTATAATCCACCACCTCCAACTTTTTTGTTTCTTGATTTATTTTCATTACCAAAGATTCGAGAGTAGAATTCTAGGTCTTTTCTACTCTAGAAATCAAATTAAATAGAATGTATTTCCTCTACCCTGGTTGTCTAAACCCTAATAAATTACCTTATTTGTTTCTGTAAAGAATGAGGCAAGATCCTCAGCAGAGAAGGTTGGGGGTAAGTGTGGGAGGCTTGAGGAGGGATGAAAGAATGTAGACATAATTTAAATGATGTTTGAATGACATGTCTAAAAAATATCAAACTACAACTTGAACCTGGATCCTCTGATTCCAACTCCATGACATTTACACTACATGACACTGCCTTCCATTCTATTGCTTATTCATATATTCTGTAGCAGGGACTGAAAAAGATAATTTGGTTGATTTTATGATACTGGCATAATAAGGTTCTTTAAGAAATTAATGAGGAAATGAATCATCTTATTTTTACTCATCAAACTATAGAAAATAGTATTTACTAACTTTTCAAAACTATATATCCACTAAACTCTGCTTGAAATATCTAAACATGGAAAATGGCTACTTTAACTGCACTCTTCTCTTCATGTTTTCATGAACAAACAAACAAAAGCATGTTTTCAATTAGCCCCCATGCTCCAAGTAGCATATTTTGCCAAGAGCTGGCAGTGTAGTTTAAAGATTAGCAACTAGAGTCATCCTTCCAAATTATATTTTATCCATTTACATGTTCACACTAATCAGAACTCCAGGGCTCAATGATAGAAAGCAAAATGGGCAGAAGAGGCAAAAGGGTGAAAATTTCTAGTTGATTTTCCTTGCATTCAGCTGTAGCTAAATGGAGCAGAGGTAAGAATCTCTTGCAGGAATTGGGGGGGGGGGAAGGGGAGATAAAAAAAAAATGCCTAGCCTTCTAATTCTGACAGGACCTAAGATTTTCCAAATAAAATCAACACTGAAGCAGATAAGGTAATACAAGAGTGAACTGAGAAATGAACCAAGTGAAGCTTTAGTTAATGAGGTAGTCTCACAGCAGGACACCATGGAAGGGACAGAAGGGCAGTGAGTGAGGAGAGGTGGGAAGAAAAAGGAAAACTTGTGTGGTTGGTAGTTGTAGCAAATTGGATTATCTAGAGATGAGCAAAGTTGCCCCTGCCCTTGAAGCATTCTAGATCCCAAGCATCCCCCCTCTTCCATGATGAGAGAGCGCTGCTGGCACAGTGAGGTGCCACAATTTCAAGAATTCATACACTCTCCTAGTCAAGGGTAAAGGGAGAAAGGAAGTAGATGGAGATTAAAAAGTGTTTGCATCATATTAACTGATAAATGATGGTGATCTAGATTATCGTTGATATCTAATGTCTTACACATTGTATCAGTCTATCTAGAGGAAACACAGGTCAGGAGGCAGGCCCATGATAAGAGTTTTATCATATTTCATAACAAGTCAGTCACTGTGAAAGACAACAGAAATGTATTTAGGAACGAGAGAGGAGATTTGTGCCAGTAACTCCCTACTCTTAATTTTCTGCAGGCCTAAGAAGAGTTCCAGATAAGAATGTCCAATTTTCTATTTGTAGTCCTTTAATTTTATATCAAATGATATCTTAGGGCTGAATTCTGGGTTATGAAGGGTCAGACTTCTTTCACACTAAGATGAGGGAGGTCTAAACATTAAGGCACCTCTTCATCATCCTATCTGAGCCTTTGAGAAAGAAGCACATCTGTCTGTTTTGGAGGATGAAACTAAAAAGGAGGAACAGATCCGTTGCAAAAATCCATTTTATTTATTATTGTGTGGGATAGTGAAAGTTTGAGGACTCTACGTTTGCTTCTTGAGGAGTTAAGCTATTGTTTGATTGATTTTGTTTTTGAAAAAAGATAATCTAATTTAGCAATTCTGCAGATATATTTCACAGCCTAAAAGAACAGAGTCCATTGAATATGTTCCATCCTGGAATTCCATATCAGAAATGTGGCCATCAATCTCTTCTATTAATATAATTAATCATACTTTTGTCAAACATATCCTAATTATGAAGAGTTAAAATAACTGCTAGTAATAAGAGAAAATATCAGTAGTTGAATTTTTAATGGACGGAATTAATGGGCCAACATGTTTTTTTTCTGTTCTGTAGCTATATCCAGAATCCTAGGGTTCACATTGATTTGTTGAAACTTAGAAAACTGGGGTTAGAAAATGCATGTTCTCTTGACTATACCTATGCTTCACACTTTCTCTATTTGCATAGGAGACTGAAGACTTGGGCTTAGAATATGAGCTCTTTGCCCAAATGTTTATAACATACTGTGCTCTAATTCCTGACTGTGTTCCCAGCTCTGAGGATCTCCTTGACCTTCTTTCTGAACATGTAGGGTAAGGGAAATTTGTGGATATCCATGAAAAGATTATTAGATTATTTTAGATAACACTATTTCCCCTGTTCTCCTTCTCTGCCTCTTTAGACATCTGGCTTCTGTTGTTTCAATATTGTACCCTTTGGAAATAAGTTTAGGAAACTGCCCTGGAACAACTGGTGTCTTTAGTTCAACAAAATGTCTTTCAGATCAGGAATCAGAAGTTTCAGGTGCAGATCCTGACTTTTTTGATTGCTACCTAGGTGACCCTGGACAAGTCGCTTGGACTCATTTTTCACTTTTGGATAATGAAATATCTGAACTAGACAATCTCCAAGATCTCTCCTGGCTCTAAACTAATCATCTGATTGTCTTTTATTTCAATTCTGTTCAGATTTCTTTTTATAAAATATCCTAATCAGGTTTAGATAGATTTGGTTTGTCTTATAATTTCAATGATAAAACTGTTAAAATGGATTTACAAGGTTTTTAATATAATTTAAATTGAATGGAAGCAGGAAGAGGGAGTTAAGGGATATAAACTATCAATGTTAGAGGGCAAAGTGAAAGAGATGTATAGATATATTCTTTTTTTCTCTTTTTTCCAGGATGCTATGTGATGAATTGAAATGATTTAGTCATATGGACAAGGTAGATGAGGACAATATAATGTAGGATTCATCAAATGTGGCAAGGCAGGAATGTTCTATAGAAGATTATGTGAAATACTGAAGGAATCAGCTTGGGCAATTACAGAAATTAAGATATATATATATATATATAAAGACTTTACACATGAAGTGAGTTTAATGAATGTGGACTGGCTCCCTGGCACAGGTTTGGATGCACCAGCATGATATTAGAATTACAGCAGTCCCTGTTAGTACCCCAAACTGACAATAATATCCACAGAGGGAAAGCAGAGTTTCTTGAATCTCCCTCCAGGAACCAGGATAAGCTGTGGAAGGTCTTAAAGATTGAACTCCAATTATTCAGGGTAAGTCAACTCCCATTTCTTCATATTTGACTCAATAAAGCGCATATATGATATAATGTGTGTATACATACATAAGTACATATATACACAAATCCATACATATATGCAGAGAGACAGAGACTGATCATATGAAGAAAGTCTCTGAGAGTTGACATGAAAAGTAAGAGATACTCTCACATTTTTATCCATGCCATAGGGTCCAAGAGAGAAGCCTCAAACAGTGTTGGCAAGGTTTATCATGGACTTCTGGCAGGGACCAGGTTTCCATTATTGCAAGAAGAAAGGAGTATGAGAAGTTTAATATGAAGGTCTTTTAAAAGAAAGGTAGAATGAGCTGCATGGAGAACAAAGGAAAAAGACTGATGGAAATATTGACTAGTGATGTAAGATCAAGACAGGTTCAATGTCTCAACTTCTCCATCTGTCATGAGATGGTAGAGTGGATAGAATGCTTGAGGAGGGTGATCAGGAAGAGCAATTCAAATGCCGCTTCTGATGCTTACTAGGTCTGTGACCCTGAACAAGTCATTCAATCTCTGCCTGCCTCAGTTTCATCATCTGTAAAATGGTTGTGATAACAGCACCTAGCCCACATTCCGTGTTTCTTCAGCTGTTAGGTATGTCTTTGTCATACTTGTGACTCTGCTTCTTAGGAAAAAAGAAGAGATATGAGACAAAATGCCAACTTCCCAAACATTTTATGACAACCTAAGAATTCATTTGTGAAAATTCCCTTCCTTTCTGTATGATTGGAGGATGTGTGGGTCAAAGTAATTTTTATTCCATCTCCTAAAAGGAGACTAGAAGACAGCAGAGAAGAAGGCAGAGCATGGAGGGGGCAAGAAGAAGCTAATTAAAATAATTAGAATAAAAATTTTAGATGGTCATTGATGGAAGCCTTCTCCATTGGGATTCTAGATTGTATCTCACAAAAACAACCCTTATAAAAATCCTTATGAAGACCTATTTATGTATCCTGAGCCTAATGATGAGTTAACAAGGCTAATCAAGCCTCAAGCCCTTTTTAAAAAAAACCTAGATTTGTTTTTATTCATCCATTTATGTATTTATTTATTAGTTTGACTGTTTGTTAGCTTATTCTGATTCAATCACTTATTTGTATATGAATGCTTTCTCTTTGTAAAGACATTGTAAAATCTCAACCTTTCTTTATCTTTGCCCCTCCTTTCATTACTGAACTTTACAGAAATCTCCCCAGGAAAGACTATTGTATATTCAAATCATTCCCAAGCATAGTAAAATGCTATCTATTTTGTCTCCATAGATCACTTTCTCTACCACAAACAATAATTTCAAGAACAGTTGATACGAAACGTGGCAGCTTCCTCTTGATTCTACTTAGCCTTATACTCTTAATAACCTTTATTAAGCAGAATTGTGAAGACCTTCAAGGACTAATTAGTGGATACGTTAATTAGACACATTATATCTAATGCATACATTAGACATATATGGATTAGACCAAGATATATGGATAAGATCAAGGCTTAAGATTCCACCAAAAAACACATTAATAACTACTACATCCTGTGGAATCTATCCCAAATGATATTTTTAAATGCCATTTAATGCCATACATATAAAGTCTATAATGTATTCTGAGGAAATGTAAAGATTAAAAATTGAAGCTGAATCATATGGTCAAGCTGAACCAATGGATGAAAGGGATACCTATATATATATTTTGGCCTTTCTCATGAAAGACATGTTGAGCAGCAAGCTAGCAAATATTTAAAGGGACAGAGACAAATAGAACTAGGCTATTATATCCTATTAAATGCAATACATGCACATACATACAAACATATATTTCACATCTACAATTTATATATATATATAATTTAATTTATATGCCAATAATTTAAACAACATACTTTTTAAAAGTATGTATTCAATATGCTGCAGCATTTATAGTTTCAAAATTCTTGTTCTTTTGCTTCTTAGTATAGTAAGTTTATTGATAAATGTTAAGTTCTGCATAGAAGATTTAAAATAAAAGAACAATATCCAGACAACTTATCTCATGAGAATATTTTTAAATGAGAAAAATATAACAAAAACAAATATAAAAGTCGGTGATTATTATATGACACTTTCAGATTTATTAAATACACTAAAACTTTTATCTCACTGGGTTCTCACACAGCCAAGTTAGTCTGAACAGCTAACTTTACAAATTTAATAAGTTCAGTTGGCCAAGTTATCAGAACTAGTGATAATTATAAGCAGTATTTGAAAGCAGGTCCTCTGAGCATCAAAGCAGTGTTTTCACTATTTGGTACTAGTACATGAAAAGCTAAAAGAAGAGGGCTGACAGGTTTGCCATTGTCAGTTGAGGAGATGAAGAAAGCACACATACATGCAAATTATGTGACTTAAGTGGCCAGAACTATAAGAATCAAGTACTTTTCTGCCAACCAGAATGTTAAGTCATGTTCTTCTTGAATCTCATATGTATCATCATGGCTAAATCTGCCACCCTAATCTACACAGCCTCCCACCTCCACCCCAGCCTCCTGTTGCCCAGTTGTCTTCAATGAGTCACTATTCTTTACCCAAGCTAAGGGAATGGACAAGGTTATTCATACTCAGGAGGTTAATGTTTTCATAGCTATCAAGCCATATTGAAAGCCTCTTGCTTAGAGAAAACACATGGTGAACTAGGTTGAAAGAACTGATTGAATACCATATTTCCTACAGATATCAGAGAGTTGATGAATTTTTCCTTTCTGAGATGAGATGCTTTCTATAGACAGCTCTGACTCAGTTTCAATCAGAATGTGGATTGCATATTTATCAAATCATATTTAATTATGGTCATCAATAAGTTCATAAGCATAGGATTCTTTTTGAATTTGCTATATTTCAGTTAGCAAATATCATCACATCATTTGTCATAATAGAATTGTCTTCTGCAAAAGTGAACATATATGAGAGAGAGAGTTGATGTTTGCTTAGCACAGACTCAATAAGTAAAAGAATAATACTTTATTACAAAGAAATAAAACATAATAAAAGAATATCTGTCAAGTCTACCATTTAACTAAACCCTGAGATTCCTCTCCCCTTTCCACATAGGAACAATGTGAGACCAGTAGTTCTAAGAAGGGTATAGTTTGAAATTGTTTAGTTCACCATGGTATGGGGCAAATAAGGGGGACAGAAATACCCAAAAAAACCCAAAATATGTCACAGTATCCCTGACTCGTAAAGCCTCTACAGAGGCAGAGGAACTAGAAGAATTCTAATGTTAGGAGTCATTACACATACATGTAGAATGCTAGACATATCGTACCCTGAAAAATAGGATGGTTAATACTCCTTGACCTAAACTGAATGGTTACTGGAGCAATCAAGACTTCTGATTCCATTTGGTCTTCACTAGGCCATCTGAAAATGGAATAAAGGGTAGGAACAGGCATACTAAGTAAAGCCCAGTGCACCTATTGTGCTGGCACTGTTCTCAAATTATAAGCATGGTTGTGACTTTGCCACAATTATGTCACTTCACTTTTTTCATTTCCATAGACCAACCCACTCCACACCCCCCACCTGCACATACACCTCAGCTCTAAGAGAAAGGGGAAGAGAAGAAGATGGAGGGTGAAATGATTTACTTTCCATTATCCTACTAATGGAGATTTCTATAGATAATCAACCACATGCTGTGTATTAACACATCACAACAGCCCATCTGCAAGAAGGCCGTGTCACAAGAATAATCAGTTGGACCCATGATAACAGTTCTTTTTTGTCTCATGCCATTTCAGTGACAGTTAAAAACATATGACTCAGAAATGTATTAATGCTGAAAGAAGAAACTTCTGGCTAAGGATTAGTCCCAGATAATCCCAACCTTCTGTAGTCCTGAGAGGAGTTCCAGGTAGGATTCGTGAATTTTCTATTCAAGATCCATTGAATAATATGGTTACTTGGGGTAAATTCATGGTTATGGAGATTTAGGATCCAGGGTTTTTAGACACAGTTTCTCTGGTGGGATGAGAGAAGGATAGGTCTTGTTCCCCTATCTCAGTTTCTGAAGAGTTCTTTTCTCTGTTCTTGAAGAGATATCTGAAATGGACCCTTTGTGATAATCATATGTATCTATCCCTTAGTCAAGAAAACTTTGGAAACACTTCCTTTGCCCTTTGATGAGTCTGGGTTGGTTGTTGCTGCTGCTACTGCTACTGATGTTGCTCTTCATTTTTTATAAAGATGAATTCAAAATAGGAATTCTGAGGTCATTGTGGATTTTCCCAAAGAGTTGAGATTATTTTACATTCTTTACCTTGAGTCTCCATGCCAGGAAAATTGGTTTTGGGAAAAATTGATGGAATTTGGTCATCTAGGATTCATCAAAGGTGAAAAGGTCAGGTGGATTCTGTGATATTTTAACAACTCTGATGTGGCTTTGAAGCTTCATAAGTCTCAATATGTGGAATGGGTTTGATAAAACTGGACACACTCCTTGATACAGGTTTCCCTATATCAGTATGACATCAGATGTACAACAGTCCAACAAAGTTCCTCCTGGTGATGACGCCATCATTTCAGGGAATGAAGAGATTGCGAACTCTCCATCCAGTGCACAGGAGAAGCTATGGAGTTTCCTGAAAATTGTACTACTATTCCTTGGTGTAAGTAAACTGCCATTTCTTTAAAAATGACTCAATCATAATTAAGTATTGTCACCTAGGAGCTGTGGGATTTGACCTTTAAGAAATGAAATTCATCACTGAAGTCCCTGGGAGTGTTGAATTTAGGGAACCATTTCAAAAACAACAATAAAAAAGTCTTTTCTCTTCTTCCTTTAAATTACATGAATATCACTACAACAAGTATTAAAAGTACTTTTTTTCCTTAGCATCTTCTAACAGTAATTCTTACACAGAGAATAAGGCAGAGAAGACAAAAATGTGGAAGATAAGGAAAAGGGCAAGGTTAATGAGAAAAAAACATATATGCAAAAATTAGAATATTATGGAGGCTGCAACTTATATGGAGAGTAGCTCTCCGAAGATAAAGAAAATGTACAAGAAACCTACCGCTTTCAGGGTCTTGATGAGCTTTGTAAAATGGTGTTTATTAGAGATCCTTGTTGGGAAGAAAGAGAGAAAGAACCTCTGAGTTTACAGCTGTAAGAAAGATTATGAGTTTCATAGTTTAAATGCATATATGTATATCTATAGAGAGAGAGACAGAGAGAGAGAGAGAGAGAGAGAGAGAGAGAGAGAGAGAGAGAGAGAGAGAGGAGTAAGGAGAGGGAGGAGAAGACCAGAGAAAAGGAAAAGGGAGGACAGGAGAGGAGAGAAGAAGATGGAACTGAAGACACAATGGAAAGTAGGGAAAGGAAGAGGAAGAGGAACAAGAGATATTAAAAGTGTTTTGTTCTATCATATTTATACTCAATTTTGACATTTCAGACATTCATTTCCTTTAACCATACATACTATATAAATACTTCAAAAATTTTAAAGTGCCACAAAGTGTCAGTTATTTTTACTACATTATCAGAATATAATTATTACATATGTAATTTAGCTAGATGGACAAAATACCAGCATTGAGAAATTTAGTGTGTTCTACAAAAAGCAGAAGAACTTGTGATGGGGTGAGAAAAAACACTCCATGAGTGATTACTTTGTAAATTGTGTTTCACTTCTTTGTGTTTCTCTTCTGGGAATAATGGACATAATGTTTTTGTTTTCCCTCGATACAGTTTCTCTTCATTGTGTACTGATCCGGTATAGAGTTTCATTACACAATTGTGATTACATTATGTCTTCATATTTTGAAGAATTTTAAGAGCTAGAACTATTAGTTGAGAAATTAAATTCTGCCCTTTTGAAGGAAAAATAAATCATTTTTATTTATTTTAATAGTATTTTATTTGTTTACATGTCAAGACAATTTTTAGTATTCATTTTCACAAGATTCTGATTTTTCTCTCTTCCTTTTACCCCTCCCCTCTTCCAAAAATGGTAGGCAGTTTTATAGGTTCATAATGTAAAATATAATTAGAGATTATTCACAGTTGTAAAAGGTGAAACAGATCAAAAGGAAAAAAAAAACAAATAAAAATGAAGGAAAAAATTTTGCTTCAATCTGCATTCACAGTCCATAAGTTCTTTATCTGGATGTGGACAGTATTTTCTGTCATGAGTCCTTTCTCCTTTTCTTGGATCACTGAATTGCTGAGAAGAGCTGAGTCATTCATAACTGATCAGCACACAATGTTTTTGGCACTGTATACAATGTTTCCTCAGTACTGCTCATTTCAATTTGCATGAGTTTGTACAAGTCTTTCCAGGATTTTCTGAAACCTACTTGTTCGTCATTTCTTATTGCGCAAGTGTTTTACTATATTCATATACCACAGCTTGTTCAGCCATTCTCCAATTGATGAACATGCCCTCATTTTCCAATTCTTTGGCACCACAAAATATTTTTGTATATATAGGTCAGTCAACCTGTTTTATGGTATTTCTGGATCAAACGGTAAGCACAGTTTGGTTGCCCTTCGGGCATAGTTCCAAATTATTCTCCAGAATGGTTGGATCAGTTCACAGCTCCACCAACAGAACGTTATTATCCTAATTTTCCCACATCCTCTCCAACATTTATTATTTTCCTCTTCTGTCATATTAACCAATCTGAGAGGTGTGAGGTGGTACCTCAAAGTTGTTTTGATTTGCATCTCTCTAATGAATAGTGATTTAAAGCATTTTTTCATATGACTACAGAAAGCTTTAATTTCTTCCTCTGATAGCTGCCTGTTCATATTTTTTGACCATTTATCAATTGGGGAATGACTTGCATTCTTATAATTTTGACTCATTCCTCTATATATTTGAGAAATGAAGCTTTTATCAGAGAAATTTTGTTTAAAGATTGTTTCCCAGCTTTCTCCTTTTCTTCTAATCTTGGTGGCATGGGTTTTGTTTGTGGAAAAGTTTTTAATTTAATGTAATCAAAATTATCTATTTTACATTTCATAATGTTCTCTATCTTGTTTAGTCATGAACATGTAATTCATTTAACTTCTTCAAGAATTTGGATACTATACAATTTGTTGCATGTATGTGTAGTATTGATATTTCTTCATTGTCTATAGTACCTTTTAGCAAGATGTAGTTTCCTTATCTCTTTTAATCAGAACTTTTTTTGCTTTTGCTTTATTTGAGACCAGGATTGCTACCCCTGCATTTGTTTTTACTTCTGCTGAAACATGATAGATTCTACTCCAGCTCCTTACCTTTATTCTGTGTGTGTGTCTCTGCTCTAAGTTTGTTTCTTGTAAACAACATATTGTAGGACTCTCGCTTTTGATCCACTTTGCTATCTGCTTCTCTTTTATGGGAGAGTTCACCCCATTCACATGCACAGTTATGATTACTAGTTCTGTATTTCTCTCCATCCTATTTTTCATCCTGTTTGTCCTCTCTCCTTTCATCTTCACCTCCCATCTGTGTTTTGCCTCTGTCTTCCACCTTCCCTGGTCTTCCCTCTCTGCTGTCAATTCCCACCCCTATTTTTACTTAATCTCTTCACCTTCTACCTCCCTGTTGTGTAAGATAAATTATATTCAACTAATTGTGCATATTATTCCCTCTGTCATCCAATGGTGAACAGAGTAAGGTTCAAATAATGCCCTTCCCCTCCATTGTTCCCTCTGCTGTAACAGGTCATTCTCATCTCTCTGTGTGAAATTGTTTAACCCATTTTACATCTCCCTTCCTTCTGCACCAAGTGTACTACTCTTTCTAATCCTTGAATTATCTGTATATCAATTCCTTCAAATTTGTCTTATATCTGTACCTTCTTTCTATGTATATTCCTTCTAGCTGAACTATTAGCGATACAATTTTTAAGAATTACAGCCACCATCTTCCCATGAAGGGATGTAAATGCTTTATCTCCATTGAATTCCTTATGTTTTCTTTTCCTGTTTTTTTGTGTTTATCCTTCTCTTGGAGATCAAATTTTTGGTTTAATTCTGGTCTTCTTATGAAAGCTTGAAAACCTTCTATTTCATTGAATGACCATTTTTTCCCCTTGATGTGCTATGCTTAATTCCATTGTGTAAGTGATTCTTCATTGTGGTCAAAGCTCTTTTGCATTTCACAGTATCATGCTCCATGATCTTTTAATGTTGCAGCAGCTAAGTCCTATGTAATCCTGATTGCAGCTCCCTGATATTTGACTTTTTCCTTTCTGGCAATTTGCAATATTTTTTCTTGACCTGATAATTCTTAATTTTGGCTATAAAGAAGTCACCCAGGTCCTCCTTTTCATTATGGCCTTCAAGGAGTCCTGGATCTATTTTCCAGGTCCATCGCTTTTCCAATGAAAAACTTCTATTTTTTTCATTTTTTTGAATTTCTTTCATTGATTCTTGATGTCTCATAGAGTCATTAGCTTCCACTTGCCCAACTGTAACTTTTAAGGAGTTGTTCTCCTCAGTTAGCTTTTGTACTTTCTTTTCCATTTGGCCAAATGTCTTATTTAAGGAGTTTTTTTTATCTTCAGTGAGTTTTTTAATCTCTTTTTTTGATTTGGCCAATTCTACTTTGTAAGCAGTTGTCTTATTTTTCCAAGCAGTTGACTATTTTTTTCCCTAATTCTCTTGTGCCACTCTCATTTCTTTCCCCAATTTTTCTTCTACCTCTCTCCTATGATTTTTAAGCTCCTGTTTTAGCTCTTTCATGATTTCTTTCTAGGAGTGAGACAATTTTCCATTTGGGAGGGAGGTTTTACCTATGGGCCTTTTGACAGTGCTGCCTTCTTAATTTGTGTTTTGATCTTCCCTGTTGACATAATAACTTTCTATGATCATACTATTTTTGTTGGTCTTTTTTGTTCATCATTTTTGGACTTTTCCTTTCTTTTAAATTTTAACTCTGCTTCTGTGGTAGAAAGGGCACTGTCTCGGTTTCTTGTGCCAGAGGCTGCAGATTCCAGTTGTTTACCTGTTGCTACACCTTTGTTGCCTTGTGGCTCATGGGGCTCCCTTAAGTCTGGTACTGTGTTGAGGGAGTGGGTTGCACTGGAGGTGGCTGGTGCTGCTGCAGGCTGTAGTGTCTGGCAGCTTACTTGATTCTAAGCCATGGTTCTAGTACTGATGTCTGGCATGTGGTGAGGCCAGTGGGCTGTTTATACATTTCCCTAGGGGAGTAGATCTGCTGAAGTTTGCCTGTTTGTCTAGGGCTGTGCTGAAACAAATGGTGGTTCTCAGAGCTGGGATCTGCCTATTCCCCTGGCTATACTGAGACATGTGGGGGAGTCCTGGTGTTGGTGGCTTGACTACTCCTCTACATGGGGCTCAGGACCTACCACGACTTTGCTGAGGTGGGGTTTGCTTCTGGCTTACTGGCATGCTTCTTGTTCTAGATTGTGCTCCCCTTTGACCTAAGCGAGACAGACTTTTTCTGCCAATATTCCAAGTTTCTCGGGATCAAAAGTTGTCTTAACCCACTTTTTGGATGGTTCTAGTGCTCTAACATTTCTTTGGGGGCACTATTTTATGGTGGTTTGGGTGTGAATATGGAAGAGTCATGGCAATTTACTAATTACTCCACCATTTTGACTCCTGGAAGTCAAAATAAATCAGGTAATACTACCATCATGAAGTTGCTTCCTACTGTTCCTAGAGAGCCATATAGAATTAGAGTCAAATTTTCACTCAATTCAGTGTCATTTATCAAGTATTCAATAATTTATAATTTCAGGTATAAAAAGAGAAAGATAGACATAGAGACAGAGAAATACATGCAGACAGAGGAAGCGTACAGAGAGAAAGATGCAGAGGAAAAGAGATAGAGAGAATAACAGGCATAAACAGAGAGAAAAAAAGAGAGGAGAGAAGAAGGGAGAAGAGGAAAGGGGAGGAGAGGGGAGAGGAGGATGTGAAGGGGAGGGGAGAGAAGAGAGGAGAAAAGAGATCCTATAGTCAAAGAGTTGAAGTAGTATGAATGTGCATATCATTTCAAGGATGATAATGATGCCCTCAAATAAATGGGCTAAAGTTGGGGTACAGAGGAAGACTCTGAGATAAATAGTGTACTCCACAAGAAAGGAAAGAGAATTATAGGAGAGGAATCACAGAGAGCAACTTTGGTGATAGAGATAGATGAATATATTTATTTGGCTTGAACCACAAAGAAAAATTGGAATAGTGACTGATTGTATAAAGAAGGACTGGAAGTAGTGGTGAAGAACAGAATGCTCTCCCATTCCTGTGAGGGTGCCGCAAGGACCATGAGAGAAGATACATCCAGGACTGAAGACATTTACCAGGGATGAATTCTGTGTCCTCTGGCAGGGCACAAGTTTTTGTTAGTGCTAGAAGGTAAAAGAAGTGTGAGGAAAAGTTTAATAATAAAGATGTTTTGTGAAAAGTGGGATGAGTGTAGCATGAGACACAAAGGAAGATGAGATTAGAGGAGTGTAGTGACTTAAGAGGGGAACAGGTAATGTGGATTAGAGGGAACAGGGAGTGGTTGTGTGGGCAAAGAATCTCTTCCTAAGCAATCTGAGCAATCAGTTCCAGGGATTCTGAGTAGAGCCATGAGCCAGCAGTCACAGAGCTTCCAATAGCAGGGGTAATTAGGACCATTGCCATGAATTCAGTATGTCTTTCAAAAGCAATTCAATAAAGAACATTTCAGTAAATACTTCCTCATGAATCTTTCCTTGATGATTATATCCTACAGGTGTGTCCCTCCTGATCTTACTACTCCCTTTCCAGTGATCATATACTCTTTTTTTCTGATCAGGAATTCTTGTGTGTATGATACTTGTCCCATGTAGCACAAGAACTAGATGATGATGATCATGATAGTTAGTATGTATATGGTGCTTTCATGGTTACAAAGTGTTTTATAAACATCTCATTTTTTCCTCATGACAGTCCTGGTAGGGAGATGTTATTAATATCTCTATTTTACAAATGATGAAACTGTGGGCAAACACTTAGTGACCTCTCTGTGGTCATGCAGGTAAGTATCTGAGGTTGCCTGGAACTCAAGTCTTCCTAATTCCCAGTCCATCATTCTAGTATTTAGGGTAGTACTAACTATATGCACATGTTTGATATAAGAGCTGAAAGAAATTTCTGGCTGTTTAAATATAGAGAAAATATTTTCCTTCATGGAGTCCATTGCTAATTTTAGTGATATAACTTCCACTGGCTAATACCTGGCAGAGGGACTGGAATATCCAAGGGCTTCTTCCTTGAGCTGGTTTGCACAACACATAGACCATGACCATGCTGGACCCAGAGGTTCTTCAGATAAGGACTTTCCTACTTTAAAGCATCTACGTCCTCATAGCCTCTTTCTCCTATCCAGGCCCTTCAGATCTTAATTGGACTGATTAATACCAGCTTATGGACGAAATGGTCCTCATGGTTCGAACGACAAGAAAGACAGCATTTTTCCATCTTTACTTCAGGATATGCACTTTGGGGAGGACTGAGTGTGAGTACATTTATAAAGTTACTTTTCTGATGTATCATGAAATGTTTCATTTAGAACTGCTAGACAATAGGACATAGAACAATTGAACTGGAAGAAATCTTTGGCTTCACCTAGCAAAAGCCTTTCTTATAAGAGGTGGGTCTGCAACTGAAACCCGGAAAGGACAAGTGACTTGCACATGATCACACGGAGATTTCAGTAAAGAATGTCATGAAACCTTGAACTTCATTACCTCTCTTCCTCACCATTCCCATTTAACAATGTGTTCAGATGATTCCTTAGAGAGGGGCAGATTACTTATTCAGCTGTGAATTTCTCATACAAGTCAATGAACTAGAGCTAAATTAACCAAAAATAGCACAGCCCATCGTTTGAAAGACCCTTGGACTGAAAAATAAAAGAGATGGAAGATTTGTTTCTATTTGCAAATTGAAAATGAAAACATTTCTTTTTCTCCTAGAGATAACAGCATAGAATATTACAGCTCCAAAGGAAAATAGAATATGAAATAGAGCTAGAAAACATGTTTGAAAGGTAGGACAAGAGGACTTTTCAAGTACCAAAATCCCAGACCACACCTAACACTAGGTCCCTAGCTCCCTTTACAGAACATTTCTCTCCGTTCATAGGTCAATCAAAGCAAGGTCTACCTACTTTTCCTTCCTCTTTTCAATCATTCTTCACTCTTCCTCACCCACTCCCCTGCAGGATCTTCTCTTTCAGAGACCACAGGAGTCATCTCCCCCTCATTGCTAGCCCTCAGTTTGATCCAGATGTCTCCATTCTGTTTTCTGGTGCAAACAGACTGAATGAACAGACTGAACTATGATCGTTAGACTGCTTTTATATATCCTGTCTTCAAGATCAGTGTGTTTTTGCTGGGATAGTGTATGTATTTTTGATATCTTTTTTTAAATTCTTTTCTTCTGGATTGTCCTGAACTTCTGTGTATTTGAATTGACAATCTATTACTCTTTTTTGTGAGACTTGCCACTGCAGATTTAAAAAATCTCTCTTTTGTCCATTATTATTGCTATTCAGTTCATGTCTCATAGGTTTAATTTCTCTTTCAAACCCTTCAGAAACATTATTTTGTGGTTCCATATTTTCCTCAAATTCAAGATGGCCCTTTGTTTTAAGTTTTCAGTCATTTTCTTGATAAACCATATCTGTAGTAATTTCTGGCTTTTTTCTCTTTATTTTCCACTGTGGCTCAATTTCTGACTTCTTTCTCTCTGATAGTGATTTCTCTGGAGTTAAACCTCAATTGTCTCATCCTTCCTCCAGTCTGGACAATTCACTGTCTATCAGCCTAAATCCCTGTCATAAGTGATTTTGGAGAAACAGAATTGACCCAAACTGAATACAGGGTTTTTCATTCAGGCTTAGTAAAGTGCCACATGATCGCCAACCTCCACCTCCTTGCATATACAGTGCAGATTGCCGATCACAGCACCAGAAAGCTTTGGAAGCCTAAAGTACTGCCATGGTGCTAGCTGTTTATACCATCCGAGAATTTTTCCTAAGCCTTAAGCATGGTTCTACAAAGCACTGGAAAGAGTCAAAGGGGTTATTGGTTTGGACGTGGGCTTTGTTACAAGCCCAGTTGGGTCTTTGACTTTTGTTGTAAGTCCATGCGTTGGGTGATTAAGTTGGCTACTGTGGCCTTACTGCCAACAGCATGGTGGGCAGTACAGAAAGGGGTTCTGAATGAGGTGAGAATAAATGTCAGTCTGTGATTTTTTTTAAACTTTGTTTTGGATTCTGGATGCCTTAGACCACTGAGAAAGCTGAAAATGCTTTCTATTTGGGTATATAATTTTAGAGATATTTAAGGAGTTGTAGAGATCAGAGAAAATGATTAGTCATCTATCTTGTGGCTTCTAATGTCCCTTCCAACTTGGAAATTTATGACTTTGTTAGCCACCTCCTCACCCTGTTATTCTTATCATATGACCCAAGTTTTAGAATTAGAGCTAATGACCTCTAATGACCTTAAAGAGGTAAGTTCTGAACACTCTTTAGTTTTCAAATATGTACTCCTAGGAATTGGCATAGTGTAAACTCTTATCAGTTGACACATTTTTAGGAAGAAGATGAATGGATGAATGAATTAAGTCAAGGCTTTATTGATCTGAGAGAAAATTGATGGTGGAAAGTAAACCTCAGGAGATGGCACAGAATGATGATTAGAGAGGCCCCTGAAAACATTTTGGGTTTATTTCACAAATTCTCCTACAGTCAAGTTTGAACATAGAACTTTCTGACATCTTTAATGTGTAGATTGCAAACTTTTCACTAGAAAGCATTAACACTATTATTAAAGGCCTTTTTAAAAAATTGCAAAGAGAATCAATAATCTCACCACCAGCAGAAATAACCATGGACAATGATAAAATCAGATTGTTTTCCTCTTCATAAATTCAACCAATTGGTTCCTTACCAGTGTCCATGAGTTTTCTATCATGTCTAGAATGTTACTGTTTGGCAGATTTACCTGTGAGTGAACATGGAAATTCATTTACTCTAACAAGTATAACAGTGCCAACTGTGAGGACAGTTGCTAATATTCACTCCGTAGGGAGCATAGAGACCATATCAGCCAGATGTATGTTATGTTATGTTCAGAATAAAAAACTTGACAGGAATAAAAAAGTTGACAAGAATTTAATTAATATAGATTGATTAATTGCTGCTAGCATGAAAATCAATAGAGGAAATAGCAGATGGTCTATGAAAAATTATTGGAAATAACTATCCTTTTCCTTCTTTTCTACTTTTCTGTTTCTCATCATATCAGGAGTGGGGCTTAGAGAATGTAAAGAATTGTCGAAGACTGTGGAAAATGTAGGAATTGACCTTACATTTAATTCACTTTTCTCTAATTGACAGTTTACCATCTCAGGCATTTTCTCACTTATTTCTGCAAAGATATCCTCCAAAGCTCTGGTGAGTGACAACATTGCCCCTTTTACCCACTGGCAAATAAAAAAAACAGCTTGGCATATTTCTCCAGGAATAAGTAAGCATCAGGTCTGGTGTTCTTTCATTATAAAGGCCAGGAAACAGTGGTGTCAACATACCCTACTACATGTACCTGGGGGGATAGACTAAGAGACTTGCACACAAATAAACATAACCAAAATAATAATATCTTCTTGGAGAAAATAACTATTTCTTAAGTATCCCATCTAAAGTCATCAGTGCCAAAATGTTATTTAATTTGAAATTCAATCAGTATTTATTAAGCAACTGTGATAAGTAGGGTCCTCTGGTAGATTAATGGAACCTTGAGAGACAAAGAGGGATTCAATTCAGATTGTAGGAAAAGCATGTGGGAGAGATGAAAATGAAAATGCAAGTCTTTCCTTCAGGTGAAATGCTGCCTGGTAACGAGCATTCTAAGTGCCTTGGCTGCACTGGCTGGGATCATTTTAAGTCATCTCGATATGGCTGTAAATCATGAATGCCAGCGTGGCCATGAAGATTTCACACCCTACTCAAATTTGGTCACTATCATGGTAAGTGTTTCTGTCTTTTATCTGTGACACTACATAAGAACTTTGCTTTCCCCTTAATTTTTCACGGGAACAGAGCCTAAGTAGCCGGCTTCAACATCTTTTAGTGAAAATCAATGAGCTCAAGAAACATCTCCAGAGAGTGTCCCAATTTCCAGGCCTTAGTGTGTTCAGAAGAGAACCCTGATCTTTCCTTTCCCATCCAAAACTTAATTCTGGTGAAGTCGAGGGAACTACAGAGCAGGAAACTATGTAGTTGATAAGCACTTAGCCAATTAACACAGCTAGGTATTATAGTGGCTAGAGTGCCAGGCCTGAAGTCAGAAAGACATCTTCCTGAATTCAAATCTGGCCTCACACTTACTAGTTGTATGACTTAATCCAGTTTACCTCAGTTTTTTTCATCTGTAAAATGAGCTGGAAAAGAAAATGGCAAACCATTCCACTATTTTGCCAAAAATAAACCCAAAAGGGATCACAAAGAGTCAGACATGACTGAAATAAGTGAACAACCACAATAAAATTTAGCCAACCGCAGTGTGGTAGAAGAGTGGAATAGGCCAAGGAGCCAGAAAGAAAATAAGGGGCATTAGAAAGGAAATGAATGGGAGTGGGGGTCATGGAATAGAACAACCTTTTCACCATGGGCATTTCCTTTTTTCTCCTTCCATCCTATCTCTCTGCTGCCCTTAAGTTTACAGTGAGTAGCTCCCCTATGAAGCCAGGTTTCCAAGGATTCTTTCAGGCACCCAGAAGGAAAGGTCAACCCCAATAGCAACCTCTGTGTCCTTTGACCTATGTTCCCCACAATCATGTTTGTTATGTGTCAGCAATTCTTCATTAATTGTCTTCTATTTTACAGTCCTTTGTCTTGGTGAAGCTCACCCTGGCTACTATGGAGTTCTGCATCTCAACTTTTCTTATCACTCTTTCTGCCTTTCAGATCAAGGTGCGCTTTTGAAACTTTACTTCTGTGAAATAACATATATCTGAAAGAGGGGTGAAACTTTGAAGGAATACTGATTAACTATGGCTCTCATATTGAGGAGAAACTTTTTTAGGGAATATTTACAATTAGGAAACCTCCTGGAGCCCCTTTCATGAAACATATAGTTTTAGAAAACGTCTTCAAGGACCATGAGTTTAAGGAACTAACCCAGGTCACAGAGGCGGGATTTGGAAGAAGCAAGATTTGAACTTTTTGCCCCTGGCTCCATGATCACTTCTCTAATTACTCTGCCACTTATTAAATCTAATTTTCAAAAATCAGATTTACTGGAACTATGTTGATATGTTCAGTACCATGTCTCAGAAGATTACACTCAATAATCATAAAAGCCATTTTTGGCCATGGGCGTTGATAAACTTGAAGTCATTGAGAAAAGGATGACCAGAAAGATGAAGGACATTGAGTCTCTGAGATGTTGGCACTAAGGGGGTATGGTGTTGAACTGAGTTCAACACGCTATGATGAACTGCATTTTCTGCACATTCCATTTCTAAAGTTTGCTTGTCTGAGAGAGGCCCCTTTCATTTTAGAGGAAGAGGTAAGGGATATATGTGAATATGCTATTTCCAAAATGTTTCCTACTCATCCAAGAACTCATGTGGAAAATTATCCCCCTTTCTCTATGTTTGGAGGATGTGGAGATGCCAGTCAATATTGAAGTTGTTTCCATTAATTCTGTGCAGCAAGGCAAAACAGCTGGGGTAGGGACTGTTAGAATGTGGAAACTGATAGCCAGAAGAAAAGGGAAGGGAGAACATGGAAAGGTCAAGATGAGGCTTATGGCGATAACGGGAATAAGAATGGTGGATGGTGATTGGTGTAGGCCTTCTCCATCGGAATTCTAAATTACGTTTTTTTCAGGTTCCTCAAGAGAAATCAAGCATCACTTTCGAAAATCCTTATGAAGACCTGCTCTTTCAGACAGATCCTTATGATGAGCTACAGCCTGAACAAGAAGGATATGAACAATGTGACCCTTAACTCATATCTTGTTAGTAGTTATAATCTTCCTGCAAAAAAAAAATCAAGATCCTCAAAGCAAAATTACTGACCAAGACATTTTCTATGCATTCTATCCTTTTAGAAAGGAAGCATGGCTTAGTACATAATGAAGTGCTGCAGAGCCAGAAAGATGTGGATTTATGTCCCATTTCTGCCACAAATTGAATTTGTGACATTGAGGAAAAGTCACTTAATCTCTCAGTGCTCCAAACAATCCTGTAAAATAAGTTGGAGAGAAATTTCAGTCATATATTGATATCAGATATGCCTCATTAGTGTTTCCCATAGTGGTGAAATTGAAATTGGTGGTTCAGTTCATTTTTTCTTCTTTTTTCTACCTTCTTTTACTTGGACTCATTGTCTCTCACTAAAATCAGTTACCCCATCCAAGTCCCTTTTTCTAGGGTGCTGCAGTCATTTTGTTTGGTCATTTCACTCAGGTCTGATTTTTCATGCCCCTATTTAGGTTCTCTTGCCAAAGATATTGGAATGGTTTGCCATTACTTTCTCCAACTCATTTTATAGATGAGGAAACTGATGCAAACAGGGTTAAGTGACTTGGCCAGGATCACCCAGCTAATATATGTGTGAGACCAAATTTGAATTCGGAAAGATGAGTCTTCCTGATTTCAGGCCCAGCCTTATATACACTGTATCACCTAGCTGCTCATATTCCTTTATTATGTAATTTTATTATGCACAGACCTGTGCTGCTTTGTTCTCAAGGAAATGGAAAACAAATAATTATGAACTGAAGCAAACAAAAGCAAATGAGGATCTGGTTTCTGACTTCAGAGGTTGTCTGTCTTCTACATCTGGAATACTGAATTAGTCAGAATATAAGTGTCCTCTACTATAAGCCACACCTCTATATTGTTATCCCTGAAAATAAAAACAAAACTTATGATTTTATAAACATTATAAGACCACACATTGTTTTCCTTAAAATTAGATTTGAATTAGTATCATTTCTACTCAATCCAATGTGACATTTTTGTTCTTTGGATACAGGCTTTCAAAAAAAACTATATTCTTATATTCTGATTAGACAGAATTGATCCCTGATTTGACATCGATTTTAAAGTGGTTTTTTTTTCCTTTTTCTTCAGGTTTGTATTCAATGTGTAAATTGCTTTCTTGAGTCTATTTACTTCACTCTGAATCAGTTCATACAAGAATTCCAAAGATTTTTCTGAATCCATCATATTCATCATTTTTATTGCTAATTTATATAAACACAAGGTAATTTATTAGAAGCAGGCACTAGCAGTAAAGGGGACCAGGAAAGGTTTCTTGGAGGGGGTGACATTTAATTAAACTTTGAAGGAAACGAGGAGTTCTAAGAGGTATAAATGAACAGGAAGTACTTTCTATGTACATAGAGTCTCGTGTTCATCCTTTGTTGCTGAAGACCATGCCATCAGAGAAATGATGACATGACTTGCACTAGACTTTGTTCTGTGCAAATCACCTAACTGTTGCTGTTTCCTACTCAGCCTGATGCTTTTGTTTTTCTTGATCTTATTAAAGGGGCCATGCCCTGGCTACTTTTTAAACAGGCCTATTCAGTGAATGGGCCTTGTCTCACCATAAGTGAGTACCTACAAAGACCTTGGCCTAAAGGGCTCAAGGTCTTCCAGTGCATCCTGGGCCATCTCCAGTCATCCCGAGGAATATCAGGTCACTGGATCCAGATGACTGCGGAGGAGAAGTGAGGCTGGTGACCTGCACAGCCCTCCTTCACATAAAGAGTTTATGCAAAGATGGGATGTGAAATGTCATGTATTGGGACTAAGTGAAAAGTCCAGTTTGGGTGAATCAAAGAATGAATGGAGGAGAGAAACATCTGATGAAGTTGGAATGGCATATTGTAATCAAATTATGAAGGAATTTAAATGACAGAGGACTTGATATTTGATTCTAAAGGCATTAGTGAAGCACTGGAACACTCGTCAAACTTGTACTTGTGGAATTAATGTAATTAATATGTTAAAATAATTAGTGAAAAAGCATTTATTAAACACTTATAAAATGATGAGTAGTATTCTAAAAACTAGGAATATAAATACAAGAAGAAAGTTCCTAAACTCAAGATTACCTTCTAGGAGGAGGAAGGAAATAAGTACTTATTTCCTCTATGTGTCAGGCATTATGCTAAGCACTTTAGAAACATCTCATCTGATCCTCATACCAACTCTGCAAGGTAGGTGCAATTATATCCATTTTACAGTTGAGGAAACTGAGGCAAACAGAAGTTAAATGATTTGTCCAAGGTCACATAGCCATAAAGTGCCTGAGTCCAGATTTGAATTCAGATCTTTCTGACTCCAGGCCCAGCATGCAATCCACTGCACCATGTAGCTAATTCCTAAAAAGGAAAAAAACATATGCAAGGGGGCACTCTCCAGGAACAGATGTTTTACATTGGGATGTCATTGGAATGAGGATTTACCCCATGCAATAATTTTATTGAAATTTGTTTCCCAGGAATGATGTTGTTTGTTTGATTACTGTTCCAAAAAATAGAGGTTGAAAATGACTTTCTGTGTGGAGTTTCTGTGTCTGTGTATCTGTGTTTATGTGTGCGTGTGTGTGTGTGTGTGTGTGTGTGTGTGTAAGGGGAGGTGTCAGAAAGGGCAGAAGAAGAAAGAATACACAGGCAGCAAATAGGAATGAAGACAAGAACATCATGATAGCTCTGTGCTGGGCTACTTGTGGACAGTTCTGGACAACCAAGAACCATATCACTAGGAAGCCATGGACCCAGGGCTGGATCTGTGGAAACAGTCAGAATTGAGAAGGAATATCATTGTGCCACTCTGGGCAATCTAGATTGGAGTCGTGAAATACTTGAAGTAAAAACTCTTGAGGTCCTGATCTAGAAAAGTGGTCATGTGAGGGAAGAGAAGAAAGATGCAAAACGTATGGAGTCAAAAATTGCAAGACCTGGCAAATAACTGGATATGGTGGGATGGGAGAAAATAAGGAGTTGACAACAGCTCCCAAGTTGTAAACCTGGAATACTGGAAGGAGGTTAGGGTGGGTTGTAGGGAAAAATAAGTTCTACTTTTCAAAAGTCTGTGGGACACATATTTTGAAATGTTCAATATGTAATTGGTAATATTGTTCTGGATTCAGGGATCAGAACAGAATATATTGATCTGGGTGACTAGTTAAACCATGGTTGAGCTGATGAGCTCTCAAAAAAAGAGTATAGAGAAATAAGAGGGCCCAAAATGTCCCTTGGGCTACATTACCAGGGCATCCTATTCTTATAAATGTGTACCTCAGGGATTGGAGTATGAAGATTATGACCTCTAAGTCATGATTTATCACCTTTCTCCAGAGCCTGTCAAACAAGTTAGTATAGATGACCCCAGGAAAAGCACCCACAGGTAATCACTGAGTTTTCACGACACATTTTTTTGTAGCTGTGTTTTCATGACAGTTCCTGGCTACTTCCATTCCCCTAGCTTACTGTCCATCTAAACTAAGTCTTTTCCCACAAATTCTCCATTTGTATCTATCTAATAACAATCATTTTTTCAATTTGTAAATCTCTGTGTTGGGAATTGGGGGCTTACAAACAAAATCAATGAGCAAATTATAGGACAGAATAAATGAACAAATAAATCCATGAATGAAAGAAAAAATGAATGAATGAATTTAATATATCATCCCTCCCCTTATTGCAGATTGATCTACTGGGCAGAATTTTCTTTTAATTTTTGCCAATAAGCTTTTTCTGTGTACTTTATTCTGTTTCTGAACCTCAAATGAAACATGATATTCATCAAAAGGACATGATTCTGCTTCCCCCATCTCTGCATAACGTATTCAATAATCAAGACCTTGTCAAATAAGGAAGATATCCTAAATTGACTCAAAGGTCCTGCATTGATTGCGCCTGTTGTGATTGTCCCCAGAGGAATTTGAGGTAAGTAAAGTGTATTCCTACTCACCTCAGAGCAGACCCTTTGGTTCTCCTCACAATCCAATCCCAGGATTCTCTTAATCCCATCTTCACTTCTATATTGACAATAAGAAAATAATTTAGTTAGATGCTTTCAGGATTTTGATTCTTGTCATTTTATGCATCTGTGAGCCATCTTATTGTAGGCAAGGAGAATTTATTTAAAGCATTATTAGAAGTATTTCAGCAGAATGGACAGAGAGTGTGGATTTAGAAAGACCCACATTTGATTTCTGCCTGAGTTAATTACTAGCTGTATCAAAATGAGCAAGTAACTTAGCCTATCTTAGGTCCAATTTCTTCATCTGTAAAATGAGACTATTAATGGAGTCTCCTTCATTGGATCCTTGTAAATATCAAGTAAGAAAACAATTTCAATTATTTCATAAAATTTAAAGTTCTGTTGTTGTTACTACTATTACTGTCTTATAATTTTATTTCCCAGAGACATGCTTGATAGGCTCAATTTTCTATGGAACTGAAATCTTTTTCTCTTTGTTCTCATTCAAGGTCATGTCCCACCCTCCCCTATCTGCCTTCTCAATGGTCTTTCTCAGCTTCCTGTTGGTGAGGTTTTGCCCAAAACCTCCTTTTGAAGAAATCCCTGGGCCAACCACAACTTACTCTTCTCTGAACTAAGCTTCTAACTCTCTGGACATTCCCAGCTCTATTCCAGATGTCTCTCCACCCTGAGGATGTTTTCATCCTGTATCCACTCACTTCCTCCCATAATTTCCCCTTGTTGATGAGTTCTTGACTCAAACCTATAGTTGAGAAAATATTGGAGCCAGCCACAACTGACTTCTCCCTCAGTTCCCCTCTGAACTCCCTGGATTTTTCTACCTTTTCTCTATTGGTACCACCCCCTCCCCTTTTAGCTGTGTGTGTGTGTGTGTGTGTGTGTGTGTGTGTGTGTGTGTGTGTTATCCCCAGTTAGAATGTAAGCTATTTGAGAGTAGGGAGTGTCTTTGTTTTTGCATGTATTTGCATTCTTAGCCCTTAGCCCAATGTTTCTCCCCTCCCCCTCAACTGAAGAAAGATTAATACATGATTTTGGAACTATGTAGACTCTTTGAATTGATCAACTTCTTTAGACTCAACTGAAAGACAAGAACTCCAGTTCAGGTATCCCAAAGCATCTGTTGGTATTCGTATGTATGGAACACTTGTATTTGGCTTATCACTTTACTAGATAATGAGCTCCAGGCAAGAAAAGAAACAGAAAAACAAACTGATAACACATGGAGCTGATAACAGCCGAGGAGGTGAAGTAAGAAATCAAGAAACCCATACAGAAATAGAAAATATTCTGTATAATCATATATTTTGGGCTAAATGACTCAGGATTTAAAAAGTTGGAGTCAAAAGTTTAAATCTTTGACTTAACTGCTTAGAAGTACAAGGATAAGGGACCTTATGCTCAGAAAGGTTAAGTTATTGGACCATGTCCACATGGCTAGTATCTGAGGCAGAATTTGAACTCAGATCTTCCATAATCCAAGTCTAGCTAGAATTCCATCTACTCTAAAACATTGATTTCCTAACTAGATTTCCTAAGTATAATTAATTCCCCATCTTCATTTTTCCCTGTGCTCTACCTTCATAAATTCAGAAAGAAAACATAAACCCTTTATTAAGAAATGCTAAAACTTATGGCCAGAGAAGAAAGTGACCCCAAATTGGTTTTAACCATGGTCATTTCATTGAGATGGTTTCCCCACACACATACATACTATCTCTTCACCTTTTTCTCCTCCTGACTCTTTCTATTCCTTTTCTTATCTCCCTTCTCCTTTTTTCTCTTTCTCTCTTCTTGCTCTCTTGTCATTCTCTTCTCCCTCCTCATTTCTCTTGCCCCTTTGTTCTTCCCCTTCTCCTATTCTCTGCCTTCCTTCCCACCCCCACTCTTTTTCTCTATCTCTCCTTTCCCCTCCCATACTCTTTCCCTTACACTCTTTCATTCTCTTTACTAACTTCTCTGATCTCTTTTCCTTTTCTTTCTATACATTTCCTTTCTTCTCTTTCCCTAACTTTTGATCTTATACTTTCTTTCCTTTCCTCCTCCACCCCTTGTTTTCTCTTCTCATCTTCTCACAAAATCTTTGGCATCCTATCCCCTCCCCCTCTTCCCTCCTCCTGCTCTACTTGCCCCATCCTCTTCTCACTTCTCCCTTTACTCTCTCTTATTACCCATACACATACACATGAAATATAGTCACTTTAGACGTATTTAGTCTGGATATTGGGAGAAAGGATTTTGTGATGCCCAGAATCAGGTTTCTCTGAACTCTCTGCAATACCCAAAGTTCAGGAAGGTCTGGGTGTCCTAGGTTTCTCTACCTGTTCCCGTTGTTAGGAAAGCACCATCCCTTATCATATTTGATGACCCTGACAATCAGGTGAGTGACTCAAATGGAAAAGAAAACCTAAAGACAAAATAAGGCTGACGATTCTTTCTCTCTCCTTCCCTCCTTCCCTATCCTTTTCCCTCTTCCTTTCCCTAAACCTGTCCTGTTGCCCCATAAGGTAGCAGATACACTTAAGAGATGAGTTCCCCTACTACATTCAACTACAATCATAAAGATACTATCAATGAGATAAGTGAGTGAAATTGAACAATTAAAGAGGGGATCCACAGGGTACTAAAAAGTTTGTAGGAATTGCAGGTGTTTTTTCAAATGGAGGTGGGGTGAAAGCACATCTTTCCTAATCAGTAATTACCATATGATGAGGCTACCACAAAGGTCTCACCTGCTTAGTCCAGAAGCAGTTAAATTCAGAGACCATTAAGTTCATTTGATTTACTGAAACTTCCTTCAAGAAAATAATATCTTTGGCATGGGGATACTATTTTCAGATCTATTCAGGTAGCCATAATGGAAGTGATGGAAGAGAACAGGTGGAAGAAGCTTATTTTTGTGAGATGAAACACTCCATCCCCATATCCAGAGTACATCTAATGCCTCAGAGGAAAATGGGGTGCCTTACAAATATTTCAGGGAGCAACTGCAACTGAGTATTGAGACTCTGACCTATACTGATAATTTCTAGATTCTGACCAACTAGAGTCTTGAGAGTATTCAATGAGGCTTCTCATTTTCCTCAATACCCTTCAATGAGAATGATCCCAGTGAATTTCATTTCATATTTAATAAAATATCATCAAATTTCAGTGGAATAAACCTTGTTGAGGCTCACTGTGACTCAAAGTCTCCATTCCCATGCACTTCTTTCTATATATGTTCACAACTGCTCCCATTGAACTCAGCTATATTGTAGCTGAAGTGGTCCTGCTCCTCTGTATTTGTATTGTGACTCCATTAGTATAGAGAACTCCCAACAAGGAAACCCTCCACCAATGCAACTCAGTACCTCCTCTGCAACTTTTCTTCTGAGAAAATTACCTGGGACAAAGAGAGTTCAAGTGACTGGCCCACAATCACATATCCACCATGTGACAGAGGAGGTATTAGAACTTGTATTCTTGATGCTGGAGTCACTTCTCTAGCACCTCAGTTCCAGAAAAGTAAAGGTAAATGCTGTTGTTTCATGGCTTCATGGAATCTGGGGCCAAGAACATCTGATTTAATGATTGGGGTAATTGTATGCTAGCGGTTAATTAGTTTCCTCAGAGAACTATAGTTGTTTTATAGGCTGTTGTGAATGGGTTGTGGCAGTAGGTTGGAGAGAAAGGTCACCGAGGGACAGAATTCTAGCTAATCTTAACTGTTGAATCATTCTGACTAAGAATGACAGTTATCTGTAGATAATGATCTGAGTAAAATATCTCATGATGCCAGCCCATCTAGAGTTCAGTTAGAGAGGAAGCAGGTCCACATGATATCCGTTCTCTCACAGTCAGGGTAGCTCATTCTCTGGAAGATACTGACTAGAAAGACCCATGATCAAGAGACACTCACAGCTCCAAATTCCCTAGATCACCTTCAAAAGACTCAGGTAGGTACAGATAATGCTGTGTGTAATCTTAGCCTTTTAGATGGTCCCAAAAGGGGTTCTACACTCTGGAACTATAGGGTCCTATAGGGTCCTTGCCTTGAGGACAGACTGGTTTATATATGAGTAGGAGGATGAGTTATATCCTCAACCTTCTGTCTTTATGGGGAGTAAAATGCCTTCTTTAATTCCTTAAAGAAAAAATTATGGGTGAGGCTGCTCACCCCATGCTAGCTCCAAAGAATCTAAAAATTTTATAAGGGGAAGGGACCTCACAGGTCATCTATCTCAATTCTTACCTTAATAATAATTTACTCTTCATATTTCCAAGTAAACATCACCCAATTGTCTTAAATGACCTTTAATGAATACTTCTCCCAAAGGTGAATTTCTCCTCTCAAAGATTCCATTTCTTCATATTTGTAAATGAATGAATGAATCAACAAATAAAAAGGGGTGTTTATTAAACACTTACTATATGCCTAGTTCCAAACATACAAATAGAAAATCAGAACATTCCTTGTTCTCAAGGAACTCACATACTAATTTATTGAAACAATACGTATTGGAAGGTTGAACCCTAGAGCAAATGGAACATCTTGGGGATCATTTTGGTACATAGAAATGGTACAGAGTAATTTCTGGGGGGTCTAGAGGGTCTAGATAAGAACTAGTGGTCATTTTTCTTATTGGAAGGATTATAGTTGATGATTCTCTCAGTGTGAACAACCACATGAAACCCACTTTGAGGGGAGTGGTGGTAACTGTAGGGCACCTGCCTAACACTATGAGGAGGAGACAGCAAGCATAAAGGTAGAAGTAGGCACTCCTTGGTTCCCTTTTGTATGAGTACCCATGGTCATTCAGTGTCTGTCCGGGAAGGGAACTGGGGGAGGGAATAATGGTAAGAGTTGAGGGGATGGACTCCGTACTGTAAAAGGAAGTTAAATAGTTTTTAAGAATCTTATATCAAATGGTCTAGAAATGCCATCACATTGTAAGGTCTAAACACTGGATTTGTATTCAGAGGTCAACAGGATTGATCTAGATGATTATTATGGTATTTTTCACCTCTACATCTATGACCTTCAAGCATTGTATGTTAAAGAGACAAGGCAATGTTTAACTGGCTTTGCTTCTTTGTGGCACAATTGAAAAATCCCTTCTCTGTGGATCCCTACTCTTCCATTTACTACTTATGTGACCTTGGGGAAGTCATTTGTTTTACCCTTTGTCTTCTCCACTATCAATTCCATTTTGCTCCATGCCCTTAAGTAAGTCATGCAATAGCTATGCCAGCTGGGTTCACAACAAGGTCATATTATAGAAACTCACTAGTGTTTCATTCTGTTTTTCTTATCTGATTTCCTCTGGTCAAAACCCTCTGTTTTCCTCAACTCTCTATTCTGTCCTCTCTCAAACCATTTAAATATGGTTTGATAATAGCAACATTCTTACTGAAATAATTTTTTTCTGATATCTGTACACCTCAAAATTTCCTTTGACCCAATTTCTCCTTTCCTCTTCTCCTTGAGGAAAACGTTGACTGCTTCACTGAGGTCAAGTCCTCCATTTGTTCCCTTAATCCTACCCACTCTAGACTCATTCAGGTACTTGGACCATTGATCACCTTATTTTTATGCCCTCTGATCTGTAATTTTTCCCTATTAGCTCCTTCTCCACCTAATTAAAAAAAATCTTAATTTTATCTTACCCTTACAAATCCTTTACTAATCCAAATATCTCATGCCTTTCATGACAAAACTTGTAGGGAAAAAATGTATATGCTTTCTTATTTCACTTCCTCACTACCCAGACACTTCTTCAACCCTTCTAAAATGGCTTCTGATAACAACATTCTAATGAGCTTTCATTCTTCATTTACCAATTATCTATTAATTATTACTCTTAATGCTTTTGCTCTATCCTTGACCTTTGTGATCTTTGATGTAGGTTCTGTGCCTATGACTTTCAAGACAATGCTTTGTCTCAGTTTTTCTATGTGTCTGACTTATGCTTCTCAGTCACCAGGTAAATCATCCTTACTCTTCTATCCCTTTAGCATAAGTATCTCCCAGCACTCATACCTGGGTTATTTTCTCTTCCATTAATCTTGGTGATCTGGTCAGTTCCCAAGTGTTCAAATATTATTTTAAATAGACATCCAAATTGTAGAATCCAAAAAAAAGGGGACCTTGGAGGTCATCTAATCCAATCTTTCCTGGAAAGATCTTCCTGAATGTCTCAGAAAAGTGGTCCCTGAGGTTTTATATAAAGAGCTCCAGTAGGGGAGAATGTCCACTTCTGAAACAGCTCAGTCCACTTTGGGAGAGCTCTGTGTTTGGAACAGTTTCCTTACATCAAGTTTAAATACATCTCTCTTCAACTGTCACCCTGCTTGAAGGGATACTTCATTAAGGGAATACCACTTTAAGGGAAGGTTTGTTTCTTTGCTTTTGACTTATCCAGACTAATTTCTCTTCTGAACTCCAGTCTCCTGTCATCAACTGATTGCTGGACAATTTCTCCAGGACATCACACAGGCATCTCAAAGTCACCATATCCAAAACAGAACAAATCATCTTCCCTTCTTAATCCTACTATTTCTCTTAAGGGTTATTGCAACCAGGTTTGCAACTTCAGTTACAAAGTTCATATAAGTCAAATTAAAGTTAAATTTCTTTAACTATTTTCACTCTGCTATAGCCCATATTTAATTACTTATCAAATCTTACTAATTCTCACTTCACAAAATTTCTCAAGAGCATAGATTTAGATGGGCAGGTACCCGTGGGAAAATCTAATCCAATCTTCATTTTACAGATGAGATTCTTACAACCATCTCTTTCTCTCTGCCTATACACTCCCACTCTCTTCACCTCTCACTTGAACTTTCTCATAGATCTTCTTTCCAAATTCACCCCTCTTCAACCCACCCACCACAGAGTTGCCAAAATAATCTTGCTAAGGTATAGGCCTAATCTTGCCAATCCCCTCTTCAAAAACTTCCCATGGCTCCAAAGTATCTAGAGAATAAAATGCTAATCCCTCAGTCTAGTGTATAAGGACTAGATTTCTCTTGTTTCATAGCATGTCCTTTGACAGATTTGAAACTATGCAGACTATTCACCACTCTCTGAACTTATTCTCTTTTTCTGGATTCTATACATTATTCTGGTCACTTCCACTTCCATCCTTGGAATGTACCCTAATGTCCACTTTTTCTGCCCTTTTTCAGTTTCCCTATATTTCTTATCCTCATTCAAATGCAAACTCCTCGAGAATAAAAACTGATTTACTTGTTCCTTGTATCCCTAGAGATTAGCACATCATCTAGCACACCATAAGTTCCTTTTTTACATTTAGTTTTCATTTTATTTTTCTCAATTATATGTAAACAAAAATTTTTAACATTTTTTAAAATTTTGAGTTCAAAATTGAACTCTTCTCTTTCCTCCTCCTTGAGAAGCAAAGAATTTTATGTATCTTATGCATGTGCAGTCATGCAAAACTTTTCCATATTAGCCATATTGCAAAAGAAAAGATATACAAAAAAGAACCTTTAAAAAAGTATGTTTTAAATTTCATTCAGGCTCCATCAGTTATTTCTCTGGAGGTAGACAGAATTTTTCACAATAAGTCCTTCATGATTGTCTTGAATCACTGTATTGCTGAGAATTGCTAAGTCATCCAGAACCATCATACAATATTGCTGTTATTGTGTATGGTATTCCTTTAGTTGTGCTCATTTCACTTTGCAACAGTTCATTTAAGTCTTCCTAGATTTTTCTGAAAGCATCCTTTTGGTCTTTTGTTATAGCCCAATAATATTCTATCACAAATATACCACAACTTGTTCGGTCATTCCTCAGTTAATGGACATCTCCTCAATTTTAATTCTTTCTTATAATTAAAAGAGTGCTAGAAAACTGGGAGTGGGGATTTTCACAGGAAGTATTTCTGACAAAGGCCTCAGTTCTCAAATATATAGATAACTGTGTCAAATTTATAAGAATATAAGTTATTCCCCAATTGATAAATAGTCAAAGGATATGAACAGGCAGTTTTAAGACAAAAAAAATCGAAGTTATCTATAATCATATGAAAAAGTATTCTATATCACTATTGATTAGAGAAATTAAATTGAAACAACTCTGAAGTGCTACTTCACAATATGACAAAAAAGAAAAATGACTAATGTTAGGGAGGATATGGGAAAACTGGGACACTAAATTTACTCTCAGTGGAATTGTGAATTGATCAAATCATTCTGGAGAATAATTTGGAACAATTCCCAAAGGGTTATAAATCTCCACATACTCTTTCATCCTGCAATATCACCATTAGGTCTGTATCCCAAAGAAATTTTTTAAAAGGAAAAATAACTTATTTGCACAAAAAATTCTTATAGCACCTCTTTTCATGATGGCTAAGAACTGAAAATTGATGAGATTCCCATCAATTGAGGAATGGCTGAACAAGTTGTAATATGTAATTATAATCATGTATTATTGTACTATAAGAAATAGCAAGCAGGATGATTTCAGAAAAACCTGAAAAGACATACATGAACTGATGCAAATTGAAATAAGCAGAAATAAGAAACATCGTACACAGTTAATACCAATATCATATGATAAAGGACTGTGAATAAGTTGGCTATTCTCAACAATACAATGAACCAAAACAATCTTAAAGGATTCAGGATGAAAAAATGCCATCTGCCTCCAGCAAAAGAATTTACGTTATCTGAACACAGATTGAAATATACTATTTTTCTCTTTCTTTCTTCCTTTCTTTATTTCTGTTTGAGTCTTCTTGCACAAAATGAGTAATATGAAAATGTTTTATATGATTGCACAGGTTTAATTTATGTCAGATTGCTTGCCATCTCACGGAGAAGGAGGGTATCAAGAGAGGAATAGAATTTGAAACTCAAAAATAAGCAATGAATGTTTTTTAAAAATTACATGCCATTGGGGGGAAAATAAAATATTATTTTTAAAACAGGTGCTAAAAATATTTCTGTACATACAGATCCTTTTCCTGTTTCTTTGATCTCTTTGGGGTACAGACCTAGTAGTTTTATTTCTGGGTCAAAGGGTATGAAAAATTTTGTAGTCCTTTGAGAATAGTTCCAAATACCTTTTCTAGAATCACTGGATCAGTTCACAATTCCACCAATAGTGCTTTAGGGTGTACCTATTTTTCCACATCCCTTCCAACATTTGTCATTTCCCTTTTCTGTCATATAAGTCAATTTGGTAAGCATGAGGTGGTACCTCAGAGTTCTTTTAATTTGTAGTTTTCTAATACACCATAAGCTCTTAACAAATATTTTCTTCATGTATCTTAATGTCTCAAAATTAGCTTAGTGTCTCAAAATTCAGTTCAGGTATCAACTTCTCTGAAAATCCTTCCCAGAATCCCTTAATTCCTAGTGCTCTCTCACTCCTCAAGTTGTCATATGCTTATCTCTCTACATTTGGAATACTTCAAGTAGAACTTAATCAATCTCCTTGATGATTGGGACTATTTCATATTTGTGTTCATATTTTCAAATATGTCTTGTACACATATAGTAGTCAATTACGATCTTTGATTTGTAGCTGAAGAAGACTTAGGAAATTTTCAGTGCAATACTTTCAATATCATTATTGACCAGAGGTAAAATTGTCTGTTTTATTAAACTAGAAGCAAGGACAAAAGTAGAGAGGACTTAGGGGAACTGAAGAAGGAAAATCTCATTACATACTTTAACTGGAATGGAGGCTGGTTTCTAAGGTGAAGTAATACACATCAAAAGAGGGGAGGATCTTCTAAGGATCTTCTCTTCCTGCCTCTACACCATGCATTCCATGGCATTGTTCAGATTATAATTCTCCCATGGACTTAATTATATCTCTCCCCAACATACATATAATACATCTCTTCACTTGTGAAATCTTCCCCTTCCTTTGATATCTAGTTGGTTGGTTGTTGTTGCTTGGTTGGTTGTTGTCCTTTGTCTTTGAAGAGGACCAAAATGACATCACTATTGTAAAGTGAAATTTCAGTGTGTTCAGCTGTGGTTGATCAGACCAATACAAACTCAGAATGTTCTACCACAAGTTGGGCACAGATAGTCTGTATGAACATTTGGGGTGGATATCCCAAATTTGCGCATCCTGTGCTTACTTTGTGCTGTCTCAATTCTGCTTTGCTCAAAGAGCACAGCATCTTTTCTGATGTGGGCACGCCATGCTGAGAAGTCCTGTGCCTGTATCTCCCATGTTGCACAGTCAAATTCAAAGTTCTAGAGAGAACTTGAGAGTATCCTTGTATTGCTTCTTTGGGCCACCATGTGATCACCTGCCCCATACAAGTTCTCCATAAAATATTCCTTTTGGCAAGCTTACATTTTGCATTCAAACAACGTGGCCAGCCCATTGGAGCTGTGCTCTCTGAAGCCTAGTTTGAATACTTGACAGTTCAGCTCGAGCAAGGACTTCAGTGTCTGGTACCCTATCCTGCCAGATGATCCTCAGACTCTTCCTAAGACAGTTCAATGGAAGCAATTCAGTTTCCTGGCACAGTGCTGGTAGACGATCCATGTTTCACAAACAGGTGAAAAGAGGTCAGCACAATGGCTCTGTAGATCTTCAATTTGGTAGTCAGTCCAATACCTCTTTTCTCCCAAATCTATATTCAGAGCCTCCCAAACACTGAGCTAGCTCTGGCAACATGTCCATCAACCTCATTGTGAATGTGTACATCCCTGGAAAGTACACTACCAAGGTAAGTGAACTTATCTACAATATTCAAAGCTTCTCCATTTGTTGTAACCAATGGTTCCACATATGGGTGGTGTGGTGGTGGCTGGTGGAGCACCTGTGTTTTTTGGTGTTTATTATTGGGCCAAAATTAGCACAGGCAGCAGAGAATTGATCCACTATTTGTTGTATCTCAGCTTTAGAGACTGCATCTAGTCACAGTCATCTGCAAACAGTAAATCATGCACCAACACTCGCTCTGCTTTGGTCTTGGCTTGTAGTCAAATTGGGGAACTTACCATCAATACAGTAGTTGGCCTTGATGCCGTGTTCATCCTCATTGTCAACATGGCTGAAAACATCATGCTAAAAAGCATGAGAGCAAGCATACAGTCCTGTTTCACTCCACTGGTAACTGGGAAGGCACAAGACCTTTGTCCATTATCCAGAACCCAGGCAAACATGGCATCATGAAATTGATGTACAATATTGAGGAACTTCTCTGAGCAACCAAATTTTGACATAATTTTCCATAAGCCCTCATGACTAGCAGTGTCAAAGGCCTTGGTCAGATCTACAAACACTGTGTACAGATCTCTGTTTTGTTCCTGGCATTTCTCCTTTAGTTGTCAGACAGCAAATACTATATCAACTATTCCTTGATCCTTTCTGAAGCCACACTGGCTATCAGGTATATGCCCATCTTCCAGGTGAAGGATCAGCTGCTACCCCTTCCATGGAGTCTTCTTTGAACTCCCAGTTTTAAGTAATCATTCCTTTCACAAATCTTTCAAGATACCCTGTCTGGAGGACTCATAGACATGTCAATAATACATGAATGGATCATTGTGATGGTGATAGTGTGAGTATATTAAAAACATGGACTGCTCTTTGACAGTTTTGTATACTCAATAGGTATGTTGTGCATACTTAATAAATGTTTGCTGAATTGAATTAGAGGACAAGGATGATTTGGGAAGAGATGCACATGCAAAATTGGAAAGTGAGATCAGGTTCCTGTTAAGAAATAGTAAGATGTATAGAATTTGGTTAAAATTTTTGAGACATCAAGTATAGCTACATTCATATGTCAGTGAGTCCTGGTGCATTCAATGAAGAAAGGCAAGGCAACCCACTTAAACAAAATGATGAACCCTGAAGATAGAAAGGAAAAAAACCCTAATTCATGACTTCCCTGTTTGTTTTTCCCTTCTTAGAAGTGACAAATTTTGTTCATTCTTTAACTGTATCATGTGACTGTGGGTTGTTCAACTCCAAAGTTAGCATTTGAGGCCACCATCATTTCCACAGATAACAATAGCTACCAGATCCTGCACAGAGAGTGTGCTGGGTAATAGTGAAGTGAGTGACTTTCTGTTACAGAATCTACTACATAATCATGAGCTCTTCGTCTATCCAGTCTGTGGAGGATCCCACTAAAGAAGACAGCCAGAAGGAGAAAGCAAAGGAACTGAAATCTCCCTCCCCACCACGGAGCAAGCTGGAAGCATTCCTGAGGAAGGAACTGGAATTCCTGGGGGTAATCATTTCATGGAGATTCAAGTAAATTAAACGGGGCCAGTATCCCTGGCAAGGTACCAATATTACCATATTAGAAAGAAAATTCTTCTAACTCAGGAGCTCATGCTAAGGAATTGCTGTTACATTCCTCTAGAAAGTTCTAGTTTCATTATCTGCCAACACTTGGAGAAGAAAATGACAAAAATACTCAAGTGTTTTTCTACTCTTAAAGGAAACTAATGATCTCCTTTTTTCCCATAAGGATACCACTTCATTGAACATTCAATAGTTTAAACTGAAATGGTCTTTAAATCTTAAAAGAGAGAATCTCAGAGCTTTAAAGCATCTTAGAACAGAAAATGTCACCGAGCTGGAAGAGACAGCAAAAAAAATAACATGAAATTTCAAACCTGAGAGGGGCCTTAGAATATAAAATATTAGAATTAGGAGGGGTCTTAGAACAGATAATGTGAGATGATATAGAATGCCAGATTTAGAAAGTACATGAGAATGCAAAATGTTTGAGATGAGGGAAAAAGTCTTTAGGATTATCTAATACAATTCCATCAAGGCATCACCAATCCATATTCACTGATGCCTTAGCAAAGAGGAATGCATCTGTAGGACTTATCATCTCCTTTAGTACTTTTCAGTGATTAGTCAGTATTCGAGATCCATTACTTAGGTCTGTTTTCTTTTCTCAGTGTATTTCTTTCCTTGCAGGTAGCTCAGACCATGATTGGTCTTATCTGCTGCTTCTTTGGAATAATTCATGAATTTGTTCAGAATTTTCTAAATACTAAGAGGTATATTTTCTCAGTCATTCAAATGGGCTATCCAATATGGGGAGGATTACTGGTAAGTCTATTCAAGTCAGTCAAGCTCAATCCCATGAACACCTTTAAAATACTTTATATGACTAAATCTCAGTATTACCTTCTTATACATCCTCTATCTTTACCCTACCTGTCAGAATCGTAGGTTTGAATATTTTTCATCATTTGAAATATGGAAAATACTCAGAATGTCTTCTGGATTCTCCCACTGAAACAAAAGGATGGTCTTTTCTTGCTTAGTGTTCTGAGATTCATGTTCTCCAAAAAAAAATGCAGCATCAAAAAAATGGTTTATCATTTGCTGTCTTCATTACCATTCATACAATTAACCTACCATGCTATGTGATAGCACACTCCTCCTTCGTTATAAATTCTGGAATTAGCATGGAAAAATAAATAGGAGAGAAAAGATAGTGTGGCATAGTGAAAAGAAACTTGAATTACATCAAAAGAGCCCAGATTTCACCGTGTCTCTGCCACTCACTACTTGTAACATATTGGGGAGGTCACTGAGACTCTGGCTCTCAGTTTTCTTATGAATAAAGTAAAAACTTTTGAGTAAATAGAAAAACTGATCCCTAAGCAATTCTAATGTTCCGTTTTGGTCCCAAAAAAGGGAAAAGAAAATACATTTTTCTCTTCTCTGCAGAAGACAAAGAGGGAGGGAGAAAGGGAGAAAGGGAGGAAAAAAGAAAGGAAGGAAGGAAGAATGAAAGAAAGGAAGGAAAGGAAGGAAGGAAGAATGAAAAAAGGAAGGAAGGAAAGAAAGAGAGAAAGGGAGAGAGAAAGAAAAAACAAAGGGAGAGAGCAAGGGAGGAGGAGAGAGAGAGAAAGAGACGGGAGAGAGAAAGAGAGGGAGAGACAGAGATGGAGAGAGAGAGTGAGAGAGAGAGAGAGTTGGAGGAAGGAATATTGCACATACTGTCAGACTAAGTTGATGTGAAAATTGATTTTGATGAATCACTTCACACACCCCATTTCCCAGCCAGTAGATATACTTTTAGTTTTACTCTTTTGTTTGTTTTTTTGTTTATTTGCTTTGTTTTGTTAAAAACGGAGGGATGACTCTATGAGCAGAAGAGGGACATTCTGGGAAGTGAAAGTGATATAAAAAACAAGAGATTAATAATAATGCAAATAAAATAAGAACTGGGGACCAGAAAATTTTAAGGCCCCTTCCAGTTCTAAATTCCTATTATTCTATAAACTGACATTCAACTCAATTCTCTGGCATGAACTAAAAACTTACAATACCACCACAGACCCCCAAGTCCCAATCCCTATGAACTTATACAGGCTCACTCCCTACATGCACATTTCTATGTCCCTCCCTCACATTTTCACTTCCAAGGTCATCCAGCTCTATATTTACCCTAGCATGAATAGAATCATTAGTGCTCCTGCACTGAACACTGAAAGTTTTCTTCCCTTAATGTGTGCACCAGTCACAAGACTCCCTATCAATGCAAAAGATAGCCAAAGAAATCTCTCCTCTCCACTGTTACTGCTCCATCCACTTCACCTTAGTCTAGTTGGCAAGCCATCCTCTGTCTTCAAATCAACCAACACCAGCCTCAAGGCTGTGTGCTAAGTTTATTAAATAAGATTGTACAGTCCACTTCTTACCAGATTCTCCTTTTTCCCTTCTCAACTGCATTATATCCCCAGTTCTAGACACATGACTTTCAACAGCATATATATATGTATATATATTTTCCTGAATATAACTGCACATAAATCACCAGTAAACAGAAAGGGGCCTCAACTTTGTCCAACAATTCTATGCTCTCTGTGGCTTAGGTCCTTTGCACTTACCTTGGAGAAGCAGCCAAAGACATTTCTATGCATGGAAAGTCCTGCTCTCCACAGCAGACAGTAATAAATGAGTGTCCAACAAGTGTGCTATTATAAATGATATACCAATCAGGAACACAGTGTATGGATGACCATAATCTCAAAATCCAAAGCCTGGTGATCCATAAAGAGAGGCTAGGAATCTTCAGGAAGAAAAGGAGGTTGGACTGAGAGTTTTCAGCCATTTTGACTAACAAATCCAATCAATAAATTGAGCCAAAATACAGCTTGTCAATTAGGAGAATGGTACAGTGGAAAGAAACGGTATGGAATGTGAAGTCACAGAACCTGAGCTCAAATACTGGCTTTGCTTCTTATTGCCCTTTCAAACTTGGACAAGTCACTTATCCTCTCTGGGACTCAGCTCCTTAATGTGTAAAATTAAATCACTCCTGAATCTTGGCCTATGCTCTTATACCAACAAAGGATACCTAGTAAGATGTTAGTAAAATGTCTAAGTCTCGAAAGTGATCCAAAACCCAATTTGCTTGCATAGATAATGTAGCTAGAAAAGTATGAGGGAAGTGGAGCAAAAAGCATGGTGTATATAGTGTTACATTTAGAGTTAAGAAGACCTGCTCCTTAATGTGTGAGTCTGAATACATTATCTGAATTATCTGAATTTATCTGAATTAAGTACAAAGAAGTTTGACAGGTTCAAAAAATTTGCTAAAGGAAAATGTTACTTCTCCTGCTGTCTACAATGCATAGCCCTCCTGTGCTTTCCTTATTCTTTTGATTAAATGCCAACATCTGGGTGTGTCTTTCAAGATTTCTCTCAGATTTAACGACCTTTATTATTACATGCAAGACTCCATTCTAGAGACTGAATAAGTGAAGGAAAAGATAATACAGTTTCTGTAACTGTATAAGCCCCAATGGACTTAAAGTCTAATAATGAAAATACAGCTGAAATTGGGGGTCCCACCCTCAGGTAACCACCACAAACCACACCTGGGGCAAGTGGCAGAAAGTATAACCTCATTTTCTATAGGAGGAGGAAGTAAAGAGGAGGGATGAGAAAGGGATCTTCGGAGACTACCTTCTGCTGGGAAGGGTTCAAGGACATAAGGGATAGCATAAGAGTGAGGGAGAGAAGGTCCTCATCATATTGTAGGGCTTCACATGAATCTGTCATCTGGTAGCTTCACATTTCCAATTTTCTTCCTCCGTTCTTCCTTTATGCTATTTCACCCTTGCAAGTACTATAACTCCCTTGTCCTCTAAATTTGACCCATTCTAAAGTAAGCATCCTGGGGCTTTGGACCAAATACCTCACTCGAGGCATAGTTGTGAGTTAAGATGAACCGTATCTAAAGAGATGAAAAAATAAGGGATGGTGTGATGGTGGCAAAGGAACAATATAAACAGTAATTTCCCTTTTCCCTCAAAGTTTTGATAAGGATCAAATCCTTTTTTACTAATAAGGAAAGGTAGAAACATGTTCAGAGAAATAGACCAATGGCTTGGAATTTTAGATGGGCAGGTGAGATATGATTAACACAATTAAAGTTCATGATAAAATGATCCTATTGGTTCTCACTGTGAAATATATTGGGTACTAGAGTCATCAGCACATGTCCTTCCCTCAATTTCAATGATCTTTTCTTTAATGATAATATTTACCTTCTCTGCATTCCCAACATTTGTTCTGGGATTCTATGAATCATCAGGCTAGTATCTGAGGCCTTAAAATGGAGTGAGTGAGTTGTTACGGTTTTATAGTAGTGGGAGAAGTGAGGCAGGCAGTCAACTTTCAGTGACAAGTTTTATTTTTTCCTGTCTTGGATAGTTTATCATTTCTGGATCTCTTTTGATTGCATCTGAAAGAAAAGGCACCAAATATCTGGTGAGTAAAGGCATTGTCCTTTTTTGTCACTGAAAATGTAGGAAGAAATCATGATCAGTGTAGAAAAGGTCTTCAAGAAAGTGAATAAGTGTATTAATATAGTATAGTATAGAATAGAATAGTACAGTATAGCACTGTGTAGTATAATATAGCATAGTGATATTTGTGGAAAAGAATATTTGTGAAAATTAAATGTGGAAATACACCTGAGAATTTTGTTTAAAGAATGATCAATCCTCACTATTCCAGAGGGCATTGTACCTACACATACCTCTGTATGTCAATTTGCTCCAAAACATCATTTATTGAGTCCCTTCTACAAAACATGGCATGCAGTCCCAAATGCGTAATCATTCTCTGAGACTACATAGCAGAAAGTTAGATATTGTCCAATCTAATTCTCCTTCTTTTCCATAAAATTAAAATGATCCCCTTAAAATGGAATTGACTTGGTCAAGGACACCTAGGGAGCAAGCAGCATAACTGAAATTTGACACCAGAGAGGGAGCTCTTTCCACTTTGAAAAATGTTAAAGTAGGAAAAAAGATTTGCCCAAACAGATGGTTCAATGACTGTTGTAATTGTGTCTCAGGTACAAAGCAGCCTGGTGATGGCCGTTCTCAGTTCTGTGGTTGCAGGGATTGGAATAGCAATGATCTGGTCTGATCTGAAGAAAACATCTTCTGTTTTTCATGAATGCCAGAGTGAAGAAGTTGGGGATTTTTGCTTTGCAGTTACTTTTTTAAGTGTAAGTGATTTTCACTGAAAAGCTAAAATGCAAGATAGATGGAAGTGATTATGGAACACTGAAAACAAATAAAATAATTTAAATTTTTTAGAAAAAAGGCTAAAATGCTATTAACTTCCTTGGAGTTAGAAAATTCCTTCTTTTTTCTTCATAGTAAGACTAGTTTTTAGGCCTTAAAGTCATGGAAAACACTTGGAGTGGTGCTCTGTGGGTGTATGTAGGCATGTGAGAAATCAGCTGCTGTAAACACCACAAAGACCCCACTATGATGAAGTGGAGAAATCCTGATTATATTGGCCTAACTTCTAAGTTACACTATGTCCCTTTTGAGGCTATGGTCCTGAAAGCAGGCCTGCCTTCATAAGTTGACAGTATGTAATCCTTTAGAATGAATCTGTCCTGTGACTCTGTTTTCTAACTGTCTGACAGGAGATTGCAGTCATGGTCTTAATCCTCACTGTCCTGGAGCTGGTCATTGGTATGTTACTCTCTATCAGTGAAATAATTGGAAAAATAGTGGAAACATCGATGGCAAAGGTAGGCTGGTGGTAAATGGTGGAGTGTCTAGGATGCAAAACTAAAAGTCTGAAGTTCTTCAAAATCAAAAGTTCTCAGAGGTTCTTGAGCAATGTATAAGCATGGCAAAATGGTACTTTGGAAAGCAAATTTTGATGTCAACAAGTAAAACAGATAACACTTGTGGAGGAGAGGAAGAACTAGGGAAATTCATGGAAGGTCCATCACTCTCTTTCCCAAATCAGTGGACTTCTGAGGATACACATCATGATATCATTTCAATCCTCAGAAAAAATGTGGAAAATATGCATTCGTTTCTTTTCCCTTTCCAACCTTTCCCACCCCTCGTTGGCTATTTTTCCACCTCTCATACTCTAGAATCTAGTATCCAAGACTTCCCTCTGTTCCTCACTCATGGAGCTCCATCTCCCATCTCCATGCCTTTGAATCTATCATTCCATATGCCTGGAATGTGCTCCCTTCTTATCTCTTTTTCTGTAAATTTTTTTATATTTTATCCCTCCTTATCTGTCTCATAGAATCCCTCTTTACCTTTAAGATGCTGATTAGATATCATCTTCTGTGAAACCTGACTTGACCATCCAACTTCTAATGCCCTGTCTTCCAAATGCCCTTGTATTTAACTACTGTGAAATATGTGCGCATGTTTCTGTGTCTATATGATACACAGAGGCATAAAATATTGGTATAGAGAAGATACAAATACAGAGAGGTATAAATTGAGAGCAAAGGACTCACATATGAAGTCATTTAGAGTTATACCAAACAAAATACAAAAAAATGAATTCTGTGGCACAGAACAACAGTTAGTGAGAAGAATCTGAGATTCAGAATTATTGGTATTATTTGTAGGCAGTCAGCGTTAAATGACTTTACTGGGGACAACGGAGCTAATGCAAGTGTCTGAAGTCAGATTTGAACTCAGGTCTTCTTGACTCCAGAAGTATTACTCTATCCATTGCACCACCTAGCAGCCTTTTAGACTCAAAGTTAGAAAAGTTCAAGTCCTAGTTTTGCTATGTACTTGAAGTATACCCTCAAAAATCAAATGAGATAATATGATTTTTAAACCTTAAGATGCCATATAAATGCAAGTCATTATATGAAATAATATGCATGCAATAATTAAGTTTGTAAGGCTCTTTACTTGTATTATGTCAGTTGATCCTCCTATAATGATGGAGGGTAGATGATATCACTCCAATTTTACATATGAGGGAACTAAGCTTGGAAAAGGTTAAGTAACTTGGATTCAAAGACCTCTGAGCCTTCTTTCAGTTCTAAGGTGGTGTGCCTAGGATTTAACAAAATAAATCAATAATATAAGATAATAAATAATCATGACTAAGTGCCAAATACATAGCAGGAGTTGTGTTGAGCACTAGAGACCCAAAGACAATATTGAAAGAATCTCTGCCTTGAGGGATGTATAATATAGCCTGGGGAGACAACATGTACGTTCATAAGAATATACAAAGTAGATTAATGAAAGTGGGTAAAGTATGCTAGAAGTTGAGAGACATCCAGAAAGGCATTAAATAATGCCTTTAAAATTAATTAAATAACGCCATAAAATAATATCTTCTAAATAGAAGATGACATTTGGACTGAACTTTAAAGATCTCTCCCTTTCGTTATTGTCTATGGATCTATTCATCTATCATCTATATATCTACCACCTATCTGTCCTTACAAGTATCATATGCAGACTATATATAGACAGATATGCTATCATCCAGAAATATACAAACATACAAAAAAACCCACTTTCCTACCTTCTTCCTTAATCTCACTATAGTGATCACTCCAATCTCTCCCTCAAGATAGTTGTGCAGACATAGCATTGATTTAAGTCTGGGAAACAAACTATAATTTCTGACCTAGAAATGCTTCTAGTAAGTTGATGGGGGGTGGGGATATAGGCCTTTATTCCCCCATGATTGGAATCTGCTCATATAGAACTTCTCAATGTAGTCTGAAAAGGTGGGGATGGTAGAATTATGGTGGAAGAGATACAATAAAGAGGGGGTACTGATAGCCTCAGAGGGACAAAAAGAGGGGGTTAAAGAATTCAACCTGAACTGGAAATGGAGGAGGGTCTGAACATTTAAAATTGTGTGTGTGTATGTGTGTGTGTGTGTGTGTTTTTACCTCAGCACCACAAAGCTAGCCACGAAGAATTTTATGAAGAATTATCTATTTATTGCCCAATTGATGAAAACATAGAGCTACCGGAAAGAAGATCTATATTCACTGACCCAAAAGACACGAGAAGCGAGTCCAGGGAGTCACTGAATTCAAGAATATATCAATCACCAGAAGAGCTCCAGAACATTTAGTTCTGAAGACCAACAAATGTCTTAAGACATAGTATATGTATATGGTATTGGACTTGGATTTGATTATCTAGATTTGATTTCTGCCTCTGTCATATACTTTCTATATAACTTTAGTCAAGTGCCAACCTCACTGGCTACAATAGTTTCAGTTGTGTACGACTCTTTGTGACCCCTTTTGGGATTTTCTTGGCAAAGATATTGGAATCATTTGTCATTTCTTTCTCCTGCTCATTTTATAGATGAGGAAACTGAAGCAAACAGGATTAAGTGATTTTCTCAGGGTCAAACAGCTAGTAAATGTGTGAGGCAAGATTTGAACTCAGGAATATGAGTTCCTGACTCTAGGCCCCCTGCTATACCCATTGCACTACCTACCTTCCCATGACCGTGGTATGTATCTTGTCTCTAATTCTTGCTTCCTGTGTGAAGTCGCTGACCCATTGTAGTGTTTGATTTACTATTCTTTAAAATGAAAGGGTTAGAATATATGATCTCTGAGATACCTTCCAGAACCAAATCTGTGTTAACCAAATCTGAATTAAGATTGTATTTAAATACAAAGGAAAACCCCAGAAGAACGTTTTAGTCTGAGAAACTGCAGCATTTGAGCAGATTTAGGAAGAGGAATGAAATAGGTGAAAACCAATCAGGAGATTAGACTGACTGTTTCACAAGAACACATGATGGGAATTAAGACTGAACAACTTTGAATGAATTAAGAAACCCATGAATCATATTCTGAAGGTTCTGTGCATTAATCATTCTTGATCCTTCCCTCTGCTTCCAGCACCCTGAGACTTGATGAACTGTTACCATTTGGTATAAATATAACTTTCCAATTTCTTACATTCATTCTATTTCCTTCCACTGTCACCACTCAGTTTAGCCCTACTTTACTGCATTATTGGATGACTATTGCAAGTTTCTTAATTGCTCTACTTGTTTCCACCCTTGCCCTCTTCAACTCATGGACTACAAAGCTGTTAAAATATCCTTCCTTATATCTTTTATCCTTTCATATATCTTGTAAATAGATAGTTGTTTGCATGTTATCTGGCCCATTGTCATATGAACACCCTAAGAATGAAGATGGTATCTTAACCCTTTTTATGGCCAGCAATAACTACAGTTTCTGGCACAAAATGAGTGGTGAATAAATGCTTATTGAATGACTAATTTATTCCTAAGGCATAAGTCTTATTTTTTCATTCCTGCAAACAACTATTACATATGTGTATGTTTGTGATAAATTAAAAATAATCAACAGAAGGAAGGTTCTAGAATAAAGGGGAGCAAGGAAAGGCTAACTATAGAAAATGAGATGTTTATGTAAAACTTGAAGGAAGCCAATGAGGCTATGAGGGAGAAAAGAGAAGGGAGAATATTCCAGGCAAGGGTATCCTATCAAAAATGCCCAGAGTTGAGAGATAGACTGTTACTCAAAAAATGTAAAGATGTCAGAATCATTGGATGACAGAGAACATGTAGGTGTATAAGGTAGAAATGTGGGGGAGGCAGATTATAAAGATATAGAATGAAAAACAGATTTCATATTTGATCCTGGATTTGGTAGGGGAAAATTGGAATTTAAGTAGGGAGGTGGTCAAATATGAGGTTTAGAAAGATCATTTTGATAAATGAATAAAAAATGAACTAGAAGAAGCTTGTAGAAGGGAAATCAACTATCAGGATATTGGGATAGTCTAGGCTTGAAATGAAAGGGACTTCCAACAGAGTGGTGGCAGTGAGGGTTTATGTGAGAGATGTTATAAAAGTAAAATTGACAGGATTTGGCAACAAATTTGATATAGGAGAATAGAGATAATAAGGAATAAAGACAAAAACTCGAGGACAGGCAGTGGGGAACTTGACAAGAAGGAGATTTTCTTGGCATAGTTCCACAGAGGTTCTTTTTTGTCCCTTCTTGAAGAGATAAAATCAATTCCAACTCACCAAAGGCATCATCAACTATGAAGACTGATAAATCATTCTTAGAAGATATTGCATAAAATGATCTCAAGGAAGTTGATGGTGACAGTCACTTGAAGCTAGAGATGAAATTAAATTCCCCTCAATCTCACATTCTGATACATCGTCATAGACATTTTATGAAAATTACTTTTTAGAGGAGCAGTTCTAACAGCAGCAGCAGTAGCAGCAGCCTCAGGAACTCTTAGTCCAGAGACAGTAAGGGCATCAGAGAACTTGTCAGAAAGAGACTCCTTAAAAAGAAGGAAAAAGAGACTTCTTGCTAACACTAGATGCAGCTGGTGCTGATGACTATTGACCTATAAGCAGGTCTGGGTTTCAGTTCCAGGGCAGAATGAAGTTCTTCTGGTCACAAAGGAGCATGATCCCTAGTTTCAGTTCCATGACAGAGAGGAAATCTAGTGTTTGTGGCTGAAAGGGAGAACAAGCCCTTTTTGAGTAAAGAAAGGAACACAAAACAGGACAGAAGTAATCACACTTCTCCCCAGATCATCCCACCTTGGAAGCACTGAAAACTTGCAAATCTCCAGAACTAGCTCTAAAAACAGCTTCATGAAAACCCTGAAGCTTAGGACAGTGCCTCCCCCTATCCAAGTGAGCACAGTGCAACCATAGCATAAGGTTCAAAGTCAAGATATGAGTTAGAAAAGTGAGCTAACAACAATAAAAGAATTTGACCATAAAAAGTTATGGCAGAGAAGACTGGGACACAGATACAGAAGACTGGAATACAGACATAGAAGACAACAATGTGAAGACAGTCACAAGTCGTGCCTCAAAGAAAAGTATGAACTAGACCTAAGCCCAAAAAGAATTACTAAAAAAGTTAACAAAAGAGGCAAGAGTATCAGAGGGGATATTGGGAAAAGAAATGATAGTGATGCAAGAAATTCATGAAACAAAAAATAACAGCTTATTATGAGAGGCATAAAAAATATTGAAGAAAATATCACCTTAAAAAATTGAACTGTCTCAATAGCAAAAGAGGCACAAAAATTCACTGAAGAACTCCTTTAAAAGTAAAATAGACCAAAGAGGGAAAAGGTACAAAAATTCACCAGAGAAAAAACTCCTTAAAACACAGAATTGCTCAAATGAGAAACAATGTACAAAAACTCACTGAATAAAATAATTTCTTAAAAATTAGAATTGAAAAAATGGAAGCTAATGACTCCATGATGTATCAAGAAGCAAAGGAACAGAGTAAAAAAAAATGAAGAAATAGAAGGAAATGTGAAATTCCTCATAAGAAAAACAATTGATGGGATATTTTTTTAAATTATTGGACTTCTAAAAGCTATGATAAAAAAAAAAGTCTAGACATCATATTTCAAGAAATCATCAAAGAAAATTTCCCTGATATCTTAGAACTAGGAAGTAAAATACAAATTGAAAAAATCCACCTCCTGAAAGAGTTGAAAACTCCAAAAAATATTATAGCTCAATTCCAGAGTTTCTAAGTCAAGGAAAAAATATTGGAAGCAGCCAGAAAGAAATAATTCAAATATCATGGAGCTGTATGTTCACCCGATCACAAAAGATTTAACAGTTTCCATGTTAAAGGAGTGGAAGGATTGGCATGGTGATATTCTGGAAGGCAAAGAAACTAGGATTACAATCAAAAGTTACCTACACAGCAAAATTGAGTATAATCTTTTGAGGAGGGAAATGACATTTAATGAAATAAAGTACTTTCAAGTATTCCTGGTGAGAAGATCAGAACTGAATAGAAAATTTGACACTCAAACAGAAGACTCAAGAGAAGATAAACATGACAGAAATCATAAGAACTCAATAACGTTAAACTGCTCAAAATCCTGCATGGAACGATGATACATGTAAAAGTCTACACAGACAGAGGGCATGGGTAGGAGTTAATATTTTGGAGATGATCTAAAATAAAGGAGTGAGAAAGAGGAATGCCCTGGAAGGCAGAGAAAGGAGTGGTAGAATGGGGAATTTTTCTCACATAAAAAAGGTGTGTAAGGAAAAGCTTTTACAATAGAAATGGAAAGAGAGGGGGTTCACCCTCATTAAATTTGGTTTAAAGAAGGAAGAATATACATGTTTGTATACATACATATGTGTATATGTATATATACATGCATGTTCATATACATACATGTGTATATGTATATATACATACATATACATATACACACATATACACACACACACACACACACACACACACACACACACACATATATATATATATATATATATATATATATATATATATATATATATATGTAATCAACTGGGTATAGAAATCTATCTTACCCATTAGGGAAATATGATGGGAAAAATAAGAGATGTGGGGGAGGGAATGACAAAAGGGAGGGCAAATTAAAGGAGGTATGGTCAGAAGCAAAATAGATTTTTTGAAGAGGGATAGGATAAAAAGAGCAAGAAAAGAATGAACAGAAGAAAATAGGATAGAGAGAAACACACAGTAATCATAACTGAGTGTGAATGGAATGAGCTCATCCATAAAACAGAAGTACAGAGCAGGATGACTTAGAAACCAAATGTAATATGTTGTTTACAAGAGGCAAATCTAAAGCAGAAGGATATGCATGGAGTTAAAATAATGAGCTACAACAGAATCTATTATGCTTCAACTGAAGTAAAAAAAGGCAGGGTAGCTCTCATGATCTCCAACAAAACAAAAGCAGAAATAGACCTAATTAAAAGATATTATGAAGGAAACTACATTTTATAAAAGGCACCACAGAAGTTGAAGTAATATCAAAAAAATTTTATAGCAAGTTTCTCTGACAAAGGCCTCATTTTAAATATATAGGAAACTGAGTTATTTTTTAAAAATGAGAGCCATTCCCCAGTTGATAAATAGTCAAAGAATATGAACAGGTAGCTTCAAAAAGAAAAAGTAAAACTTTTTATAGTCATACAAAAATGCTTGATTGATCAGATAAACTCTGAAGTACCACCTCACACATCACAAATGACAAATGCTGGAGGGGATAAAAGAAAGTAAGTACACTAATAAATTGTTGTGGAGTTATGAACCGGTCCAATCATTCTGGAGAACAATTTGGAAATATGTCCAAAGGGCTATAAAATTCTGCTTACCCTTTGACCCAGCAATGCCAGTACTAGGTCTACAACCCAAAGAGAACAAAGGAAAAGGAAAAGGACTTGTTTGGGCAAAACTATTTATAGCAACTCTTTTCATGGTGGCAAAGAATTGGAAAATGTTCATTAATTGGAGAAATGGATAAAAAAGAGTTGAGGCATGAGACCTTAGGAAAGTACTATTGTGCTATAAAAAATGACAAGAGAGTGGTTCCAGAAAAAAATAAGCAAGGCATGACTTATGTGAACTAATGTAGAGTGAAATGAGAAGAACCAGGAGATCATTGTGCAAGTTGAAATAATGCTCAAGTGTGGAAAACCTGACCACCTTGATCAATACAATGATCCAAGACAATTCCTAAGGACTCCTGATGGAAAAAAGTAATCCATCTCCAGAGAGAGAACTAATGGCTCGGAATGTAAATTAAAGTGTCATTTTCATGCTTTTTTGCCTGTTTTGTGATATATACACTATATATACATATACATACATAAATGTTTTGACTGATTTCACTTGTATCATTGATATCATTTTGCTTGTCTCCTCAGTGGATGGGAGAAGTGTGGGAGGGAGAAAGGGAATAGAAAAAATTTAGGACACATACTTTAGAATGTTAATACTCAGAAGAATCTTGGAATATAGAATATCAGACCTATGAAAACACTTAGAGTATAAGACACAGAATGTCAGATCTAAGTCCCTACAAGAAAGAACAAAATAATTATACCTAGGAAGGAATTTAGAACATAAAATTTAGAACACGAGAAGGGAAGCTAGAGCATATAATGCAACATGTTAATGCTAGAAGATAGTCTAGAAATATTAATCTTGGTATTCTGAACCTTGTGTTCAGGGATCCCCTAAGGCATTTTTGGTTAGATGAGTGGGAGCTCATGTACTTGGACAGGAGAGAAATATCTTTTATTTACAATGTAATTAGTTCCCTTGGACTTGATTTTTTTATGCATTTCAAAACATTATTCTGATGGTGTCCATTGGTTTAATCAAATCGCCAAATGTGTTCATAGGATATGAAAAAGATTATAACCCCTGATCAAATTGAAGCCTGTTTTTTACTGAAGAAGAAAACTGAAGTTTAAAGAGCAAAAGTAAATTGACTGAGGGGAGGCTATAATGGAACTAGAACTGCAATACAAGTATTGAGCTTTCCAGTCAATTCCCCTTAGTGCCCTATAGCAGGCTGCCTTTGAAAGATGCTTCAGAATTAATTTCTTTCTTCCATTTGGGAGTCCACTTTTCTTTCTCCCTTTGTCCTCAGCTATTCAGGAGCTTTCCAAGAAATGTTAAGTCTTCAACAGAGTATTCCAGACTCTAAATAGGCACAGTTCTTGCTACATTGGAAGTAAATGGAGGAAATAAGCATTTATTAAGCACCTCATATGTACCAGGAACCATGCTAAGTGTTTTACAAACATTGTCTCATTTGATCCATTTTACAGTTCAGGAAACTAAGGCAGATGGAGGATAAGTGACTTGCCCTGGATCACATAACTAGTAAGCATCTGAAGTCAGACTTGAACTTGTACCATTGGTAACAAGAGACTAGACTTCAACATTCATTATTTGAGGACAATAAGAATGGTCTAGAAATATAGGCCTCCACAATCTGTAGGGGTAATTGTGTTTCTCAAATTAATTTTGCTTGTAATGTGCAAAAATAAAATGGTTTAAATTAAATCAGAAGAACTGCCTGGCAATTTGCTTACACATAAATATTTTTGACTGTATCTGTTATCTACACCACTTGTTAGTTATGTTTTTAGAAAAGAGGAAGCAATAGCAATAGATAAGCTAGGAAGCTGCTTGCAAACAGGACTAGGCAAAATTTAGAATACATGTCTCTATGAGAGAAGAGACATGTCCTTCCTGACTTTCAAATAAGCTTGCCAAGGAATATAAATATATTTTTAATCTTTAGGCCCATGAGCTGAAAAAACAAGGAAAATTCTTAGCAGTGTTTGAAGTCTATTCTTTTTAAGCATCCCAATTCCCTTGAAGACTGACTACTTCCCAGAACACTGAGACCAAAACCCTCTGCTGTGTGGTATAGTGGAAAATACCCTGGGATTTCTGCTTAAATTTATCTGTGACCCTAGGCAAGTAATTTCCCTTCTTTCAATTTCAATTTCCTTATACATTTAGGGTGTTTAATTCTGGTAACATATACCTGAGGAAAAGTGATATGTAAGATAGGGAGAAGATAGATAAGAGGGTGGTAGTGAAGAAAGAACACTAGATTTGTAGGCAGAAGACAGGTTCAAATTCAAGTTTTACTCTAAAGTATTTGGATGACATTGGGTATGTTACATATTCTCCCTTGCCTCAGTTTCCATCAATTAACAGACATTTATTAAGTGATTACTATCAGTAAGACACTGGCAGTGAGGATATTAATATGAGTAAAATAATCTTTCTTCCTAAGAAACATATATTAGTGGAGGAGATAGCAATGAACACATATTTATGTGCAGAATGTGTGTATATGAGTGAAGAATATAAATATAGTTAACTACAGAGTACTTTGGGAGGGAAGACAGCAGCAATAAGGAGGATGAGAAAAGCTATGGCTCCCCCTTGATTTCAAGTTCTTCTGAGTTAATGTAAGTCCTGAGATTGTTGAGGCAGGTATTTCCCAAGAAGTCCCTTTCAGGAAGTATGCAATTTTCCACTTATGTTGGAGAAGAGTGTCACAAATAACAATGCTGGCAGTCACAAATAATCATGGTGATTAATTGACAAACTGTTAATGGGAGCTATTGAATTTTGGTTTCTTTGGATATTTGGTTTAAAACTTCAAGAGATTCAACTGATGACCTATTTTGTTTTTAATTGGTTATTTTTTATTATTAAAGGAATTAAGATTGATCTAAAATACATAAAAATCCAATTTGGTCCTGAAGAAAAGACTTTCAATTGCTGCAAATTTTAGAAAATTGTGTGCAATAATTTTTTTCTCTTACAATTTTGTGTGTGCTTTTACGTCTTTGCAAAATGTTCAGAAAATCCTTGTCTTGGGTCATGTTTAGAGTCGCTGCTAGATTCTGCAGCCTTGAATGATTTCTAAGGTGGAAAGGCAGCCAGTCATAAAAAGCTACAAACAAAGAGATTAGAATACTGGGGAAGACTCATGAAGTTTCATAATTTCTTACTTAAAACATTTCTCCCAGATTTCTGTAATCTGCCACCAAACTCCTTGCCCCCATAAGCAGAACTATCTTCCCACTTTAGGCTTTCAGAGGGAGATTCAGTTATACAGAAAAAAAAAATCTACAAAATACTTTCCATCATTTCAGCACTTGGATATGTTGGAATCACAGAGATAAAGTCAAGTAATCAAAGAAAGGAAAATCTTTTCCTGGTTTGTAGAAATTTGTGGTATTATAAATAAATTAGAAAATGAATTTTCAACTGAAATTTAATATATTCTCTGTAAATTTCCAAATTATGATAACTGCTAAAAATATCTGTGTAGATTTTGGAGGTTTGTAGACTTCCAAACTTTAAGCACCTCTCTCTCCTTGATTTGTGGTTGGGAAGGTGATCTGAGAATGTTTAATGCCATTGAGATAAGTACATTTGAGGCAAGCACTGAATAAGGAATTCCCCCCATTTTCTTTGTCCTATTTGATGAGGCACTTAGCAAAAATTAACAAATGCCTCCATTCAGTATTTGGCAAAGACCTGCTGCCTCAGGGAGTCTATAGAGGGCTGAGGTAAGACTCAACTCTTCAGTGTCCCCAGGGGTTTTTACAATCTGGCTATGGTTTCAGGCTGCTGTAGGGGCTGCCCTGACAACTGCTGCTGCCTGCCCAATGTGAAGGCCCTTCTCCCTTCTTGGCCAGCTGGAAAAAAACCTTGTCACTGACCTTTGGCACCTGTGGGTTGAGGGATCTGCGGGCCCTCTGCTGCTGGGACTGGGGATTCCAAGACTGGAGATTCCACCCCAGAGGGCTGTTCACAAGCCATGGGCTGGCCTCCAAGCTCCTCTCCGAGTCTGGTGCAACTGATGTTTCCTGTGGGTCTTTTAGGTCACCCTGGGCTGGAAATCTCCTCCACTCTGTTGTTCTCCACTTCTGTTGCTCCAAAATTTGTTGAGTCCCTCTCTACAGGTGTTTTATGGGCTGTGTGGAGGGAGCCTCTTTATGTGTGTCTTTCTACTCTGCCATCTTGAGCAGCAGAATTAATTATTTAAAGAAATTAGAAGCAAGATCTCAAAGAATTCGACCAACTGGTACAGTAGATAGATTGCCAGACTGGAGCTAGGAAGACTCATCCTCCTGAGTTCAAATCTGGCCTCAGATGCTTAACTTGCTACGTGACACTAGGCAAGTTACTTAGCTCTGTTTGCCTCAATTTCCTTAACTGAAAAATAATCTGGAGAAGGTAGTGGCAAACATCTTTAGCATTTTTGCAAGAAAATTCCAAATGAGGTCATGAAGAATCGGACATGACTGAACTGACTGAACAATAATGTCAAAGAATATTAGACAGAAACCATACGTTTGTATGTCCCCCAAAAAGTTACAGTATTACAATTAATTGAAATTGTTGAAATTGTTTTATTAAATTACAAAGGAGAAATGCAATGAGTAAATATTTGTTACTTACATGGTTTGAGATATGACAAGGAAATGCATTACTCTGCTCCTGAAAGACCATCTCAAGGGAATATTCCCAAGTCTTTAGAATTTTGTAAGCTTCAAAGCAAGCAGATGTGAATTTGAGACTGCCACTTGGAATCCCTCCTTATCTTTCACTCAGGGTTGAAACTAAAAAACTTTAGGGAAAGAGAGTGCCAGGGTAGATTATGAGCATGAAAGAGATTGATTTAGCTCTTGGGTAATTTTTGAAAGAAAATAATAAAAAGTTCATGGAAAAGTGAAAGTGCTACTGCAAACTTTGGAAAATGTACTAATTGTTAACTTTGGGCTCTACATTTTAAAACACAGGTGCCTAATTGAGATTTTTATTTTGTGACTGCAAATTCAGATTTGCTTTGGTTCTTATTTGTCTTGTAACTAAACTATGATGTGGTGAATAGTGTTTTTTAATTAGTTGTGACATCAAATGTAAAAAAAAGCTTTAAAATGTATGGATCAGGGAAATCTGATTTGTTCTAGTCTCAGAAATTTATTGGTGTATGATCTTAGAGTAAGTAACTTTACCTCTGATTGCATCTGCTTCCTAATTTGTAAAGCATTAGCTCCCACCTCCCTGGGTTGTTGTGAGTATTCAATGATAAAATGATTGTGAAACACTTAATACAGTGCCAGGCATATGGTAATCAATATATAGATGTTGACTATTATAATTTCATTAATTGGATATAATTGTTCCATATTTGATAGTTCTATACTACATTTTAGATGTGACTAGTATAAAATGTCAAAGGTGATCAAATAAATCATTTTCTATGTAAGATTACTTGCAAAAATATTAGACTGAATTAATATCATCTGACTGGTAATAAATTTTGTTTCATGTTTTAAATGCAAAGTATTGTGTTGTTATTATATTTCTAAAGTATTTTCTCATATCATGGAATTTGAGAAACCATTGTATCAGGAATACTGCTAGATGAGTAACTTTTTTTTCTAAATTTGGATGCCATTAGATTAAATATTGATTTTTTAAAAATATGTGATAAAAACAGATATTTGAAAAGCTGTTAACTATTTAATGGGATGTATTTTGTGTTAAAATAGGTAATATTAATTTGTTGTTTGGGGGGAAACAATTGCACAGACCCTTTAAGATATCTTTATCTGTGAGGTCCTTTGAAACTTTACATTCAGGTTGGATCATAACATCTTATCAGCCCTACTGACCAGATGTAAAATTCTACAATACTGAAATTTGAGGTCCTGCAACTAAGAAAATAAGATTTCCTCTCCCACTCCTTATGAAAAGGAGGAGAGGACTTA
>CM053770.1:262120401-262144478 GCA_028658325.1 Potorous gilbertii
AACCTTCAGCCTTGAAGCCACATGTGGCCCTCAGATCCTCAAGTGCAACCCTTTGACTGAATCCAAACTTCACAGAACAAATCCCCTTAATAAAAGGATTTGTTCTGTAAAACTTGGACTCAGCCAAAAGACTAAAAGCTGAGGACCTAGAAGGCCACATACGGTCCCCTGGTCACAAGCTCCCTCCTGCTTAAGAGTATGATGACAGAGACACACAAGTTATTAACTGCCCTCTCCAAAAATGACTTGTCCTCTCAATAGTCCTTGATTTGACCTGCTGACTGATCCACCCAGGAGAATCTCTGTGGCACAGTCTCACTCAAGTAACAGTCACCACATAGCATTAGTTACTTACCCCACTCTGGGCACAGCAGAATGGCTTGCAAGCAAAGACTGAGATGGCCAAGGAGACAGCAAATTCTAAAACATTTAGGATCAGCAGGAACACAATGTTTCCCTGGAGAAAGAGACCAAACAGAGAGTGGAGAGGGATAAACACAAGCCCCCACTTATAACAACTCAGTAAGAAATGAGGTAAAGGAGAGCACTGAGAACGATAAAACGGGGAAGTGAAGTATTTTCCTGAGACAAAACTTGAACCACATTAAAGCACCTGGCAAACATTAAAGTGCTATATGAACTATTATTCTTTTTATCCTTACTGATATTATTTAATAATAATAAAGCACATTCCAGTGACACTTTAAGATCCACAAAGGATTTTCTTCACAATAATCTTGTGAGGCATATCGTGCAAAGAAGACTATCCCCATCTTGCACATGAGGACGTGAAGGCTAAGAAATACAATGTGGTCTTTCTATGGTCACTCAGATCTTCATCCCTTGTGCTCCACCCCATCCACAAACCATCTTACTATTCATCTGGCCCTTTCACTGTATTCAGTACTGGCTCATTTCATTTAAAAAATACACTCAGTTCTCCAAAAGAAGACAGAATTACGAGTCCTCTTCAAGACAATAAATGTTTATTGATTGATTGATCAATTTTTCAAGGTTTGATTTCTATGGAAATCTTGAAGATTTGGTGGCTTCTGGATTGTTCAGTCAATCACCAGCTACTCCTTAAGGTCCCACATCCCCTGAAGGTACCTGCAGTCCCCAATCAAATTTCAATCCTAGGTGTGCACTTAAAAGTTAATAATCCACTAAGGAATAGGTGAACAAACACATCTGTTAGAGGATCTCAAATATGTTGAATTTATTCCTAACCTCTAGATCCAGCTGTAGTCATTCCTCTATTCTACTCTCCAAGTGAACCTTAGATACTCTCTCCTCAAATATTGTGCTTCTCTTTCCCATTTCAATGGCATGGCTCACATCAACCACGAGCCAGGGACAGGCTGTCCTATACCCTTACCTTTACCTTTGAATTTCATCTCTTCCTTTAAGGATCATCTCAACTGACATCTTAAACACATTCTTAACTTATCATCATCATCATCATCACTGTCATCACTTAAAAATGGAATCATTCTGCTCAAACATTTCCTGAAGCTCTCTTTGACAATTACCTTACCGTTTTGTGTCAGAGATCTCTTTTTTCCCATACTGGTTCTTCCAAAAAAAATTAGACAGTCAAAGTCCTTGACGAGAATTGAGGCACTTTTTGTCTTTGCATCTGCAGTACATAGTGTATTGCCTCACATATAGTGATAACTGCATCATGGGATACTTTTTTAAATTTAATTGAATGAAAGTGAACTTAACTGAATAAAAATATCAACTGCTTTTCATCCTTTGAATTTCTCAGAATTAAAATTTCTGACTCAGACCACAGGAATAAGACCAGAAATATTATGGAATTTCCTCTTATTTCTCAATACAAGCAACCCGTCTCTTTTCAAAGGGTTCAGACATCTTCAGGACCCTTGGTGTCTCTGCCCTGGCCTGTAAAGATGACCCATTCCAAATATCAATTCTCATAACTGTCCCCACTTTGGAAGTACTCACCAATACTACAGATTCAGCAAATTTACAGGAATCAGGGGAATGTTTGTCATAACAAAGAAAGTAAAAATCAAAAAATCCCAGGCACATTGAGAAAAAGATGATTCCAATCCCAGCCACAACTGAGCTGATAGTATTCATTGCCAGGCTGCACTGGACCTGAAATCAAGTAAGAATCCATAAGACAGTCAACCCCTTAATATATGGTTATGGAAATGCTGTCATATGTCCAGTCTTGTTCAAGATCCAGGGGGGAATTTAACACCAAGAAGAGCAAGATGCACCTATTGAGTGCTTACTGTATGCAAAACTCTATGCCAGGTGCTGGAAATATAAGGATAATGTGAAAAACTGGTCAGTTCCCACAATCTTTACATTCTACTAGGCAATGCAACATGTGTCTTTATACAAGATAATTGAAGAGATTAAGGGAACTGAAAAGTAGAAAGAATATTTTTTTTCCTGGTGTAACTACAGGATTTGCTTGGTAGCAATTTTAATAATGGGGAAACACCCAATAGTGATTCATACTCTCCATAACCCCAGGTTACAAGCTTGGCCACATGGCATTGGTCAGTCAAGCCAGCTACAACCAAGCTTGGGGTTACTAAGGCTGTCTCTTAAGGATCCTTCCATTTCCCCCTTTGCATTCCAATAAATTAAAAATGTCTTCCTCTTGTACTGCACAGAAAGAGAAGATGCCACTCACCAGAGTACTTGTGGTTCTGTTCTCTGCAGCAATGGAAAGGGAGCCAGAGATGATGAACTGTGGACAAACATCAGTACCTCAAAACATTTCTTTCCCTGATGTGTGTTCACCTTTACCCAACCAGTCACTGAAACATGGTTCCCCCATCCCTGAGAACTGGATGTCTTTATTGCATCCATCATATGCTCCAAGAGCTTTTAAACATTGGGACAAAGGGCCTTCTTTCATAGTGACTAATCAGTCTAAAGTCAAATAACCTTGCTACAAAAGAAAACAAGGGTAGTTCCCCATGGCTTGACCTTAGTGAAGCTTTACTGCCTCTTTATGACCGCTTGACTTTCTAGACAAAACCTGACCTATCATGGGCTGTACATTCTAGAATTTTGCCAGGATTGAAGTTAAACTCACTGATCTATAATTTAAAGACCACATTGTCTTTCCTTTCTTGATGATAAAGACAAATGTCATTCTTCAGTCCAAAAGACTTCTCCTATTCTCCGTCATCCCTTCAAAATTATCGTTGATATATGCCTACAATCAATTCTGCATATTTTCCTTGTATTTTCAGATGGAACTGGCTCTGGATCTCATAATGCAAAGTGATCAAGGGTAAGCAATCGTAATCTTATTATGTAATTACTTTGCTTGGGCAACACCTCTCTAACAGTCATTTGCCCACTATAATCCACCTTTCTGGCAATCAAAATAACTATATGCTAAAGGAATAATAATTCATATATTCATTAAATCATGGCCCTTAAAGGATTTTGGGGGGTTCTTTCAGTTTTTTTACTCTATACTATTGAAAATAGTATCAAAAATAGTATACATATTTTACTAAAAAGATACCGTGATTCAGATTTTAATCAATTTTGCCTGATTCTTTCTCACTTTTACACAAATAGAGTCACAAGCATGAGGGACAAGACTATACAAACACTCAGACACATACAGTCAATCTTCAATTTTGCAGGGATAATGTTGCTAGAGAACAGCAAGAAAGTAAAAAATATGAATGTTGATACATTGAACCCATGGGAAATAGGGGTTTAGCTCCCTGTGGCCAAAAGAAAACTGACCTTTCATTAGATATTGCTGGAAACAAACTGTTCTTTGTATTATTCTTTCAACAAAACATCAAATCTGATAATATGCTTATCCTAGCACACATATGTGTATGTATATGTGTGTATATGTAATATATATGTAATACATATACCAACCCTTCCATATATATATATATATATATATATATATAAAATATATATATATAATTGATCCTTCCCTCTGTGTGTGTGAGAATGTGTGTGTCTCAGTGTGTATCAGTCTTTCCCTATATCCCCAAATGGAAGCAGAGAAAGGAAAACTATGGGCAGAAGGCATATGTTGTTGGGACCGGGTTCCCTCCAGTGTCCAGGTAACAAAGAGGAAGAATACATTTCAAAAATAGTTTCAATGACTCTACTTACAAATGCTGGTCCCCAGAATATGTAGCCAGACTTTAGAAAATAGGTTGGTCCATAAGGATACCAAGGAAAGAAATTGATAATCACTCCTATGCCAAGGTTCACCAGGGCAATCATGATTTGGACAGCCTAGAGGGGAAAGAGATTCATATAAGAAGATAGAGGAAAGACTGATTCACTTCTCTCCAAACATGGAGGTCCATGGAGCCTTCCTCAAATAACCTAACTTTCCAGAACCACTCTAGATTCTGGAAAGAGCCCACACTCCAAGGCATCAATATGTTGATTCCCTTCCCCCTCACATCCATAACCAAACTGAAAATCACACTCATCTTCCTCTCTCCCCCTACCCTGGCTACTATCATTCAACATCAAAGGTTCCTAAACATGAGCCACAGGGATGCGATCTACCCCTGAATCCTCCTTAAGTCTAACTGCATCAGTGATTTAGTTCAGGTCATTCATGAAACAGATGGGAGTATCCCTCCCTCACACAAAATAAATATTTCTGCATGCCTAGTTGACTTTAAGTCCATCAAGAAAGCTACTGAGCCATTAGAAGGTCACATAGCTGAGGCAATCTGTATCAATCAAGGAAATAGCATGGAATTTTGAGATGGAAAGCAGATATTTAAATTCTAAGCTCTGTTCCTTAATACTTAACTTATTGAATAAAAATATTGAATAACTGAGTTATTAAGCATCTTTCACTAACTCATCTGTAAAATGAGGAGGCTTTTATGTAGGATACATACATGTGGATTTATAGCCAATTATTTTGGTTCATGTTACAGGGCTGCTACCTCCTTGAATAAGCCACTAAACTCAGTAGGGCCTCAGTTTCCTCAATTATATAATGAGGGAAGGTGGACTAGATGACCTTTGCAATGCATTCAAGTTCTCACGGTATCATAATATAATGATTTTTAAGATCAGGTAATCATTCAATAAGTATTTATTAAAAATATACTGCATGCCAGCTGCTCTACTAAGCTCTTCCCATACAAAAATAGAAGCAAAATTAATGTCTTCTGGCTTTCAGAATTATAATCCTATAAGTCTCTCCCATGTAGAAACTATGAATCTGCTCTCCCAGAGTTGCAGGACCCCCAACTCACCCCCAGTGCCTTGGGTTCCCCTCTCAAGAATTTCTGCAGAGGTGTTTTCCACTGATAGGTTTGTAACATTGACCCCTGTGGGATGGAAGTGGGGCCTGTCTGAGGAAAGGATAGACACATTCCCTTTGCAGCAGCCTGGGACTCCATGAGGTCAATTTTAAAGCTGTAAAAAGAGAAGAGAAAGTCATGAAATGGGGGCTCAGGAATTCCCCTCATTCATCACTCTTGCCAAAAAAAGATTGATTAAATAATATCCAAAAGAAGATAATGCAATCTTAGACCACAATAAGAGTGGTATAATGTCTGGAACATTGGAGTAGAGAGTGACATAGTCCCCTTTCCTGATCAGACCACAAATGGATATTGAATTCAAAGGATCATATCATAGGAACAGCACTTATAAGTTAGAGAACATGGAAAGAAGGATGTCCACAATGGGAAAGGGCCAAGAAATCATGCCATATTTAGGTTATGAAAGGAACTTGGAATGATTATCCTGAAAAAAAGTTTAGGTTGTTCAAAAGATGAAATGAAAGGTCTTGAAAGAGAGTTACAAATGCAAAATGTCATGTCCTTTGCAGGGAAAGAGTAATCCTGAGCATTTATTTTTTAAATTGTGAGTATAGGCTTGTGGATATGGATCTCTATTCCAGTCCTGGATGGAGCCAAAGACACTTGTGCAAGAAAGCTGGGCTTTGGTCATAGATCATATCCCATGTGGTATTTGAGAATGATTAATGCTATGTGAATATCTGCCCCAAAATGAGAAAGGTCCATCCTGAGTCAGGCCTAGGGTCCTCCAGACACCTTGACCTCTCTCCCCAAGGTCAAGGAAAGTGTGTGCAAAAAGTTAATCTATTCAACTTTGGGAACTCCCTTTCTTTGGCTGAAGATGCCTAAATTGAAAGGTGAGTGTGTACTCATGTCATTCTACTGTTTCTAGCTGATTCAGATGTCTAGACCAGATGTCCAGATATCTACAAGGACACTAGGGCCTGGGCAGCAAGGACATCTTGTCATGTGTAAGACATCTCATATATGCCTTCCCCATTCTCTCTCTCTTCACTATCCCCAGGATACAATGAATCAAATCGGTCCTGAAAAGGACTAAGCAACCTATAGCCCTAAGTCTATGCTCACAGCCCCTGTGACTCCTAGACCAAAGAATTCTTCCCTTGCCACCCCTTGATTATACATTTTGGACATTACAGTAAAATTGAAACTGTCTCCCTTTGGGATATACTTCTTCTCTTAGGAAATCTAGAAAGGGACCAAGAGTCTACTAGGCATTTAATGAATTCTTATTAATTGGCAGATTGATTGAGCCAGACAATTGGAGTTATTGATCTTAATTAAGGGTGGCTGTAAGAAACAAGCTCTTACAAATCTGACCATGAAAAAGATCCATTTTATGATTGTAATTCCTCCTTATGCCAGAGGCAAAGTTATCACAGAGCCTACAGTCTAGACCTTTCTTCTTAAGCAGAAAGAAGATAGACTTCTCCCAGCAACCCCCTTAATCTAGTAAAATTCACTATGCGGAAAGGACAGGTTTGGAATGGGGGAAATAAATATGGAAAAACAGGTTTGGCCAGCTTCCAGAGCTCATTCTGCTATGACTACTCCCCAAAACCTGTACTGAGAATCTAATGTGCATTCAGTTATGCCATGGGGAAATGGGCAGAAGAAGACAAGTCCCTTGTTGCTTCATTTGCCTGAGTAGCTCATTGCCTGAGATCTCATCATCATGGAGTGTGATCCAGTTTTGATACCTAACATCTTTTCAGTGCCCTCAGTTGCCTCTCTCCTATGATTGGAGGGATGGCAAGCAGGGCAATAAACTTCTCCCAAAGCAGTCCTGATATTTATAGAGGCTCCAACCTTTCCAGCTAAACTATCCATTTGCCATCAGTTGATCTGTTGGGTTTTGACTCCATGAACATCATGCCCCTTCACCAAGTACCTTCCTACAGCCTTCCCTCCCTGCTTTTACCTTCTTTTATTGTATTGTTTTTTCCTTGTGGGCAGGGACAATTTTTCTTTTCCATGTTTGTATCCTTGTATTAGCACACAGTATATACTCAATAAATGTTTGCCTCTAACTATAACTATCTCTTGCAACTTACTCTGGCGTAGGAGAATGGATGGATTAACAGAGAGAACTTTAAAAGGAAGCCATCTAAGCTACCTCTGGAGAGGTCCAGTGGAAGGTCTGCAATAGGAGGTCAGAAAAGAGATTACTGTGGACTACTCTCAGTGAACACAGGACCAGGCTTCTGCCAGGAGGTAGAAGAACTTGAGATGCACTTTAAAGGTAGTAAAATCATAATAGTGGAGAGGAGGGTAATAAGTGAGTTTCTGTAGGCTGTAATTACCAATGGCCCCTCCCCCTCTCTCATCTACTCATCATTCACCTTCTTAAAGATCAAAAGGCTGTCATGATCTACTCTGATAAATTGCTAGCTGGAATGATGATACATCCTATATATGTGCCAAAAGAGATTTGAGGCTCTGTTCTAGAGCCCTTTGCCTTAAAATACCTCTCCCCTCTTCAGCCTAATTCGATCTTCACAATGAAATGTGGGAATGTCTGTCATCAAAGGAAGAGAGAGATTCTACCACCACCATAACCCATCTTACCAGTGCACTGGTACAAAATATTTTTCTCCAAGTCCAAGAGACCTTGGTTGTACCTGAGAGTCAAATAATGAAGTTTGGACTGAGAAATTCAAGGCAGAAGATACAAGAGGAACTAGTTCAGTCGTCTTTGTCTCCAATATCCAGAACAGAACTGGAGACTCCTTCTGGTTTCCACTGAGATAAAAGTATTTATGAGGCACCAGGGGCTACCCACCACAAGGCATCTCTCTCCAGAAGATCTTAGCATGGGCCATACCAGGAAAGAGCTTTCTGGAAGAAGTATAATGCCTCTGCCCCTGTCAAAAAGATTTGTTATACTCATTTATGCTCCTGAGATTAAACCTGCTTTGTCTCATGATCCCAGGAGGGAGAGTTGACTGAAGAGCTCCCTCAAACAAAAGACATGAATACTCCCTCTCCCACAGGGCTTCCCTTTCATCTTCTTTCCCACCTTCATCTTCCCTAAGTTTCAGCTTTTGCTTGAAACAGTTGTGAAAACCATCTAGGATACTTACCTCTCCTCTCCACCAGTTCCCAGAGTCTAATGGACTTCAAAGTCTCCTTTCTCACACTTTGCCAAGACAGAGGATCAATGTGCACTAAGGTGGAAGTTCCCCCCTCAGGGTTCCACCCTGTCCTGTCTGCCTACTTCCCCCTATCCAATTCACTGTGGTTTCCTCTGACTTAAAGAATTTACAAATGACAGAAGAATTTCTCAGCATATAGACTTATTTGAACTATATAGGGAGTAACTATGTTTCATTTTTTTATTGAAGGAAATCTCTTCTTACAGTTTTTAAAGTTTTGATTATAAATTCAACAATCATAAACTATCAGTCACATTTCAAGAAATGAAGAAAAGAGAAAAAGACTGTATAGGAAGCAGAGTGACTAGCTCACACATTGTTTTGTTTTTATTATTTTTAAAGAAACCTATGCAAGAATGGCCCTATTCATATACAAATGTATTTGTGAGTCAACAGTCAAAAAGCATTTATTAAGAGTTTACTGAGCAACAGGCTCTGTGCTAATTGCTAGGGTACAAAGTAAAGCAAAAACACAATCTCTACTCTGAAAGAGCATGCACTCTGACGGGAGATGTAATACGCAACTAAAATGACTATAACTGAAGATAATCTCAGAGGGTGAGATGATACTTGTTCATCTGGCAAGAGGAGAAAAGGGAGAGGACAAGAAATATCCTTCTGCAGAAAGTGGGATTTGAGGTGAGTCTTAAGGAAACTAAGGCTTGGACCCTACTTTTACTGATCTCGATGTGTGTTACCCTGGGCAAAGAACTTGAACTTTCTCTCCTTTTCCTTTGCCTTACACACATTATGTTAACCTCTATACTGCAGGACACATAACTACAGTAAGAATCACAAAATTCAGAAACTAACCAAAGGCCCTCTTACCCTGTCTCTTTACTCCAAACCCCCACCCCCAAAAAAATCATGGCTTATTTCCTTGGGTAAGGCAAAGACAATCAAAGTCTATTGATGGCTTCTCTAGACTTGAAATTTGTGCTTTTGACTGTTTTGTCTTAATCAAAAAGGAAGAATGCCTAGGATGTGGACAAATATGGAAGAAGAGTGGACCAGAAGACAGAGGGCTGGATTTGGAAACAGAGTATTTGGGTTGAAATCCTGACCCTATCATTCCATTCTAAAGATTTGGAGTGAGTCAGTTACTCTTGGTCTCTGGTTCCTCAACTAGAAAGAGATGATCTCTAAGACTATTTTTAGCTCTAAATCTCTGATCCTACTCAAGATCATGACTGTTTAAAGAGAATTGTATTATTTATATCTGGAAGGAGCCATGGAGGCCATCTGCTCTACTTTTCTCATATTATATAGGGAGATACTTTACCATTAGTTTTTTTTAAGAGTATTAGAGGAGAATGAGGGTTCAACTGTGTTTCTGGACAAACTATTCATTTTGGTGGCTGGAGAGAAATAGTGAAAAGACTGAAAATGAAGTCTAAAATTACTACTTTCTTTTGAGAACGGTCTTTTATCTTCATGAGAAGAGACAATAATTGGTATTTTGGGAGAGCTGAATGGTAGGCCTGTATTTCCAGACTAGACTATTGTCATTTCTAACAACGATGATGATTAGAGGTGACATGGAATGTGACTGTTGCCAAAACAGGTGCATTTTCAGTAATTATTTATACCCTTTTGTCTTTCTTAGATTGTTCATAAATTGTAGAGATTATGTATTTAGTATATATTGAAACAAAGGAGACTGGAAGGAATGGGTGTGGTCTATACAGAAAGAGACAAGCAAAACTTTACAGAAAAAGAGCTTTCTCTACTTTGTGTTACAAATCATGTTTCATAACCTGGAATTAGAGCTCAGAAATGATTGACTATTTTTGAGAAAAATTTTGAGAAAAGTCGCAATTGTGGTTGTTAGTTAGAAATTATGAGAATTTCCCTAGAACCTAGGATGAAAATGAAATCATGTAATCAAATCTCCCCATTTCATGCATAAGGAAACAGAGGGGTGAAAATGTTAAATGATTTTTCAATGACCTCACAAGCATTAAAGGTCAGAGATCACATTCAGTTTTAGTTCCAATGATGTCAACTTCGAAACTCCAAAGTCAGTACTCTTTCCACTGAGTCACGCATTATAATATGTAGAATCTGATGGAGTCATAAAAGTTGTGAATAGAGTCAGGTCTGGAGTCAGGAAGGCCTGGGTTCAAATTATGCCTCATATGCTTCCAAGTTTCTTGAACCTGGACAAGTCATTTATCCAGTTTATCTCTAGAATGCAAAGTTCCTACGTGGATAAAATTATGAATTACTTGTAAGGCATTTTCTGAACCTTAAAAAGCTATGTAAATGTTAAATATTAATGTTGTTGCTAGTGTTATCATACATATAAAACCAACCTTAAAGTCATATTTGGATTGGGACCTCAGACCAGCTGGAGGAAGGGACACCAAGGTACATTCAGGCCCAATTTCTTTGAATTGTTTGCTATAATTTTGACAGAGCCAAACCAGAATATCAAAATGCTCTAAAAGGAAATATTGAAAAAACAATAATTTTAAGAAATAAAAATATCTCCTCTCCTCCCTTAGCTTTACACCAAAATGGCAACCCTCTCTCCTAACTCTTCTGCTTAGATGACTCCCAGGTGTCACACCTGTCAGAGGTGTCTACTGGGTGCAGGCTACTCCCCGGGCTCTATGAATGAAAGCTCCACCTGAGGAAGAATCTGCCATTCCTGTCTCCTTCTATCAGGATGCTCCCTGGAAATATCTGGAGTCAGAAGAATACCTGACTCAATATGGCTCCCATCCAGTCTGGAGTGATTATCAACGAAACCACAAAGGTGATATCCCACCCCAGTGAACCCATAAGACATGCATTCGAGGGAACAAAATTGCTGTAAATCTTTGCCCCATCTGCCAGGATCAGAAGCTCCATGTGGACTTTGAAATGTGAAACTCTTGGAGCAGTCTGTCTGTCACAGGTGTCATCTTCCATGCCCCATACACAGGTGAATATGTATGAAGTATATGTGAAGCAGCATAAGTAGCTTTTTTTAGAAATGGGTAGGATAATGGCAAACTCTGAACTAGAATAAAAGATAAAACAGGGAGAAGGTAAAATGAAGCACATCTGAATACGTGTTTTTGGTCGATTTCCCTGTATGCTGCTTCTCTCTCCCATATTTGTTGAAGGAGTAGTGGGTGCCTAACTTGTCAAGTCAACCCTTTATAATAAAAATTATTTTATTAAAAAAAATAAAAATATCTGATATGATAGATAACTAGTTAGCATTTATAGAACTCTTTAAAGTTTTGCAAAACATCATTTCATTTTATCCTCACAACGAGTTTTTGAGGTAGTTGCTATTATTGCCCTCCTTTTACTGATGAGAAAACTGATGGTAGGAAATGTTAAGGGATGTGGTCAAAGTTGTACTGCTAATAAGTACCTGAAGACAGATGCACATTCAGGCCTCCCTTATTCTGGGTACAACACTATCCACAGCACTACTTTGCTGACATTTACTTAGCACTCTCAAGTTTGAACAGCATCTGACAAATGCTCTACCATGGAATGCTCACAACAATCCTGTGAGGGTAAGTCCAAGAGGTATATCTTTCCCTATTTTACAGGCAAGAAAACTGAAGTTCATAAAATTCAGTCTAGGCTCTCATAGATACCAAAAGCTGGAGACTTGATTTGTATTCAGGACTCTTTTGACTACCAATCTAGAACTTCTTCTGCAAAACATTGAATGAGGAAGGAGACTGGTGGTAAGAGAAGGGGAAACTGTGAAGAAGTTTGTGATTTTGTGGACAACTTTAGGATCTGAAAAGGAGGAAGTAACTTTGAGAAGAGAGGTGAATTCCTCTACAAATGTGTAGCTGACAAGAGAAACAAAGTAGAGAGGACAGATTTACTTCAAGGGTCAGAATGCTAGAGGAGCAATTGGAGTAGTCAAAAACAAAGATGAAGGAGCTCAGATCACTGGAGATGGAATTGGAGTCTCTCCTCAGATAAAGCACTAAGGTGAAAGTACTCATTCATTGGGAAGAGGAGATCCAGTTTTGTTCTATCCTCTCCATCTTTTCCTTTTCCTTTATCTTCTTTGAATCCTGCTTTCCATTATCCAGAAGGTGTCTGATGCAGGCTGGGCTTGTGGACTGCCAAATTAGAACACGATTTACCTACATTTTTGTTGATACAAATACTGAGATCACTGAAGCTTGTTATAACCACAGATCTTGGGATTGGGTAATTTTTACAGACCAGAGCAGAGACACTAGAGACATCTTTGAGGAGAATAAGGGGGTAAGAGGGGATAAGAAAGAGGAAGTGAGGATCCCAGGACCAAGACTGAAGGTAGCTATTATCAAAGAACTCCAGGAATATAGTCAATGTGCTCTGTGTTTCATTGAGCAATAACCAGTTAGGGGATGAGCCCTTCCTGAGAATAGGGAAGCATGTGGTCTAAATGAAACTATCAGGATGTCTTCTTGGCAATGTAGTTGTGTCAGCAACTGGGCTTTCAAGCACATCCCTCCTTTGCAGTCTTCAGCAGCTGGGTTTTCTGGTATGTAGGGAGGGAGAGGAATGAAGAAAGTGACTTTTGTAATACCAGTAGAAACTCCCACATTAGTCACGAAGAGAGCTGAAGGGATTGCTGGGGCAAAAATCTCTAGTGACCATCACCTTTATGGTAAGACCTTGGCTATACTAGACAGGAAGGCTGTCATTATAAGGGTTCTGACTGGGTAGCTCCTCATGTCCTCTCATCCTTCCTTTGTACTCTCAATCCCTCCATCTACTTGTCCTCTTCCCTCCTACTTTCTAGCTCATGACCACCTTTCCCTTGAGTTCTCTTACTCTTTCTCCAAGGTCCCTCTTAGCTGATGCTTTCTAAACTTGCCAAAAGAGGTATGGAGGGACAAAAGACTGACCTTGTAACTGTCTCATTTGTTTAGTCTGAATACAAAGCCATGACACTGTCCCAGGAGAGCTCAGATAACAAACTATCCCTAATTAATGAGACATGGATATACCCAGGGCAATCGCTATCCCTAGCATTTGGAGCCAAAGTGGAGAAAAAAGGATGCACCCCTGACTTTTCTACTCTTTACCAACTATATAGTGCCTGTCTGGTTGTGGGATGAATAGTGAAGTCCTGGAAGAACAATGATGGAGGGGAGGGAAAAGAAAGGAAAGGTTTGTGTAGAGAGTTGTCCCTCAGTGCCTGGGAATCTTGATGTACTCACTGGTGGCTCTAGGTATTGATTGGTCTCTGATGTTGGAAATTATACTTAGGAGCATGGAGAGATGCACAAACAATTCCTTGGTTATCCACCCTGAACAAATCTTGTCTCCTCAATAGTCCTTGAAAGGACCCATTTGTTGATTCTCTCAGGAGAACTATGGCACGTTCCCACCAAATTGAGAGGGTCACCACATGACATCAGTTATTCCCTCTACCCTGTCCACAGTAGACTGCCTTACAGATAAAGTTCAAGACTACCAGGGAAATGACAAGTTCTAAAATAGAATCAGCAAAATCATATTAATTCCCTGGTGAAAGGGCCCAAACAGAGAATGAGGAGAGGTGAACAACTCAGAAAGAAATAAGGTAAAGGAGATCATTGAGTGGGACTAGACAGGAGGTGAGAGATTGTCTGAGACAAAACTTGAAACATACATAAAGATCTTGGCAAACATCGAACTACAATTATGAATATTAGCTATCATTATCCTCAGTAATAATGTCACATTTCAATGCACTTTAAGATTCACAAAGCACTTTCCTCACAATAATCCTGTGTGATATATTGTGCAAGAATGGCCACTTCCATTTTGCACATCTGAGGCTCAGAAATGCAAACTGACCTTCCTCTGATGATTTAAGTGTTCTTTCTTTGCATTCCATTCCATACACAACGTAGTCTGGCATCCACCTAGTTATGTCATGGATGTTGAGCACAGGTTTATTTAATAAAGGAAATTCCAAATCCCCTAGAAGGAAATAGAGTTCTAACCAGGGTTCAAGTTCAGTGTCTTTTCCTTGCTCAAGTCATCAGTGATTCCCTGAGGGCACCAAATTCACAATGGTCCCTGTAACCACCACAGATCTGATCTGAAGTGTACACTTCAAAGCTTATGATCCACTTCTACAGAGAGGGAAGCATGCATATTGTTTTCAGGAACTCTTCCTTGCTAATCTCTTTCCTAGTCTGTAGTTCCAACCTTCTTCATCCTCTGATCTTATGTCTTGCTCGATCCATTCCTCTTTCCTATACCTAGCCAGGCTAGCCTTAGATATTCAGTCTCCCAATCTTGCTCAGTTCTCTTTTCTTATAATTGGCATTGGCCACACCAAACACAGGTCAGGAATTGGTTCTAGTACATGCCATGTTTATCTACTAAAGTCTTTCTATTCCTTAAATGTCCATTTGAGTTGCCTTTTACTCCTTAAAGACTTTCTTGATTCACCACTCTGCCTCCAGCAGTAAAAAATGGCTTCTCTCTCTTCAAGTATTTCCTGAAGCTCTACTTCACAATTAGTTTGCCCTCCTGAATCACAGATCTCTTATTTTCCATATTTATTCTTCCTCAAAAAACAAATGAAACCACAAGTTTTTTGACAGTCTGAACTGTGGCAATTATCTTTATCTTTGTGTTCTGAATACAGAGTATATCACTCTCATATATAGTGATAACTGTATTTATTTGTTATATTTATTTATGTATTAATTTTTATTTGTATTTATTTGCTGAATTGAATTTAAAGGACATGAAGTGAACTGAACTGAAATATCAATTACTTTTGATCCTAGGCAGTTCTCAAAATTCACATTTTTTACTAAGACCACCATAAGAATAAGAGCAGAAGTACTACAAAATTTCCTGTAATTTCCCAATGCAGCCAACCTACTTCTCCTCAAAGATGTCTCTAATGTCTCTGCTCTGGTCTGTAAAAATTATCCAATCACAAGATCTGTGGTTATAACAGGCTTCAGCTTAAAATACTCACCAAAAACACAAATTACACCAAAGCACAGACATCACAATAACTGTCACAAGCAATGTTGGTTAACAGTAATAGTGGAAGTGATCAGTCATTCCCAAGTTGACTGAGAAAAAGATGATTTCCCAGCCCTGCCCCTACTAGGCTAATTGTGTTCATTGTCAGGCTATGTTGGACCTGAAAGCAAGGAAGAATTAAACAGTCAACCTATTAACATGTGGTTATGAGGGATGTCATTATTTGTCTAGTCCTGTTTAAGGCACAGAGGTGACTCCAACACCAAAAGGAGTAAGATTCATTTACTGTGCATTTTTTAAGCTCTATTTTATGTGTTTTCTTCCTCCATTAAATTGTAAGTTCCTTGATGACAGATAGTAAGCCCTACTTGGCAGTGACAGAAAGTACATAGAGGATAGAGCCTAGAATGGATACCTTGGAAGCTTTGTTTGTTATGAAGAATACAGATATCATTACTGTTTGATTCCAAAAACTCTCCTATAATCTTCCCATATTCCCTTTTTTAATCTTTCCCCTCTCCTCATCATCCATTCCTCTGTAGGCTCTTCTCTTTCTCAGACCACAAAGGTCACCTTCCTCTCATTAATAGCCTTTCATTTGATGTCCATGTATCACCCCTCTCTCCTCCTACTCTCCTCTCCAGCTTTCATGTTCCTTCCCATAATTTTATGTTTTCCCATAAAAGAAGCATTCACTTGCCATTGATTCTCTTCTCATTCACCCCTCTCTCCTTGTATACTTTTGGAAACAAACCTCTTACCGGTCTTTCTGTAATTCTGTTGATAGTGCTGCCTGCATTTTTTCAATTCTCTGTTGTTTCAGGTATTCAAGAAGGAAATAACCTTTTCATTTCTGGTTTTCTTTTTAAGAAGCATCAAACTCTCATTTATTATTTAAGATCTGTCTTTTGTCCTATGTGGTAATGCTTGGATTTGAAGGAGAGATTACCCTGGAATGCATTCTGAGCTCCTGTGCTCTTTAGAACATTTTATTCCATTTCCTCTCTTATTCTAGTGGATGTAGAATAATATTGCACTATTTGAGTGACCTTTGTATGTGGAGATTTTTTTTCTGACGGCGTGAAGAATTTCTTGTTTCTGAATTTAATTTCTTAATTTAGCTACTATGTGTTTTGGTATTTGCAACCTAGATTTTGTTTGTTCATTTGCTTTTTTTTTCTGTTTTTATGGAAGCAATCTATGAATACTTTTTATTGTAATTGTATTTTTATGTTCAGAAGTTCTTGAGTCTTCTCTTCTATCCTGTGGTGCAAGGATTTATTTTGTTTTGTTTTGTTTTGTTTTTATCCATTGTGTTCTGGAAGCCCTATGAGCTTAAGATTGCCTCCATTCATCCTGTCTTCAAAATCCATATATTTTGCTTATAGAGTGAATATTTTCCTTTAATATTCTTACTTTTGCTTCTTTTGTTCTAGATTTTCTTTCACTTCTGTGTTTCTGAATTCCTAATCTATTATTCTCTCTTTTGTCTCCTTGGTGAGACTTGCCATTAAACATTCAAGTTTTTCTCTCTGCTCATTATTTTTCTAGGAAATAAATGCAGGAAGTAAAATTCCACTCTCATAATTTGCATTTCTTTTTTAAAGTATTAAGGAATAAAATGTTGTGGTTTTACATTCTCCTCAGATTCTATAGAGTCCTCTGTCTCATCATATTGGTTCGTTTTCCTTCATTCTGCAGCATTTATAGATATCTGATCTGGTTTAATAGATCTGGAAGCCATATTTTCTTCTGTTGTTGCTCTTTTTCCTGTTGATTTATCTGCTTTTGTTCAAGGTCTTTGAGCTTTCTTCTTCCTGGAATCTTTGGCACCTTCAATTTCCTCCCTCCTTCCACCCCTATTTTCCTTATCACTCACTTCCTGACTCACTCTCCTCTGATTATGGTTTCTTGAAAAGCTGGACCTGAAAGGATTTCAGCCTCCTCCCATACTGGTCAATTCGTGGTTCGTCAGCATAAGTAATTTTCCCTGTTGATTTTGGGGTGGACTGAACTGGTCCCATCTAGATTCTATATTCTTCCCTCAGGCTTGGTGGAGTGCTGCACAGTTCGCCATGCACACATCTTGTCTTGGTGACTTGTCCTATTCCTGTTCCTTAATTCTCTGCCCTGATGCCAGCAATACAGAGCTTGCTTTCCCTAGTACTGACAATTCAGAGTTTGCAGTGCTGGTGCTTTGGGGTTATAGACCTGAGCAGGCTTTTTCTCCTGGAGGGCTGTGGCTAAGCTGGCTGTTGAGGCCCAAGGAATCTTCCACAGTCTGAATCCAGGGTTCTGTGGCACTGAAAAGAGGGAGGTAGGATCAAGGTGCAGGAGAGGGTTTTGGTGAAAGTTTGTGTTGTGTTCATGGGTCTGCTAGTTCAGCCTTGCTGCTGGTAGTGTGGGAGGTGGTGCAGGGATGCTGAGTGAGCTCAGGGTTAGTAAGCCTCAGTTCTTGGATTTTGTTTTGTTCTGGGTTTTTGTAGATTCTTTTGGTTTCCAGGAATCCTAGACCATAGAAACAGCTGAAATTGCTTTATCTTTGGTGCATAATGTCTGTTTTGGAGAACTTTGAGAGATCATGAAGATAAGAGAAAATCTAGTTCATTGTCTTGTTCAACTGATTCAGAAGTGACTCTCACTATATTTTAACACCAACTTCAGTGAGTTCTCCCAAAAAAACTATAGACAATGTTTGTGTGCTTTCTTATTTGTTATTATTATTTAAGCGGCAATGAAATTGTAGTCATGGACATTTAATCTTTTTCAAAGATTATGTAATGAGACCAAGAGTTCAATTGCTTTTCTGTACATATTGTTAACTGCGATGGTTTGTGAGAAACAGTGAGAAGACTAAACAAAACGACTATAAAAAAAACCCCTTTGCTGTGAAAACTGTTTCAACTCTTATCTTTTGCAAAGAAATAAACATTAGGAACTAAATTCTTGAGAAGATACTTTAACTGGCATTTTGAGATAACTAAATAGTGAATATTTTCTTCTAGGATGGAGAAGTTAGTACCAATGTTTAAAAGAGACACTGAATGTGATTGCTGCCACAGCAGATGCATTTTCAATAATTAGTTGAACATTTTTATTATTTCTTTTGTAGTTAATTAATTGTACAGATCACAGACCTAATATTTGTTTAAATCAACGTTACTGGGAAAGGGTGCAGATTATACCAAAGGAGATGAACAAAAGTCCATGGGAAAAGAGTTTTCTCTAATCTACCAAATAGTGTTACCTAATAGTGTTTCCTAAACTGGAGTAAGGGCTCAGAGATGAGGTATTAATTAATAAGAGAAATGATGTAGTTTTAGTAATTGATGAGAAAATATCAGAACATGTGCTAATTGCTTCCCTAGAACTTAAAATGTAAATGAGATTATTTAATCAAATCCTCCCACTTTATATATAAGGAAAATGAGGCCTAGAGATGTTATATAATTTGTCAATGTTCTCACAGTCATTAAAGGTCTTGTTCATTTTCAGATTCCATGATGTCAACTTGACTCCAAGGCAAATACTCTTTCTGCTGAGTCACACCATAACATTTAAACTCTAATCAGATCAGAAAAGCTTTGACTAGAATACTGGATCTGGATTCCAGAAAAACTGAGTTCAAATTATCCCACAGATACTTACTTCCTAGCTGCATTACCATGGTTAAGTCATTTAATCAGTTTATCTCTACAACTCACAGTTGCTCTGAGGATAAAATGACAAATTATTTGTAAAGCATTTTCCAAATCTTAAAAAAAGTAAATGCTAGTTATTATTGCTTATTGTTATTATAGTCCTTGCTATTGTTATAATACATATAAAATTCTACTTAAATTAATATTTGAATTGTAATTTCAGATCCCGTCTGGAGCAAGGGAAACCATAGTGTATTTAGACCTAATTTCCTCTGTTTCCAAAATTTTGCCAGAGCCAGTGGCCAGTTCATCTCTTTCTGTAGTATGATAATAGGGAACATTGGAGAAATAAGAATTATAAGAAATAAAAATATTTGACACGATGGCTAGCTAGTTAGCATTTATTTAACTCACTAAGGTTGGCAAAACATTTTACAGACATTATTTCATCTGATCCTCAAAACAACTTCATGAGGTAGGTGCTTATTGTCTTCATTTTACATATGAGAAAACTGAGACTGAACAAGGTTAAGTGATTTGACCAGAGATATATAGCTGGTAAGAGTTTGAGACCAGATATATATTCACAGCTTCCTTATTCCAGCTACCACACTGTATATAGCTTCACTTTGCTGACATTTACTGGCACTCTTAGGTTTATAAAGCACTTGAAATATTCCATGCCATGTAATTCTCACAACAAATCTGTGAGATAGGTAGGCTAGGCCTGACTATCGCTAATTCACAGGAAAGGAAACTGAGGTTCAGAAAAGGGAAGGCTTTGGTTTTATAGATAGGAAGCCTCAGGAACAGGATTTCCATCACTAGCTCTTCTGACTTCCAATACAAGATTCTTTTTTTCTTTACAATACACTGAATGAGGAACTCTTAAAAGGAGATTTTGGTGGTGGAGGGAGGGGCAATTGAACAGTTTCTGATTTTATGGGCCACGGTGGGGTCAGACAAGGATGCAGAATCTCTAAGGTGAAAGTAAGTTCCTCCAAAAATGCCTATTGAAAGGGAAGCAAAGGAGAAAGGAGGCATTTTTTTCAATGGTCAGGGTGCTGGAGGAGCAAACAGAGAGTTCAAAGAGCAAAGATGATGGAGCCCAGAATGCTGGAGGCAGGATCATAGTAAATCATCAGGTAAATGCAGCAGAAAATTCCAAAGGTCAAGAATCTTCCTTCATAAGGGATGGGAAAGGATTTCATTTTGTGCCACAGACTCCATTTCTTCTTCCCTTATCATATTTCCTAGTATCCATAAACTTGTTCAGGCTAGGTTTGGTGTACAGCCAAGGAAAAAACAGGATTTTTTGAGATTTTTGCTGATATTATTGTGAGCAAATATTGAGATAATCGGAGTTGTTGTGGAAAATAAGAAAGCAGATGTGATTAGTCCGCGACTGAGGCAGAAGTCAATTGTTAACAAAGAATTCCAGGAAAATAGAGACACTTTACTCTATGTTTAATTGAGAAATATCCAGTAACAGAAGCAACCTTCCCTGGGAAGGGGAAAGCATGTGTTTTATATGAAACTGTCAGGATGACTTCCAGGCAATGTAGTGGTGTCAGCAACTGGGCTTTGAAGCATTGTCTCTCCTTGGGAGGGCTCAGCCCCTGGGTTCGCTGCTACGTATGGTGGAGGAAACATGACAAGGGCCACCTATAAGGCAAACAAAACTGTATTCATGAGTCACACCAGGATGCAGTCATCCTGCCAGGGGCTGGCCCTGGCTAAAAGCAACCAGAAGGATGGCATTGTAATGGCCTCAAGCCCTCACACTCAATCTACTAGGTCACTCTTGAATGGGCTGTTCTATGAATTCTCAAAAGAGGGAGCAGGGAGTGATCATGTCATTACTTCCTTTATTTATGCTGAATACCAAAATATGACACTAAACAATCAAGCCCAAAATAACCAAACCAACTAATGAGATGTAAAGATATGCCTTCAGTCTAAGTGGGACATATCTGGGCCCCTCTAGTCATCTTTAGTAAGTTGTCAATGGATGTGCCTCAAACGCTTTCTAGGTAGATGCAATATCCCAGATATAGACTCACTAGGTTGTGAAGTCATGAAATTGACCAAAGAACTCCCGTGGCCTTCTATGCCTTCTTTTGGGAGCCAAGGGAGAGAAAATAAAATGTTCCCTCACTTTTTATTCTTAATTGAGGTATAATATCTGCTTAGTTGTGGGGTGAATGGTGCAGTCTCAGTTAAGTAGTGGTAGTTAGGGTGAAAGGAAGCACCTCAATGCCTGAGGATTCTTGGTATTCCCTACTGGTGGCCCCAGGGAATGGTTGGTCTCTGACACTGGATACGATGCTTAGGGGTATGGAGGCAGAGACATACAAATATCCTCTCTGAAGGCAGGCTGTCCTCTCACTGATTCTTGAAAGGTCCCACTTGATGATCCTCCCAAGAGAAGCCCTATGGCACGGTCTCACCAAAGTTACAGAGGCACCACATGTTGTTGGCTACTCACCGAACCCTGGCTACCGCAGGTGGCTTTGCAGCCAAAGCCTGATATTGTAGTGGAGATGGCAAGTTCCAATATAGCTAGGATCAGCAGAATCACATTGATTCCCTACAAAGACAGGTCAAAGGGACAATACTGAGAGCTAGACATAAGGCTTCTCTTTGAACAACTCAGGGAAAAAAAAGTGAAAGAGCAGATGAAAGGATGCAAGCAAGACTGAAGGAGGGTAACTGTCTGGAAAAAAACCTAAGATGTATAAAAAGCTTTTAACAATATGAACTTATTACTATTAGCAAAAATAATGTCACATTTAAGAGCCACAAGACACTTTCCTCTCAATAATCCTGTGTCATATATTGTGCAAGGATGGACACCTCTGTTTTGGATATCATCAAACTGAGTCTCAGAAAAGTGACCTGCTTGTGGTCACACAGGCATTCCTCTCTTGTGCTCTATCCTCTACCCAAACTAGGCTGGCATCCTTCTGGGTACATCATGAGTGCTCAACAGTTTTGTTTGATAAAGGAAAATCTAAACTCTTTATAATAAGACAGAGTTCTCACTAGAAATCAATTTCTATGTTTGTTTTCTTTGAAGATTTGGGGCTCTAGGGTGTTCTTTCAATCCCAGGAGTCTCCCATCCTTCAATGGAGCCTGCAGCCATCAGTCAGAGGCTCAGTCCTGAATATGTATTTAAAAGTTTATAATCCATTAAGGGGAAGGGAGGGGAGGAGTGGGGAACAAAAGCATTTCTTAGAGTAGCTCTTTCCTGTTAAACTTGTTCCTCATTTGTAGTTCTTGTCTTGGTCATCCATTGATGATCTTACGGCTATATTCTTTTTTTCTAATCTCCATCCAGGCTAACTTTTGATATTCTCTATTCCCCATTTCTGCCCTGATCTCTCCCACACTGATTACAGGCCAGGAATATCCTCGTGTTTATCTACTTGTTCTTCTATTCCTTTCAAATTCTTCTGAGTTAGCATTCTGTCCTTAAAGACTTTTTTGATGCCACTTTCTCCTTCAGTCAAAAGTGGATTCTCTCTCCTCAAAAATTTCCTGAAATTTTCCTTCACATTTACCTTGCCCTCTTCTAGCACAGATCTCTTTTCCCCCTTACCTGTCCTTCCCCAAAGAGCAAATGAGACAGTAGATTCTTTGACAGCAAGAACTGTGGCATTTTAAAAATTATCTTTGTATTGCCTGTGCAGAGCATATCACTTTACAAGTAGCAATGACTGCATACCCAGATATTTATTTGTTGAATTGAGTTAAATGGGAACGAACAGAATTGAATGAAAATGCTGATTGTTTTTTGAGCCATTGGAGTTTCCAGAATTCACATTTATGACTAAAAGACAGGAATGGCAAGAAATATTAAAGAATTTCTGTTGTTTCCCAACCCAAGCAAATTGCTTCTCCTCAATGCAGAGCTCTGCAAGACACTTGGTGTCTCTGCCTTGGCTTATAAAGATTGCCATTCCAAAGATCCATGGTCAGAACTGGCTCCAGCTTCAAAGTACTCACCATCAATACATACATGCCCAAAAGACAGGAATCATTGAAACTTTCATGGTAACAAAAAAAATTGATTGAATCCATTCCAAATAAGTTGACGGAGAAAAAGATGATTCCCAGCCCTGCCACCACTGAGCTTACAGCATTCATTGCCAGACTGCTTTGGACCTAAAAGCAAGCAAGAATCCATTAATAAGTCATTGTATTAACACATGGTTATGGAGCTGCTACCAAGTGTCCAGTCCTGTTTGAGATACAGATGTGCATCCAACAGCAAAAGAAAGATACACCTATTGAGCAATTACTATGAGCTCAAGATTATACAAGCTTCTCCAAATGCAAGGACCAATTGAACAACTGTTTGGTTTCCAAAGTCTTTACACTCTTGACAATGCAATATCTGCACTGAAATCCTTTGTTGTGGTGGTTCAGTCATTTCAGTCATGTCAGACTCTTCATGACCCCATTTGGGATTTTCTTGACAAAGATCCTGGAGGGGTTTGTCATCTCCTTCTCTAGCTCATTTAACAGATGAGGAACTGAGGCAAACAGAGTTGAGTGATTTGACCAAGGTTACTTAGCTAGTAAGTTTCTGAAGCTAGCTTTGAACTCAAGAAGATGAGTCTTCTTGACTTCAGGTCAAGCACTCTATCCACTGTGCCACCACTTAGATGCCCCCACTTTAATGTATTATTACATAAAGATAATTGAAGAGGTCGAGGGAAGTGAAAAGTCAAGAGAATGATTTTTATTTCTGCTAGTGTGGTTGTAGACTTTCCTATGTAGTGATCTGAATAATAGGGGAGTTGTCAATAATGATTCATACCCTCTGTGACCCCAAGTTACAAGCCCAGCTATAGGCATTGGTCAGGCAAGCATACTACAGCCCACCCAAGGGTCGCCGAGGCTGTCTCTCAATGACATGTCCATTTATCCCTCTCAAGCCCAGCTATAGGCATTGGTCAGGCAAGCATACTACAGCCCACCCAAGGGT
>CM053770.1:262144978-262212276 GCA_028658325.1 Potorous gilbertii
TCCATTTATCCCTCTTAAGCCCAGCTATAGGCATTGGTCAGGCAAGCATACTACAGCCCACCCAAGGGTTGCCGAGGCTGTCTCTCAATGACATGTCCATTTATCCCTCTCAAGCCCAGCTATAGGCATTGGTCAGGCAAGCATACTACAGCCCACCCAAGGGTCGCCGAGGCTGTCTCTCAATGACATGTCCATTTATCCCTCTCATTTCCAGAGGACAGAAAAGAGATCAAAAATTTCTTCTTCTTGAGTAACAGACAAAGAGGAAATGTCACTCACCAGAGTATTTGTGGTTCTGTTCTCTGCAGCAATGGAAAGGGAGCCAGAGATAATGAACTGTGGACAGAAGATGTTATACGTGAATGCCCTACAACTTTCATTTCAGTCCCCATTGTACTCACCCTTTCCCAGTCAGTCACTGAAATTTGCCTCTCCTATCCCTGAGGAATAGATGTCTCTGATGACTGCATTGTATGCTCCAGATGCTTCATAAACATTTTAACATGGAGTAATTGCTAGACCTGCCTTCTTTTCATAATGGAAATTAATACAAATCACTTTGAATTCAAGTAACTATATCAAAAATGAAAGCAAGGCTAGTGTCCTATGACTTATATTTGATGAAAGTCTGAGAAGAAATAAGACTCGTCAGTTGTATTTCTATCTACCTCTTGATCTATACATCAATACATATATGTGTGTATAGGCATGTATTTGTTTCTGTCTGTTTTTTTTTCTTCATCTGTATCTCTGAGTGTATAATGAGATTCACAAATCATTGTGAGGATTTGAGAGAAAACTTTTCCCTCCAATTAGTATACTAGAAGGACTTGTTCGAAAGCATCACATTGACTGAGAGCATGGTGTTGTGGTTCACTGTGGTTCACTGTTATCTGTTATTTCCTTTACATATAGCTCGTTTCAATATTAAAGTAACATCTTACAAACTGGTTGGGGAAATACTGGAAGATTATATAAGGGTTGCTCCAATCATACCTGGAAGAAGAGTGGATTTTTTGAGTTTTACATCATAAGGTAGACAATAGTGACTAAATATAAAAAGCCCTTGATTTGAGGCATTAGAAGGTATAGGAGAGAGGAGATAAGAAGAAAAATCCAGACCACGTGGATCTTACGGGAAGATCAATCAAACAAAGAAGCTGCCTAAAGAGGGGTGCTGACCATGGTACTTATTACTTTATTACCTAGTACTTAAAGAAGAGTAGAGAAAAACCTCTTGTACAATGGTATCAATTCTGAAACTTACACCTCATTAATTCTTCTTGGTCCTAGGACCCCTCCCTCCCTCTAATTAGAAAGGGTGGGTATGAGAGCTCCTCCAATATCATTCTTTCTTACTTAGATACAGATCTTCATAATGTCCCCATGCTGGTACCTTTTCCCCTGCCCACAGTTTTCAGTTTCATTTTATGTTCTGTCTTCCTCCATTAGATTATAAACTGCTTGAGAGCAGGAACTGTCTTTTCCCTCTTTTAGTATCCCCAGCTGTCAGCAGAGTAACTGTGAAACATTATCAACTCTTCCCTATCTCCACCACTGGAAATAGCAAATTAAAAACCTTGGGCATAAAGGGCATATTGTAGACAAACAGATTGCTTCCTGTCTCAAGGAACAACGGGAAAAATTCAGTATTTCAGAATTGGTTTCATTAATTCTACTTACAAATGCTGTTCCCCAGAATATGTAGCCAGTGTGAAACAGAAAATCATGCGTATAATAAGCTTCCATAGGAACCAAAATAAGAATCATGCCTAAGGCAAAGTTCATCAGGGCAATCATGATCTGGACAGTCTAAAAGGGAAAGAGATTTGGATGAATACATAGAAGACTTACTTCTCTCTAGAAATGGAGTCAATGTTCTTTTGTCCTCTCCAAATGTGTTTTTATAGAACTTTACTGGGCATGAGCAAGAGGTCACAGTAACTGTCATGTAGTAGAAGTTTATTAAAAGTTTATTATTGGTTAATTGATTGATTATTTGAGATTTCAAGTCAGAGAAAATAGGCTCAATCCCCAGCTCTACCTAGTAAAACCTCTGGAACTTTGAACAAGTCCTTTCCTCTGTTGTTGTTTGGTCATTTCACAGTTGTGATCCTATTTGGGGTTTTCTTGGCAGAGATACTAGAGTGCTTTGCCATTTTCCTCTTTAGCTCATTTTACAGATGAGTAAACAAGCCAATGGGATTAAGTGATTTGCCCCCAGTTACACAGTTAGCAAGTGTCTGAGGCCAGTTTTTAAGTCCAAGATAAGTCTTCCTGATTCCAATTTCAGTGTTCTATCCACTCCACCACTTAGCTACCCTACCTTGATTTGTTTCATCTGTGAAATAGATGGTTGGACCAAAACATCTCTAAGGTCTTATTCACCTCCAAAATCCTAGAATCATATAAGATCAAGAGAGGCAGAAAAGCATAGTGTATAGAGATCTTGCTGAAGGTTCAGGAAGACCTGAGTTGAGGTCCTCCTAACTCTTACACAGACTGACTCTGTGATCCCAGACACATCATTTAACTTCTTACTATGTCCTAGCAACTTTCTAAGGTTGTAAATGACAGGGTTGTTGCCTAGATATAGTGACAGAGGGAATTCTTGTAAGTTTCTCCCAGTCAGAAATATATGAATCTACTTTCTGAGGAATGGGGTCTCTGACTCACCCCCAGCACCTTGGGTTCCCCTTTCAGGAATTTCTGCAAGTGCAGTTTTGATGTACATAGTTGCACAGGTGTCCCCATTAGACCTTGTGGGAAGGAAATAGGACCTGACTGGGGAAAGGATGGGTACATTCTCTTTGGAGTTGCCTGGGAGTTGATGAGGCCACTGGCAATGCTGTAAGAAGAAAAAAGAAGTCACATGAGACATGAGTTCAGAGTATGCTTCCTTTCAAAATAAAAAAGATGGTGGAATGGCAGCCAAAAGAAGCTAATACAAGCTTAGGGTACAGTAAGAGTAGTGTGTGTCTTGAACAATGGAGCCAATAATGCCACAGCCATAGTTTGGGGTTTCATAGTTAAGGAAGAGCATTGATAAGTTGGAGGATGGAAAAGGGCCTAGAGAGATAATTGGAAAAATGAGAATGGCTAGCCTGGAGAAAAGAAGATTTAGGTTGTTGAAAGAATAAAATGAGGTGGTGGACATGAAAAGCCTTGGATGATACTCCATTAAGATCTGAAGGCAAGAAGTCATGTCCTTCACAGGGGAAGATAACACTGCTAAAACCTTCATTGCAGGACACATGCTTATAACATTTTTCCCAGCTGTGAGTATGGGCTAGTATGGATCAAAATATCCTCTCCACGTACATTCTATAAGTGACCAAAGGTACATATAGGCTGGGTTCTGGTCATAGATCAGAGCAAACTGAACTGGCTCATATGACATTTGGGAGTGATTGGTACTATATGCATGTCTGTCCCAAACTAAAAATGCACATCTGTCATTTTGATTCAGGTCCAGGGTCTTCTAGAGACCTTCCACTTTAACCCCCAAAGTTGAGGGAAGTGCCTGAATAAAAACATGGGTGAGTAAGTGGATATTCAATCCATCCTTCTCTTTCCCAGCTGTTCCAGATGCTTACACTATGCTATATACCATCCAGACATCTATAAGACACCAGGATCTAGGCAGCATCTTGCCATTTATGAAACACCTTATACACACACTCCCAGTCCCCCTCTCTTCACTTATACTCAGGGAATAATACACAAATCAGCCTGCAAAGGGCTCAGCAACCTAGGGCTCTATAGCTTCACATGGAAGCAACTTCCATGACTATCTAGACCAAAGTACTCTTCTCCTGCTCCCACTTAACCGTATCTCCTAGGGGAATTGGGACTGTCTCAGTTTTGAAATTGTGTCCCCATGAAACATACCTAGAATAGTGCTAAGTTAGACACATAGTTTCCATTTAATAATTTTTATTGATCAATTGATTGAGAGGGAACTGGTTGAATGAGTCATATAAATGAGGTTATTGATCTTGCTTAAATGTGAGAAACAAGTTTTCACAAATCAGCCTGCTCTGAGCATGAAAAGGATCCAATCAATAATTCACTCTTGTTCTGCAACCCCCTCATTCTGTCACAAGACTCTATGGGGACTGGGGAGGTTAGGATGGGAAAAATATAAAGGAAGAAATGAACTTAACCAGCTATTCCATTCAGATTCCTTTACTCCATGGAGTTTTGAGGGCCTAGTGTAAGTCTAGACCTCAGTTCAGTTTTGCCTTGGGGAAAGGGGCAGGAGAATACAACTTCTCATTTTCCAAAGCTTGCCTCTGTCTAAGGACAATGGATGGACTAAAGAGGAGAAGTGAAAAAGGAAACAACCTAAGAGCTATCTTTGTAAAGACCTAGGGGAAAGAAGTACTTTGGAAAGGCAGAAGAGATACAGATTACTATGGGATACCCCAAGTGGTCAGGAAGTCAGGTTTAAAAGTTGTTATGCACCTTGAACTGGACTTTGAATAGCATATCATAAGATGTGAAAGGGGGGACATAATGATGGGTGTGAATTTCTATGATCTCTTACTGCCAATATTTCCTCTCTCACATTTCCTCACTTTCTCAGTTTACAAAGGCTTAGAGTCTGCACTGCAAGAGTGGAGCTAACATGACTGCAGCTCTGAAGTTTGTGCAAATGGGGTTTGAGTGTCTATTCCAGGAGTATCATCCCCCAAGACTTCCCCATTCTTAATCCCATATTCACAATACAATGTGGGGATGACTGTCACCAAAGTAAGGGTATACTGGTATAATTTTTTTTCTCTAGTATGAGGCCCTGGCTGCACCTGAGAGCCAGGCAATGAATTCTAGACAGAAATTCAAAGAAAAGGATGTCGAAAAAGGTGACAGTCTATTCCTCTTGTCCACAATAAACAGGGCAGATTGGGAGATTTCTTTTGGCTGTCACTAAGCTAGCCGTCTTTGTGAACACCTAAGGGCTGCCCAATGAAAGGATATTTCCTTCAGAAGATCCCAGCCTGGGAAAGGCCAGGAAGGAGCTTTTGGGAAATACAATAAGGTCCAAAATGTCTCTGCTCACAGTCAAAAGATCTTTTGTCTTCATCTTCCTATGACCAGCCCTGATCTGTCCTGTGAGTGTTGGAGGAAAGCTGACTGAAGAAGTCCCTGAATCCAAAGACTTGAACACTCTTTCCCACTCAAGGCCCTCTTAGATTCCTTCCAAATCCATCTTCTCTGGGTTCTAGCTTCTCCTGAAACCAGGGATGGGAACTACTCAGAGTGCTTACCTGTTCTCTCCCCCAGCTCATCCAGGGTCCCTTGGCCTTTAAGTTTTCCTCCTTACAGTCTGCCAAGACAAGGGATGGAGCTGTATGGAATTAGCAATCCTCCACTGGGGTTTCAACCTGTCTTGCTTTCCTTCTTTCCCCTGATACTATGTCCTTCCCACCGGTTTTCTCATACTTATATGTGATGATGACCATAGTAAACAGTTTCCAAAAATCATGAACTGTTACTTTCCAACATAGGAAGTGACTAATGATAAACTCATGCCACGAAATTTATCTCACATTTTAGCAGGACATGGATTAGAGTCTGAAAAGATAGGAAGGCATGGATGAATCGCATAGGATTATTTAAGTCTTAGACAAATGCCAATGTCATTACCTTGTCTTCAAAGGATTCCTCAATATATCAATGACTATTTTGTATTGAAAAACAGGATATTCAAAGTTAGCAGCAAATCTAATCAAAATGATCTAGCTTTAAAAAAAAACTGTATTATATCCATAATTCATTTATGTGTGTAAGTGGTAACAATCAACAAACATTTAGTAAGATTTACTGGCATTCTAGATTCTGTGCTTATCAATGGAGATAAAAGAAAAGTCCACGCACAGTTCCAGATCTGAAAGAGCTCATGTTCTAATAGGGAAGACAATAGGAAACAAATTAGGTACTTGGAAAATTAATTTGTCACATAATTCTTGCACAGGTACCTGTGCTGACTTTCATCCCTGATTATTTTGTTCAACGAAATCCTGAAGAAAGTTAGAGGACATTCATAGCCAACAGTCCTATATTCTCTGAGTACAGAAGGTGAGAATTCCTATAAAGTTAAAAATAAAACAAGATTTATGGAGGAAATTTGCCCTGTGATGGAGCTAAAAGCATTGGGCTTCAATTACAGATTCTCTTATATGCTAAAAAAGCAGCATAATGCAGTGATAAGAGCACTTGACTGGATGACAAGCGACCACTTGGGAAGTGGGCTATACCATTTAATGAAGTTGTATATCTTTAGCAGAGCTATTAGTCCTCTCTTGGTCTCTCTAGAGAAGCTTTTCTCCAGTTTCATGAGAGAGGTCAAGAAAAGGGAAATGACTTTCTTTCTCTCTGTAAAACAGGGAGGTAACTGGTATGGTGGAAAGAAGACCACCTTTGGAGACAATCCCCTAAATTTGAATCCCAGCTCTGTGATACTTACTGTGTCAGTCAAGGGAAGACTTAACTTCTTTAGGCCTCATATTTTTCTCTCTAAAATGAAAGAGTTAAATTAGGTAATGTCTAAACAAATGTCAGGGGGAATATTTGCATTCCCAGTGTAATATTCCTTCTACTATACCACATTGAATCAGGAAGTCCTCAAAAGGAGACTTTGGTGGTGAAAGAAGAGGAAACTTCAAAGGAATTTATGATTTTGTGGGAAACTGTGGGGTTACATATGGCTCACTGACAGGGAAGCAAGGTAGAAAGGAGAGGTCAGAGGCTAGAGGAGCCACCAGAGTGGTCAAAGGTCAAAGAAGATAAAGCCTCCAGCACTGGAGGTGAAATCACAGTGTATCTTCAGATAGGAGTGGCAGAAGTCTCCAGAAGTTGAGGATGCTCATACATGGAGGACAGCGAGGGTCCCAGCTTTATGCCACTGTTCTCATCTCTAGTAGGGATCCATAGGGTGACTGAGGCAGGCTATACTTGTGAGGCAGCCACATTAAAACACTATTCACTGATGTTTTGACTGATACTATTGCGAGAAAACACTGACATTATTAGGGAATTGTTATGAGACAAAGGAAAGAGGAAGCAAGGAGTCCATCCCCAAAACTGAAGGGGGATATTAACAAAGAAATCTAGGAAACCATAATTAATTTGTTTTATTTTTCATTGAGAAACAGCTAGCAAGGCAGAGCTTTCCCTGAGAACAGGAAAGCATGTGTTCTAGTTGAAACTGTCAGGATGGCTTCCTGGAAATGCACTTGTGTCAGCAACTGGGCTCTGAAGCATGGTCCCTCCTTTGCAGGTTTCAGCAGCTGGATTTTCTGGCACATAGGATGGAGGAGGCATGAAGATAGTGACCTGTAAGGCCAACAGAAAGCCCACACATGAGTCATCCAAAGGGGCAGCAAGAAAACTGAAAGGATTGTAAGGGCAGAATATTCCTAGTTACCTCAGCTTTATGCTAAGGCCAGAGCCCTGGATAAATGAGATGGGAAGGGTGGCATTAGGATGGCATTAAACAACTGATTTCTCATGTCCTCTCACTCTTTGCCCTCTCCACTCTTCCATACTCCTGCCTTCTTCTCTCCCCTCCACCATCCTAGCTTATGGCCATCTTGCCCTCTAACTCTTTCTCCAAGTTCACTCTTAGCAGGATTGTTCTCTGAACCCACCTAAAATAGGGAGGGAGAGGTAAAAGACCGACCTTGTCATTTTCTTTCTTATATAGGCTGAATACCAAGATCTGACTGCTGCCTAAGGAATCCTAAGACAACCAAACTGTCCCCAATTAATGACACTTAAGGATATGACTTCAATCCCTTCTCTTATGCCTGAAAAGACCTATCTCCTAATTCTCCATGCAGTAACCTCATTTCATATCCCCATCAAAGTGACCACATGGCTTCAGTTACTCACCCCACTCTGGCCACAACAACTTGCATTGCAGCCAAAGCCTGAGATCGTGAGGGAGAGGATAAATTCCAAAATAGTTAGTATCAGAAGAATACAATTGATTCCCTGGAAAAAGGAAACAAACAGAGAATAAATGGTGAGAGGTGAATACAAGGCCCCACTTCTGACAACTCAGAAAGAAATGAGATAAAAGGGAGTATTGAATGGGGCAAGACAGGAAACAAGAGATTGTCCTGAAACAAAATTTAAGACATACGTCAAGCTCTTAACAACCTTAAGGTGCAATGTGAATGATAAATATTTTTACTATTATTAATAATAGTGAGAAAGCATATATCCACCTCATTTTAAGACTCACACAGCATTTTCCTCACAATAATCCTGTGTGATGTATTGTGCAAATATGATCACCCCCATTTTGCACATCAGCAAACTAAGGCTCAGAAATGTAACTGGCCTGCCTATGATCACAAAAGTATTCTTCCCTTATGTTCCATTCCATACACAAGCTAGATTGACATCTATCTAGGTATGTTGTGGATGCTCAGCAGACGTTTATTTGATAAACAAAACCCCAAATTCCCTAGAAAGAAACAGATTTGGAACTAGGGTTCAATTTCTGTGTCTGTTTTTCTTCCAGATTTGGCAGCTATGGGTAGCTGAAGCCATCAGTAACTCCATGGTGCAGTGAGCACACAATGGTGCCTGCAGCCACCACTCAGAGACCTGATCATGACTTAAAAGTTTATCATCCACTAAGGAAAGGGGAAGTGAACAAAGGCACTGTTAGAAGAGCTCTTACTCCCCAAATTTGTTCCTAATTTCCAGTTCCAGACTTCATTATATTATGACCTTTATCTCTTGCTGATCTCATTCCTCTTTCTTGATTTCCATCCAGGCTAGCTTTAGACATGATCTGTCCCCAAATCTTTCCCTGCTCTGTCTCTTTCCAATGATCTTTCATGCATCAACCACCAGCCAGAAATAGGCTCTTGTAAACCCCATGTGTATTTGCTGAAGTCCTGTTTCTTCAAGATCCATTACAGTTGGTATTCACTCCTTAAAAATTGTTGACTCACCTTGCCCTTCTTAAGTTGAAAGTGAGTTGTCTCTCCTCTAGTACTTCCTGAAGCTTTCTTTCAGAACTACCTGACCTTCTTGTATCACATACTCTGGGAAGAGTTTATCACCTCACACATGGTGATAACTGATGGTTGTTGTAACTCTCATTATTATTAATTTCACCAAATTGATGAGAATGAACTTAATTGAATGGCAATGTTCATTGCTTTTTTCCCCTTTGGAGTTCTCAAAATTCACATTTCCAACTCAGACAACAGAAATAAGGTCAGAAATATTAAAGAATCTCCTCTTATTTCCCAACCCAAGGAAACCACTTGTCCTCAAAGGTTCAGACCTCAATGTTTCTTCCCTGACCTGTAAAGATTGTCAGTTCCAAAGATCCATGATCATAATTGTTTCCAGTTTGAACGTACTCACCAGTAATACTGAGTGACCCAAAACACAGGCATCATAGTCACCTTCTTGGCGACAGAAATAGTAGTGGACACTACCAGACATTACCAAGTTGAGGGCAAAAAAGATAATTCCCAGTCCGGCCACCACTGAGCTAACAATGTTCATTGCCAGGCTACTTTGGACCTGAAAACACGTAAGAATAGTCAACCCATTAACATGTGGTTATAGAATTGTTACATATATTCAGTCTTGTTCAAGATGCACATATGCCCTCAAGAGGAACAAAAGAAAGATGTGTCTATTGAGTGCCTACTGTGTGTGCAAGACAGTATGTCAGGCCCTAGAAATACAAGGAATAAGGGAGAAATGCTTAGTTCTCAAAAACCTTACATTCTACTAAGCAATGGGTGTATGGGAATCCTTTCTTTACATAAAGGTAATTGAAGAGATCAAGGGAACTGAAAAGTCAAGAGAACTATTTTTATTTCTGCCAGTATGACTGCAAGAATAATGGGAGAGCTGTAAATAGTGATTCATCTCTTCTGTGACCCTAGGTTACAAACTCAGTCATGTGGCATCAGACAAACCTAGGCTTGCCAAGGCTGTCTCTCAAAAATGCTTCTGTTTTCCCCTCCTCTTTCAGAGGGCACAGAAAAAATTAGAAGATTCTTCCTCTTGAACTGCAGGGAAAGAAAAAAGGCCACTCACCAGAGTATTTGTGGTTCTGTTCTCTGCAGCAATGGTGAGAGAGCCAGAGATGATGAACTGTGGGCAGAACAGGGAAAAAATCAATGCCCTAAAACTTTGCATTTCTGTCCCCACTGTGCTCACCCTTTCAAAGTCAGTCACTAAGACCTGCTTCTCCCATTCCTGTGAACTTGATGTTTCTGATGGATCCATCATATATTCCAGGGGCCTCCTAAACAGTTGAACAGAAAGCAAGTAGACAGGACTGCCTTCTTTCATAATGAGAATAATCACAAATCATTCTGAGTTCAAGTAACCCTTCTAAAAAGGAAGACAACACTAGTTTCCTATGGTGTGACTTGGTGAAAGTTGGAGAAGAAAGAGAGACAGAGGTAAAAAAAGAGAGTGAGTCAAGGGTAACTGATTTTGCACAAATGTAGAGCACTCCTAATAGGTCTCAGGAGTTCTAATGGCAAATCAAAAAGGTAAATCCACTCTTGAATTTGGCTTACAACTAGGATTCTGAATGACCACTCCTATGGGAAAACCTGACCTTACAGCATGATGGAGAAATGAATGTATGAGATGGCCCAGAGAACCATGGGGAGTCCATGCATTTCTCAGGCTACAATTAAGTAAATAAAAATGTTACATTTCTATCATTTTTAAAAGCAAATGAGCTGCTGATGAGCTGCTCTAGAGGATGTCTCAAATATTTAAAATTCAATCTAGGATTACAACCAATGAGCCCCAGGGACATGAGATTGAGAAACAGGTACATATGTATACACATTTGTTTACATATGTATGTTTGCATATCAACCCTTCCCCAAATCCATCACTGGAAGTAGTAAAAAAGAAACCTTGAAGACCCTGGACATGTTGCTGGGACCCAGGTCCTACTTCCCTTCTAGGTACAAAGGGAAAAACTCTACATTTCAGAATTAGTTTCACTAACTCTACTCACAAATGCTGTTCCCCAGAATACGTAGCCAGTGTAAAACAGAAAAGCTTCATGTCTGTAAGGATCCGAAGAAATCAAAATGAGAACCATTCCTAAGCTGAAGTTCATCAGGGCAATCATGATCTGGACAGTCTAGAAGAAAAAGGGATTCTCATGAGCATACAGAGGACTGAGTGACTTCTCTCTAGAAATGGAGGCAAGGGTCTTCTGCCTTTCTCAAGTCCCTTTCTTACTTTCCAGAATCTCGCGAGGCCCTGGCAAGAACTTACAGTACCTGGCAGGTAGCAGAGGCTTCATTTAAGTCTGTAACTGATTAGTTGATTGATTGCTTGAGAGAACTTAGAGCAACCCCCAGATCGACTATTTAAAATCTCTAGAAATTAGGACATGTCCCTTCCTGTTTCTAGATTTCAGTTTCCTCATCTGTAAAATGAGGAAGTTGAACTAGAAGATCTGTAAAGTCTTGTTCATCTCAAAAATCCCCCAATCATATGAGTGCAAGAGATACATAGACACTCATTGGGTAGAGACTTCTCTGAAGGATCAGAAAGAGCTGGTCTGTGCTCTTCCTGTCTCTTATATACTGGCCATGAGGTCCCAGACACATCATTCAGTTGCTAATGCCGCTAGCCACTTTGTTAGATTACAAATGGATCTATGCTGTACTGGAGATTTTCTCATTGACACTTTCCTGCAACAATAAAATCATAGCTCCACATTAGAAAAATTAAGTTGTATAATTTTAAAATTTTTGAGCTAATTTATTTTGAAAAAGCAATTTTTTTAATCCTAATATAATTTCTATTGATAACTTAGCCAATTTTGAAGCTTTATAAATTTGAATGATTATTCTCAGTAAGGATAAAATGACAGGCATTATGGCAAATTAGAAAAACAGTTGTCATTAGAGTCACTGTGATATGGGTTAAAATCCTGCCTTCGACACATACTGGTTGCAAATATCGTCACCGTATCCCAAATCCCCTCAGAGTCACTGTCTATGAATATGTCATAAAGCTGGGGCCAATTTTCATTGATAAAGCATTTTTCCCCTGTGGGAGCATTTTACACCAATAAGATCACAGATTTACTCTAAAACCAAGAGAAAGAGTGTCCTCTAGTGTAATTTTGTGGGCTTTGTTGGTGGATTTTGAAAGCGAACTCTATCTGGAAAATAAATCTAACTGAATGTGCACTTCACTTTCACTGCCCTGCCTGGTTTCAGTTCCATGAAACAAGATGCCCCTACCAGGATGTTGACTTCCAGACACCCTAGACACTGCCATGCTGCTAACTCAAGCGTTGATTGACCCACCTCCCTTAGCTTCCTCTCCTCTCTGGTTGGTGGGATTAAGGGTGGAATGCCAAACTCCCCCCAGCACCTTCCTTTCTAGAGGGCAGATACTGGATTCTTAGATCACTCCACTTTGCATTGCTGCTCTACCTTGTTTCAGATTCATAGAACAGAGAAGCCCTGAGATGGGTGTCTTTCAGTGTCCCTACTCCTCCTACCTATGCTTTTCTGACTCCTCATGTGTTTTGTCCTTTTCTTTAGGTTGGGATCTTTGAATGTAGGGGTTGTATTTATTTTATTAGTTATATCCTCATAGATTAGCACAGTACCTGGCACATAATAAGCACTTAATAAATGTTTATAGAATTAAAGTAAGCCTAGGATAGCCATTCTCTCTAGTACATGGGCTACTGACATCCCTGAAAGCTAGTTTACTTCTCTGACCCCAACTCAGACTCTAATCAATAAGCATTTATTAAGAACTTAGTTCATAATTTTATTTAATAATTTACTTGCCAGGAAGGAGATAAATAGAAACTGAACTTAATTAAATAGTTCTAAAGGATTCATGTAATTTGCTTTATGCTATCAGCTATTTCAAATTGTTGCCTTGGTCTTTTACTGGTCCAACAAACCAACTCTTTCTAGGACACAAGGATACGCTAGAGAAGTTCCAAATGAGAAAACCAATGGCTAAGTCATCAGTGTAATCATTTATCCTTCATAAATTGACAATCCCTCCAAATTGGGGCTTGATTTAATGTTTTGTTGAATGTCTAGACTTAATTGATGTAGCAAATAATGTTAACATAGATTAAGCTTTAAAATGTGTCCTCCATACATTTTTTTCACAAAATCTATTATTAAACATTTACACACCTGACTCTGAACCAAGAAATGATGAGGGGAAATCAACAGAAGGCCATAGAAATTATATCACATGGATAGAATTGGCATGTAAAGAAATGATCCATTTGATCTGGATCCCAATGCTGAGAGACATCCTGGTTTTATTTTCTTCCTCTTCCCAAGTGCCTCTTGCCTTTCTACCCTATTCCCTGATAGTCCTTCTTATCTGATATCATCTCACAGAGGAGAGAATAAGAAAAAAATAGAAACTTCACCAGAAAATCCCTACTCTACTCCCTAGGACAACAGGAAAGGGCAGATGCTCCAAAGCATCAATTTATAGATACCCATCCCTCCTCACCTTCATAGTCAATGGGGACATCTCTCTTTTCCTTTCCTACTACCCTGATTAAATTAAAAGGATTCTAGACAAGGGCCACACAAAGTTGGTACAAAGTCCTGGGTCCTCTCTAGGTCTAGCTATGGCATTGTTTAGAACAAGGAATTCAGGAACCTTATCAGTGTCTGTCTCTAAGACTAATTAAATATATCCTAAATGCATGGAGCCATTTTGGCCCATTCTGAAATCTACTAACCCCTGAGAAGGGCACATAGCTGAGGCAGCCTATAGAATGGAAATATCACTGAATTTTAAGACAGGAAAGTATTCAAATTCTGAGTACTACTCCTCAATATCTACATGCCAGTAAATCATTGAATCTCTCTAGTTTACTCATTTGTAAAATGAGAGATTTTCCTGAAACGCAAACATTTGAAAGAGTATTGCGACAGGAATTATTTACCTGCTTTAAAATCTTGGGTCTGTTATGAACCATCTCCATGATGTTAGGTGTGCCTCTAACCCTACTAAAGCCTCAGTTTCCTCAACTCTAAAACAATGTGGGAAGGGAGGACTAAGAGATTTTTGGAGATTTATTTCAGATCTCATGGTATTAAAATATATCTTCATAATTTTCAGATAACTTAATCACCCACATGCATTCATTATGCTCTTACTCTCTGCCAGGTACTGTGCTAAGCTCTGCAGATACAAAGACAAAAGCAGTTTCTTCTGGCTCCCAAATCTACAAACATGCAAGTCCCTCCCAGCTGGAAACATATGAATCTGCTCTCACAAGGGATGGGGGACTCTGACTCACCCCTAGTGCCTTGGGTTCCCCTTTCAGGAATTTCTGCAGGGATGTTTTTGATTTAAAGAGTTGTACAGGTGTCTGCATTGGATCCTGTGAGAAGGAGATGAAACCTGGCTGAGGATACAATGAAACCGTTCCCTTTGGAGTTTCCTGGGAGTCCATGAGGCCACTGGTGATGCTGTAAGAGAAAAGAAGTTGCATGAAACACAGACTCAGTGTGCCTACTCCCCCCCAAAAAAGCAGGAATGGCAGCCCAAAAAAGTTAATGCTCTCTTGGGTCACACTAAGAGAGGAATGCATGGAATAATGAAGTTGATGGTACAACATTCCTCTGCCTAGGTCAGATCACAACTGGATTATTTTGTTCATTTTGTGGATCCATATTTTAGGAAGGACCTGATCAGCTGGAGAGCATGCAATAGAAGACAACCAGAATGATTACGAACTTAGAGACATTGCCATATAAAGGCTGATTGAAAAAGAAAATGGGTACAGTTACTCTGGAAAGAAGATGTTGAAAGAATAAAATGAGGATGTGGATATGAAAGACCTTGAAAGTTATGCAATGAGATACAAAGACAAAGTGCCATGTCCTTCACAGGGGACACCATTATAGGATACATGCTATGCACATTATCCATACATCCTCTCCAGCTTCATCCTGGGTATGACCAAAGACATATGGACAAGGAAGTTAAGTTCTGTTCATAGATCAGAAAAAGTGAACTGTCCCACATGGGGTTTGAGACTGATTGGTGCTATGTTCATATATGTTCCAAACTAGAAGGGTTCAGCTGTCACTCTGACTCAAGTTCAGAGTTCTACAGAGATTTTAAATGTCATCCCAAAGGTCTTCAAGGGAAATAGGGCTAAAAAGGTAGTCTACTCAACTTTGGGATTTACCTTCCTTCAGATGAAGAAGCCTGGGTTGTAAGGCAGAGGGGTCAGTGAATCTTCCATTTGTCTTTCTCTTTCTAGCCTATAATATGCTACATCCCATATGGATATCTAACAAGACACAAGGGTCTATATAGCAAGGACAATCTTGCCATCTACAAGACACTACATGTCTATGCTCCTATCCCCTCTCTTCACTTATGCTCAGGGATAATAATCAAATCAATTTCACCACTTACTGGTCCTTAAAAGAGCACAGCATCTCATGGGCTCATAGACTCACCAACTCATGACTACTCAATCCTAAGCATTCTTTCCCTGACACCAGTTGCCTATATATCTTGATTCCCCTAGGACAGCTGAGAATGTCTCAATATTTTTTTTTACATTTCCTCCAATATAATATACCTAGAAGAGTGCTAAGCAATTAGAGGCCAGTTAATAATTCTTCTTTTCTAGGTAATGGAGGTTAAGTGACTTGCCCAGGGTCACACAGCTAGTAAGTGTCAAGTGTCTGAGGGCTGGATTTGAACTCAGGTCCTCCTGACTCCAAGGCTGGTGCTCTATCCACTGCATCACCTAGCTGCCCTCAATTAGTAATTTTTTGTTGATTACTTGGTTGATTGAGAGGGAACTAATTGATGCAAACATTTGGGTTATTAATTTTACTTGAAGGTTTCTTTAAGAAACCAAATTTTTCAAATCACTCTATTGTGATCATGAAAGTGATCCCCATCCTGGCCCTATAGCAGAAGTAGGCAAGGCACAGAGCCCATAGATCAGATCTGTTACTCCAAGGGAGAAGTAGAACCGACTCCTCCCAATAACCCCCTTAAAATGACAGGACTCTCTCAGGGAAGTGGGAAGGTCTATGAGGATGAAAATAAATTGAAAGAAACAGGCTTGACTAGCTACTGGGAGCCCATGCTATTCTTGCCTTGACTCCACATAGCCTTTACTAAGGACCTAGGATGAGTTAAGGCCTTGGGGAAAGGGGAAAGAGAAGACAAGCTCCCTATTACCCAAAGATTACCTGTGTCCAGAAAGAATAGATGGACTAAATAAGAGAATTTATTTTAAAAAAAAGAAACCTATGAACTTCCTCTGAAAAGCTTTATAAGAAAGGAGCCCTTTGGGAGACTAGGAGGAGAAAAGAGAGATTCTTGAGTAGCCAGGAAACCAAACTTCATGGTCATTGCAGACCTCAAAATGAGCTTTAAATTAATTAATTAAATCATAAGAGTAGAAAGGTGGGAAGGTGAGGTTTAAGTATGAATTTCTCTGACCTCTGATCTCTAAGGTCCCCTCCCTTCCATTCCTCTTGGGGATTACAAAGGGCTCATGATCTGCACTGCAGGAGTGGTGCTTAAGGGAAAACAGGTCTGACATTAGTGCAAAGAAGGGACTAAGTCTCTGTACCAGGAGAATCATCCCTCAAGATATTTCTTCCTTCCCCAGCATTAATCTCATCTGCACAATGAAATGTGGGGTTGCCTTTCTCCAAAGGAAGGGGAAGATTTCACCAACACCATGACACAACTTATCAGCTCACTGCTATAAACATTTGCCTTTAGTTATACCTGAGCATCAGGCAATGAGTTCTGGACTGAGAAATTCAGGACGGAAGGACTCCCAAGAGACCACTGAATCATGCCTATTGTACCTAATATCCAGGCCAGATCTGGACATTCTGGCTGTCTCTGAGCTAGAATCATATAGGAGGCAGCAGGGGCTGCTCATCCCCTTCAGAGGATCTCAGCCTGGGCAAAATCAGGACTGTAAGGCCCAGTGGGTCTCTCTTCATATCCCCAAAGAACCTTCATCTTCATGCTAGTACAATCAAACCTACTCTGTCTTGTGACTGAAGATATTCATCAGACCCAAAAACTTGAATACTCCTTCCCACTCAAGGCCCCATTGGATCCCTCCCATTCCCATCTTCCCTGGATTTTAACTTCACCTCAAAACAAAGATGAGAATCACCTGGAGTCCCTACCTGTCCAGTCGGCCAGCTTTTCCAAGGTCTCCTGGTCTTCAAGTCTCCCTTCTCACACACTGCCTAGTCAATGGATGGAGGGACACTGAATAGGAAATCTGCCCCTGCACTTTCACTCTGGTTTGTTTGCCTGCTTCCCCTTGACACATTGCCCTTCCCCTTGCTGTTTTCTGGGTCTTAAAGGATATGCTGGGTCTTAAAGGATATCTAACAAGCAGAGTTTCTGAACTCAGAGTTTCTGAATTGTTTCATTTCCAACATAGGAAGTAACTAATAATTCCTCTTTTGTTCTTGGCAAAAAATATCTGTTCTTGTTCTTTTTTTATTTTGATTATGAATTTAACAGTTACAAACCATAACAAAGATTTTAAGACATGAAGAAGAAAAGGGGAAAGGACTATATAGGAAACCCAAAAGAGCTGTCACAGTGGGTTTTTTTGTTTTTGTAAGAAGTATATTATTTATGAGGTTTCATACACATGTGTGAGGGACAAGAGTCAACAAACATACAAGAGATTAGTAATATGTCAGGCACTGTGCTCATAAATGTTTTTACAAAGAAAATTAAACATACCGTTGGGTATAAGAAAATGGATTAAATCTAAAACTGTGTGCTAAACTGGTTCCACCAAAGCAGAAAAATGAATATTCACAGGGAGTTGCCTAATGGGTACTAAGGAAATGAATGATCTGCCCAGGGTTACATAGCCATTACACATCAGAGGCAGGGCTTTTACTCCAAAAACTCCTATGCCAAGACTTTATCCACTGCATTCTATGTAAGAGTATAACTTTAGAAAGCAAAAATCAATTCCTTAAATACCAAGTTTGAAAACCCATACATTTTCAGTTCAGAGGTATGGTCATCTTTCTCCTACTTTTCCCCATCCATTTTCCCCCAACTTTACCTTCTACTGAAATTTGATAAAGGACTTTTTAAAATAATGAAATCATCAAGATTTACTTACACATGCTTATATGTCAGAATATGGGTATTTCTTTCTTTCTTATTCTGGCAGCTAGGTGGTTCAGTGAATAGAGAGTGCTAGACCTGGAGTCAGGAGACTCCATTACCTGAAGTAATTACTGTTGTTTTGTCACTTTTTTCAGTCATATCCTACTCTTTGTGACCTCCAACATCTTCTAATTGTGGTCAATTCTCTGAATGTGAAAATGTATACGGTATTTATGTGGGATGAAGATTCAATCTCCATCTTCACAGGTTTATTGTCAAAATCATTGTTTTTGAGGAGGCAGTAACATCAGCTTTGCTTCTTGAGGCTGCTGTCTCTCTCCTTGTTAATTATCATCATGTTTCAGTTGTTAACCCAACCTTCCACCAGCAGACACCTAGTAGTTGAGCCATAACAGATGGCAGCAGAGAGCATCAGAAGACTCTAAGAATCCTCACCATCGAGAATAAATAGAGAGAAGAAGAGGACAACTGAGTCCAAACTAATGGAAGCCAGGAAAATATGCTGAAGTTCAGGTATTCCCACAGAGAGAGAAGAAAGGCAGAGGAAGATCAGCTCAATGGAGAAAGAAGCTCCCCTGATGGTCGCTGGAGATGTATCTGATGACTCTGTAGTCTATTAGACCACTATTCAATTGTCCTGGTTGTGTATGCTTCCTGATCCAGGCCTTTCCATGAATCTTCCCTAATAACTGGCATGACTTTGATTGTCCCTTTCTACTACTGCTAGTGTGGTAACCTGAAGCAGGGTGTATCCACATTTTCATAAAGGAAATCCTTCGTGTCATTTATCTTGATAGCTGCTGCCGCTGTTTGTCCTTCCTTCTTAAAGAGGACCACGACATCAGGGAGGTGATGCAATGACTTGCAAGTCAATTGGATTTAAGAGAGGGAGGGCATACAAAGTCACCGGCCTCACTTTCACCTCTAGAGCCATCTGGGTCCAGTGGCCAGTTTAATTAAATGTTATTGATTATGAACTGTATCCTCTAATCAGCTGGTAAAGGATACATATCTGTAGGGCCTTGGGAGCTCTGGTTTAGTGGATACTAACACAAGGACCTTCTGCATTTTGAATCTGTGATATCAAGGTGGGGAAGGAGGTATATGTAGGAAGGAGGTGGTACACATAAATGAAAGTTGTACAGGTCTTAGAGCAGCTACTAGACACTCCAAGAGAAAGACTTGCAGAGGATAATCACATTGTCCTGAAAAGATGGTCCACAGTGACCTTCAGTCACACAGTGATTCAAAGGTGGTATCATACATGGGTCAGTCTCAGCAGATTGAATGACAATGTTCTCGGCTCCAGTCATTCCAAAACAGTTCTATATCTTAAAGATAATAAAGGTGTTTTAGAATGATGTCAGTGTGATCTTTAGCCTCTAAGGGGCTATTGTACAGATTTCTTCAGCCTCTCAACAAGTCTCTGCTATCTCTCAACTGAATCTTATCAGCAAGATTTGCTATATGCCTCACTGGTACCATAGCTATGGGTACGAGGGAAGGAATACATTCTTTCCACTGAGGAAGCTGATCTCTCCATTCATACTTAAGGGGGATTCTCCTTCCCATATGCAAAGAGGAAAGGAAAACAGACTCTCTTTTCCCCAGCTATAGCATGGTATAGTATGGAACATGAATATTTTATAGATAAGGAAGGTAAGGCAAACAACAGTTAAATGACTTACCCCAGTATCATACCAGTAGCATTTGAGCCCACATTTTCTAACTCCAGATCCAGCACTCTATTCACTGTGCTAAAGTGCTACAGGCAGGACTTGAATCCAAGTCTTCCTGACTCCCAATTCAGATTTCTGTCAACCACACCATCCTTCCTCTTAGGTGTTATTATACACATATCAGTCTTGCTGCCTTGTGTTTTGCCAGGTTGGACTAATGGCCTCTGAGTCTCTTCTCACCTCCCCCTTCTATATTCTGTGGGAGGCAACCATTGTACTTCAGTTCCACTATATTTGGGAGAACTAACCTACATTTTATTTCCTATCATTATAGCTGGCAAAGCCTGTGTACCTTAGGTACCTTATTATCCAGATATTGAAAATTCAGCTTCATAGAAGAAGAATTATATCTTGAGACATTCCATCACCAGTTCATTTGAAATCTTCTCCCAAGAAAGACTGCAGTCTTCTGAGAAAGTCCATCACGGTATTCTTGGGATGATGATAGAGAAGCCTACACTTGGTGATCTTATTGGCACAGGAGACTGGATAAAGAGGACCCAGTTATGGGCAATTTGGTTAGCCTGCTTCTAGTATGCATAGGCAGCTAAGTGGTGTGGTGGATAGAGTGCCAGATCTGGAGTCAGAAAGACCTGAGTTCAAATCTGGCCTCAGATACTCACTAGCTCTATGGCCCTGAGCAACTCATTTTACCCTGCTGGCTTCAGTTTCCTCATCTGTAAAATGATCTGGAGAAGTAAATGACAAACCACTCCTGTATCTTTGTCAAGACAATCCCAAATAGAGTCACAAAGACTCAAACACGACTGAAATGACCAAACAATAACAATGCATGCAAAATGAAGCTTATTTCAGACTATGCACAATTATTCCAAGATTGTTTCCTGTCCCCATATGTCAAAGCAGAGAAAAGGTTCTGATCAATCTCTAAGGCATTTAGAATTGAGGGTTAGAATTGAGTTAGTATGCTAAAAAAAAAAACCCAATGACTCACTTTTGTTCTATTTCCTGCTTGCCTTCAATTAAGAAGTTAATAACTACTGTAATCATCAGGGCGAAGGAAAAGAGTACCATTGAGTTCTCTCTCTCTCTCTCTCTCTCTCTCTCTCTCTCTCTCTCTCTCTCTCTCTCTCTCCCTTCACCCTTGTAGAAATAAAATTAGGAACTTGCAAGCTTTGAAAAGTGAGGAAAGGTTGTTATCCAGGCTCCACACATTGGCATCCATGACAAAGTTTTCACGAAGATAATTTAGTGCTTCAGAGAAGCTCCTGGGGCAACCCATGAGAGCCAGCCCAGCAATGAATCAGACCAGAGAGTAAGGCACCAGTTTCTGCAAGCAAGGGAGCAATCTCATCCATCATCTTTGCCTTATCTGGAAGTGGACTTGGGGAGTCAAATGCTTTCGGTTGGAGCCCACTCTTTCCAGGGACTGAAGTGATATGGGAAGAGTGTGCCTTTGGTTCAGAGGGATGAATTTATACTTCTTTTCCTATATAGTTTTTCATTAAATGTCTTATCAATGTTAATTGGTTTAGGGATACTAGGGTGCTCATCACTAGATGAATCAATGATATAATGAAGATATCAGCAGGAATAGCTCAGCATGGTGCCTTGCACTTAACAAATGTTTATTAATTGCTTGATAGATTGAATAGAGTTCTAGACAAAAACCTCAGAAAGATATTTTAAACTTTCCAGGATACCCTTATAACCCTGAGATGGAAATCTAGGCAAACTAACATTCTGGGAAACTGGATCATCAGTGACACTGGGAGCTGGGAAAAGGATACTGGGAGTTAATAAGGACTATAATATGCTTAGGTGGATACAGAATTGATTGAATGACCATGCACAAGGACTTTTGATTGATGAATCAATGTTATTCTGTATGGAGGTGTCTCAAAATATTCCAGGGAGCTTTCAGCATCCTATGCTGTTCAAAATATTCACAAGTGACTTAGAGGAATGAATCTGAGAACCCATTCCAGATTCTGTGCCACACTGATGGTCATCTTTGAATTATTCACAAGTTTGACAAACACATGCCATCTAAAACACATTTCTATTATGGAGAAAAGGAGGTATTTCATCAGAATTGTAAAAAAGTGAATGAATATTACCAACATCAACAAACTGAGATGCCTGAAGTGCATTTCTGACCATGTCATTCCTCTGCTAGGAGGAGAAGAAGAAAGGAAGGAAAGGATAAAGGAAGGAAAGAAAAAGGAAGGAAGGAAGAAAAAGAAATAAATGGAGAGAGAGAAAGAAAGAAAAGAGAAAAAAGAATGAGAAAGAAAGAGAGAGAGAGAAAAAGAAAGAAAGGAAGGAAGAAAGGAAGGAAGAAAGAAAGAAAGAAAGAAAGAAAGAAAGAGCTTCATTGCTTTCAGGGTAAAATTAACTCTGATTTTTAAGACCCTTCATAATGTGACTCTAACTTCTATGTGATTTACTTAACACTTCTCTCCTTCACATGCTCTTCATTTCAACATAATTTGGTAACTTCATGCTCCCCACAATGTAATCATTGGCTGCTGTAGTCTACTTGTTGGGGATGAAGTAGAGGAGATCCTTGTTGAAGAACAGACTGGGTGAATTTCAACTAAATTTCTATGAGACCAAATTATCACTAATTCAGGTTACAATGAGAGTATGTATGTCAGAGTAAATAGTCTCAGAACCAGGAAGGCTTGCGTGCAAGTCTAGACTCTAATATATACTGACAGGCCAGATAGCCTTTCAGTGGTTTAGTCAATTCTCAAAGATTGTAAGTTGCAGAGAAGGGACAAATTTGCATTGTTAGGAGTTCCCTCACCCATGTGGTTTCCTACACCAATGAAATAACATACCTTATACATAATTTTTTTCAAACAATTGGTTGCCATTCAGACTGGTAATTTATTCATTTATTTATTTATTTGTATGTATGTATGTATTAAATTTTTAGTCTACTGAAATTACAGCTGGACTGATCCGGTTCTTTAAAATTCTCTAGAGTTACAACAGTTAGGCACTGGCCCTAACAGCCTTGAAAGGTGATAGTAACTCAACTCCCATAATGTCCCTTCAATTCCTTTTTCCACATGCAGAAGATCCTTCAGGAAAACTGGATACAGCTTCCTGAGATGGAGGACGGACCACCACGAAGACATGGTGATGTTTTTCCTTAAGTGTCAATGCCAATCTTTTCTTCGAGACTTGGTTTCTGTTCTCAGGCTCCAGCATAGAAGGAGACTCTCCTACCCTTCACAAGGAATTTGAATTGTAAGCTTTTATAATTTGCATTCTGGAAAGGAGAGAGATAAAGTCACCTGTCCCAGAATGATCATCATGGTAAGGTTCCATCAAAGATAGTTGATTGCACAATAAAGAGTCATTTTCCCATACCACTCTTATCTAATAAATGCTCAGTGCAGAGTCCAGGACTATAGCCAGCTTTAGAAATTTCTAAATGAAGAACAATAAGGGAAATAACTTCATGGCATCCTTCTTCCTCCTAACATATGCTTCAAAGATTACAACTTGTATTGGTCAAAGTGACTGCATTTTTCATAACTCAGAAAAAAGAAATATTCAGCACAATCAACACAAGACTTGCATGATTTACTAGAAATAATAGGAAAAAAAGAAAAACTAGATGTTAACCCAAACAGCAAGTTCTGGCTCACAAGGAGCATTTCGGAGTTATCATTAGGACTAGTTGTTTAATATCTCAGTATAATTCACTGGGACTGAGGCTTCCAAGCCATCAGAATACTGCTCAGCAGAGGGCATCCCAGCCACCACAGAAGAATCAGGAAGAGAGAAAACCACCTGTAATATGAGGCCAAACAAAAAAAGAAAAGAAAATTGTTCATTACCCTTAATGATCACCTTCCATCTCCTCCCTCATCATCATCATCATCAACACCATCATCATCTTTTAACACTAATCAAAAATCATTTGTAAAGCTTTAGATGGTAGACACTAAACTACTTGGCCATACAATAACCAAAAATAAAGGTCAAGGGGCTTCATTCAAATGGGGAAAGAACGTGCCTATAAATAGGAACATAGAAGGTACAAACTGAGAAGATGGAAGGAACCTTGGAGAAGTCTATAAGAGACCTCAGCCTGGGAAGACCTCATAGAGAAACTGGCACAGAAATGGAGCCTGGATGTCATGGATTCTAAAAGGCAGAAGTGAGGAGAGAAAACTTTCTAGATGTGGAAGAACAGCCAGTACAAAAGCCCAGAGACAGGGGGTGGAACATGAGTGCAGGAAACCAAGTAGGTTAGAATAGCTATATCCTAGTGTGAGTGGAGGAGACCAAAGTATAAGAAGACTGGAAAGGTGACAAGGGACCAAGTTATAAAGATCTTGAAATGTCAAAAATTACCTTGTATTTGATACTACAGGTAATAAAGAGTATCAAAGTTTATTGAATGGGGGGAGGGTTACTACGGTCAGACCATTACTTTGGTAGTTGATTAGGAGATCGATTGGAGTAGAGAGAGATGAGGCAGGGAGGCTAATTACAGGCTAGTACAATAATAGTTCAGATGATAAGTGATGAAGAACAAAAATAAAAGATTGCTGTGTAAGTAGAAAGAAGGGACATACATACATACATACATGCACACGCACACACACACACACACACACACATATATATATATATATATATATATATATATATATGTGGAGAGAATCTATATCTACAAATCTGTAGATATACCTCAATCTATACAAAGATCTGTAGATATAGATATACATTAGATACATCACATCATATATACAAAATTATATATATACATATATATATATATATACGCCACTATATGTGTGCCTATACCACATTTTATGTGTGTGCATGTGTGTGTGTGTGTGTGTGTGTGATGGCTGTGGATGTAAAATATGAAGATTGAGCAGCTAATTGCAAATACTAGATGATTGAGAGTAAGGAGAAAAAGATGTCATAGAGATTGTGACCCTTGATGATTGGGAGGATGATGGCACCTTTAACAGTTCTAGAAATGTTTAAAAAGGGATGTTTTGGGATGTTTGATCTGAGGAGCCAACTCTATTTCACTAGACTTCTGATGGGCAATTGACATTGAGAGACTAAGGCTTATGAGAGAAAACAGAGCTTGATTCATAGAATCTACATGGAGAAATTGAACCCATTGCAGTTGATAAGATCAACAATTAAGACTGAAAACAGAAAATAGTAGAAATTCCAGTAAAGAGTTGTGAAGGTGCTAGAGTCTGCTCTCTAAAGCCCATTGTTAAAAGTTTAATTTAAGCACTTACACCTCAAAAATCGGGACTTGATGCATTTTCTTGTTGATTGTCTATACTTAAATGAATGAGAAAATAATTATCATGATAAAATTTTAAAGTGCATAAAGTATACATTTTTAGAGAACCAGTGGTTAAACGTTTACCAGGAAAACACTGGGGTAAACCTGTGATTAGTGGGCATGGCATGGATAAAGATTTACGCAGTAGACTAAAAACGAATGGGCAAACAAGAATAGAACAAAGAGAGAGAATTTTAATTAACCAGGAAAGGAGAAAACATCCAGCAGGGAGTGTCTCCAAGTGTCCAAAGCTACTGAGAGGTCTAGAAAGATAGAGTTGGATAAGAAGGTATTGCCAAATTTGGACAGAGTGGTTTCAGGAGAATGATGAGATTGGAAATCAGAGTACAGAATGTTCAAAAGAAACTGAAAAGAGATGAAGTGAAGGCATGGAGTACTGATCAGAGGTATCAAATATAAGACCTACATGTGGCCCACAACATGAACTCACGTCATTAGGCTCACAAGAGTTTGCTTTACACCCCAAGATTGTGAAAAAGATGGTAATGCAGAATTCTAGCACAGTGAGGATCAGTATCAAAGACAGGAGCCCCTGTGGAAATCATTGTAAAAATCGGTTCAACCAGCAAATCAAAAGGATGGTTTTCCAATCCTGACTTAAGCCTGCTTTTTCCATTGGAGAAGCACTTATCTAGCCCCATGTAGTTCTGGATTGGTTAAAGCTTGAAAGCTGATGGACTGTCCTAGCCTGAGACCTAGGTCCTGGCCTGACCAGGACACTCATTCTCTGACAATTATATTGTTTTCTCTCTCCCATGCCTGCAATGATCTCCCTGATTGTCTCTACCTACTGACTTCCTTTAATTCAAACTAAAATCCAGTCTTCTAGAGTAAGCCTTTCCTAATCCTTCTCTTCATCCCAGTGCCTTCTCTCTCTTAATTATTTCCTATTTATCCTGTATATAGTTTGTTTGTATATTTTGGATGCTTGCTGTCTCCTAGATTGTAAACAACTTAAGGGTAGGGATATTTTTTGTATCTCCATTACTTAACACAGTGACTGCCACATAGTAAACACTTATTAAATATATACTGACTAAAATGGCCTTGGCAAATATATCCAAACAGGACCAGTTTGCCTCTTCTCCTAGGGCTCATCATATTGGTGCCAGACTAGCATATTCACCCAATCAGCTTTAGACCTACTACACTTTAAAATTCCTGAAGTCAAGTTATATACCAACTTCAGTCTAATCAGTAAAATGGATTTAAAGGCATGAGCCAACATGCCCCAGGGTCACACTAAAGGAAGGCTTATTGAGTGATATAGCTTCTCTTAAAAGGAAAAGGATTAGACCCATCTCAGTGTCCTTCGAGAAAAAGCGGAAATGGTATCACAAATTCCTTGTGGATTTTCCTTCAGCTACAATGGAAAGGGACCCTGAAATAATGAACTTGTTAGGAAATAAAAAACATCACAAATAAATGTTAAGTTTCAACCATATTGTCACCTTGTTGCTGTTGTAAATTACCAACTATTCAGCTAATACACAAGATACTGGTCTAGACTCTTCACCCTTCCTCCCACATCCCTAAATCCCTAATTGTGATGGTAAGCAACAAGCCCTGGGTTTGAAGTCTGCTTCTGATAATTATATGCAGTTTAAAGCTGAGAAAGTCATTTAAACTCCCTGAAACTCAGTTTCTCCATTTATAATATGGAGATAGTAGTAGCACATTACTCACAGGGCTGTTGCAAAGCTCAATTGATTCACAACTTTGAAGCACTATTTTTATCCTCATTCTTAATGTTACCATTAGGTATCATTCACCTGAACATCATAGATTGCTACCTATCCTTGATTTTTCATCCATTGTAATTGTTTTTCCATTTCTTTCCCTAAGTCCTCCATGGGAAATTAGCCTAAAAGATCAGAAATTTTCCTGAGGTTCTTCCAATCTTTTATAAATTATACAGATGCAACCCTCAGGCTGTTTCCCATATTCTTGCTCTAAGACCAGCCTATCTCCCTTTATGTTGAAAATGTATCCATCAGGATTCATTTTATTTTATCTTTCCTAGACTTGGTTGTTCACCTTCATTCTCAGACAGGATCAAAAACATCACTAGACTGGGGTCAAGGTACAGTGTGTCTGAGTGTGGCTGATCAGACCAAAATCAGACCAAGTTTAGAAGTCTCTTCCATAGGTCAGACTCCATCTAGACCAACATAATATCATAATTAGGAGGAGTCTTAGATAGTATCAAGTCTGCCTTGCTTTTACAAAAGGAAGAAATTGAGGCTCAGAAATGGAAAAATCACTCACTTAAAACAAGCTAGGTGGTATAGTAGATAGGATTGTTGTACCTGGAGTTAGGAAGATCTGAACTCAAATCTAGCCTCACTCACTATCTGTAACCTCTCTCAGTCTCAGTTTCCTTATCTGAAAAACAGGAATAATAATAAAACATCTACCTTCCAAAACAAAAAGTTTCCAAAAAAAAAGCCTTAAGGTACTATATATATATATGCTATTTTTATCATAAAAATAATTAACTACAATTATTAATATTACTAACAAATTCTAGGTATTGTCACTATATTTTATGTTTGTAATGATAAGACTAGGTAATATATATATATGTATGTGTGTGTGCATATTTTGCAAGGTACTTTATATTGTTTCATTTTATCCTCCTAAAAATCTGGAAGTTGGCTGCTGCTGCTGTTGTCGTTGACACAAGGAATCAGTGACAAAATGTGACTCTGACTCAGAGATTCTTGTCTCTGGTCCCAGAGCTCTTTGCATTCCATCACTTTGTATATTACTCTGCCTTTCTTAGCATTTGGTAAGGATCTCACCCTTGTGCAGTGACCACAGAAACCACATATCCTTTTTCATAAAACCTGTGGTGTATAGATAAGCATTACCTAAGTTGTTGACTCTCAGATTATGAGAGGGTACAGCAAAGTTCATTAGTCTTGTCTCATGGAACTGAGTGCTTTATAAATCATAAAATTACTACAAATGTGAATTTTTCATTCATACCAGTATGTATTCATTCAGCAAGTATTTGCTCCATGCCAAGCATTGCTCTATGGACTGGTGTTACAGACTTACATGTTACAGTGTTTGTCTTCAAGGAACTTAAATTCTATTAAAGGGAAAAATCAACATGAATAGAGAAAAAAAATCCAAAATGTTAATAGTTGGGAGTAAATATAGACGCACCTCCCCAGAAAGGGTAGCCTGTGTAGACAGTCATGAAAAATGCACTTCTGGGGAAATCAGAAACATGTTGTAATAAGCCTAAAAATATCCCTAAAGCAAAGATCATACTCCCATTTAGGATCTGGAGAGCCTGTAGGGAAAAGAAAGACAGATTAAAGAGACTGATTTAGTTTTTGTTTTTTAACTCAAGAAGAGGATGGTTACAATTAAGGAACCACAGTGAATTACACAAGATTTCTCCTTCCTTGCCATCCTATTCCTTGCACTACAAGGAAATTAACCTGGTCATATCCCACCTCTATCTAGATGAAACTATAATTAATGACATCATATGGGTACCCAAGCCCTGACTCTCAAATGTATCCAGAAAGGGAGGATATCTGGAACAGATGAGGTTTACAGAGATGGGGAACATGCAGCCTCAAGGCCACATATAGCCTTCTAAGTCCTTGGATGTGGCCTTTTGACTTAGTCCAAGTTTCACAGAACAAATCATCTTATTAAAAGAATTTGCTCTGTGAAGCTTGGATTCAATTAAAAAGTCGCACTTGAGGACCTAGAGGGTCACATATGACCTTGAGGTCACAGGTTCCTCACCCCAGAAAAGTCCAAATACCATTACAGGGTATGAGATGAGGGATTCAGAATAAAGGCAAAGGCTTATAAGACCTAGAGTGAGGAGGGACCTTGGAAATCATCTCATCCAACTCTCTCATTTTACAGATAAGAAAGAAAATTCTAGATGGAAGAAGTGAATTACTTGAGGTGGGAGATCCAGGATTCAGAATCAGTTCCCCTAACTCTGAATCCAGTTGCTTTTCCATATCATACATTGGATTTAGACACAAGATTCTCTTTGGAGTCATAGACCCCTTTGGCATTCTACTGAAGCCTTATGGAGCCCTTGTAGAACAGTGTTTTTAAATGCATAAAGTCCATAAGATTACAAAGGAAGTCATCTATTGAAATGGTTACAAAAATTCCTTTAAAACTTAGGAATTCCAGTTTAGGCTCTCAAAAATTAGAAATGACATCTTTCCCCTCTCTTCCAAATTGAAGGAGAAGAAACACTAGTATATGATAATGAGCTCTGATGCCTAACCTGTTTTCTGGAATTAATGTGAGGAACAAAATGAGAAGGACATTTGAAAACATCTCCTAAAAGTGTTTAGAATAGCAGGATCGCTGATTTAAAATTTGAAATGACTTTTTAAATTATCAGCCACAAGCTTCTCATTTTATAGATGAGACAAAAGCCCAGAGAAATGAAATTACTTGCCCAAATTAAAAGAGCATGGATTCAAACCCAGGTCTTCTGAGTCTAAAGTTTTTTGATATACCATCATATGCTTACATAGATTTTTGCATAAGGTCAGGGGTTCCTAAGCTAAAGTCTGGGAATTTTTATTCCTTTCTATATTTTGTTTGCTTTCCTTTTAAATCTGTTGAATTTGATTTTATGCATTCAAAAATATTGTTCTGATCAGAGGTTGCCAAAGGAGTCCAGGAAACAAAACAGATTAGAAAGCCTTTCTCTAAGATATGTGAGCACTCTGCCTTTTCTTTCAATTTGCTAAGCCCAAATCACATGCCATTACAACTGAGCAGAGCCACTAAGATGGAGAGTTAAAGTTAGGCAAGTCTATATCTCCAGGCCTATCTACATAAACTGGATGTTCTCCCTTAACTCTCTTTGGAAGCAGAGGCTGTCATACCCCAAGGACCTTTGGATTTCCTTTGAGCATCTTCAGAGATTCATCCAAAGACTTATAGGAGGATCTAGCTGACTCATGCTGTTCCAGCTGCATGATGTAAGTACCGATGGTTGGGGTAGTCACATATTGTGGACACTTTCCAGTGTGCTGTGCCATTGCCTGGAAGATAAAATGATATGGAACTTTCCCACTGCATTCCTCTCTCTCAACATAAGGACAGTGAATGCAGATGATTCTAAGCATCCAAGTGAATCAGTTCTTCTCAGGTGGAATGTTACACATTAGAGAAGGTCACCCAGTAATCAATTCAACTTGAATACTGATATGTTCTTTTATAATAAAATTGCTATAGCCTGGAGTAGATGTTAAATTAGTCCTAATGAACTGAAATGAGCAAACCATTTACTAAAATGGCAAGAAAATTGCATGCTCTCTCTCTTTCTTCTTCTCTCTCTTTCTCCCACTCCTGCTCATATATGTATATGCATACATTCATACACACACACACATATATATACATACGCATATATATACACACATATAAAAGGGCTATAAGCATTAATGTACACATGTATAACATAGTCTCTATAGATAATTTTTCCATTGTTGAACTAAAATGTAGTCATTTTTATACAACTATTTCTGTATAGATATCTGCGTACATTGTCATATGGATATAGAACTGGGGAAAAGGCAAATCTTCTATTCTGAAAAGTGATCTATGCTGGAAAATGAACTTTGCATCAAACCAGTGTTATAATTTGTGTTTTAATAGAGAATACCTCAATATACTCTTGGAGACAGATTGAGAGGTGATCTCCACCGCCAAGCTAAATCTGTAGCCCATCATCTCAAAATGGGTCGTATTTAATCATGAGAATTTCTCCTTTCCTAATGAGAAAACAGAACTGATTATGCAACAAGCTAACAAAAGGACAACCCAAGTCCTTCACTGGTTGCCATGATCGGGATAAATAAATAAATAAATAATCCTTAAGGAAGTTATTGATGCATTAGGTCAATCTTGTCTGGAAAAGACCAAGCACAAGAATTCCCCAGGCACACCTAAATGGGTTGTGGTCTGTACTGATGGAGAATTCTAAATCACAGATTTAGGAGATCAAAATCACAGGTTCTCAAGTGCAACTTTCTCATTTTATGAATTAAGAAATTGAGGCCCCAGAAAGCTTAAATGACTTGACCAAATAAACATAGTTAGAATTTGATATAAGGTTTGAAGCCAGGCCTTCTTGATTCCTAGTTCAAGACCATATTACAAAGGAGATAATATTTATAAAGTGCTTAGCATAGTGCCTGGCACATAGTAGGTACTACATAAATATCTCTCTAATACATAAGTAGATGTGCCTGTATGCCATGGTGTGAATTTGTCATATTTTTATATATTTACATTATCAGAGAATCTTGGATTTGGTGCTGGAAGGGACATTAGAGAACATCTAGTCCAAATACTCACTTTACAGATGAGGAAACTACATTTCAGGAAAGTCAAATGACTTGTCCTGAATTATACAGATGGACAGCATCCTTTGTCTTGAAATCCAGCACACTTTTCAGTGTTCTACACAACTTCCCTTATTATATTAATAATGCTTCTCACTAGAGCATATAAATCTTTCTTTTCCAAGAATGTTAACAGTAGTTTACCAATAGACATCTTACTAGAGAGGCAGGCAGGCAGACACTAAAAAAGAAGGATTTGGGAGAGCCACCTGGAGGTGATGTTGACAGACGTCCGCTGTGTTCAACCCCTGCGTCTCCTGGATGTCTGTTCCAGGTGGAGGAAAATTATTCCTACGGTGACTGCTTCATGCAAAATATTGCCTCGTCACCTTCTTGAAGGGCTTACTTAATCCTTGGTTTGGGCAAGAAAGATGTTGTGTTGTGAAACTTGTCCAAATAGCTTCTGTCTTCCCTCTTAGTCAAGGCAACCCCATTATGTAGGAAGTGATATGAAAATCTTATGAAACTAAAGTAGAATATGTTCAATTTTGGGTTTTCAAGGTCAGTTCCATACATTAATTGGGTCAAAGCTACACATGAAAAGTCCCGACTTGGGCTCTCCTTCTTGATCCTCAGTAATTAACTAGAACCTTCTCTCACAAAGGTGATGAGCATCTTTTGTGGGGGGAGGAAGGGCAGAAAAGTCTACAACAGGCATTTATTAAGTGCTATGTTCCAGACACTGTGCTAAGTACTGAGAATACAAACATAAGCAGGAAAACAACCCCTGTCCTCAAGTCGCTTACGTCCTACTGGAACAGACAACCCCAGAGAATGGGTCAGAGTTGTCTCTGTTTAAACAAAGCTCTATAGAAATGTTTTCATTATTATTATAATGGGCATATGTATGACTCACAAAGACCTCTCCTCACAGTAGTGCTATCAGTTGTGTTAGTTCTGTTTTAAGCATCAGCTTTAACCTTTCCATTTATGAAACAGAGCAGTCAAGGGACTTTCCTCCATCACACAAGCTCCTGTTTGAATTATGAGTCTTAATGAAGATTTGGGCAGAGGAGAGAGTTGCTTTAATGATAACGAGTACCATGGGGGGAAAGGGTCTAGGTTAACTTTTAAGGATGTCAGTGTTTTTGAATTAAGGTGGCATGTTAGCTGGGACTTGAAGGAGCCACAGAGATGAGGAAGGAACGCAATCCTGTGTGGAGGACAGCCAGTGAAAACGTTTGGAGACAGAGATACAGTGTCCTGTTCAGGCAACAACAAGGAAGTCAATATTCCTGGATCACAGAGTCCTTGGACTGGTGGAATATGGATGGTGTAAGAAGACAGGAAAGTTGGAGAGGGAAAATAGGACTGTTAGATACATACCTCAGGGCACAGGCAACCTAATATAGCTATGGCAGAGAGGATGACATAATGTGGATACCAGTACTGGGTAGGGAATCAGGAAACAATTCCTCTGGGAGAATATGGAAGGATTTTAGCGAGCAGGCTTTGCCACAGAGAGGCTTGATGGAACAGGAGAAATCCATCCATCCCTCCATCCATCCATCCATCCCTCTCAGAGAATTAGTTCTACAAAATCATTTGCATGCTACCTATACCCATTAGAAACATGAACTCCATAGGGGAATGTTTTTGTCTTTATATCCTTGGCACATAGTAAAATAGATGATATATACTAGATGTTGAATAAATACTTATTGATGAAGACAAAGATTTTCTACTCTTTGCTCTTCATTTGTTTATTTACCAGAGTAGACGTCTTCCACCTTACAAGAATTTATTATAGTAACTGGTGTATGCAATACAAAAACAGCATGTGATAGTTATTGATCTTAATGCTCTTCTATTCTTGTCCAGGTGATACCAGGTATATATGAATAATATACATAATGATGACAATTAAATACAATAAATACAATTTAAGCAAAGCGGACACAAGCAGTTGAGAGCAGGCTGAAGAAACATCAGAGGAGTTTTTGAGATATAAAGCAGTTACATATAAAGATAATACCAGTGAACTGAGTGTTGAAAGGTATAGGTGATTCTCAGAGATAGAGATGGTGAATATATTCCAGAAATGGGAGACTGCCAAGTATAAATGATCTTGCAATGATACCCATGTTAAAGAGTCTCAAACTTCTCAGTAGTTAAGAGTCACCATAATTAATGCTGATATATCTTTGGCAGGATGTATTTTTATCTTTTAAGGCTCTGTGCTGTTACTTAAATAAGAAGAAATGAAATTCTGGACTTGAAAACACAGATCTTTTCATGCAAGCCTGATATCCTCTTTCACTGCTCTGTGGATCTTCCTCAGAAGACATCAGGGAATACTGTGGTGATACTGTCCTGTAAGGGGAGGGGGAAGAAGTTTACTAAATCGTAAGCCATTTACTATGACAATCTAATGAGGAAGGACATAAAGGAAAAAATAAAATAGGTCTTGTCCTAGTGGAGTTTGCATTTAGTGGGGGAAGCAACTTACCCTTGCATAATAGAAATTGATGAAGGAAAGCAGAGGAGTTGTGAATCCCAAAAGTCATTTTGGAATTGATATTTTTGCCAAGTTTTTAAAATAAGATTCTGAAAAGTGAAACAGAAGAAAGAGTATTCTGACCATAGGAGACAGTCTGTGCAAAGGCAGGGAAATGGGAGGTGGAGTGTGTTGTTGAGGATGAGTAGGAAGGGTAATTTGGTTGGAGTACAGAATGCAAGTGGAATAATGGAGAGTATGGTTTTAAATGTCAGTTAAGGTGAAGTGCTTTCACTGCTAAATGTATTGCATTATTTTAGATACAGTTCATGTCCTAGGAAGAATGAGATGGTCCTTCAGCCTCTTTCACCTCTTCACCAAGCCCAGGTATTTTCCCCCTTAGAATTTTGAGAAGGATGTCTCACATACAATTGAAGTAATTCAAGCAAAATGCAACTTCCTTGAGAGCATTGTCCTCTAAAGGTATTTGGAGGAGGGCAAGGGGAAGTTTTTAAATCCCAGAAACAGAGTGTTTACACATATGTGATTAATAAACACATACTGACTTGCCCTAACTTTACAAGTAAGGAAGCTATGTTGGGGAGAAGAGTGAATCTCAGTATTACATGGGTAATCAAGTAGCATGGTCATGCTTGAAACACAGGTTTCAAGATGCAAGTCCACCATCTTGGCTCTCCTCTATAGTCTCAATTCTAATAAAGGGCTTCTATCAATACCGACTAAAAGGCAAAGGAAAAATAAGCCAAGATCACTGTTCAGGTGGTAGGATTTAAAGAGAATAATATTAAGATGAATGGTAACATGTCAAGTCTGAAACTTACCTATCTACTGAACATGATACATAGAACTCGGTCCTTGAATGAAAATATTCTCTCCCATACGATGTTGGGGTATAGTAGACAACAGTTTTGAAAATGAGTTTAGTTGCATAAACCTTTTTAGGTAGAGAGAAAGAATTTCAATAAGAGTTTCAAAACCACATCCCCTTCTGCCCTTACTTCTGTCTTTCTCTGTTGAGCATCCCTTCTGTCTTCCTAATCTTCAATCTCTTTATATATTGGCTGAGCTGATATTGACAAAGAAGTCTAGCTCTTGCTCAGCTTTAAGAAGATTTTACTTGATGCTAGCATCCCCTCAGGCTAAATTTCTAGTGTTTTCCTTTTCACAGATATTCTACTGGACAAAGCTTCTTATCCTCATTATCGTCTTATCTTCCTCAATTTCTTATACCATGAAATTTGGTTTTTGCCCTTCCTACTCAACTGAAACTATGATTTCCAAAGTTACCCATGATGTGTATATGGATAAATGACTGGCCTCTCCCAAGGACTCTTTTTTCTTCCATTCTGTAGTAGGGGAGTCAGCTGACCAACCCCTACTCCAAGACTCTATTTTTCCAAACTGGGTCCTCATGATCTTGCCTGTGCCTAGTTCTCTTTTAATGTGGCTATCCATACTTTCACAATCTTCTTTGACAGATCATCATCCTTGTCCCAGATACTACAGATGGTTGCAGGGATAGGTAGGTGGTTCAGTGGATAGAGCACCAGTGCAGGAGTCAGGAGAACCTGAGTTCAAATCTCACATCAGACACTTGACACTCACTGGCTGTATGACCTTGGGCAACTCACTTAACCCCAATTGCCTCATCCTGGGTCATCTCCAGTCATCCTGATGAATATCTGGTCACTGGATTCAGATGGCTCTGGAAGAGAAGTGAGGCTGGTGACCTGCACAGCCCTCACTCACTCAAAACAAAGTCAAGTGCAAGTCATGTCATTATTTCTCTGAAGGCATGGCCTTCTTCAACAATGAAGGATGAACATACACATAGGTGCAAAATCCAGGGTTCTCTGCTTGGCTTTCTTTATTCCCTCTATCATGATATAAACTTTTGTGGATTCAACTTTCTATAGGTTGATGACATCTAGGCCCATAAATCTAGTCCAACTGTCTCTGCTAAGCCCTATTCCAACAATTCTATTGGCCATTGTTATATTGAATTCAAAATATCCAAAAAAGAGTATATTATCTATCTCCATCCCAACAAAGTACTCACATTTTGCTATGTTCCTATGGTGGAGTGAACCACCATCATCCTTCTAGGCAGTCCAATCAACCAACTTGCAATAATCTGTGGCTCTCCCTCATCACTAATTATCACATCTCCTCAATTTTTTCTTAGAAATATCTTGTACCTGTCCCATTAATTCCTCTCACACAACTATCATATTAGTAGAGACTCTTATCTATTGCCTGAATTACTATAGGAATATCCTCCAGTCTTTCCCTTTTCTGATGCATCTTCCTAACAGCTACAAAATTGATATTCTTAAAGCACAGGTGCTACCATGTCTAGTTTCTAGTCTAGAAGTTCCAGTGAGTCCTTCCAACCTCCAGGATTAAATATCAGCTCTTCTGTCTGCCATTTAAAGACCTTTGCAGTCTAACTTCAACTTACCCTTTCCACACTTATAACATGATTACATGAAATAGTACTTAAAGTGCTTAGTGCAATACCTGGTACATTTGTTGCCGTTCAGTCATTTCAATCAAAACTGAATCTATTTAGGATTTTCTAGGTAAAGATACCAGAATGGTTTGCCATTTCCTTCTCCAGTTCATTTTCCAGATGAGGAAACTGAGGCAATGATCCTGGGTCACCCAGGTAGTCAGATTGGAAGACAGGAACATGTCTTCCAGTTTCTAAGCCGAGTGCTCCATCCATTTCATCATTTAGCTGACAATTGGAACATAGTAGGTGTTTAATAAATGCTTGTTAGGTTCTCCCTTGTATCCTTCATGTTCATTAGTTCTTCCAAATTGGCCTATTTGCTGCTTCACATAAATTGCATTCCATTGCCAATTTCCATGTTTGTACCTGGGTTGTCCCCAAAGTCCAGAAAATTCTCTCTATTCTCACATCTGTTTCAGAGAGTCTTCAGGTTCCTTTCAAGTGCAGTTCAAGTGTTCTCATTTTATTCCCAGTCCCCTTTATCTCAAGTACAATATCTAAAATACAGTGGCCACTTAATGAATGCATTTACAAGTTGAGATTGCCCAAGAAGTAAATCTCATAATTCATAGGGTAAAGTAAGGCAATGAAGGTCAGCCTCCTCATCTAGAAGCAATCATGGGAAAAATTAGTACTTCCACATCTAAGACTCAATATAGTGGAAATATTCTTTATAAGCAAAACAATGCACAGTCATTTAGTCATTCTGATTCAACTAGAATCTCTAGTGGTAGAAACAGTCTGCCTAGGACTGCGTGGTTAAAAGTTTGAAACCATAAGTCTAGGTCTGATAAAGGGAAAACAATGTTGAGTAACTCAGAGAGAGGCTGTTAAAAGTAAGCAATAAGCATGAGCTCATATTTCTTCACCTGGAGCTTTCTAATTAAAGTGTTTTCTAGACATCATCTCTTAAGGACCTGATAACAATTATGGAAGACTCCTCTTTGTGATGGGTCCTCACTCAAGTTTCCTTTAGCAGGGATGGCTCTGATTCAGGAACACCATAATTTGACTCATAAGGTCTGAGATGACAGTCAAGGGTAAGTCCGGACAGGTACCGTTCTCCTTTGGGACACTTGACATTGGTGGAGATTCTGGGGTTACTCAGGGTATATTGTTGAAGCTAGATGACGTTAATAATGATTGTACTATAGCCCAAGTCTCAGATCTCTAAGGAAACCTACCTAAGCCTAGTCTACAAAGAGAAAAACTTTCTGGGCTAATGGGACCCATCCCTTTGGTCATGAAGAACCTCCCTATCCTACAGCAATGGATGTTGGGGCTTAAGTTGATGATGGTGCCACTAGTTCTTTGGCACATCCCTGGACCCTCAGACCAGCACTGGCATATAAGAAATTTAATTTCTTTTTCTCTCTGGGAAATATTCTAGGAGTCAAGAAAGACCTGTGGTCAACTAGCCATGACAACATTATTAATTGATTGTAGCAGTCACCTTACTTACCTCTGTATATATTCCACACTCTCTCACAGAGTACTGGAACTCAAACACATCAGCTACCACGTTATTTACTGAACAGCCATCTCCCAATATCACGTCATTAGAATTTATCCATATACCATCATTAAACAGATTTCTCCTCACTGATACCAGCAGGTCGAGAAGGGTGCATTTTGATGTCACTGCAGAGAGACCAAAATATGATTTCATATAGTCTAAATGCAACAAATGTCCCCAAAGACATGGTTGAAGATTGTGAAATAACTTTGTTTTGCACAGTAAAGAAAAATGTAACTAAAGACTGATCCACAAAACAAAATGAGTTCATATTTTTGTACGGTTTGCATGTTTACAACGTTTCTTATCTACAATATTCTATTTGACAACAACAAACCTATAAGGAAAATGAAATTACCTGTAAGGGAATTGCCAACCCCCAGCCTCTTGGATGGCATTCACTGGTCACGACTTAGGTGAACTGAGGGGAGACTGGTAAGGCATAAACAAGATGGCGCTGGGAGGAAGGGTTCTGCCCCTGTTTTGCTCAAGGCTATTTTCCCAGGCTTTTCTGAGAACAAAGAAGCCAAAAATGTTTTTCTTTCTTGAGGTTACATGTCCACCCTGGGCAGTCCTGGCTTAAGGTAAATTACTTCCTTATAAGGCAAACTACTAACTGATAGGCTCAATTAGGGCACTGGTGTCAGAAAAAAGATAAAAGTGCTGCTCACTGCTTGGATAAACGGAGTTCTTACTATCTTGTCTCCCACCTCAGTCATTGCTTACAGCTAAACTCCACCAGGGCCTACAGGCCTCTGCTGGTCAGACAAGCCTGTGGGCCAAGAGATCAGACCCAATCTCCCAGGGTCCCTAACAACTGACATCCATAACATAGGGTATGGAACAAATAAGAATAAGAAAAGGGACAATTAATCAATGGGAGCCATCTCTTGGAGTATCAGCCGTAGGGTCAAAAGCGTGAGACCCGTAGCCCAGTAAAGTCGTAGCCTACGTTCCCCTCACGGTGCCCTGGCAGACGGGAGATCAAGACAACAAGGAGGACAGGACGATGCGTGCTCAGTCGACTGGGAGAGGGAAGAAACTACAGACTGTAAGTAACCTGCTTAAGTTCCATAGGTCCATTAAGCAGTGGGATAGGTTCCTAGCACTATAAGGCTAACTACATCCTCAGAAAGCTAGATAAGAAAGCTTACACAAGTCTCATTTTCAAGAAAGCAAAAAACCGAGGAGTTACATTAAAGTTAAAAGTAATCAGAAAATTCTTGGAACAAGCTGAGGAGATATGTCCTTGGGTAGTTGATAAACCTCCAGTCTCCACACAGACCTGGCCAGTAGTAGGAGAGCAATTAACAGCATTTGCCTCTGAAAAACCTAAAGTTTAACACCCTCCATCTTCTTTTTAAAATGTGCATTGGAGGCTGAAGAAAAGGGAAGTGATAAACAAGCCAGGCAGTTTGCTGCATTTATTCAAACTATTCCTTCCAGCTCCTCAGAAAACTCTAGAGACGCCGAAGTGGATGAAATGATGCGAAGATGCAAGGATGTAGGTTCTGTAACATTTGCTGCTCATGTAAAGGAAGAAGTTAAGTGGCAATATAGAAATGAGACCGATAAAAAGGAAGGAAAAAAGGTGCTTCCACTGTGGGAAAACAGGTCATTTCAAAAGGGATTGCAAGGTCAGAGCCAGGGAAGAAGCTGGCGGTAGGCCAAAAACATGGTGTCCAAAATGTAAAAAGAAGGGATAGTGGGCATCATAGTGCCGAGGAAATATGCCTCAGCAACATTTAAACACCATGGCGGGCAACCCCCCAGACCAAGAAGAAAGGAGGGGATTTCACATTCAGACGTCTCAGGAGTGGGGAGATCACCCGAACAAAGAGACTCAGCATTTAAAAAAAAAAAAAAAAGATTGCAGGGGTAAGTCTAAAAAAGGAATCTTATGCAAGGCTTATTTACAAAATGCTAAAGAAACAGGGTTGCTTGGTAGGCCCTTCTTTAAAAAAGATTTTTGTTACACAGTGATAGAAAGTAAGCCAAAGTTACAATTTGTGCATAGAATTTCTGACAATTTTTTCTCAGTTTTTGGATCGTTTTTCATTGTCTGTATATGTGTTCTGTCTTTATATGTTCTGTGTGCGTGTTTTGTGAGTTATTACGGTCAGCTCCTTGGTAGCTGGACTTTGGAATGTTATCTCTTTTCCTCCCCCTCCTCCCTTCTTTCTGATGGCCGCAGCATCAGGGAGAAGTATAGGAGAGAGAAAGAGAGCAACTAATCTTATATTATTTAGTTTATATGATTGCAAAATGCAGTTTTAGATAAGAAACGCAAGGAAATAATATATGTGCAGTTTTAAAGGGGCTTTAATCAAAACCCACTAGGAGAACAACATGGATATGAAGTTTAAGGAAAGCATGAAAGTTTTGGAAATTATTGGAAAGTTGTTGATAAAATTCTCTCTCTTTCTACTTTCTAACCCTAACCAGGTTGTGAAAGTGGAGAAAAAGACAAGAAAAAAACCGGAAGAATTTTTTCCCCTCAGATCAGAGGCAGGCTGATTAGTATTTTCATTATCTCATGCCTCATTTAAAAGAAAAGGTTTTTGTATAATAAGAAATAATCAAAAAGTAGTTATTCTGATCATATTTTAAGTGGAACATGTCACTCCTCATTGGATGTTTAAAACAGATCAGGGTTTGTTATATTATTTGGCACTAAGGCAAATTGGAAAAATGCATAGATCTAAAACAGACACCTCAGCAGAGATAAAGTTTTTGAACTCTCCAGCAGAACGGAGTAGACTAGGCACCATTGGGCAGTTGTCCAGAAGTCTCCCTCCCTTCAGCAGATGAATTCAAAAAGTCCTCTTGTTCAAAGAAGTTCTTAAGGCGTGGACACAGAAGTAAAATTAACTTGAGTAAAGGTTAGAACCATTAAGATTTTTTTTGCCCTGTAGTCCCAACTCATCATTCAGCTGGGTCTACAGTGAATTTTAAATCTTATCATTCCAGATTAGATCAAGGGAAGACAACTATCATTTTAAAGGTTTTCAGCTAATTTTCTTTATAAAAGTTTAGTGACTTAACAGGACAAATTTTAAACAGTTTTAAATTTTTATTTTCAAAACAATGTATTGATAAATTAATATGTAATGCTCTATAAAGCAGAAAAGATCTTGCTCTTTTAATCTGAACTTGTAGTCATTCCTTGGACTAAGCAAAAGTTAAATTTAGTGTTTGAACTTATTAACAACTTAATTTCTAAAAGATTTTTCTTCCAGAGTAAATGTAATCAGAGAAGGAGAAACTAGCCTGTGAAACAATGATGTACATCTATTCAGTGGTAAGGTTTAAGTTTGAAATCACCTATTTTAGACTCTACAAAGGTTACAACTTTAAATGACTTTCAGAAATAGATAGGAGAAATTCAGTGGTTTAGGCCACAGTTGGGAATTACAACTGATCAATTGAAACCATTGTATGATTTATTGAAAGGTCCTTCTCAATTAAACCCACACAGAGAATGGACAGATGAAGCATTGGAATGTTTGAAATTAGTGCAGAAAAAGATTATGGAATGCACTACTAGCAGGATATTAGAATCACAGGATTTGGAAGTAACAATCTTATTTACTGAGAAAATACCCACTGGAGTTTTACATCAGAAACAAGGAACTATTGAGTGGGTACATTTAGCTCAGATAAAGAAAAGAGCTTGTGTGCCTTACTTATGCTGTGCTGGTAGCCCAAGTCATACATAAGGCAGTGAAAAGAGTGAGGATGTTAATAGGACAGGAACCTCACATGATATATACTATGTATACAAGTCCTGCATACAAGAGTTTGTGGAATGGCAGATATTGATTAATCAAAATATTCAACATGGCCTCCCAATTTCTTTTGGCCAGCAATTTGCCACGTGGTCATGGTCTTGGACTGAGAAATGCTCTTCCTCATCAGTAAAGGGAGTTAATGTTTTTACAGATGCAACAAAAAATTGTAGGGCATCTATGTATATTCCATCCAAAAAAAAAGATGCATAAATTTAAAACAATATTTACTTCTACACAACAAAATGAATTATATGAAGTATTGCAAGCATTATTATATGTAAAAGAACCTTGCAATATCATCACAGACAGCAAGTATACAGCACTATTGATTCCTAGATTGGAGTCAGCCGATATCCCTGATAGGGCAGATAGTATTACACAGAAAACTATGGAAGTTCAACAGGCAATAAGGGCCAGAACAACATTTTATGTTAAACACGTTCAGTTGCATTCTAAATTACCTGGACCACTGACCGAGGGTCATGAAATGGCAGACAATGCACTTCAAACATTTCATTCTACTGAATTAGCAAGACAAGCACATTCCAAATTACATTTGTCTGCATGGTCTTTAAGACATCTTTATGGCATTTCCAGACAAGAAGCTAGATCTATAGTTAAGCAATGTGTACAATGTATTCCATTTTTACCTCCACCTTCTTGTCATCCTATAAACCCTAAGGGTGATGGTCCAAATTCTATATGGCAAATGGATGTTATTCATTATCCATCATTTGGAAGAGCAAAATATAGTCATGTTACTGTTGACACATTTTCAGGTTTTATAATGGCAACAGCCAGGTGTGGAGATGCTGTTAAAGACGTGAGAGCACATCTCTTATATTGCTTAGCATATCATGAAGTATCAAAAAGCATTAAAACAGACAGTGGTCCAGCTTATATCAGTAAAGCCATTGAACAATTCATGGCAGATCCCACTGGTCAAGTTATAGTGGAACGAGCAAATTGCTCCCTGAAAACTTACTTGCACAAACAAAAAGGGGGAGTTGGACTAGGAGTTGATGACAAATTACAATTAGCTGTTTATACTCTAAATTATTTAAAATTCGATAATGATGGTTTATTGGCTGCTATGAAATTCTTAACAACGCCTAATAAGGAGTCTGCAAAGACTGAACCAGCAATAACAAGTGCCCTGAAAGCAGTCAGTAAAGTAATGTGGCACAATGAGAATAAAAACTGGTTTGGTCCTCATACAGTGTTAACGTGGGGGAAAAGGATATGTTTGTGTTTTAACAGATGACAATAAAGAAGTTTGGGTTCCAGTGAAAAGGATAAGAGTGGTAGAGGACAACTGCCAAGGCGAAGCGGTCACAAGGAGCAAGGAGGCGCTCTCAGCAGCGTATGAAAACAAACTTCTGGAGAAATTCACTCAGCTAGGTCACGATGACTCCTCTCATTCTTCTCACACTCAGCATGACACTCCACAACACCGTGTCCATCGACCCAGCACCAAAGGAACAACAGAGATGGGCATTCTTCACGAATCCACCATGGTTAAGGGTGATGTCATGGAGTGAGACAAGGCCTAAATTTATTATTCAAGGCAATATTTCTCACATGTTTAAAGATGAAGGACTAGACTATGATAACAATGGAACTATTTCAGAGACATTTTAACTTTTCAGGACTCGTCGCAGGTTTCCCACTTTGTCTACAGAAGGGTATTTCTGGGATTTGTAGTGGGTCTGCTTTTAAATACGCATAGGGGAATGGAATAGAGGGGTATCCTTGGTGTGCCACTATTGTGGACGGACTAGAGACATTGGATGAGAATGATAAACGACATGCTTGCAATCTATTCACATGGAGGATAAATGGGACGATAGTAGTTTGGTCAAACAAGGACTTTGTGGGACTTGCTCGTGGGATGAAATATAGACCATTTTGTAACTTACAAAAGAAGAGAAATGTAACCCTTTGGCATCTGTATACAGGGTTTTTACCATTTGAGAATTGTCATACACATACTTGTCAGGAGACAGAATTGATTATGGGAAACTACACAGAAATGTTATATTCATGTCACAATCTTACATACTTACCTGAGGGAAAGTATGCGCCAAACTTTCCTAGACAAATGTACATCAATTATAAAGGGTCTCCTGAGGTTGGAAGACCTGTTCAGGGACTACACAAAGTTATCTTAGCAATGGGAGGACAAACAGTGCAGGGAATGCCTGCTGCAGCATCACCAAAGAAAGCTAACAACATTACTTTAATGGGAGAAGTATGTCTAGGGAATGAACATACATTTCTATGGGACAGAGACAACAGATCTAAACTAGAGGCATATCAGAACATGACAGGAATTTTCAATTTTACATGCCAGAATTGTTCTATGTAAGCATGTATTGGACCAAAGACAGTAGGGAGAGTGTTTATTCTAACAAGACCTCAATATACCATGACAGTAATCAAGGTTAATGGGTGGTATAGAACACCTAGTGATGAAGTTGTACGTATTATAGACAAGCATTTAACTCCTGTACCTACTAGGGTACGTAGATGTGTTTCCTGTGTTGTGTTTCAAATCATTTTATTAGTAGAAGCTATTTTAACATCCACTACATTAGCTGTATCTATCTCTAATACACAAAACACTATAGTTCAAGCTTCTGAATTGCACGCTCTTATGAAAAATGTATCTGCAGGCTTTAAGCAACAAGAAAAAATAGATAATGAGTTTTATGAAGCCATTCATACACTCCAAAAGATAACTGAAGTCATTGGTGAAGAAGTGTCTATGTTAACAGCTACAACACAAATATCATTGTGATTATAGATATAGTGCCTTTTGTTTGACTAAAAAATTGTATATTGAGTCACAAGTCCAATGGGAAGAAATTAGAGCTCAATTGCATGGGCTAATTCCAGATAATGTCACCTTGGAAATCCGGAGATTAATTGATTTGGCAGATGAATTAGATGAGGAAGCAGATGCTGATTTTGCACCTGAAAAAACGGCTACAAAAATATCTCAGTTCTTTGATAGTTGAAGCTCATGGGGTCATGTAAAGACCTGGTTTTCACCTCTATTGATAGGTTTTGTAGTAGTATTGCTAGTACTGCTGCTTCTGCCAATATGTATCAAATTTGCTTTGCATAGTGTCCAGGACTCCCTGATATCCAGTAGGCGGAACATCATCGTCCTGAGGGAAGGATTGAGCCAAAACAAAAAGGGGGAATTGTAAGGGAATTGCCAACCCCCAGCCTCTTGGACGGCATTCACTGGTCACAACTCAGGTAAACTGAGGGGAGACTGGTAAGGCATGAACAAGATGGTACTGGGAGGAAGGGTTCTGCCCCTATTTTGCTCAAGGCTATTTTCCCAGGCTTTTCTGAGAACAAAGAAGCCAAAAATGTTTTTCTTTCTTGAGGCTACGTGTCCACCCTGGGCAGTCCTGGCTTAAGGTAAATTACTTCCTTATAAGGGCAAACTACTAGCTGATAGGCTCACTTAGTGCACTAGTGTCAGAGAAGAGATAAAAGCACCGCTCACTGCTTGAATAAACCGAGTTCTTACTATTTTGTCTTCTGCCTCAGTCATTGCTTACAGTTAAACTCCACCAGGGCCTACAGGCCTCTGCTGGTCAGACAAGCCTGTGGACCGAGAGATCAGGCCCAAACTCCCGGGGTCCCTAATAATCATCTATGTTTAACATGTTTTCAAGTTTGGTCCCAAACACTGGAGGAAAAAAATGCAGCACGTTTGGAGGGAAGGAAACAAAAATACTAATGATATGTGTCATTACACATAATATCACAGTTTATATCATAGGATCACAAAAGAAAGATTGTTTGGTCAGTCATAATTTTACAGACAAGGAAACTCAGGTAAGGAGAATTTATGCACTTGACTCATGAATCTAGGTTGTCTTCCTCTATACTCTAGCCACTATACCACACTGCCTCAATTCCAGTTTTATTTTTCTCTTAATCTCTATTATATGGAATGGATTTCTAAAGAATAAGATGCCCAAGTAGCAAGATCAATTAATACCAATGCCCATAGCTGTGAAAATTTATGTTGCATCTTCCACCTTTTCAAAGACTCCCAAAGATGTCTCAAGAAAAAGAATGAATTCTAAGCCCACCCTTAAAGTAGGAAAATATGGAGATCTCAGTCCCATTTACTTGGCTCCACAATGGCATCATGATGTTCAAAGAACCAGGCAGTATTCTTGGCAGAGGAGTCACCTCCTCCCTTTCACCAGGGTATCACAGAGATCAGCAGATCTATCAGGATAGAGTTGGCAGAAAGTAAATGCCTTGGTGTCATATACTGCCCACTTTTCTGCACAAAAACTCAAACCTTTCTAAGAGACATTGATGGCATCTGACTTGAAACTTTTAAACTGAGAGTGCCTTCAATTTAGGAAAAATAGAAGCATTTTGTAGTCATACTAAAAGATATTAAGACCTTAAAAATGTTCTGAAGACTCAAAATGTCAGTTGAAAGATTTTTGCTTTGAATGCATCAATGCTAGTGATAAAGGAATATATAGCAAGACTTTCCTTTACAGTTTCTGAATTGTGGCTGCATCACCACAAAGTGGACAAAGAGGTAGGTGATTTTGACTCCCTCTTAAGTCCTTTAAGTACAAGTACACCCAAATTTGGATCTTCAATTTTCACTAAGTGAAATTCTTAGAGCAAAAATTTGAGCACCAAAAAAAATATTCAATAGCCAGAATGCAGTTTTGAACACACGGTACTTTTAGAGAAGATACTACCCAATTCTTCAAAAAAAATCAGTATAAATCACGCATAGAATAGTCCACCTGTCAGTTGGAAGATTCACCAATTTGAAAACTGTTCAAACCTCAGCAACAAAAGCCATCTCATACCTTAAGGCTCTGAAAATGGTCATGGTCTATACATTTTCAGAGTTGCTACTTGGCACAATCAATAGAGCACTGGATCTAGACTCAGGAAGAGCCGGGTTCAGATCTGACCTCAGACCCTGTGCAAATCATTTAACCCTATTTGCCTCAATTCAGGTAAGGAGAATTTAAGCACTTGACTCATGAATCTAGGTTGTCTTCCTCTATACTCTAGCCACTATACCACACTGCCATAAAATGAGCTGAAGAAGGAAATGATAAACCGCTCCAGGAACTCTGCCATAAAAACCCCAAATGGAGTCATGAAGTCAGACAACTAACTGACTAAACCACAACCGCACGTCATTCAGATGGGTGCAGATGAAAAGTTGCTGACTTTTATATAGTATGACTACATATGAATGACACTTTTTTAACAGGCATCAGTACTTGACCACTCTGAATATTCACTTATAATTTTTACCTTCAGGGACTTTTTTGTTTTACACATATTTCCACTGATGAATGCTGTTATGCTGTTGCTGAAGACATTTTTTGGAATTTGGAGTTGGGAGGAAAGATATAGATATAGATATATATGTATAGATGATAGATATATCTTTGGTGGCAGTAAGTTTTTATTCTTAAACAGTAGAGTTATTTTTCCCCTCAAAATGGCCAAGTTATTAATCTCTGGTGAATAAAGTTGAGAGAAATAAGCTATCCATTAGTTACCCTTCAGGAAAAGGGTAAAGGCCCAGGAGGCCAGTTTCTCAAGTCTCCTTAGGAGAAAAGCTTCAAAGCTATAGGAGATCAGAAAGGATTTTCAGGGGACATCTCTCTGTAGCCCTTTACTGCCCTTTTGAGAAAGACATTTGTCAAAGGCTTGCCTAGAGAGGACATTGCCAATTCATGGCTCATATCTCACAGCCAGTAAACTGTTCTGTAGGCCAAAGTGAGGGTGGAAGGACACACTGTGGCTCTTTTCTAAGCAGCCTAGGATATGAATTAGGGAGAAGAACAACTTGGCATTGACCCAACAAAGAAACAGATGTTGTTGCAACTCAGTTTCCTCTCTTTACTTCTCCATTAAATTTCATTCTTTAAAAGCAGATCCCACCCAACATACCTCCCTCCCTGATATCCTTCTTCCTTCCATTATCACCTCTTTACTATGACTACCACATATGCTTTTGATTTTCTGGAGTCAACCATTATACTTCAAATGCAGTTATAACTCCGGACTTCCATCAAAACAGAGGGCTCCTCACCCTGTAACATCCCGTCTCCATAGTGTCTTCTCCTATGTGGGAGCTTCTCCTGGGGCTTTTGGTTTTAGAAGAGTTCCTAAGACAATCAAATTTCATTACCCTTCTGGCTGTGCTTCTGGATTTTCACATCATGCTCCTTTTCCCATGCCTGGCATTCATTCTCTCCTCACCACGACCTCACAGATTTCCTATTTTTATTTAAGGATTAGATCAACTTAAATGGAACTTCTACATGAGTTCTTCCTTAGTCCTTCCCCTTAGTTGCCACTCTCCTAGATCCTTCCCCCAAATGATATAACCAAAAAACGTCACTTCTTTCATAAAATATAAAATCATTGGCCACAAGATTTTTTCATTTGTCTTTTTATCCTTAGGGCCTCACATATGGTAGGTAATTAAGAGATTAGAGACTGATTGTAACACATGTTTCTATATTCTAGTCTGGGCAACTATCTAGGGAGTACCTACAATGAACCAGGACAATCCCATACAATGTGAGTGTACGATGAAGGACAACAGTTACCTTTGGCACAGAGTACATCATTGGGTTGAATGTTAAAACATTAAGAGATATGAATGCAAACAGTGACACAGCTAGGTGGCACAATGAATAGAGTATCAGCCCTGGAGTCAGAAGGATCTGAGTTCAAATCCAGCCTCAGACATTTAACACTTACCAGCTGTGTGACTTGGATAAGTCACTTAACCTCAATTGCCTTGCCTCTTCCCTCCAAAACAAAACAGTAGCACCATGAAAGTTGAGTATAGAATAGTCAGAAAATGATGTAGATGATGTAGATGATCCTTATCTAAGGAGTCAAAAAATGTTGTACAAGTAAGTTAAGATCAAAGAATAGAGGGCCCAAAATACCCAAATGAGTAATCTGAACATCATTCACTAAAGTATGAGGAGTGTTCCACAGCTATCCCTCTAAAATCAATTAGAGGGAAGTAGAAATTAGATACAGAAGGCCAATTAGGAAGTAACTGAAATAACCCAGATGCAAGAATGTTGGTAAACAGGCAAACTAGGAAGATGAAAGTGAGGAGAAAATGAATATCATAGGCTAACAAATCAAAGAGATTGATTGAAGATAAGTAAGAAATGAGTCAATGAAGAATCTAAGAGAGAGGGAGAGAGATGAGATCAAAGATACTGAGTTAGTTAGGAAGGGAAGACAGTTTAGAGGTAGGAAGAGAGCAAGCTGAAGAGCTTGATTTCAGATGTATTGAATTGTGCTTGATAGGACAGCAAAGGGGAAAACAACACAATGCCAATTGGACAAAGTATTGGACCTTGGATCAGAAGTAATTGCTGAAGATATAAAACTGGGAGTCAGTCCACTTGAAATAAGAATCAAAGCAATAGCAATTAAGTGATTCTCAAAAGGACAAAGGTATAGAATATTAAGCAGTAGGAATTAAATGATTCAACACTAGTGAGAAAGAAAGAAGCAAAGGAGCAATGGTCAATCTCTGAGCAATATCCTCAGCGGGGAAAAAGGTGCATAGAGGAAAAGAAAAGAACCTATACATTCTAAAATGTTTATGGTTGCTCTCCGTGTTGGCAAAGAACTGGAAATTGCAGGGATGTCAATCAATTGTGGAATAGTTGAATGAGATGTGGTATGTGACTGTAATGGAATATAGCTGTGCTATAAGAAATGATGAGTTTAGTGATGTTAGAAAAACATGGAAAGACCTGTATGAAATAAAAAAGAGCAAAATGATCAGAATCCAGTATGAGCAATATTGTTTTAGGAATTACTTTGAGTAAATAAATCATTTTGACTATTATAAATACCCAAATTATAAAGGACACATGAAAAAAGATGCTATCTGCCTCCAGAGAAAGAACTGATAAATAGAAATTTGTATAGAATTTCATAATTTTATATAATACATATAATATTATATATATTCATATACTTATTTTTGATGAATGGTAGCTATCTCTGAGGGGGGAGAAAAGAAAGGGTAAAAAAGGAAATTTACAAGATAACTTTGTTGTGTATTTGTATGTAGTGAATTTGCAATTTCACTTTATAATTGCAGACATCTTTATAATTGTACTATGTTATAGAAATGTTTGTATTATTTCATATATTAAAAATAAAATTTCAAAAGCAAAGAAGCCACCAAAAGATATTCTCTGTTTAAAATAGGAAACGATGGGTTTAACTTTGGACAAATACGATGGAGAAGAACAGACAAAGGTTAGGGAGACTAGTGTCTTAGGAAGTCAGTTTTTCCGTAAAAAATACAACCTCCAGACATGTGAATATAAGCCCATCTGCTAATAGGCCAACTAGGAACTGTTTATCAAAAGGAAGCATTATATGAATTCCATTATTCTCCCATTTACCTGGATAGTCTTGGGTCCAAGCCTGGAAAACTAAAATGCACAGAATGCTTAATCTCAGAATTGCCTTCATATTAGCTGAGCTTTGAGCAAGACAAATATCTTCAACAGAGAACAGGAAGTTGTGAAGAGTGCCATCATCTCAGTTACTTTTATAGATGATAACCCTCTCAGGTGTCTCCAATGTCTTGCTCATTCTTGGTATTTTTTTCTACCCTTACCTCATTTTTCTCTACTCCTATATCCTGTTGACAGCTTATCTCTATCAACTCAAGCATTCAATCAGGGGCCCTAAAATTCACATCAAGTCAAGTTAAATCACCTGACACTAATAAGTACATATTATATGTCAGGGATACCAAGAAAGGCAGACTAGTCCCTATACTCAATGAACTTACAATCTAATAGGAGATATAAGATGAAAACCATTATGTACATAAAACATATCAAGGAAAAATTAGAGATAAACTCAGAGAGAAGACAGTATGACATTATGGGGGAGAGGGAAAGGCTTCTCACAAAAGTTGAATTTTAGCAGCAACTTCAAAGAATCCAGGGAAGCTAAGATCCTGAGACCATAACGCAAAGTATTTCAAGCTTGATGGAAATCTATGTGAACTGCATGAAATCAGCAAGGAGGAATGAGAAAAAAATGAACTTTTGAGACTCACACCTAGGATCCTAGCCTAGGTGACTGGGAAGATAGTAGTGCCCTTGACAGTAATAGGGAAACCAAGAAGGAGGGAGGTTTGAGGAGCACAATCATGGGCTTTGAATATATTGAATTAAAGAAGTTTGTAGGACATCCAGTATGAGATACCAAATAGGTACTTAGAGATAGAAGAAAGTCAAGAGAGAAGTTAGGGCTGTATAAAAATATCTGTAAATCATGTGTATATAAATGAAATTCCATCCCTTTGAGTTGATGAAATCACAAAGCAAAATAATCTTGAAGAAGAAGGGTAAGGGGCCCAGGATAGAGCCTGAGAGTGGAGTGTGGGGAGGTACCCATTTACTACAAAGACGTGACCTGAATGAAGATCCAACAACGGACACTGAGACTAGTTACGGGCAGAAAGGAGAACTAAGAGATGTTATGTTTGTTGAAAACATAAAAGAGGGGGATGAGGAGAAAAGAGTGTGATTTATACCTTCAAAGGTTGAAAAGAGGTCAAGAAGTTTGAGGACAAAGAAAAAGCCATTCCAATTGGCAATTGAGATACCATTGGTAACTTTGAATAGAGTAATTTCAGTTGACAGATGAAATCAGAAGCCATACTGCAGAGAATTAATAAGAGAATGAGGAAAAAAGCAAGTTGAGACAGCATTTCTAGATAATTTTCTCTGGAAAGTGTAGATATGAAACAGAGGAGGAAACATAGGGTGACACAAACAGGTAAGACTGAATCAACTAATGATATTTTGAGGATGGATAAGATATGTGCATGTTTAAGGGTAGCTAGGAAGCAGTCAGTAGATAAGGAGATAACTGAAGACTAGCAAGTGAATGGGGATAATAGTGGAGCAATCTGCTGGAGAAGATGAGCTAGAGGAGGGTCACTTGTGTTTGTAGAGGTTAGCGCTGTGGAGGAGAAAATCCACTTCTTCATTAGAGACAGCATTGAGGTAGTAAATAGTGAGGAAAAGAATATGAGAGATGATAAGGGAAGAAGAGAGATTCCTATGTGGCCTCATTCTTCTTCAGTGATAGACAAGGCAAAATTCTCAGATGAAAGAGTATGGAGTGGGGCAGGGAGAGAGAGAGGAAAAGCATGAGACAATTGAGGAAAGATGAAAATATTTTTAAAATGTGCCATGGTGAGTAGCATATTGAATCAATTAGATACATGTAAAAAGATTATCTTGCTGAAGTGAGGGTCCATTTGAGATTGTACAATGTAAATTTGCAATGAACTCAGGTATCACAGTTTTGTGGTTTCTCCAGTATATTTAGCAGCATGTGAATAGGACTGAAGGAAGTGGAAAATGGGGATAATCCAAGCTCGGGTTTGGCCAGGTAAGACAGATGATAGAATAAAAAATATAAGGAACTGGACAGAAGAGGATAGTGTGATTCAAGGTGATGTAGCCAATGCAAGGGTAGTGGCCTGGGAAAGAACTGAGAGGTAGAGTAATTTGAAGTCAATTCATGTGAAAATAGGTCATTTTGCAAAATCCATAAGACAAAAGCTCCATGAGGATATCAAGAACGACTTTTCAGGGTCTGAATTGTGCCTAGTATAGTGTCCTACATATAAAAATGTTCAATGCAAATGTGAGTATAGGAGAGTCTATGTCCCCTGTCTGGGGCCAGCAGAATAACCAGAAGAGATATGGGATGATGAAGTTTCTCATATGAGCTAAAGTAATACCTAAAATGTTTCCTATTCTTTTAAAAAAATTTTGATTGATATCCTGAAATTTTACATTTTTTTATATTTCCTTCTGTATCCCTCTCTTTCCCAGGAAATACATCCCTTATGAAAATTAAGAAAAAGCAGAAAGGAAGAATAGGGGGAAAATTCTATAAAACAGGTAAATTTACTAAAAATGAGACTATATACAGTATTTTATAATCGTGGTTTATTTTAATCTCCTTTTTGTCTGTGTTAACGCTTGTAATTTCTTTCTCTTATTGCTATTCCTAACATCATTAGAATTATTATCAAATTATAACAGTGAGAGTGAGCATATTTGCTTTGTTCTTTTTATTGGGAATACTTCTGGAGTATCTCTTTTGTAAATGATGTATGCTTTTAGTTTTAGATGTTTCTTTCGGGGGCAGAGCCAAGATGACTGAGGAGAAAGATGCACATACACTAGCTCTTCCCTGACAAGCCCATAAAATACCTGTAAAGAAAGACTCAACAAATTCCAGAGCAGCAGAAGCCACAGAATAATGGAGTGGAGGAGATTTCCAGCCCAGGGTGACCTGAAAGGCTGATGGGAAAGGCCTACAGGAAAGTCTGTTGCACCAGACACAGAGCAGAACCCAGACCAGCTTTGGCTGCAAGGGACAGCGCAGCCAGGAGGAGGACATGAGCAGGCCTCAAGGGCAGAATCCCCAGTGGCAGTAGCAGCAATTTGCAGATCCCTCAACCTGCAGGTGTCAAAGGTCAGTGAAAGGGTTTTTTTCAGCTAGTCAAGAAAGGAGGTTTCAGGCAGTGGTGGCAGTGACTGCATTGGGTGGCAGCAGCTCCCAAAGCAGCCGCATCCATAGTTGGATCATAAAATCCCTGGGGGCACTGATTCTTACCTCAGCCCTGTGTGGAGGCCCTGCTACCACCTAATGCTCCTGGTGGAATTGACCAGCTGATCTTTATCTCACACTGAATGATGGCCCTGCCTGTGCCAAAAGCCCCTGGGAGAATCGAGCAGCTTATCTGAATCTCATCCCCAGTGCTGGCTTGGTGGAACTGGAGGTGAGGTGGTTGTGAAGATGAAACTACTACTCACAGATTCTGAGCACAAAAGTTTCTGGTTGCCCCCAGACTGGTGTACACACTTGATTGTGCCACCTTGGAGGAAATGAAAACTTATAGATCCCCAGAGTATACCCTCCTCTTGACAAAGGACCCAGAAGTCAAGTAACTGGTTAGGAAAATGCCCAAAAAAGGGGAAAATACAAGACTATAAAAGGTTACTTTCTTGGTGAACAGATATCTTCTCCCTTTCTGATGGAAAGCACTGAGGATACAAATACAAAAAATGATAGCCCCTCACCTCAAGAATATTATAATTGAATATGGGAAAACAAAGGAAGCTGGAAGCAGGGAAAGAAAAAAAGAACTTGGCTAGGGATGTGGAGGATTACAGAGGACTATAACCTGGTAGAAAATGAAGGGAGAGTTGTTCTGGGCCCCATCATTAAGTGGAGAATCTGAGAGAAGCTCTCCCCCTTTCAATTAGAGGGATAGACTCCAGGCAAAATGGGAAGTTACAGGGCAGAAGGAATATTGCAGGATGAAGAGATTTCTGACGCATGATGGAGAAAGCCAGAGAAGTACAGCCTTTTCTGCTGTTAATTTATTGAGTTTTTTTCTTACCTTGTTTGGGTTCTTGGTATCCTAGATTGTGGAGATAGTTCAAATTGTTTTACCTCTTGCATTTAATTCCTATTGTGGTTTGACAGCTCATTCAAGAAAATCTAGTCCTCCATCATGTTGATCATATGACCCAGAAAAATTATTTTTTTCCTGTACTTCCTTCTGAATTTCTATCCATCTTCTTTGGTAAATTTTTGAAAATCTTTCAATGGTCTACTTTTGGGGGATAAGGAGCTCATCACCATTCCTAACCAACTACCATAATAACTGAGAGAAAAAATAAGGAGAAAACTCTTCTAACAAAGACAAGTTCAGCAAAACATACATGTATTGTGCACACTTACAGAAACATGCTTCTTTACCTTGTGTCACTTTCATATCTCTCAGGATAGAGGTAGCATGCTTTTCACCAAATGCCCAATATTGTCATATTTGATCATTCCTCTGATCAGTGTTTTTATATTGTTCTAAGTTGTTGGGTTTTTTTTACAATTTTAATGTTTAGTATATAAATTATTCTCCTCCTAGTTCTGTTCCCTTCACTATGGATCCATTCATACTTCCTAAGAACCTCAAAATAGACTTTGTCATTTCTTATAATTTCATAATATTGCAAACCATTACAAAGTATCCAGACTGTGGTAGGGAGTAGGAGTGGGGGGTACCATGGATAATGCCCACTCTGGTCTCCAAGTGCTAGTAGGATTGCTTCACAGCTAGCAGTATTGTCAGTCTTTCTAGTGAGAAGTCCAAAGTCATCAAACTTCTCCAACAGAAGTCCAGGAAACAGAGTAAATACACAGCTATAATTCTATCTTCAGCTTGGGCCATCAGTCAACATGAGCAAGTGAAAGAATGTCAGAGAAAATCAAAGGCAGTCTGTCACAGGAATGAATAGCTATGTACTGAATATGTATCAATGAACAGCACTAGATACTCTAATGAAGGCTCACAAAGTTGATGGAAACACACAGAGGATGCTATGGGTGCTAAAATAGCTCCATCACTCCTGAATGGGGTGGTGGCCCTAGTTCCAAAGCTTCCAAGTCATGTTTTTATTCTGTAGTCACTGAGGTAGATTGTACTTCCAACTCCAAAGAAAAATGGTTACTGCAGCTTAGTATAATTAACTACATTTTTTTCTAGAAACACAAGAAATCTGCTGACTCCAAATACCAGGTACACCAGTTCCCATGCACATACCTCAGTTTTTCTTGGAGGAGTTTAAGACTATGACCAACAAATGCAGAAGAAGCAATTCTTTCATTCCACCCCTCAGTTTCCTTTCACTTAGACAAGTCTTACTGTCGGCAAAGCCCTCTGGCCCTACACCTACACCCCAAGCAGAGATGGCAAAGCCTGTCACTATACGGGAAGCTGACACTGATAGCAGCTCTTTACAGCTATCATGGAAGGTATAGGGATGGTATGCCAAATTTGTCACCTTCTAGGTTGTGGAGCTCCACAAGTTGGCTCCTATTCCCTTCTCCTGGAATACCTAGAAATAGAGGACCATGGTATGAGCATTGAGTTTTGCCCAGTCCCTTCCAAGCATTCTCTCATTTGATAATTAATATGGCATTAAACCACAAATTGGAGATAGACACAAATATACAAATGTACGCACATACATTAGATTTGTTTAAAACTCATGAAATCCCTTCTCTTTGGTGATTATAAAAAAAAAGGGTAGCAAGGGGTATGTTTATTTAAAACAAATGCATTTTAAAAACATCTTCAGACATTTCCCAGGGCATGCTCAGGCAATTCTGACTCCTTATAGGTCTTCACCTGAATTGGTAGGTTCACATGCCTGAAAGGGTTCTCTAGACACGTTGAATCTGACTTCTTGCAAAGGAAATATCTCAGGAAAAAGCCAGCCCAATATCAGCATACCAGAAAAGGTGGTGGCATATAAAGCTCAGAATCCAGGTATGAAAGAAGAACTCAGCCCCTATGGGATAAGAAAAATAGGATAAGGAATAAAACCTTGTAATATTCTAGGAAATAGTCATTTCCTCACCTCCATCCCAAAAGCAGAGGAGTCTCTTTCCACCTGCCACCATGGTCTTGACAGCTCTATTATCTGATATGTAGGATGTTTGGGTTTTCCCCAAGGTGACACTCATCTCCTTAATATTCTCTTTGCTTTTGTATACCTCCTTGTCTTGGGAATTGGAACTTGATCTGAGATTTCATTGGTATAAAAAATACCCAAGTATAAAAATTCCCTGTTCCAAGACAAATAAGTATCTGACTTGAAAACTATAAACTCAGAATTGCCTGGAGCCATTGGAGGTTAAATGACTTGCCAAGAGTCAAATAGCCAAAAGATCTCAGAGGCTTAAAGGTCTTCTTGGCCTACAGGACAGCTTTCTATCCTCTGCTGCAAACTGCTTCTTGTATTTCCTCCCCTAAATAAACTTAAATGGCTTCCCAAGGTAGATGGCCTAATGCTACACAGCTACCTGCCATGTGCCTCTTCTCCTGTCTCTCTTCCTCAAGTTTCAGTCTTTAGTTATGGAGTCTCATTCTTTTCTCTAGGTACTTACCTAGAAATGGAACACAACAGAAGAATTCAATAATACCATCCTGCACTGTGGAAGCACTACTTTCTTAGTCAATCACAGGAAGCAGAAAGACCATCAGAATCTGGTGAGGATGGTACCCTGCAGGAAGGGAAAAATATTTCCCAATATTGTCAAGAATAGACAAGTAAACATATACCAAGTGCCCAGTACAGCAATGTTTTAGGGAAGGAGTAAGGTACATGTGACCTTCTAGGTCTTTGGGTGCAGCCTTTGACTGAATCCAAGTTTTACAGAACAAATCTTTTTATTAAGGAGATTAGTTTTGTGAATTTTGGGGTTCTGATCTGCACTTAGGACCTAGAGGGCCACATGTGGCCTAGAGGCCACAGGTTCCCCAGTCTCTGCCTTCAAGTAGCATATATTCTCTAGGGCAATAAAACAGGCATGTAGAAAGGTTTACATAATTAAATGTAAGGTAACACTAGGGAGAGAGTATCAGGGAAGGGGCAGTATCCATAAAGTGTTCTAATAATAATTGTGCATTAGCTCAGATTTGAAAAATGTTAAAAATTCTTTGAAGTGAATGCAGGTAGAGAGTGTACAATAGGCATAATGGGAAATAAAGTATTGGGTGTAGAACAGAAAAATAATCATAATAATCCAGTTTGAGCCATGGAATAACATTCAGCTGCTTAGCATTGATTAGGTCCTATTATGTGCCAGGCACTGTGCCAAGCACTAAAGACACAAGCCCAAAAGAGTGGGGGAAGAAAAGACCAAAAACTTGAGAAATTTCAGTGGTGGAAAACAATGACTTTTCATCTATAAGCAAAGGAAATTCAAGAAGTTTCCTGTGACATTAGGAAGTAGGGGTGAGTATAGAAATATATAGTCAACACCAGCAACAGAAGGAAAACCTAATGCCTAATTATAGGCACTGTGGGTGGTAGTTCAAGGTTCAAGACTAAGAACTAGAAATTCTCTCTCAAATATCCTTAGGAAGAAAGCTTGGCTGATTAAATTTGGAGGTTCGAGGATATGGAATTGGAAAGGAAGAGATAAAGCTATTTCTATCAGTGTCCCTCAGCAGCAGTCACTTACCAAAGGTTTTCCTGCAGAAGACACTCATATCTCACAGCGAGTCAACAGCTGGGCAGAGTCAAGATTGAAAGATGAAGGAAGCTCTCAGGCTCTTTCTCAAGTATCTTAGTGTTCACAAGACTATCTGTGCCCAAGCTATGATGGAGCACTCTGAGCTCCCATTGGTCTGATCAGCCACAGTAGGACACATTGAAACTTGAGTTTATCATGATGATGTCATTTTAATCCTCTTCAAGAATTAAGGACAAAAACCAGTCCTTAGCTAGGGATTAAGGAAGCTAAATACTCATTGCCACATCATGGATATGATTTCACCTCAGCCTTCTCAACCCTATTTTCCCATGCTAGACTTTATCTTCCACAGTCATCTATCTTACCATCTATCTTACTATCCCTCATGATCTTTTCCTTCCCACCTATGCGTATTCTAGTCACTTGACCAGCATGTAGAAATTACCCATAATGGGATGAGCACAGGGAACTGGAGAGGGAAACTGTATCAGAATAAAAACTCTAGATTTCACAAATTCCACTGTCAACCTGGGAAGATAAGACAAATACTCAACAAGATTTGCGTCTATTGAGCATGAAATTATCAGGACACAACCTGGATCAAGCAGACTTTTACCTATTAAATCTTATCTGTCAAATCAAAGTAGATTTTTATCATAAAGAATATGTTAAAGAAAGGTCATGTATGTGGACATTACTCAATAGCCAAGATCTGCCCATCATTGGCAGACTAGGATGTTCAAGAATAAGTAACAGTTTATGAAAAGGATGGATTGGGAGAAGAGGAGAAGGGAGAGTAGGGGATCAATTAGGAACATGCTGAAATAATGGCATGATAATCAAGGTAATGGCAAAGCAGACTAAGCAAATGGCAGCAGAAAGGGAAAGGAAGAAGAAATTAAAGCAGTCTTAATAGGTTTAAATGACTATTTAGGCATCAGAAAGAAAGGGTGATATAAAGAGTCAAGACAGAGAAAGTGATGACATTATTGAGGAACTGTGTTTTTCGGGGAAGGAACTCATTTTTAGGGATGGAGAAATATATAGATTATGATTCCAGACATTTCAGACTCACAGTAAGTTGAGAGCCAAGGGTAAGGATCCAAATTGCACCTAGAATTATCTTTGAATTAGAGAATGACTCTAGAAGATGACTCTTCCACCACACCAGACCAACCTTCTCACCTTAGATGATTTCTCCACCAATGTGGCCCCTTCTGCTGCCTAGTCAGTTTGTCCCAGAAGCTCCATTTTAAGATGTATGGGAAAGCAATGTTCACTCCTTCATTCCTGTCTGGGTTTCAATCCTAACTATCTAGAATTCTTTCTCTATGAGGCCTCTACACAGGTACTTTCTACTCCTATCTCATGCTTTGTAGTTTCATTTAATGCATTGTCTTCCCTCATTAGAATGTAAGCTTTTTGGAGATAGGGACTATTTTCTTTTTGCTTAACACAGTGTTTGACATATATGAAGTATTTAATAAATGTTTGTTTTAACTTGAAAGAAAAACAGAATATATCATCCAGTATGAAAAAATAAGGCCTCCTATTGGTCAAATACCAAAAATAGTAGTAGAAGCTGGGGCTCATAAAAACCAGTTTCATGAAATGTCAGCTCATTAACTTCTACACAGAGAGATCTGGGTAGGACCTTAGGTATTTATAGCTTTACAAGGAGCCAATCATGCAAAATGGAGACATAAAATAAAGATAAAAATTCACACATTTACCTAATTCTTCTTGGACTCAAGTCAGACAGACTAAAATTCTCAACACTCCTAATCCCAGAAGGGACTTTGTGACAGTGGATCCCAGGCCAAGGTTGCTGACCTAAACATGAAGTCGTAATCAGTGAGGAATGCAATGAACTCAGATAAATTAGTACCTGATGCTCCACTCAGGTGTCTCCAAAGATGTAATCCCTCTGATAACCCTAGGAAAATCCTCTCCTGCCTTATGAAGACTAAGACCTCCCCTACCAACTCAGATGATCCGAGTCAAAATAATGGGAAAATATGCCATTTGTTTGTGTCTGTTGAACAAAAGCATCAAGAAGCCATGGATAGTGACTTTACTGAGACTTTTACAGTGCCTAGTATAGTGTCATACACAAATATGTAATATAGATTCACGGAGTTCATGATAATCTATGTACTCTACCTTGGGCAAGAGTGACAATGATGTCCAAGATGCAAAGGCAGACAAGAAAAATAACTGCAAAATATTAAAAACTAAGCCCTTCAAGAGAAAAGAGCTTGGCTATAAGAATTTCTAGAGAAAATGAAAATAACTTTTAACATATTATTAATGAAATTATAGTACTATAGGAAAGAATTGCAAAAGAAATGAGAACTCTGGAGTAAAGACCTAGAGGGAGAATTAATAGCTTCATGAAAGAGATTCAAAGCTTATCCAAGAAACCAGCAAAGATGGCAGAGTGGATTGAAACAATACAGTACAGGTCCCTCTATTACTACTTCAACAGGAATCCAGAAAGAACACCAGAGTCAGTTGGGATCAACAGACCCAAGAAAAAAATCTCAGGAAGTATGTTTTTCTGGCCAAAATTACTATAGAGAGATAACACAAAGATCTGTGGACACTGACAACAAGGCACAGTCAAGAAGATCAATGACACTTTGCAGCACCAGGCCCAAAATAGGACATGCAGCAACCTCCTCATGTAAAAAAAATATCCCAGGTCTAGAAGGGATAAGCCTGATGCTGTGCATGGAGCAGGAACCAGTATTAAAGTGGTAGCTCAGTGACTCCTACCATAATTCTGAGTCAGAGATCCAATGAAAACTGAAATAAGAGTCAATCTAGACAAGGTCAGGCTGAACAAGGAGCAATTATTCACAGACCTGAAGCTATATCCTGGGCATGAAGCAGGAACAGGAGTGAGCAGATGCTGTGTGACTCTTAGTCTGGAGCATTTTCTTAGATTCAACCTCCAACTCCATCTGAAGACTTCAGTCAAATAACTAGGGCAGAGAATAGATTAAGAAGGAGCTTGAAGTTCCATTATTCTGAAAATGCAGAGCCAGCAAGGTAGGTGACATTAGATTGTGACCTCTTTGAAGGCAGTCTTTTGCCTTTCTTTGTATTCATTGTATCTAGCACAGTACATGGCACATAGTAGGCAATTGACAACTATTTGCTGACTGACATGTCCCTCAGTCAGTAGTAATCAACTGGAGATCCAACCAGAAGCAAGCCTAAAGTAATGTTGCCCAAAACCAAAGCAAGATCTAGAGTTGCTAAGGTCAAGCCAGGAGAAAAGTGATCAAATTTCTCACTGTATCAGACTGCTTTGGAAAACTAAAGATCAGCATATGACCTGTGTGAGCTTCTGAGATCCTTGGACAAAGTGCACAGAATAATTTGAGGAAACAGAAACAAGACCCAAGAGGATATGAAACATAACTAAGCAAGACTCAAATATTCACTCTGGAAATGCCAAGAACTTTACCATAATACAAATTCCTAATTAGAAAGTAATGCTGTACAAACACCACACACACACATACACACACACACACACACACACACACACACACACACATACACTCACATACTGCCATAATAAAGAACGACTATGATATGATAAGAGGGACATCAAATAAACAAGCCCAAAAAAGGAAAATTACTTCAAAACAACTACAAGCAAAGACTCAATGAGAACCACAGCTTGAATACAAAGTCAACTGACTTGAGTCCAAGATGAAATTCTTCTGGACTTCCTATAAGAAATGAAGCAAGAGTTTTAAAAAGTGTTAAAATTTATTTTATAAATTAAATAAAATTGCTGCTTGAAAATAAATTACACTTTTAGAGAAAGACTTGGAAGAAGGTACAAGAGAAGGTACAAAACTTACTCAGATTGCAGACTCCCTGAAAATTACAATGAACTGAAAAGAAGTCAATTATTCCATAAGACAATAAAAAACTAGTACAAAGTCAAAATGAGAAAATGAAAGAAAATCCAATGTAACACCAATATCTCATATTAAAAATTGACCTAGAAGGCTGGTCAAGGAAAGAGAATTTGAGAATTACTTAACTATCTGAAAGTCATGACAAAAATAAAGGACTAAACATTATATTTAAGCTTTGAAATCATTAAAGAAAACTTCCCAGATGGATTAGATTTGAAGGGTAAAGTGAAAGTAGATAGAATCCTAATTATTAGTCACCTACTAAAAAACAATCTCAAAGTGACAAAAAGCCCAGGAACATCATAGCAAATCCAGAGTTCCAAGGTCAAAGCAGCAAGATAAAAACAAAGTTCAAGTACTAAGGAGCCAAAAATCAGGATAACACAATATTTAACAGCTACTATCATAAAGGAGGAGAAAGCATGAGTACAACATTCCAAAAGAAAGAAGATATAGAGTTGTAATCAAGAATTTATTCCACAAAACTGAGCATAATCCTACTGGGGGGGGTGGAGAAGTAGATCTTTCATGAAATAGAGGTCTTCCACATAATCCTGATGAAAAGGCTAAAGTTGAGTATATACATTGAGAACAAAACAGGAAATCTGTCATACCCATGAGCTATCTTTGTGGCAAAAAACAAAAACCTCTCTCCCAATTCACTCTGTGTATTTCTCAGATCATGATTCAGGAGGTTTATGCCAACAAAGATATTTTAGAAACCATTATTTGAAGCAAGGGCACAGGAGATACAATATGGACTTCGGCAGTTCTTTCATTTTTACCCTCTACTCTTTGTTTTAAGAAGTCTTCCTATAAATAGACTTTTTTACTTCCCCCAACCAAAGCAGAGGGATAAAGACTCCAAGACTGATACAAGCGAGGTTTGCTGGTATTAATAACTGTTCCTTACTACGTATAAAGGATCCAGGAAGTGCTAACATGACATCTCATGTTCAGTAACAGTGTCCCACATATTCAGCATGAAGGTTTGCCCAGTGTTTTCCTTATCTTCTCTTATTTTGTCATTAATATGACAACACCAAATTAGAGAAACTGAGCCATACACATAAGTAAATTCATAGTAACTATGCAGCTGCTTTTCTAAGAGCTCATAAAAGGAACAGACAACACGGGATTTGTTTATTTAAAAGAAATGAATGTTCAGAACTAATTGAGGAACTTCCCAATATAAGTGTAGACAATTTTAACTTCCCAAAGTTCTCCTCCTGACTTATGAGGATCATAGTCACAGGGCTATATAGAAGTCCTGAAGCTGAATCTGATTAACAGAATAACTCAAATAAAAATCAGTCCAATACTTTGCTTCCAGAGTAAAACAACAGAGATCAAGTGAGGGGTGAGAAGAAAGCCCCTGTGGGAGAAAAAAAATAGAATTAGAAAGCAAACCCTGCCATTAGCTGATCTGTGCTGTGAGACAATGGTATCAAATTCAAATAAAAATGAGTGTCATTAACCTGTACATAAGGATCCCCCCTGGCCCAATGTTGACTTAGAAAACCACATATAGAATTATCTATAGTCTATATGCTATTGCATTTTTAATCCATTTTGTTAGATATTCCCAATTACATTTTTAATCTAGTTGGGCTGAATTCAGGAATGCAGATATAAGAGACAGGGTTAATTTCTCACCTCCAGTGCTATGGCAGTAGAGTCTTTTGCCTACTACCAGGTCCTTTACATCTCCCTCTCCTGATTTCCATAGTATTTGGCTCTTCTTTAAGGCATAGCTATTCTCCTTGGCATTCTCAATGACCATAGGCATGTATTTATGTTAGGGATGAGAACTGAGCCTATGATGCCATTACCATTGGAACCTCACTGGTAAAAAACCAATCTCTCAATAACAAAAGTTAGCTCCTGCACCAGAGCTTGTAGAATTAAATAATTCTGAAGGATACTGAGACATTCAGCATCTTGTCAGGTCCAAGAAGTCAATAGGAATAGAGATATGACTTGAATCCCTATCTTCCTGGCTTCTGGGCCATTATTGCTACTATGCTAAGCTGCTTCTTGTCTCTCCTTCTCCAAAGAAGTTTGACAGACTTCCCAAAGTAAACAATCCAAAAGGTACAGAGTTCTGTCACTTGGTCTTTGGTCTAGGTCTACTAGAATAATTCTGACAATGAGTCCCCACTCACCTAGTTCTTTGAAGTTGTTTCAGATTCTCAAGCAGTTTCCCCCCTTGTAGGTGATATAAATCTGGTTTCCCATAAGTGGGTGGGTGTTCAGTCCTTTTGGTAATGTTATTTTGGTCTAACGTGGGCCTTGAGATGAGAGCAGTCACAACCGAATTCTGGAAACTTCGTTTCCTGGAGATGAGGAAAAATGTTTCCCAAGTTCATGCAATGACAATAAAATAAATAGATACTAAATGCAGCACTCTGGGGATAAAGTCAAAGGTAACAACACAATGTTCCCTGTTATCAGTTAAACATGTATTCATACCTATTATGTTCCAGGTACTATGATAAACACTGGACACCCAAGAAAGGCAAAAGACACACACTGCTCTTAGGGAACTGACATCTAATGGGAGAGACATCAATCAATAAACATTAACTAAGCATCTACCAAATGCCAGGCACTGTGCTAAGGACTGGAGATACAAAAAGAGTCACAAGATAGTCCTTTCCTCCAATGAACTCACAGTTCAATGGAGGAGACAAGATATATACAGAATAAATTGGAGATAGCCTGAGAGGGATTAGAAAGATTGAGATCAGATGATTGGAAAAAGTTTCTTGAAGAAAATGGGGCTACAACTGAGACTTGAAAGAAGCTAAGAGGCAGATATGAGAGGAAAGAATATTCTAGGCATGGGGAAAAGTAAGTGAAAATGTGTGGAGTAAGGAGTTGGAATGTTGTGGACCAAAAATAGCAAAGGGGTCAATGTCGCTGGATTACAGATCACGTGGAAAGAAAAATTATATGACTATAAATGTAGGGGGAACAAGTTAAAAAGAGTACTAAACAAAAATTGTGGTCAGACCTGCCTTTCAGGAAGATTAACTTGACAGTTGAGTAGAAGATAGACTAGAGTAGGGAGATGATTGAGGCAGGGAGACCAGTCACAGGGTATTATAATACTTCAGGTTTGAGGGAATACATGAGGGTGATATCAGTAACAGAGGATAGAAGGAACTTATACGATAGATGTTACAAAGGAAGAATTTACAGGACTTGACATTTAATTTGAAGTGGGGGAGTGAGAAAGAAGTATGGATTGAAGATGATACTCTGACATACGCAGGGGTGACTAGGAAAATGGTTGTATCCTTGAAATCATGAGAAAAATTCAAAAGAGGGAGGTTTGGGAGGAAAAATATTGAGTTCACTTTGGGATATGTTAAGGTTTGGACACCATAATATGTCTCCTTATCATCTCCTACCTGGAGTATTTTAATAGCCTGATAGTTTTTATCCCTACCTCAAGTTTCTCCCCATTTCAATCCATTTTCCACAGAGATGCCAAATTGGTCTTCCTGAAACACAAATCTGATCACAATTGCCTTTTAATTCCCTTTATACCTTGTCATCTTCCTACCTGTCCAGGCTATAGGACATACATTTAGGGATTCCCAATAAGCATTTGAAGATGAGACTAGAAGTCAAGAGGAGTTAGGGCTGGATAAATAAATTTGAGAATCATTCGTATAATTATGATAATTAAATCCATGAAAACTTTTGAGATCACTACGCAAAGTACTCCCATGGACCATGAAAAGAGCCAAGAATGGGGCACAGCCAAGATGGCAGAGTAGAAAGACACAGATACAGAGGCTCTCCCCATACAGCCCATAAAATACCTGTGGAGAGGGACTCAACAAATTCTGGAGCAGCAGAAGTGGAAAACAACAGAATGGAGATTTCCAGCCCAGGGTGACCTGAAAGGTCCACAGGAAACATCTGTTGCACCAGATGTGGAGCAGAGCCCAGCCCAGCCTTGGCTGTGGTGCACAACTCAGCAAACAGCCCTTGGGGGTGGAATCTCCAGTTGTGGAAAACCCAGTCCCAGCAGCAGCAGGTTCGCAGATCCCTCAGCCCACAGGCACCAAATGTCAGTGACGGGGTTTTTTCAGCTGGCCAGGAAGGGAGAAGGGCCTTCCATAGCTCTGGTCTTAGACAACTGTTGCAGAGGCGACATCAGCAGGTGCAGCAGCCAGATCCACTGTTGGAGCTTAAAAACCCTGGGGGCACTGAGGTTCTTTCCTTGGCCCTGTGTGGAGGCCTTCGGGGAGCTGGTCTTTGTCTCACACTGAATGGTGGTCCAGTTCATCCAGCTTATCTGAAAATCAGCCCCCAATGCTGACTTGGCAGAAGTGGAGGCCAGGTGACTGTAGAGAGGTAACTTCTGGGCACAATATCCCTCTCTGTGCCCAGACCAGTACATACTTGATTGTGCCACCTTGGAGGAACTGAGATCTTACAGATTCCCAGAGTATACCCTACTCTTAACAAAGGATCCAAAAGGCAAGTAACTGGTTGGGAAAAAGGACCAAATAAGGGGGGAAAAATAAGACTATAGAAGGTTACTTTCTTGGTGAATAGATATCTTCTCCCATCCTTTCTGATGAGGAAGAACAATGCTTACCATCAGGGAAAGATATAAAGGCTCCCAAACATCCAAAATAAATATTCAATAGGCTCAGGCCATTTAACAGCTCAAAAAGGATTTTGAAATTCAAATAAGAGAGGTGGAGGAAAAAAATGGGAAGAGAAATGATAGAAATGCAAGAAAAGCATGAAAAGCAGATCAACACCTTGCTAAAGGAGATACCAAAAAATGCTGAAGAAATAGACTAACTCAATTGGCAAAAGAGGTTCAAAAAGCCAATGAAGAGAAGAATGCTTTCAAAAGCAGAATCAGCCAAATGGAAAAGGAGGTCCAAAACCTAACTGAAGAAAATACTTCTTTCAAAATTAGAATGGAACAGATGGAGGCTAATGACTTTCTGAGAAACCAAGAAATCACAAAACAAAACCAAAAGAATGAAAAAAGGGAAGATAATGTGAAATATCTCATTGGAAAAACAACTGACCTGGAAAATAGATCCAGGAGAGACAATTTAAAAATTATGGGACTACCTGAAAGCCATGATCAAAAAAAGAGCCTAGACATCATCCTTCATGAAATTATCAAGGAATATTGCCCTGATATTCTAGAACCAGAGGGCAAAATAAGTATTCAAGGAGTCTATCGATCACCGCCTGAAAGA
>CM053770.1:262212776-262240911 GCA_028658325.1 Potorous gilbertii
GCAAAACTACACAGATATGGCCTACATTGAATTGCCTGCCTTTCCAAAGGGACTGGGTGGGGAGGGAGGGATGGGGAGAAACTGGAATGTAAAGTTTTAGGACCAACTGTTGAGTATTGTTCTTGCTACTAGGAAATAAGAAATACCGGTAATGGGGAATAGAAAGTTATCTAGCCCTACAGGACAAAAGAGAAGATGGGGTAAGGGAAGGGAGGAATGACAGAAGAGAGGGCAGATTGGTGATATGGGTAATTAGAATGTCCAGTGTATTGGGGAGGGGGGAGGGGACTAATGGGGAGAAAATTTTGGAACCCAAAATCTTGTGAAAATGAATGTCAAAAGTTAAATAAATTTATTTAAAAAAAAAAAAATTAGAATGGAACAGAGGGAAGCTGAAGATTTTATGAGAAACCAAGAAATTATAAAGTAAAACCAAAAGAATGAAAAAATAGAAGATAATGTGAAATATCTCACTGACAAAACAATTGACCTGGAAAAATAGATCCAGGAGAGATAATTTTAAAATAGTTGGTCTACCTGAAAACCATGATCAAAATAAGAACCTAGAAATCATCTTCCAAGAAATTATCAAGGAAAACTGTCCTGATATTCCAGAACCAGAGGTTAAAATACAAATGGAAAGAATTGAGCTATCATTTCCTGAAAGAGATTCCAAAAGGAAAACTCTTAGGAATATTGTAACCAAATTTCAGAGTTCTCAGGTCAAGGAGAAAATATTAAAAGCATCCAGAAAGCCACAAGTATTGTGGAAATACAATCAGGATAACACAGGATTTAGAAGCTTCTACACTAAGGGATAGAAGAAATTGGAATACAATATTCCAGAGGTCAAAGAAGATAGTATTAAAACCAAGAATCACTTGCCCAACAAAACTGAGTATAAATACTTCAAGGGACAAAATGGAATTTCAATGAAATAGAGGACTTCCAAGCATTCTTGTTGAAAAGACCAGAGATGAATAGAAAATTTCACTTTCAAAAACAAGAATCAAGAGGATCATGAAAAGATAAAAAGGAACTAGAAGTCTTAAGGAATTCATTAAGATTGAACTGTTTACATTCCTACATGGAAAGATGTTATTTGTAACTCATGAGACCTTTTTCAATATTAGAGTAGTTAGAGGGAATATGTGTGTGTGTGTATATACATATGTATGTGTGTATGTGTTTATATGCATTTATATGTATATACATGTATACATACATATACATATATGTAGGTGTATATGGGTATGTATGTGTATATTATATATGAGTAGGTATGTATATGTACATGAGTGTATGGGTATATGTATATATACATGTGTGTATACACATACACACATATAGACAGAGGGCACAGGATGAGCTGAATATAAAGGAAGAATACCTAAAAAAAATAAAATTTACTGTTGAGTGGAATGTACTAGGAGTAAGAGAAAGGGAGAGGCAGAGTGTAGCAAACCATCTCACATAAAAGAGGTCAGAAAGAGTTTTTGCCATGGAGGGAAAGAGGGGAGAAATTAAAGGAAATAAATGAGCCTTACTTCATGGAAGGAAGGACAAAATAGAGAAAGGGGTGAATGGGGGGCATGCTGTCCTGGGGTGGGGGTGGGAAGAGATGAAAAGAAAATTTTGAATTCCAATTCTTGTGGAAGTAAATGTTGAGAATCAAAAAATAAATTATATATTTAAAGTTAAAAAAAGAAAATTTTAAAAGAGAAGAGAAGTAGAAATGCACCAATTCTAGACTGCCTTCTCAAGGCATTTAGCCACAAAAGGAAGGAAAAATAGAGAATAATAGAAGTTCAAGTAAGAGTTTTCTGAGGATGGAGGAAGACATGGACATGTTTGTATGCCATAAGAAAGCAACCAGCAAACAAGGAGATATCGAAGATTAGTAGGAGAGTAGGTAATCTAATGGAAAAGAAAAGGAATTGGATCTCTTGTACATGTAGAATGGTTGACCTCATTAATAAGAACAGGAACGTTTTCATTTGAGATGGGGTGAAGGAGGAAATGATAGTGTAAAGCATCAAAATGATTAAAGTGAGAAAAAGGAGCGAAAAGGAATCTCTTAGTAAATGTCCTCTCCTTTTTCAGTTAAATATAAGGTAAGACTCTCAGCTAAGAGGATAGGAAGGACCATCATAGAAGGTTTGAGGAGAGATGAAAGTGTTTGGAAAAGTCACAATAGTGAGTGGGACAATGAATTTGTTAGAGAGATGTAAAAGAAATGTCTTGATACAGTTATGGGCATAAAGTGACATAAATTTGTAGTGGACCTAGTCACTTAGTTTCATAATTTTCTCTAGGGCTATTGTTTTCAGAAACGTGAGTAGGAACAAAAACAGTGGATGGTTAGAGTAACTTAAGGTTGAGATATGGCAGGGCAAGATGAGTGTTAAAATAAGAGGACAGGAGACCCTTGAGAAGACAAGAGTAGAGTTGAACTGGGTCACCAATGGGTCACTGTAGAGAAGGGAAAAGAGTATAGCCAGTGCAGAAATGATAGGGTGTTTGGATTGGAAGTCATGATGAGAATGAAGAATAGGATTTGGGGGTTGCAAGGCAGAAGGAGAGGTAAAATTACAATAGGCTGTAATAAGGAAATTTCAGAATTTACAAATATGAAACCTCCAAATTTCAATTTGTGGAATTAGTTATGGAGGTCAGCATGGAGTGGAATCAACATGGAAATAGAGTAGTTGCAAGTGAAAGCACCTCATATACCACTGAAGGATATAAACATGCTTTTAGCAAATTTTATACAAACTAGAGTAAAATAGATAGGAGGATTTATCTAGAAAGACTTGCTGTAGATGAAGGTGTCTGTGCCATCCTTTGAAAGAAATTAAAAATTATAAGAAGTGTGGGTATGAAGTTGGACTCAACCATAGTATTCATGAAGGAAAATAATGTAAAATAAAGTTTATAGAGTCTGATTGGGACCAGGTTGAGAAGATCTCTAAAATCTAAGAAGTTAGTACACTCTTTAAGATATGGTCATGATCTATTATTCCTAGGAGAAATGGTCTGACCTTTCAGTCCTCCTTCCCATTTTGCCAGCCCTGGGGACATTTCCTATGGACATTTTAAATAGACACCTCGTGTTGGTCAATCACTCTTTCCCTGTTACTAAGTAGAAAACATGGAACACCCAGTTTGGGGAATTCAAAGGGACTTCAAGACATCTCACCCTACAAGAAAGCAAGTTCCTTAAGGATAGAAGCTTTGGGGGATCGGGGAGGAGAGTGCTTTTTAATATCCCAAGTATTTAGCAGAGTGCTATGCATGTAGTAGGCAGTTAATAAAATCTTGTTGAATTGTTTCAGAGGAAAAAAGTCAAATGAACTGAATCACTTAGTCACACAAGTAACTCAATAGTATTATTTCAAACCTGGTTATGCCAACATCTGACTCCAAATCTAAGATTCCTATCTACCATCTTGCCTCTCTGTTGTTAATCATGCCTTTTGTTGAGAATTGATGGAAATATAAACCAATAGGCAAGAAAAGAGTTAAGCCAGGACAATTTTTTAGTTAGAATGAATAGAATAGTTTGATATTAACTGATAGAAATCAATTTTGTAATGTACTCACCTGTACACTATACATGTCAAAGGGAACTCAAGTCCTGGACGAACAACCCGTCTACTGTGTCGTCGATAGTAGAGACTACATTCAAACCTGGTGTGAGTTTCAAAAACCTGATGGTCAGAGAGAGACTATTTAGAAAAGGTGCTCAGTTTTATCCTTGTACCCTTAATGCCATGCCAACATGTTAACTCCCAAATTTACTCCTTTCATCATACCCCTTCTCTTGTCTAATTTGTGATCTTCTTTTAATCAACTGGCTCTTTCTCTATTGCTTGCTAACATGCCAGAATTCCCTCCACCCTGAAAAAGCCTTCAATCAATCCTAGTATTCCCTTTAAAGATACATTATGTTTTTTTTCTTTTGCCTTTCACAGTCAACTTCAGAGAATAACCATTGCTCCATATCCCACCTCCTTCTCCCTTCTTTATTTCTTGTAATCTGACTTTTCAAGTCAGATTTCAAGTCAAGATGAAACTAACCTCTTCAAGGATTTCAGTGATGTGTTATTTACCAAGACCACTGACCTCCTCACAGTCATTCACTTGCCTTAATTACACTTGGAAACTATTGATCACTTTCTCATCTGAGGCACTAATTCTTACTCAGATTCTCATGGAGCTGCTACTGTATGAGCCTCCTCCTAAGTCATGAACCATTGGTTATTAGTCTTCATTTTCAGATCATCCTTCTCCATCCTTTCCCCTCTCTTTTCCTTCCCTCAATGTCAGCTCCCATGAAGTAAATTTTCAACATGTAACTGATTCCACAAATGGAAATTCACAGAATTCATGTATCTCCAGATCTTCCAGCTCATTTAACCATCTCTTAGTCATCTCCACCTAAATGTCCCATCAAATTTAACAGTTTCAAATTAGAGATCATTATCTTCCCCCCTTAAACCACATCTTCTTAACTCCCTAATTCTATCAAGAGAATCATAGTTCTCCTGGTAATTCAGGAAGACCACCTCCATTTTTCCTACTTCATTTCCCAAACATGACCAAAAGGCCTATGTCTAATAAACGTAAGTCAAACTTTTGGATCATCAGAAAGAGGCTATCAGAAGTGATCAATGTTACACTTTACTCTTAATAATAGAGGAAATTCCAATTACAATGCTTTTAAGATATTTCCTCTGGCACTAATAGTAACCTGGAAGAAGATGCCCTGAATAATCAGCCTTCTCTCATACCTCATTTGACAGATTCAGCACCACAAGGGAGTGGACCTGATTCAAGATCAATAGACTTCCTGATTTACCTGGGATATTCCTAAACATAAAGACAACTAGAATTCAAACAAGGACTAGGCATATAAGTAGAGAACCTGTGATATGTTCAAACTGAATTTTAAAACTAGTTGAAAAAGGTATTGAGTATGTCTCAGCTGAGATCCTAAGGCCCAAAGAAAACCACCTCAGCCTAATATTAAAAACCAGAAAACTTATGGGTTAAAGTTACTCCCTCTGCCTTAGGAGATGGAACCATGCCTAATAGTGGTCAAGGACAAGAGACTGCCTCTTCATCTCCTGCTTTCATTGCCCCCTCAGGCCTTAGTAACTTTAATACTTAGTAGGAAATTCAGTTTGTTTTCCACATGGACAAGGATGTTATAGGGTAACAGATAGGTCCTGAAAGATATGAAGTAGATTCAACATATGATTGCTAATGTGGTCATCTCTTACCATTTTCTTGATCCCACAGTGTCTCACAAGGTATTGTAGTTCAAATTCATCTTGTAGCTCTTTAGTAACTGGACAGCCTATCCCGAGAGTCAGCTCTTGAGGTCTCACAAGCACACCATCACCAAAGAGATCTTTCTTCACAAACACCCAGAACACATAATAAGTACATGCTGTTCTCACTGTGGAAAGACCAATGAACAATTTGAATCTGGCTTTGATTGTATTGAATGGCCCCCAGAGGGACTATTGGATTTTGCAGAGGAAAAACAATGTAGGAAAAATTGATGAGTGACATTAATAGGCTTCAATGATAGATTAAACCAAAAGGAGAGTCAGAGAGAGGGAGAGAAAAGGATTTATTAAGTGTCTTCTATGTGCCAGTCAATGTGCTAAGTGATTTACAACTACCTCATCTGATCCTCATAACCCTGGGAGGAAAGTGACATTATTAGCCATATTTTATAATTGGAGAATCTGAAGCAGATAGAAAAAAGTGACTTGCCCAGGATCACATAGGTAGTTAGCATTTAAGATTGGATTCAAACTTAGACATTTCTGACATTTAGATTTCAAATGTCATTAATTGTGCCACCTTAATTAATTGTACTTCTTTTGGAACAGGACCAAAGAAACATCACTGTGTTGGGGTCAAGGTACAGTAGATCTCATGTGGTTGATCCAGAAGGCTCTAACACAAGTGAGGCACAATCAGTCCGTATTCATATATTCATATTTGGCCACATTACTTTTTATGGGTAGGAAGAAAGGGTACAAGAACTTAGCACAGATAGAGTTGTAAGATTATTGAAGAAACTGAGCCTATTCAGGAAACAAATTCATTGTAGTATTATGAGAAAAGCATATAAGGAGCTTGATTTCAGATATGATTAGATGGGAGTAAGAGACCAGTCATGGGAAAGGATTCTTCTACCAATTACAAGCAGAAAAATTGAATTTGAATAAGAGGACATTGAGCCAGAGGAGATTCAACCACTGTGGAGTAAAAACTGAAACCATGGGAATGGGGAGAGGCTCACAAAGACAGAGTGGGGAAAAGAAGAACAAGAAATGTTTGGGAAGGAAGCATCTTCAGTAAACAGGCAGAACCAAGAAAAAATGCGTCCTCTAACAAATATTGTGAGCCACGGGCTTCGTATTAGCCAAAAACAAGAAAATTAAGCAAGTTGAGCTCAGAAGAGCTAATAATGCCTCAGAAAGTCAGTTCATCACCGTATCTCTACAACCCTAAGAAAGTTGAGTAGGAACCAACTAACAGCTCAAGGAACCAGTCATTGAAGGCAATAATAATAGCTGACATCTATTGATTACCTTAAGGTTTGCAAAGCACTTTGCATATGTTAACTTGTATTTGGAAAGAGAACAAAGATACCTGGTTTCTCTTGGACCCAAGCCAGGCAGAAAAGGAGGCACAGGACTCCTAAGGATAGAACAGTTTTCATTGAAACCATTTCCAGAGAAAGCCTCTTGACCTCAACACAACAAGGAAGTTAGGAGATCCCAGCACTCAGGTGATTTTAAATGTAATGTTCCACTCAGGTGTTTGCAATGATCTACTCCTGATAGTTCAAGGAAATTTCCAACTGGAATTTCACATTAACAAAGCATTATTTGTCATCCCTAATCATGTTTTAATATCTCCTTCCTCACAAATACTGTTCCAAACACGGGGCAACTCCATGTTTGTTTCTGCATCAACTGTGTTACATTGGTCAACCTCTCTACTTCTTAATGAGGATTAGAGTCTTCTTATGATTTCTGCTTTGTGCTATAGTTTATTATCTGGTTCTGCTAGGCCCTCTACGTTTTTTTAGTATATTCCCTGGAATCTACTGACTTTTTGTTCCTCCTTTTGTTTTTATTTTTCTAGCTTCTTTGGTAGATTGATATGTCACTACATAGGTAAATAAAATTAGGTGACTTTGTGTTGTATTGCTCCAACCTACCCTTGAACAATTGATATATATCTAAGCTTTTAGATGTGTCATTATTTCCATAAACATAATTTTATAGCCTCTGTAAATGTCTTAGTGGGAAGACTCTCAAGTTCTTTTTCCTATTCTATGATAATTTTAAATAGAATTCATCTATCTCTTCCTGCTATTTTATATGCAACATACTAGAATTCTCATGACATGTTGATCTGTTTATATTCTGCAACCTTGCTGACTCTAGGGTTTCTAAATAAGCTATCATATCATATCACCTGCAAAAAGAGAGCATTGTTAATTGTGTTCCCACTTCTTATTGCCTCATTTTCTTTTCCTTGACTTATTTTTATCACTAGCATTTCTAGCAGGGAAGCTAGGTGGCAGAAGTGGCTAGAGCAGCCAACAAAAATCAGGCAGACTCATCTTCCTGAGTTCAAATCCAACCTCAGACACTTCCTAGGTGGGTGATCCTGGGTAAGGTACTTAACCTTGTTTGCTTTGGTTTCCTCATCTGTAAAATGGGCTAGAGAAGGAAATAGCAAACCATTCCAGCATCTCTTCCAAGAAAAGCCCAAATGGGGTAACAAAGATTCAGATACTATTGAAAAACAAAGCATTTCTATCACCCAATTAAATCATAATAAACATTCTTGTTTTACTGCGATATTAGAAAGGTTTCTAGTTTATCCTCATTATTTATGATGCTGCCTTTGGTTCTAGATAGATATAGTTATCACATTAAAGAAGGGCCCATTTATTCCTGTTTTCTGGTACTTTTACAAGGAATGGGGATGCATCTTAACAAAAGGGTTTCTTCTGTATTCACATGACATTATTAACCCAGGGGGCTGCTGAGTCCCACTGCTGCTTCCAGTGAGAAATGACCCGATGGCCTGGGCCACCTGTGTGCAGGGTTGTGACTACAGCTCCCAGTGTATCTGCACCTGCTGCTTCATCACTTGCCTGTTGCCGCAGGACTTTGAGGCATAATAGTAAAATGGTATGGGTGATGTTTGTTTCCAGCATAAATTGGATTTAAGTGAGGCAGAGTTGCACAAAGTCGTCAGCCTCACTCTCTCCTCCAGAGTCATCTTAGTACAGTGGCAGGACAGAGTCAAGATGGCTGTCAATGGCTCAGGATGCAGTGAATTACCTTGGTGTCTTCAATGTCCAAGCTCTAAGCGCTCCACGTTGACCGCTTTAGCTGCCTTCATGGCTGTTGGAAGAATTGTTCTCATCTGCCTATTCCACCAGAAGAAGTCTTCACATACTTGGGGACTCGTCAGCCCCCTGGGTGTCTGAGCAGCCTTTTAAGGATCTCACTAAATATTCATCTATAAAATGGGGATAATTTTAGCACTTACTTTTCAGGGTTGTTGTGAAGATGAAATGAAATAATGACTGAAAATCAATAATAAGAATCATGTTATACCCCACCCCTAACTCACCAATGGGAATCCCTGGTTACCCTCAAACTGGTTTGTCCCATCTGCTGAAACGGTTTACAGGATGTGGCCGCTGCACATTCTGCAGTTTCTTGGAGCCACAAGTGAGAGTTAGGTGGAACAAATGGACATAAAAGGTGGAAAGAGCCCTGAAAAGGGCTTGGCAGCCATCATACCAAAGGTACTGGCCCTCCATGAACACATGCTACAGCCAAGTAATAGGAAAAGAGCCGTGAAAGTTAGAGGGAATATGGCTAGGTGGAAAGGTAATGAGTTCTGTTTTGGAAAAATAGATTTTCAGGTATCTATTGTAGATCAAGGTTGAAATACCTAAAAGGCAGTTAGAGATTTGAGATTAAAGAGATTAGGGCAAGAAAAATAGATTTAAGAATTATCAGCATAGAGATAGTGATTAAATCCATGGGAGCTGATGAAATCACCAAGTGAAACAATGTAAGGGGAGAAGAGAAGAGAGCCCAGGAAGGTACCCTGAGGGATACTTACGGTTGGAGGGCATGATATGGAAGAGGATACAGCAGAAGAAGACAGAGATTAGCTAATACTGCTGACTAGACTATTTAAAACAAACACCAGAAATATTTCCTTACTAGATGCTTGGGGTGAAAACCATTTGGATTTTCATGTTTTCAGAGTTTGAAAATGTTTTTTGTTACTGTATGTATTTGGATAATTGTACCACCCATCCCACCTCCCACTCCCAGGTTCCCATTTCTCTGAAGTGTGACTCTAGCCAAGGAAAAAAGTGATTTGGTAAGGTAATTTCCACCAAATTGTTGGCAACAATATAAAGGGATACACTCAAGGGTAAGTTTATCTGCATTTTAAGGAGATCACCAAAGAGGGTAAAGCTTTGCAAAATAATATAATCGCCAATATTTATTTGTCCTTTTACAGATGAGGAGACTGAGGCTCTAGTGAAAGGACTACCTGAGATTATACAGCTAGTAAGAGACACGACTGAATTCCAAGCTTCTCCTGACTTCTAATACATGTTCTATGTACTACACCAAAGCTAGCTCTCCAACTACCAACCACCACAGTCACCACCACCAAATCAGTCCCTAATGCTGCAATTTCAAGAAAAGGAAGGGAAAGTTTCTGGGTAGAAGAGCCTCTTAGACCCCTGAAATCTATATAGCAACAACAAAATATCTGAAACTGATACAGAACTTTAAGTTTATAAATGGTTTACTTTATGTACATATATGCACACATAAAGTCATAAGAATAAATAGTTAACTTTTATATAACACTTACCATGTACCAAGCACTACACTAAATGCTTTTCAATCATTATCTCATTTCATCTCCATAAGCCAAAAATTCATCTATAAATTTCATTTCATCTTTCCAAGCTAAGTATGTGCATTCATCAAAAGTACCATCCCCAAGGCAAATTGACCACCAGAAGAATTAATATCAACAAATTAGAGTTCTTCTCTGAACCTGAACAGTTGGAGGAAAAATTGACCCAACACACAGTTGGTAACAATGGAACAGAAAAGGAGTGGGCAGCTTTCAGAGATATGGTGTACAGCACTGCATTTGCACATTTGGGTCAGAACACTTACAAACACCAAGAATGGTTTCATGAAAATGATGGGGAAATCCAGAAACTGCTAAATGAAAAATGAGAACTCCACAGGATTTACCAACAGAATAGTTCATCCATTTCAAAGAAGCCAGTATTTAATTCCCTCAGGATTCCTGGCTCAGTAAGAAGGCAGAGGAAATTCAGTTTTATGCTGATAGTAATAATCCAAGGAGATTTTATGATACACTGAAAGCTATTGATGAACCAAAAGCCTATGGTGCATCACAACTACTTAGTACTGAAGGAGCCACATTGATTAGTGATCAAGATGTGATCCTAGAGAGATGGACTGAACACTTCCATAGTATTCTCAACAGACCATCATCAATCAATGCTGAGGCCACTGACTGTTTACCTCAAGTTGAAGTCAATTCCTCCTTAGATGAACTTCCAACAGGAGAAGAGGGCCATTAGGCTCCTGCCATATGGCAAAGCATGTGGTGCTGATTCTATTCCAGTTGAAATTTACAAGGTGGGGGACAATTGCTCATACAAAAGTTGACTGAAATATACCAAGTTATATGGCAAGAGGAGAGTGTCCCCTATGAGTTCAAGAATGTCTCCATTGTCCATCTCTATAAAGGTAAAGGAAATGGATTGTCCTGCAACAATCACAGAGGGGTCTCTCTCTTAGTCATTGCTAGCAAAATTCTTGCTAGAGTCCTCCTTAATAGACTGATCCTTCACCTGGAAGATGGTCATATAGCTGAGAGCCAATGTGGCTTCAGAAAGAGCCGAGGAACAGTTGATATGGTGTTTGCTGCCCGAAAACTCCAGGAGAAATGCCAGGTGCAGAACAAAGGTCTCTACACAACATTTGTAGATCTGACCAAGACTTTTGGCACTGTTAGTCATGAAGGCTTATGGAAAATTATGTCAAAATTTTGTTGCCCAGAGAACATTGTATGTCAATTTCATGATGGCATGTTTGCTCTTGTGCCTTCCCAGTAACCAGTGGAGTGAAATAGAGCTGTATACTTGCTCCCGTACATTTTAGTATGTTTTCAGCCATGTTGTCAAATGCTTTCAATGAGGATGAACACGGCATCAAGGTCAACTATTATACTGATGGTAAGTTCTTCAGTTTGAAAAGGCTACAAGCCAAGACCTAAGTGGAGGGAGTGTTTGTGCATGACTTTCTGTTTGCAAATGATTGTGTACTCAATGAAGCCTCTGAAGCTAAAATGCAACAAAGTATGGATCAATTCTCTGCTGCCTGTGCTAATTTTGGCACAATCAACACCAGGAAAGCACAGGTGCTTCATTAGCCACCATCAAATTCAATTAGCCACCATCGTACCATTCATAAGTGGAACCATCAGTTACAACAAATGGAGATGTTTCGAATGAGATGGGTAAGTTCATTTACCTTGGTACTATATTTTCTAGAGATGTACACATTGACAATGAGGTTGACACAAGTATTGCCAAAGCTAGCTCAGTGTTTGAGAGGATCCAAAGAAAAGTTTGGGAGAGAAAAGGTATTAGATTGACTACCAGACTGAAAGTCTACAGAATCATTGTGCTGACCCCATTGTTGTATGCTCATGAAACATGGACAGTCTACCAGTACCATGCCAGGAAAGTGAATCGCTTCCATTTGAACTGTCTTAGGAAGATTCACTTGGCAGGATAAGGTACCAGACACTGAAGTCCCTGCTCAAGCTGAACTGACAAGTATTTAAACTATGCTTCAGAGAGTGCAACTCCAATGGACTGGCCACATTGTTCTAATGCAAAATGCACACTTGCCAAAAAGACTATTTTATAGAGAAATCACATGGGACAGGCTATCACATGGTAGTCAGAAGAAGCAATACAAAGACATCTTCAAGGTCCCTCTCAAGAACTTTGGATTTGATTGTGTGACATGGGAGACACTGGTGAAGGACCACTCAGCATGGCATGCTCACATCAGAAAAGGTACTGTGCACTATGAGCAAAGAAGAATTGAAACAGAACAAAGGAAATGTAGGATGTGCAAATTTGAAATAACCACCCCAAATGTTCACATAGCCTATGTGGGCCCAACGTGTGGTAGAGAATTCTGATCTCATATTGGTCTGATCAGCCACAGTCGTACATATTAAAAATTCACTTTATCATGGTGATGTCATTTTGGTCCTCTTCAAGAATGAAGGACAACAACCAACCATTCTTATTATTAATATGGAATATGTTGTTAATGCTTTTCCTAATATTAAATCAAGCCTGCATTTTGGGTGTAAATCCAATCTAGCCATGAAGTTTAATTATTTTAAGATTTTATATCTTTGCTCACATTTGATTGTGTCTTTGTATTTATTCAGAATGTTGGTCTATAGTTTCTACGAGATTTCTACCTGAGATTAAATGGTCTATTTCTTGTTCTACTATTCTGGTTATTTCATATTTATGTAAGCTTTTATTTCATTTCATGCAAGTTGTTGGTTTTATTGCCATGTAATTTTTTATTTCGATTTTCTTCTTCACTTTTATAATGGTAATTTGGTTTTCTGCTTTTAAAAAAATAAAATTATCTGATGATATTTTAAAATCTAGTGTTATTTGTTAATTAAATGTTTGGACTTTTGGTTTGGTTAATCTATTCTTTATTTTCAGAATATGGATTGGATCAAGTTTAGAAGCAGAATTTGGATCTACTCTAGTGTTTAATTGGTGCTTTTTGTTTGTTGATTTTTTTTTAGTTCTTTTTTTAAATACATGCCCCATTCATTACTCTGTTCTTTCTCTTTTGTTGTAGATGAAGGTGATTAGAGATAATCTTGCCCTAACAATTGTTTTGAATGCATTCCCAAAATTCTACATTTTGTCATTTCATTAACAAAGTATTAATGGCTTATATGACTTGTCCTTTGATGGGCCAATTCTTTAGGATTACATTGTTTAATCTATTACTTTGTACTCAAATTCTCAGTGACACTTAACTATCATTTTTATTGCAGTTCTCAATAAAAGATGTGTTTTATATTTCTGCCTTTCAGCATGTATTTGTAAAATTTCCACTATCCTCTTGATTTTTGGTTGAATTTATTCCATTAATGTTGACAGTTATGATTTCAGGTTCTCAGTTTGTCTTTCGATTACATTTGGTCTAGAAAGGATACGTTAAATTCTCCCACTGTTATAGTTTTATTGTCTATTTTTCCCTCCAAACCAGTTAATTTCTCCTTTAAGTACTCGGATGCTGTTATTAGGTGCACATACAGAAAGCATTTATATTAATTTTGTAGATATAGTGTCTTTGGGCACAATAATTACTTTCCTGCCTCTTTATCTTATTTTCTTAATGTAGCCTTTTCTGAAATCATGTTTACTATCCCTACTAAATTATACCATTTAAGTCCTCATCTTATTACAGAAAGATAATTTATGTAACTACTACTCAATCACAAAATGGAGGCTTAAAAACAAAATGACATCAGTGAGGTCAAGAAACTTTCCTTCACTTTATGTTCTTTTGCCCCTACCATTCCTGCACTGCACTCTAGCTCTCCTGCTTCTCAGACTTTTTAGTTTTCTTCTATTTAAACTCTGTACAAGGGCCACCTCTTACACAAGGCTGATTGCTATAGCCTTCTCCATCCATCAAAATTATTTCATCTGAATGCATCTTCCAGTACACACCCAAATACAATGTAAATTTCTTGAGAAAGTGAGTTTCTTTTTCTTTGTAACATCAACAAAGGGCATGGCACATACAGGGTACTTAGAACATATCTAAATTTAAAGGGAAATAAGACAAACAAAGGGTCACTACTGGGTAAGTACTGAAGGAATGCAGTCTTTCTACTGACAGACCAAAGACCACCTGAAGAGTAAAAGAGAAAAGAAAAGTAGACTGTAGGGGTATTGTTGGGGGAAGGAAGGAATTTGAACTTTCACTTGAGCCATAAGAAGGAATAGAATCAGAGAAGTGAAATAACATGACCAAAATAGAGAAGAAGCACCCAAACCACAACGGCTTTGTTTAATTATTTAATGAAGCTAGCCAATCACATGTTTAATAAAGAAACTGATTAAAATTCAGGCCCACTGTCCCTGTAACAAAATTCAACTTCTCTTCTAGGAAGAGTAGGTGTCTACATAGTAGCCCACCAACACAAAGTAAATTTTACACTCTCTATAAAGAGCCATAAATCATGCCCACTCTGACCAAGTGATGCTATTGTATCCACAAGGATTTTAGAATAGTAGTATTCTTGAATTTTCTGGTGGTTAAGATACAGACTTCAATCTTCCCCAAAAGAGGCCCATAAAACAAAGCAAATTCACAGCTATGTCCCCTCCCTCTCCAACTTGCCCCCCCATCTGCCAACCTGAAGAAGCAGAACAGCATAGAGGAAAAAAGCGATAGCCAAACCACCCAGAGGGAGGGAGAGCTAGACACAGAAGTCATGTGACTTAATGGTGAGGATTGATGAAAAGGCACAGATGATGGAATCCCATGGATTCCTTGGATCAGACACCCCTTTTATTTTCCCTAGTATTTTCTAAACTTTTTTTTAACATTGCAGTAACTGAAGCAGACATTGCACCCAAATATAATATAGTTAATAAAATATGAAATGTTTCAGTCACTCTTTTCCTAAAGATATTCATGAGACATGTTGTGGACACACCAGTGCCCACATTCCTCATCTATACCCCCCCATTCTCCTTGTGGCCGAAGACCATAGAAGGAAAGAATGAGAATCATTATTTCGCAGCAGGGTCACAGGATAAATAGACAGGCCATTCAGTATGTCTCCCAGATGCCCTTTGTTTCTCAAGTTCTTGATAGATGGACTGTTAGCTTCCCCTAAGCAGAAGTCAAGATTCCCAGCTGGCTGCAGACAGAGATACTGTCACTGATGGCTGTTCCTTCCCCAGCTCACTAAGGCAGATGGCCAATATGGCATGTTCTCAACGGGTGAGTTGGGATCCAAAAGAGGTGATTCTTTATTCCCTTTTCCAGCAGTACAAAGCAAAAAGAATCCATATTTTTTGTCACAAATATTTCCATGCTTTCACTTAATCATTAGAATAAATTAACAAATTAAAGATGAGATGCACATTAAATTTATTTAAAACCCATACAACCCTCTTCTGTACAGAAATCATAAAACAAAGGCAATATTGGGCAGGTTTATTCTTTAAAAGCTAATTTTAAAATCACAATGAGAAGCTCACCAAGGCAAGCTTAGATGATTCCAACTTCCTGAAGTTTGGAACCTTCATTGTAAGGCTTAAAAACTTGACTGGCATTGGCTGTCCTGTAGTGCCTCCTTGGTAACATCTCAGGATGCAGATAGCCCCATATCTCTATGGCAAAGAAGGTGGAAAACTACAGAGCTCAAAGTCAAGATAGGCAAGGAGACCAAGTTCCTATGGAAGAAGATGGGATTAAAAAACAAAACCTGCTATCGACTGGCTTAGCAAAACAAAAGAACAGGATATTTTTCCCACCTCAGTCCCAATTGTGGAAGTCTCTCCACCCTGCCTTTCTGCCCCAAAACTCTATCATCACCATGAGATTAATCTTCCTTTCTTATCACTTTTTCTCTGGCATGCAACCATTCTACATGGTATTATTCCCTGTGTCTATGTAGACTTCTCTTGTCTTAGGGGTGAGAATATAGCCAGTGATTCCATTACCATAGGGGACACCTATGTAAGAAAGCACCCTTCACCAATGTCAATGCCTGCTCTCCAACTTAGAGAGGAAGTTGTTCAGGATCTTGAGAACTTAAATGACTTGCCCAGGATTATAGAGCCAACAAACATCAGAGACAAGACTTGAACCCAGGTCTCTCTTTCAAAGTCATCTCTCTCTGCAGTATGTCAATCTGTCCCTTGTCTCCCCTCCCTTAAACAGGTCTGGAAGGTTCAGCGAGGTGAAAAGCCTAAAGCAACAGAATTGTCTACCATGAGCCAGGGGTCCAGGGTCTCCTCACCAAGATTCAAACTCTCCTTTCAAAAAAAGTATCTGTTTCATTGTTTCTCCAGAGCCTGGAGGAGTTCTGGAGTCCAATAGATGGGTCCTGAAATCGCAGGAAACATTCTCAGAGCACCTCTTCTGTTTTCCAGTGGTGGGATAAGGACATCAGACCCAGGTGAAGTCTTTGGACCTAGTTGTCTAGGAATGAGAAAATCACCAAGGTCATTATCAAACCAGGAAAATACATTAAGTGCCTGTTATATATAATGTCCTAGGGATAAAAAACAAAGAAGCAAGCCCATTTCTGACTTCAATCATCTTGCTTTACCACACACACATAAGCATTTCTAAATGCTTATGTAAAATATATAAAAGGCATTATTTTGGGGGTTGGCTATATCTAGTAAAGCTTCCTCTAGATCACAGTGATTGAGCAGAGCTTTGGAGGAAATTAAAGTTTAGAAATTAAAGTTTAAAAAAGAACATGCTCCTAACATGGTCATAAAAAATGCAATGTAATGGCAGGGCCAACAAAAATTTCTGTTATACTTGACTGGGAATTTGAGAAGGGAAATAATTAATAATAAAGGCTAGAAAATTGGGTTGGAGCTAAGGTTGGAAGAGTTTTAAATTCCAAGGCATAATTGCATTCTTGGAGATGTGGCCATGTCCTACAATTCCTTGGAAGAATGACTTGATCCTTCTAGCCTTCCTTCCACTTTGCCCAGCCCTGAAATTTTTCCTCATGGATGCTGAAGTCAGATATTTGGCCATCACTCTTGTTACTGTCAAATAGAAGGTTGGAATCTCCAAATTTTAGCAATGTAAAAGGCCTGAAGACAGCTTCCCAAAGTAGAAAGCAAACTTGGTGGCTAGCAACAGTGCCTTGCACATAGGGACTTAATAAATGATTGCTAAAATGAATCCCTTCATTTTACAAGGGAAACAAATGATAAGAGAAGTAAACTATTCCATCATGCAACTAATGAAATAGCTTTTCTATCCCACATGTGCCCATTTCAGCCTCCAAATCTAAGACCTCTCTGCACCATCATCCTGCCTTTCCCCTGTTAGTCCTACACTTAATGAGTGGTAGACAAGAGGAAAGCTAAGTCGAGACAGCTTTTTAATATTGAGAAGACTAGCTTGACATTAGAGAACCAAACTACAACGATTACCTGAACACTTGGCAGGATAAGGGGAACCGAGTCGCACCACGGCCAAAAACAGGATACAATGAGTAGTAATGGAGTTCTGTTTTATATATCACATGTGTCTCAAAAGTCTAAAACACAGAAAGATCATTTAGATGGAAGGATTTCAAAATGTTCTTACTTTCACCTTTGGCCCCACTTTCTCCCAAATTTACTTTGTGTATAACATCCATTTTTCTCCATAATTTACTGTCATCCTGACTCTACAGTCTCCTTCCTGCCTATGTATTAAACAGCCTAGATTTCCTCCAATCTTAAAAAAGACTTCACCTGACTTCAGCATCCCTTTCAAGTAAAGTTGTCCCTTTCACTAACTGGAAATCCTGTGATTCTAATTTCTCACTTCCTTCTCAATCCCTAGAAATCTGGCCTCTACTCTACTCATCCAGAACTGCTTTTTCCAATGTTACCAATGATGTATTAGTTACCAAACACATGCAATTCCTCTCGGCCCTCTGTAGTAATTGATCTAGTTAACAAAATATGGTTTTCCACCTGCTTCTCCATGGTGCTACCCTTGTCTGCTTCTCCTCCTACTGTCTAGATATTCTTTCTCAGTCTCCTTTGAAAACTCATCCTTGTATGACTTGTCCAGACTGTGCAGAGACTCATTTTCCCCTACCCTCCTCCCCTTCTCACACACATCATACCATCTCACATGAGTTTGACCTTCTCAATACAACTACTTCCAGTCCCTAAGTTTCTAAACTCTCTCCTGCCCTCTAAACCCCGGCCACCAACTGCCCTTTATCTATCTCTGTGTTAATATCCTTTCCAATTCCACATTCCTAACTTTCCCAGAAAGCCATTCTTCCTAATTCTCTCTATCCTCTTTCAGAACATACAGATTTGAAACTTTTCTTTCTATACCCTCTCTGTTGCCAAGTATTATTAATTCTTTTAAGGAATCATCCATTCATCCATCCCCTCTTCTCCATTTACACAATGTAGGCAAGCCCTGAGCAACCTCTGCCTAGACTACTGCAAACTCTCTTTTGTCACCCATTCATGCTTCTCCTTTCATATTTGTTCCATTGAAATCCTGAGACGATAGGTCTGGCCTTGGCTCTCCAATGTTTCAAAAGGTCTAATGCCTCCCTCTTGCTTTTCAGATTAAATACAAACATTTCTCCCTGACTTTTCAGGAACTTAATAGTCTAATCCCATTATACCAAAGGGGCATAATCACTCCCAAGCTTGTTACTGATTCTTCTCCTTGCCATGTCCCTCCAATCCCATCCAGACTATCTCTTTTCCTGGTGCCCATGAGTTCCATTTCTGCAGGCTATCCCCAAGACCTGAGAAAGATTCCTTCACAGGATTCTTGGCTTTTTTCAAAGCTCTAACATTTCCTAGCCAAAAAAAAAAATCTACTTGACCCCTATATTCTCAAAATTCTATTTTTCTACTTATTTGTTATCCCTACTAAATATAATTTACTTAAAGATCAGAACTATACAATTTTGGTTATCTCTAGAACCATGCAAGGCTTAAAATATCCCTTGTTGAATAATTCAAAGAAAAGAGAAAGACATCCCAACTAAGAAGTCCCTCAATTCACAGTACGAAGGCAGGAGAACAAGTACTTTCCTACTTTGAGGCAGGCAAGGAGCCAGTGAAACCAGTTATTGTCAACACTAAGTCCCTCCATTCCCAAGTAACAATTTAATGGTAAGGGTATTAGGAACATAGAGACTCAAAGAATCCTAGGTTAACTGAGTCAGCCTAGGGTTAAGCCATGATCTGACCAGGACCATTGCCAAAATCTTGAACAACAAATCTAATAGTATGTCTGAGAAAGGGAAGTCCCACTTTGGCATAGATAATAGGGTGGCCAACTTCAGTTTTCATTTAATAATGGGTTTTCCAAATAGAGGTTCTCCCAGAGTAATCAATACCCTCTCTTAGGTATCCTTTGGCATTTTATGCTCTAGCCATGGCATAAATCTGGTCCAACCTCACTGGATTTCCTAATCTGGCTAAGATGAGCCAAAAATAAGAGTCTAGAAAGGCTCTATTCCAGGAACCACTCCCACACTCCCAGATATCCTCAAATTTGCTCGGGTAAAGTACTAAAAGCTCTATCAAGTTGGTGTGCAATCTGCTTGTAACTCAGGCAATCAACTGGCATTCAGGCCTAGTAAGTGCCAGGTACCAGTAAATTCTGGGAACATAATAAAGACAAAAGATAATAGCAGGGAAGCATATAGTCTCATTTTATTCTCACAAAAGAAAAAGAACCTACCTACCATTACCCTACAACTCTGTTTTTTCTACTACAGAAATTTAGTAAGCAGTGTGAACCTAGAGGACTAAAATTCCCTAAGGCTTAGTTTGCTTAGTAAAAATAGAGTGATTTATAACCATGATCATCTCCATTTTATAAGTGGAGAAACTGAGGCAGAGAGGGGTTCAATTATTCACTTACAGAGTTAGAGTCTGAGGCTAGATTTAAACTCACTTTTTTTGGACTCAGAGTCTGGTATTCTGTCCAGGATGCTGCCTAGCTCAAAACCCCAACTACAAAGAAGTCCAGCCTTGGAAGTATACAAGCTTGTCAAATTAAAAAAAAATCCCATCTGCCAATGGCCACAGAGCTTCTCAGTAAATGACATGACACTAGCTAATCATCTCCTTCCCACATTGATCCCCTGACTTTAATCACATTATCATTTAGTAGGAAATTCAATTTGTTTTCTTCAATATGTGTTGGGAATTAGTTAGGCATGAAGCAATAGCATAGACTACTATGGCCACCTCTTACCTGATTCTCAATCCCACACTCAGTTACAGAATAGAACAGTTCAAACTTATCCATCATCTCCCCATTAACTGGACAACCCATACCAAGCGTCAGCTCTTCAGGTCTCACAGGCACTCCATCACCAAACAGATTTTTTTTCACTAACACCCGGAACATGAAAATAGTACATTCCACAGTTACTGAGGGAAAAAAAAATCAAAAACCATTTGGATCAATTTTTTTTTTGAAACCAGTTAAGTCGATAAACACCCATTTAGCATCTACTATGTGCCAGGCACCAATTCCTTCTACTCAGAGGTCCTGAGAAGAGGCTAAATTCAAGGTAGCAGAATTTGGTTTTGCAGAAAAATGCAAAAGGCAACCAAAGATTGGGTCCACAGTAATGATAGCATAATCATTTATATAGTGCTACAAAGCTTTGTGTCTTACCTTCATTGACCTCAGTAAGTCCTAAGAATCCTGAAAGACAAGTGCAATTTTCTCAGTCAAACTTAGACCCAATGGAGAAGTTAAGCTTCCGTCCCTTCTTTGTGAGGTACAGAGTTAGGCCTTAGGAACACAACGTTGAACTGCTTCTGTGCCATCCCCAATTTTCTTTGTTACAAAGGATGACTCATTTAGAAATGAAAGGAATATAAAATAAAGATCTGTTTTTAATGAAATAATTTACAAATTATTCCCATTTTACTAAAGAAAATAAACTTCAGAGAGGTTAAATAATCCAGATCCAGGCTCACTTTGCTACTAAATCTCTGTAGCAGAAAGATAGGATTGTAAAGCAATGGTTGGCAGATAACACAATTGGATTCTATCTGCCATTTGGTGTGAGTTTTGTCTCTGTTATCTTCATAGACTCTTCAAGAAGGTGAGAATCACAGCCTGTTGATTTACTTGTACACATCACTAGTGTCAGGCACAAGGTGCTGACTGATATAGGGAATCAAAAGTATTTGCCCAGAGACTTTTATGAACTGAAGCAGTATGAAAAGAGTGGAATTATTAGAATAATTTCTATAATAACATTGTAGAGAAAAATTAGATTTTAGAAATCTAATCACAAAACGATGAATGATAAATCTAAAAGAATGAAGATGAAATGTGCCACTCACCTCCTGACAGAGCTGAACTAAAAAAAATGGAGAAAAGAATGCTTTTGGAGGACATATAATGTGGGAATTTGTTTTGATAGGCTCTTGATATTGAGAGATGTTTTTTTTTATTTGTTCAATATGAGGGGGAGATTAGCAGGAAGGACAGATGTTTGTCACTTGAAACATGAAAGCAACAGTAGTATTTGCAAAGAATAAGCAACCACTGTTAAAAAAAAAGCATTTATTCAATATCCCCACTGTGTACCAGATACAGGCTATCTGGAGATACAGAGGTGGCCAGCACCAGCTAAGAAAAAATCTAGTAGCCAATAAGAACTTCTATGATTGGGAGTTCAGATCCCTGTGATAAGGAGTGGCCTCTTTGTGTCTGTTTAGGAAATAAGGTGACTGGTTGTATTCTGAGAACATGGAGTTGGAAAGGAAGGCCCTTCGCCACCAGCTGAAGGATTGCCCAGAGGGGATAGCAACTCTTTGATCTTCCTGTTTAACAGCTGACCTGCATTTAAGGAAAGCTTTAGAGAAGGCCAAAATCTCAAACTCCTTCCCAAGAAATGAGAGTCTTGACACTCACTCACCCCCATCAGCTTTCTCTACTTTATTCCCATGGGAAGGTTCATCCTTCACAAGTAGCCACCCACTCAGTCTCACTTCCCTGTTCTTTTCCTACCTCTATATTTATGTATATTCTATTCAATTGACCAATTTTAGAAAATGCATAAGATGAATGTGGAACTTCACTGGGCACACAGCAGGAAGGAGTGATGCACAAAATCAATAGCCCCTATTTTCACAAGGGTCAGAGTCTAGTTGGGAAATCCAACATTCAATCTTAGGATAGGATCAGAAGAGTATTCATATATAGTATATTCAAGATATGGTCTAGGACTTAGGCCCTAAGTGATGCCATATTACTTAGGAAACCAGGCAAGACAGAAAAACTAGGCCCAAGTCAGAATGAAGTTAAGAAAATAGCTAGGTGAATAGTTTATATATCATTAATGGGCAATTAGGATCTGCCTAACATTTTGAAACTGGAAAAATTGAGTAATAAAGCAGTGTTTCTATGAAGAGGATGAATTTGAAGAAGAGAAAAACAAAGGAAGTTACACATTAGAAAAATAAACAACTCTGCAATAAGTATGATATAGAACACATACATATAGACTAGGCAGAAGACAGAGGGAAAGTAAAGGAAGAAAAATTATTCAAGTAAGGCATTAGTAGGCTTCTCATTGACAGATTAGACATCAGAAAGATAAGATTAAGTGAAGTGTCCAAGGTTTCACAGAAGATAGTAGGATTGTTTAGGACTCAGGGGGTTCAGAAAGGGGGCTTCTTGTAAAGGAGAAGAAAAAATAGAAATATGAATAACCTGGCTTTAGACAAGCTGTATTTTGGGTAAGAGAGCAATCAAGGGGCAAGATCTAGCCAGCCATTGGAAAACAATGAACTTGACCTTAAATTAGAGGATGGTTTTGGAGATATAAACAGAGAATTCAATCCATGTAACATAATACACAAAGCCGTGCACATCACATGCTTCTCTTAAGGATGTGGTGGGCTGCAAAGCAACAAGAATAATCCATAGGGAACATCTCTCCTAAAGAATCTGAATAAGGAAAAAGTAGTAAGGACATCTTTCATTTGACTTGTTAAACTACACACTTCTCAGTGACCAAAAAACAAAGAGAACAGCTTAAGTTCAGAAGAGACAATATTTTTTTAAGTCAGTTTATCTTATTACCACAATCCACAGAAAACTGAAATGAGTAGGCATCTAATTACTAACAGCTTAACCAGGAACCATTGTTTTAAGACAGAGACAGAGACAAATAAGAAAGACAACAAAATCCACTCATTTACCTGGTTGTTCAGCCCAAGTCAGGCAAACTAAAAGGCACAGAACTCCTAATTCCAGAAAGACTTTCATCCTAACAAATCTCAGAGCAAGGCTACTGACCTAAACACAAAACATGAAATTGGCAAAAGTGCTACCATTTCTTGTAATTTTATAGTTAATTGTCCCATTCAGGTGTCTCCAATAATCTCCCTTGATTAGCTCAAGGAAATCTCTACTGCCTCAACACTGAGACCTTCCTCATAAAATCAAGTGTTCGGAGTTAAAGGGTCTAATAACGTGTATCTACCCTTTGGTGGTGTCTGTAGAAATGAAGTTTTATGAGAGCAGTGATTTTCCCAGGATCTGCACAATACCTAGCTACTCACTCTTGGATTCTGCCCCTCTCTATCAACAGAATTATAGGAGGACTCTGGTGAAGAAGCAGGTGGAACTAGAGTAAAAATAAGGTCTGCACCTCTGGGCGAAACTAAGGGCTTGCTCACAGGTGATACTATTTATTCAAACCTAATGTCTCACAGTCAATACTGCTGCAGAGAAAAGCACTCAGACTTCTTCCCAAGAAGTTTAGGAGCTAAGTTTTAGAAAAGTGCTTGATTCTTGATCTAACATAAAGGCACGTGTTATTGTAAAAGAGCATTTTCTGCTCCACTCCCATGCAAGGTTTTATCCTCCACAACTACTTACCCAATAAAAGTGTAAGATGGTGAAGCTGCCCATTTGAACTAGTACATGAAATATTAACTATTCAATCTCACCCAGAACGTTTGTGAAACACTCCAGCCAATTCCACCTTCTCTTACCTCCCTCCCCTTTATATCAGGATTTAGTTGATAAAAGTGTTCTGCATTTATTTAAAGTATGGAATTCAAATTTTGTTGCCTAGAAATGATGAATATGGTGATAAATAATATAATAAATGATGAGTATATAATAAATGATATCAAGAAGCCCCTAAGGTAATAACATGATGGGCAAAAAAAAAAAAAAAATCCATGTTATTTTTTATCCTCAACTCACTTCCAGGCCATAGTCTATGCCTTCCAGGAAAGGGAACAATTTAATCAAGACTCTATCATTTGTTGGCTTTCTATATTTTTTAATGCATGCTCAACATTGCCATGTTCTTTTCTGCTTTAATAACATATTTAGGCCTATCATTTTTATCTAAAGATTTCTTTAGCAATATGTTAGACACTTTGGTATATTGTTTCATCATTATTTTATTTCACATTATTATTTCTATTTTGTGTTTGTTGACCCACTCACTATTTAGGATTTCATTATTAAGTCTCCATTAAGGTCTATGTCTTTTGTTTGTGCTCTCTGAACTGATTACAACTTTTGTTGAATTATGGTCTGTACAATATGTTTTTACTATTTCTACTGTTATACACTCATTTGTATTATCTCGGTACTAATTCTTGGTAAAATTTTTTGTCAAAATTCTAGGTGGTGCTGAGAAATAGGAATATTCTTTAGCAGTCCCATATAGAAGTATCTTTGCTCTAGTTTCTCCAACAATTTGTTCAATTTTATATCTGTCTCCATATTCCTTATAATAATTTTTCTGTTAGATTTGTCCAAAACTAAGGGATATTAAAGTTTCCTCCTATTATTATATTATCATGTATATTTTCTTGTAATTCAGCTAATTTGTGTTTTGTGAAATCTGATACTAAGATATTTACAACAAATCGTTTTTAAAAATGTTGATGTTTGACTTTTTGTCAATAGTTCCTTTCAGCATGATGCAGTTATGTTGTTTATCTGTTTTATACTGCAAATTTGGTGGGGGGGTTCTTAGTCTGCTTTCATGATTGCAACTACTGGTATTTTGGAACTAGATTGTGGTAAATATTGTTGCAGCCTCTCATTTTGTAGCTATGTCTTTGTTATTTAGCTGTGTTTCTTACAAGCAACAGATTCTGTAGATTTCTTTCTTCCACAATCTGTTACTTTTTTATATTACTGGATTGTTTAATCTATTCATATTTAAAGTTGGAAGTTAGTTTTATATTTTCCTCCATTTGTCTCTAATTTTTTTTTCTGAATTGAAAATTTCTGTTCCTTTATCTCTCCAATTATTTTTTCTTAATCGTTTTTAAAGCAATCTTATTCCCACATGTTCTTTTCTCCTTGCCCCATATCCCCCACACCACCCCATATTACCACCTCCTGTTTGTCATGCTTTCCTAAGTTTTGGAGTGTTTTTTAAACATATTCCTTTTTCTTTCTTGTATCTACTTATTTAATTATTCCTCTTTTTTTCCTTCAGTTAAGTAATCAGGTAAAATCATCTCCTCCCCTCAACATTTTTTGATAATTGTTTCATTTTTCCATCTTTTTTTTAAGAAAAAACTTTCTTTCCCTCTTTCTTTGCATTAATTTTATTCTCTTTCTGATTCTTCTGGACTTTTATTCTTTTATTCACGGGCCTTTTGCTTACTTTTTCTTTCTTTATTCTCTGTATTTGTCATGGAGGTGGAAGTAAAATTTTGAGTTCCCTCTTCTAAATAGTTTCTGTTTTTGGTTTTTTACTCATGTCCCAGCCCCCTTTTCCTGTTTTGACTCACTCTTAGAAATGTTAAGTCCTGGAGGAGAAAGGGAGAATATGAATATTGTACAAAAATTTTCCTTTGTCCCTAATTGTGCAGTCCATTACTATTTTCTGCCCTTTCTGTGATAATTACTGCCCCCTCCCATTTTCCACCTGTGCTCTGGATCCAAGTCCTCCCTCCTTGTGGTGCTCAGTTGCCCCTAGGAACTCTATCCCCTTCACTTGTGGCAGGATGCTGTCCATGAGGAACCATCATTCTCTCAGTCTGTGGTTGTTCTTAAATGGGTTTTTATCCATTTAAGGTTGCTGAAACCTATTACAAAATTTCTCTCTTCCTGTGGGGACATTCTGCAACAGGAACTCTGAATAAAGATTTCTCCATTTGTTTCCCACTGTCTCAACCCCTCCCTTATACTTTCCCCCATTCTCCTGTAGACTCTCCTCTTCCTGAGACACCCCTACAGGAATTTCCTCTTCCTTGTTTACCGTTTTTGATTACAATAAATCACACATTAGCTTCTACCTTCTTCCTTCTCTTCTTTTTTTAATGTACCCTCCAAGTTTGTATTTTAGTTACCCGCAAGAAATTTTTCACCCTCAAGGGAGGGGTTGTGAAGTTTATTTATTCTATTTTGTATTACGCACCATAATTTTTCCATCAAATTCTTGCTTTCCGTGTTTCTTTTTTGTACTTTTTGAAAGAAATGTCTGCACTTCTGTCATGGTAGTACTGTTTTTAAACCCATGGGTATCCTTCTCTTTCTAGTTTTCCCCCTTTGGGAATATATTCCATTACTTGTGCCTACCCTTCAGTACTGATTTTTTAATCTTTTTTGTATTTCTGTTGTCTGCAGTGCTTGCAAAGCAAATAATAGACACATCTGATTTTCTTTGTAGGAATGCATCCAATGCCTGTTTTATTGAATGTTTCCTTTTTCTCATGGGTGACTAGGCTTGGGTTTGCATCTTGAGCACCTCTGCCCTTTCCTCCAGACCATAGCAGATTATTTTACACGAAGTAGGTATATAACAGCTATTTATTAAATTAAGCAGGTAGACTAGTCACATGAAAAGAGCAAGGAGGAACTCAACTGAAACCATTTATTTCATGGTTATCCTAAGAAATTAAAAGAAACAAAGGACACTGGCATGGAAGGTTTTCTCCAAGTATAAGGGAAAGGGGTATACATGTCCTCTAACTAATGTAATATAATCAAAGTTAGGGAATAATGAAGTTTTTAAACAATAGTTCAAGGCAAGCAATCTATGAAACATGATTTGATTAAGAATGGTACAGCTGGGGAGGGTAGAGCCAAGATGGCAGACTAGAAGGACACACTTATGCAGGTTTCCTCCCCACAGCCCATAAAATACCTGTAGAGAGGGACTCTCAACAAATTTTGGAGCAGCAGAAGTAGAGAACAACAAAGTGGAGGAGATTTCTAGCTCATGGTGACCTGAAAGGCCCAAGGAAACATCGGTTGCGCTGGACACGGGAGCCGAGCACAGAGCCCAGCCCAGCCTTGGTGGCGCGGCACAAGGAGACTCTGGGAGGAGGACACCTCTGGGGCAGAATCACCATTCCAGCAGAGGAGCCTCAGATCCCTCGGCCCATGGGTGCCAAAGGTCAGTGACAGGGGTTTTGTCAGCAGGCCAGGAAGGAAGAAGGGCCTTCCCATAGCTCCGGCAGCAGGCAGCAGCCATAGAGTCAGCACAGCAACCATTACAGAAGCTCCATTGTTGGAGTGTAAAAACCCCTGGGGGCAGTGAAGAGCTGAGTCTTACCTCAGCCCTGAGTGGAGGCCATGGTCAAGCTGATTTTTCTCTACAAATGAATGGTGGCCCTGACCATCCAGCTTATCTTAAAATCAGCCCCCAGTGCTGGCTTGGTGGAACTGGAGGCCAAGTGGCTGTGGAGAGGTATCTGCTAAGATTCTGGGCACAAAAATATCCCTCTCTGCATCCAGACCAGTACACGCCTGATTGTGCCACCTTGGAGGAACTGAGATCTCAAAGATTCCCAGAGTATACCCTACTCTTCGCAAAAGACCCAAAAGTCAAGTAACTGGTTGGGAAAATGCCCAAAAAAGGGGAAAAAAATAAGACCATAGAAGGTTACTTTCTTGGTGACCAGATTTCTCCTCCCATCCTTTCAGATGAGGAAGAACAATGCTTACCATCAGGGAAAGACATAGAAGTCAAGGCTTCTGTATCCCAAACATCCAAAATAAATATTCAATGGGCTCAGGCCAGGGAAGAGCTCAAAAAGGATTTTGAAAATCAAGTGAGAGAGGCGGAGGAAAAACTGGGAAGAGAAATGAGAGAGATGCAAGAAAAGCATGAAAAGCAGGTCAACACCTTGCTAAAGGAGACCCAAAAAAATGCTGAAGAAGATAACACTTTGAAAAATAGG
>CM053770.1:262241411-262258035 GCA_028658325.1 Potorous gilbertii
TTATGATAAATGAGGAATATAATTGCTCCAATGTTTCTGAAGAAATCCAAAGAATAAAGACCAAATATTTGGAAGGAGGACAAGAGACTAAAAATTTTGTCACATCCTACAAGCCAACCAAACCTCTTGACATTAGGAATTTTGAACCAGAGATGAAGTAATTTTAGCTGTCCCCATGTCTAGGACACCGAGAACTTAAACAAGGTAAAAAACTCAATGATTTGGCAGAGTAGGCTGACTTTTCCTCACCTCCATTATGCTCACTCAGCACTCAGTATGATGGCTGCATCATACTCTGGTTGTAGAGATGCATAAGCTGACCCATGCACTTCCAAGGGACATCAATGACAGGAAAATTAAGCACAGTATTGTAAATGTAAATTGTAACATTCCTTTCTCAGTAAGAACACCATTCTTTTTTTTTTTAATTTTATTTATTTATTTTTTTAAATGTTCTACAATCACTTCCTTAAAATTAAGATTTTATCCCCCCCACACCTTTCCCCCGCTACCCCCCTCCCTCCCCATGACAGCATACAATTCTGTATAGGTTCTACATATATTTTCCTAATACTGAACCATCCCTGCATTCCTGGTATAAATCTTACAAGAGCATAATGTATTATTCTGCTAATAAGATGCTGTATTCTTTTTGCTAAAACCTTATTTAAGTTTTGATTTTTGGTAACTAAACCAGGAAGAGCCATAAAAGAGAAAGAAATTTATAGACCACTTTCTCTGAAGAGCATAGATGTAAAAATTTTAAATAGTATTTTAGCAAAAAGAATGCGCTACCTTTCAATCATTCTTGATGAAAAGGCTAGAACTGAATAGAAAATCTGACTTTCAAACACAAGAATCGAGAGGAGCATTAAAATATAATCAGGAAAGAAAAATCATAAATGACTTTCAAAGAACTGTTTACATTCCTTCACGGAAAGATAATATATGTGACTCGATGCTTTTCTCAGTATTTGGGTAGTTCAAGGGATTACACATACACACACACACACACAGAGGGACAGAGAGACAGAGAGTGAGTGGAATAAGAAGGGATGATATCTAAAAAAATAAAATTAAGGGGTGAGAGAGGAGTATATTGGGAAGAGAAAGGGAGAAATGGAATGTGGCAAAGCATCACTCATAAAAGAGGCAAGGAAAGGCTTTTATGATGTAGGAGAAACAGGAGGAAGTGAGAGGGAAAAAGTGAAGCTTACTCCCTTCACATTTAGCTTAAGGAGGGAATAATATGCTCCCTCAATTTGGTATGAAAATCTATATTACACTACAGGAAAGTAGGGGAGAAAGGTACGAGTGGGGTGAGAGGGATGATGGAAAGGAGGGCAAATGGGAGAAGAGAGTAATTAGAAGTAAACACATTTAGGGAGGAACAAGGTCAGAAGAGAGAATATAATAAATGGGGGGCAGGATGAGATGGAGGAAAATAGTCTTACACAATAAGAGTATTAATGAAATTTTCTGCAAAACTGCCCATATATAACCTGTATTGATTTGCTTGCCTTCTCAGTGGGAATGGGGAGGGACAGAGGAAGGGAGAGAATTAGGAATTCCAAATATTAGGAGCAAATATTGAGAATTGTTTTTGCATACCACTGAGAAATAAGAAGTACAGGTATAGAATATGGAAATCTATCTTTACCCACAAGAAAAGAAAGAAGATAGGAATAAGGGAAGGAGGGATGTGATGCAAGTTTGGAAATATTGAAGGAAGGGGTAATCTGAAGGCAAGGCATTATGAGGGGAAAGGGAAAATGTGGGGAGAAAATTTTGAACTCCACATTTTGTGAAAATGAATCCTGTTCTCTTAGTTGGTAAGTCATTGGGCAACATTTTAATTTCTGTAAGAATCTCAGCCATCTATTTACCTCTTTCCCCCTTCAGGAGCCAAAATTGAGGAATGGCTGAACAACATATAATGATCCTATTTCTAGATCCCTTTCATATGTTGCGTTCCTCTATTATATTATAAGCTTCTTCAATATCGGAACTTCATTTTTTTTTCGGAGAAGAGTGTGTTCTATCTGTGTGCCTGTCTGTCTGCCCGCCTGCCTGCCTACCTCTCTATCTGTCTCAGTCTCTGTCTCTCTCTCTCTCTGCAGCTCTTCAATTTCAAACATTTTCATTACTTGCTTCTAAGAATTAGATTCTATGTTAGATGGTAGCTAAATATGAAGTCAAATAAAAGGCTTCTGTTCTCAAGAAGCATGGATTTAATATACTATAATTTATGAAGCACCTATTGTGTGAAAAAAACCGTGCTAGGGATAGCAAAGCAAAAATGAAACAATCTTTGCTATCAAAGAGATATCTAGATCGTAATTAGTACAAATAAACAATTTACTGAGGTGGTTACATTTTAGAATTTCACACTAAGTATTTTCCTTGGTCCAGAATCAATTACTACATTTTACATTATTGAAACATAAAACTATTTCAATTGTATTACAGATTATCATTTCAAGAGCACCATTGTTTTAATGAATTTACCTAGTTATATGCTATTTCAAAGGGAACAAAAAATCCATCAGAAGACAGGGCATTTATAGTTTTAGATATAATAGAAAATAAATTGTAAAAAAAAGCACAAAAAAGACATGGGTGTAAAGATAATTAATTCCCACATGAGGGATGAGGAAAAATTTTGTGCAAAATCATAGCATCAGAATGAAGATGGTAGGACTATAGTGGTCATCATACTCAACCCCGTCGTGTTACAAATGAACAAACTTAGGAACAAAGAGTTTAATGACCATCCATGAAATTGAAGCACACATACAAACACACACATACCTAAATATATATGTATTCATGTATGTGTGTGTATATATATATGCATATGCGTGTCAAGATATACATATTCATGTTTGGAAGGATGAATCTATCATCAACACACAAAGAAGCAAAAGACCATTAATATGAGGAAGATGAGTGGAAGGAAAAGAATGAAAGTGAGAAGCCAAGATTCATATTGGGGGAAACACAATTCACTATCCTGATGTCTATTTTTAGTTAAGGTTATCTACTGGTTTTCTAGGTATCAATAAGTGTTCGATCTATTTTTATGATGGTACTATTTACCAAAGACAATGAGTTAATATTCTGATAATTCTACTCTTGATAATAACCACTTGTAGGTTAGGTCTATGTTATGCTAAAATAAACGATGAATTCATTTAATCACATGCAACATTTCCTCTAATGGTCTTTTTTACTGGATCGTATTGTTCTGAGCATCATTTCTCCCCATTTTAGGCAGCCTGATGTAACCCAAATATTTATTCTTCAGATTTTTTTTAAGTTTTCAAGGATGGCACAAAAAATTCTATTGATCATCTTGCCCATTACTGATATGACCTTCTGGTTCCTCAGGCAATAGATGAAGGAGTACATAAATGGAGGCAGTATTGCATAGGCCATTGCAACTAAAAGATTTTGAATAGGTGATATGCCTGATGTGGCCCTGAGGACTGTAGTCATTGAAAAAATTAAAAATTAGATGAGGATTATCAACTGAGGGGAACAGGTTGAAATGGCCTTGTAACGTCCTTCCATAGAAGGAATCTTGAGCACACTGGAGATGATAAGAGCATAGGATACAATTAAAAAGGGAAAGCAGAATAACAAAAAAGCTACCACTTGGTGTAATTAATACAAACTCAGAATTAAACACTTCGGGGTCTGAGACTTCCAAGACATGAGGGATATCACAGAAAAACTGATAGATTACGATGGATCCTGAAAAGGGCAGGCAGAACATGTTCCCTCTGTGTACAACTGAATTAATGAGTCGACTGAGGCAAGATCCAGATGCTGCCTAGACACAATATGCTGGCGTCATGATGATGATATATTGCAGCGGGTGGCAGATGACCATAAAGTGGTCATAGGACATGGCCACAAGTACAGAAAACTCTGTTATTGAAAAAAAGAGAAATAAGAAGATCCGAACAACATAGCTAAGGAAGGAAAGGGACTGAGAGCCAGACAAGGGATTCACAATGAGTTTAGGAAACTTAACTGAGATTGTACAGATATCCAGTAGAGTTAAGGTGCTTAGGAAAAAGTACATAGGACAGTGAAGCTTTGGGTCAGTAATAATCACAGCAGCGGTGAGAAGATTGCCCATCAGGGTAGACAGGTAAATCAGTAGAAACAGCAGAGCATGTAAGATCTGCAGCTCGTGCTCTGGAGAACTCTATGAGGAGGTATTCTGTGATTATTAAGAGGTTGCCCATCCCCGCTAGTGAGCTAGAAGTTAACTGAAATCAAATAACACTTTGAGTAGAAGAAACAGTGCTGACAAGAATGAATTAAAATACTTATTCAGATAAAAATTGAAAACTATTCAGTCCCATTAAAGCTGAACACATGAAAAGATGCGTTGTATTTTAAGGCCCAAACCAGCTGAAGGCAGAGCTTGCTGTAGAAGAGATGAGGCTAAGATTAGTCAAACAACCATGCAAGACCTAAAGATAGAATAAGAAGAACATGATGATCATTGTGAGAGTGAACAGTACCAATTCAAAGTTAATAAAGAGAACTCTCACCACCAAGAATGGAAAAGGATTTCATTCATGCACATGGATACACACAAACACATATACACATATGCACATATAGTTTTATACATACATGTAAGAACATGTTTTCATATACACACATCTATCTATCTATCTATATATTTCTATATCTCGATCTATAGTTCTATATAGAGAATGAGGGAACAATGAGGATGAGGGAAAGATTAATATTTTCTTGCATATTTCAGAGGGGTTTGTTTAGGAAAGTGGCTTGAAAACATTCAAAGCGTTCAAATATTGTATATATTAAGTTAATTTTATTGATAGCATTAATTCATAATTTGATAAAGCAAGAGCCAAATTGATTCAGTGTTTTTTTTCAAAAAAACAACAAAACATCATTAGTAATATAGTCAGAATGTGAAACCAATTATCCTGACTTTATTCCCTCTTAGGAAAAAATAGAAATCCAAATAGCATTAAACAAATAACAGTGATTACACTATTGTTTTTGTTAAGGAATTTTTCAGTTGTGTCCCGCTCTCCATGATCCCATTTGAACTTTCTTTGTAAAGGTACTGGAGTGGTTTGCTATTTCTTTCTCCAGCTCATTTTATAGATGAGGAACTTCGGTAAACAGGATTAAGTAACTTGCTCAGTCACACAAACAATGAGTACCTGTCAGATTTGAATTCACACGTTGTCCCCTTTTCATCTCATCAATATATATTGTTTAATCTATATGACATAACTCTAAACTTAAAAGAACCTGACGCAATAGAAATATTTTCTCGTAGAAAATGCTCATTACATTTCTGTTGGCTTGTTTCCTTTGCTAACCTATATCTGTATTCTGGTCTATTTTGCACTTGTTAGGCATTTCCAGAATTCTGATCCTGAGTTTACAAGACAGCAACCAGTAAACATTTTGCTGCTCAGATGTGCTTCCTCAGTCTTGCTAAGACTGTCCACATTGATTTTGCTTTCTTTAAAGAAACAGATGTTCCATTTATGTCCCAAAGTCTGGTGACTAGCAGATGGATGGATATAACTATTTCACCTTTCCACTTCATCATAAGTAGTCTTCTAGACCTCAGCATCCCTACCAAGTTCTCCCCAAACATGAAATCCCAAGTTAAAATTAGAATTCTTTCTCCACCCTTCCAAATATTCCATCATTTGGTCTCACAGTTCAACCATCTTAACAACATTGCTAAAACTCAGTCTAATTGAATTCGTAGACCTAAGATAATCTCGACTCCTACCCTACATGCAGAGCTATAAGTACACACCTATACATAAACAAAACCTGTATTTCCATGCTCCAGAATTTCCTTTTCCCTCTATAACCAAAAGTGAAAAGGAGACACATACCTAGAATTCACAGAGGCCAATATGAAAAGTAAAAATTTAAATGGTGTTGACCATTTTAGCACCTTCCTCATTTTAATTTTCACTGGGAAATGAGGAACAATTGCTTTATTTCCCGCACATGTAAATGCTCATTTTCCAGGCAGAAGATAGGAGATCTAGCATCTACTTCAAGCTGTTCACAGGTGGACTCCACTTGAAAGAATCACTGAAGGTCACACACATTCTTTGAAAATGGCCGGGGAACTGCTGAGATCTTCGATGAAGTCCCTCATCTCACTCTGAATGTCTCTTTCAAATATGATCGTTGGAGTAGAAACACAAAGTTGGAAGGAAACTTAAAGTGCAGTTATCCAGGCCTTTTTTGATAAAGGAAGGACAGAGACATGCAGTGACTAACGCTGGGTTGCCCACATGGGAAATGACAAAGCCCAGGTTAAGTAACTGTCTTCTGTTTTCAAATTCTGCACTCCACTCATTGAAGTTATTCCGAAGGCCAACTCCTTTCAGTTGGAACAAAACTAAATTACAGATGAAGCTATCTGGAAACCCGAGAGGCCAAGTTACAATTGAAACTCAGAGTTTCTATATCGTCCAGTTATATTTGCAGTACTCCATCATAAAGATAAAGCTCTAGACAATGTTCAGAAAGGAATTGACCCTCTTCTCCCATTCTCCTTATGACCAGTTACACAAAAGATTAGAACAATAAATAGGACTAATATTTACATAACACTCTTGAGATTAACAACGCATTTTATACACTTCATCTCTGATGTGTCTCAAAATGAATCTGTGCAAAGATAATCTATGCACATGGAACAGGCATGATAATGGGGGTGGGGTGTTGAGCCAGGCTAAATCTCACCCCATGGTCAACAGGCATTTGTTAAGTGACTCCTATATCCCAGACATTGTGGTGAGCAATGAGGTAACAAAAAAAAGAGGCAAAAGACAGCCCCTGACTTCAACAAACACAGTCATTGGGGAGGATAAAAAACGTAAAGAAGTATGTACAAATGATACATACAGTAAGAACTGGAGATAATCTCAGAAGGAAGCCAAAAATGATTGCACACTTCATAAGAGCAAGAACAAGAATTTGGACAAAAGTCTTGATTTCAATCCATCCAGTGTGATGTTAAACAACCTCCCAGAAATGAGAATCACTTATACCAAACCATGATGTTGAGTTCCTACACTAAAAATCTGAGCAAACTCACCAGTCACAAAGAAAAGTAATTACATTCATAATGAAAACACCAGAGTTATTTGTTTGGATGTGCACACTTTCTAGTTGTCCTTGTCATTTGGTTCTCTACCTACCTACAACTCTATGCAGAATCTGGAAACTATCTCTTTCCTCACCAATTAATTTCTTTCTGATTGACAGATTCAAAAATGTGGCAAGACACTGAAGTCTAAACTGCTGAACTTGTTGGCATTCTGGAAATTTTTGGTGATCTTTTTGTTACAGAACTCAGTGAAATATATTGCCCAGAGTCTTTTGAAGAAGATGCTGTGAACTCACCAGGATATTCAAGATAAACATCATCATACCGTGAGTTTCTACGGATTCTCTGACCCACCCCTTGAGAATATTCAAACAGGGGATAGTCTTTTATAAACAACATGGTGGAAAATGTTCTTCAGACTCATTAAAATAACAGCTTTAAAACAGCTTTAAAAGTATAGGCTATTGAGAGTCTCTCATTCCATGAAGTTCTTAGTAAATAGTCAAGAGACATTTAATGAAAACCTACTATGTGCCACACACTGTGTTAAGTATAAAGGAAATGGAGAAGAATGGGCGAAGAAGACGAAGAGGAAACACCACCTAGCAACAGGCCATGTGAGAAAAGTACATAGTCAGTGCAGCTAGTAGGAAATGAGAAGATTGTGTTGGGCTTCCCCATCAAATGCATGGTTTAGAAGGCAGAGCTCTGCCCTCCATTAAGAGTATCCAGTGAGAGCTGTAGAGGATAATAATGAGATATATGCAATATAGTTGATTCAGTCTCACGAGATAATGTGATTTCACAATAAGTTTGTTAATTAAATGTTTACTTAATTGATTCATTATTCTTAATTTACTTTTTTCAAATTTTTTAACGTCCATTTTTTGTATGTCTGTACTACAAAGGGGATAAAGAAAAAGGAAAAGGACGTATACATACAAAAATATGTGTAAAAGGTCTTTTTTGGGTGCAAAGAATTGGAAATTGTAGTGGGAATATGCATTAATTTAAGAAGAACTAAATAATACGCAGTATGTGATTGTGATGGAGAACTATTTTGCTATGAGAAATGATGAAGGCAATGCTTTCAGAAAAATATGTGAAGAGGGTATGAATTGCTGCAAAGTGAAGTGAGGAGCTATCAACAGTGATCAACCGTGAAACACTTAGTTACTCTATTCAATACAAATATCCAGGACAATGCCAAAGCACTCATGAGGAAAGATGCTATCTACCTCCAAAGACAGAACTCATGAACTCTGAGTGCAAACTGAAATATAATTATCTCACTTCCTTATTTTTCTTCCTTTTTGTGAAATGGCTAATGAAGGTATATATTTTGCATGATTTCATTTGCAAAATTGGCATCATATTGCCTGCTTTCTAGGTAGCTGGGGGATGGTGGGAAAGAATTTAGAACTCTTTCCTATATTTCCTATCTATCCTAAATAAAATATCCTATATTTTTGATTCTCATGTTTTTATCTGATCCTACTCAGCTAACTCTGAATCACTTTATATGTATCAACAAGCGTTTTTTCCTGAAATTGTCCTTCTAATCATTTCTTACAGCACAATAATATTCTATCACACTTTTATACAACAACTTGTTCAGCCATTTCCAATTAATTGGAATATACTCAATTTCTATGACTTTTACCATCACCAAAAGATCTGCTATATTTTTCTATGTATTGATCCTTTTCTTTTTTTCTTGTACCTTTTTGTGAAACACATTAAAAATGGTTTTACTGGGCCAAAATTTTATGAATTGTATTTTAGACTTTGAGCAAAACTCTGTATTATTTTCTTCAATGGTTGGACCAGTTCACAACTTAACCGAGAGTACATTAGTTTCTCTATTTTTTTCGACATCCCTTCCAGAATTTGATAATTTACTTTTCATTCATTTTAATGTGGTAAATACGGAATGATACCTCAGAGTTTGAGGGTTTTAGCCACATTCCTTGAATCAATAGAGATTTTGTAAAATTTTAATATGAAAATACTGAAAGGGACAGAAGGAAAACAACAAAGTAACAATAATGTGCCATTTTACAAATTAACGAATAAAATGATTGAACATTTTCTTTTCTTAATATTTATTGATACATTTGAATTTACCATTATTTATTGTCCCAAATTTATCATCTCGCCTTGCATTTTCCAGGGAGCTAGTTGTCTTGGCAGCTAGGTGACATGGAAAATATGCACCTGGAGACAAGAAGATTCATCATGCTTATTTCAAATCTGGACTTATACATTTATTATCTATGCAAACCTGGAAGAGTCACTTAAGCCTGTTTACCTCCATTTCCTCACCTGAGTTGGTGAGGGAAACGGCAAATCACACCAATATCTTTGCCAAAGAAACCACAGATGGGGTCACAAAAAGTCTGACACAATGAAACAACAGTTTCCGTGTAGTGGTAGGGATAAGGAAAACATTTTCAATTTCACTGGAATAGGGAATTCTAAAAAAGAAGATAATCCTTCTATTAATCTAAGCCTACAGCTTCTTTGCAACTTATATGTTTAAGGAATTTTCTAAAGCAGAGAGAGATTCAGTAATTACTCAAGATTACAAACTTTCTTCAAAGCACTATGTCTTTAGGAGGTTCTAGTCATGTAACCCATTTGACTCCACGTAGCTGTCTTCCTAGCCTACTTTACCTTCCCACAAGATTTGTTGCTCACCTATATTGGCATAATGCTTCTATTAAACCTATTTTCTTGAATGGTGATTCATTGGGCTAGATTATGATTGTTAAGGGTATCTCAGCTTCTCTCTTCTTTCCTTTTTCGGGTGACATGAATTGGGAAATAGCTGAACAAGATATGTTGACCCTATTTCTATCTCCCTTTCAATTTTTACCTTCTTCTATTAGAACATAGGCTTCTTACTGGTTTTGGAGGAAAGGGTACATTATGTATTTATGTATGTATGTATGTATCTAGTTATATGCACTCTCTTCCTTACTAGACTGTGAGTTCCTTGAAAGCAGGGACTGTCTTTGGTCATTCTTTATATCCTCGATACTATGCACTCAACACGTAATTTGCTTAATAAATGTTTATTGAGTGATTGGTCTTTCCTTCACCTTAATGGATTTGAACTGTCTGTGTAGACTTTTCTGGGTGGAGTGTGAATTCAGGTTGAGTTACTGTTTGGGGGAAAATAAAATGACATAAGGTGCTTTAGACTATAAAGTTCGTCAAGTCCAACTACTTCATTTAAAAATGAAGAAACTTGGGTCAAAGAGGTTAAGCCTTTCTTGCCTAGGGGAACAAATATTCTAACTAAGCACTGCCTTACAGTGGTCTATGAACTGTTAAGATTGTGTAGGTAGGGGAAGGATATGGCTATCATGACAATGAGTGGAAGAAAAGAAATAAAAGTATGAAGGCCCTATATTTGTTGGTAGACAAGTCATACAACATTTCTCACAGTAGCTTTTGACTAAACTTATCTATTGTTGCTCAGGGGATGAACTATCATTGCATTCATTCTTCCCCTGATATAGTTGCCCAAAGTCAATGAGCTGGTATCATGATAATTCATTACAGACAATAACCACCTGTAGGATGCATAAAAATAAATGATTGATTCACTCTATTCAATGCAACATTATGTGTAAGGGGGTGTTTTACTGGGGCGTATTGCACTGGTGTTATATCTACCAATTTTAGCCTATTTTAGACAAATTTAGACCTATTTTTACCTTTTAATGTTTTCAAAGATGGACATTTATTTCTTGGGGAAAATGTCCTTTGAATTATCTTGACAATGAAAACTCTGTCCTTCTGATTACTCAGATTGCAGATGATTGGCCAGCTCCTGCCCCTCAAATACACCTACTAGTAACTGGTGACATCATGTGACAGATGGCCACAACATACAGAGAGGATATGTTCATTAATGAAGTGAGACAGATTGACTTCCAGTCAAAAACTTTACAATGAATTTATGAAGCATGACTGAGATGTCCCAGATATTTAGCAAGTATAAATAGCTCAGAAAAAAATAGATAAGAGAGAAATTTGTGTGGGACACTAAAAATTATGACAATGGTGAGAAGATTCCCTATCTCATGACCATCAGTTTAATCAGCAGGAAGAGTCCAGTGTGTAGGATCTGCGTTTCTTGTACATCATGTGATCTGGAGTGCATCATTATAACACACCATTAAGATCAAATTCTCCTTTCTACGTTTATGGAGGATACAATTTAAAAGTTGATGAAGTCACATCCATCCATATGATTTACATGAGAGATTGGATGACAGATATGAAAAATGATAGTAGATGGGTACATTTGAGACTGTAAAACTAAGTTCTTTTAATATCTGAGAGAAAAGATCATGGGGAGAAAGTGACAACCATTTAATGAGGGACCCCAGCTATACTGACTCTACTCTCATGTCAACTCCCTCCACTTCATTAACTTTTTACAAGCATCACTGCCCCTATATAGTCACTTCTCCTTCCACTTAACTTTGTGTTTTGGCCTCCTCTCTTAGAATGACATATCCTGGAGACATCTGGAATCGTTTTCTTCGTATCTCTAGTTCTTTTTAATTTTTCCAAGTGATACTTTTCATAATTATATCCAATTACATGTAGTAACAATTTTAACATTTGGAGTTTCAAGTTACCTAATTCACCCTGTGAATTAGGTTGTGATTGTGATTGTGATATCTGTCTTCATGTCTAAAACATGTACTCATTTTCTTTACCTTGGTCTATAAACTGAAATGTTGCTCTATACTTAATTTCTGGTAAAAATGCTTTCCAGTTTCTCCAGAATTTTAACATTTGGAGTTTCAAGTTACCTAATTCACCCTGTCCTCTATCCACTCCTCGAAAAGGTTTGCAATGTGATAAAAGTTATTTCCTTATAAATAGGGTTGCAAATGAAAACACGGACAAAACAAAACATACATACACACACATATAATGGAAATGATGAAGTAAAAAGAAAAGACAGTAGAGTCTGTGGTATGTTTGAACCCCATCAATTCTTTCACTTCAGATAGATAGCATTTTTCATTACACTTCTTGAATCACTGAATTGCAGGGAACAGCTGAGACATTCACAACTGATCATCTTTTAGTACTTTTGTTACTGTGTCCTGTGTTTCCCTGTCACATGACTTTGTAGCAGTTTACATGTCTTTCCAAGTTTTTCTGAAACCATTCTGCTCATCTCTTCTTATAGATAATAGATCACATAAAAATCATATACCACAGTTTGTTTAGCCATTCCTCAATTGATGTTTATCTCCTGAATTTCTAATTCTTTGCCACCAGGAGAAAACCTCATACATATTATCACACATATTGTCTTTTCCTTTAATTACTGAAATATTTGGATACAGACTGAGTAGAGGTATTAGTGTGCCAAATGGTATTGAAAGTTTTATAGCCCTTTGATCATAGTTTTCAACTCTTCACCAGAATGAGAGAACTAGTTCACAACGCAACCCATAGTACTTAATTTGTCAGATCAGCCAATCTGATATAAGTGAGTTGGTACCTCAGAGTTGTTTTCTCTAATAAATAGTGACAATATATCAAACGGAAATGACTTGTATTCTTATAAATTTCACTGATTTTTCTATATACTTGAAAAATGAAGACTTTAATAGAGAAATTTACTGTTAAATTTTCCATATTTTCCTGCTTTCCTTCTAATTTGGCTATATCAGCTTTGATTGAGCAAAAAGGTTTTTTTAGTTTATTATAATCAGAATTACTCATTTTATATACTACAATGTACTCTCATTTGGTCATAAATTCTTTCCTTATTCATAAATATGACAGGTAAAAAATTCCCTGCTCCCATAATTTGATTGTGATATCTGTCTTCATGTCTAAAACATGTACTCATTTTCTTTACCTTGCTCTATAAACTGAAATGTTGCTCTATACTTAATTTCTGGTAAAAATGCTTTCCAGTTTCTCCAGAATTGTTTCCTAAATACTGAGCTTTCGTCCCCAAACCTAGGAACAATGGAGCCACTCCCTTTGCCCACTGCTGGCTTTTCAGGGTGCAACCTGCCCTGCACTGTATTCCAGGCATGACCATCACTCGTGAAAAAGGCATTTCTTCTTAGCTCCTAAATTGTCTGGGAGTGGACAATTTTTTTTTTTATTTTACCACTTTAGAATTTTATTTGATATATCATTTTAAAGCTTTTTGGAGGGAAATTTGGGAAAGTTCAGGTGAATTTCTGCCTTTACTTTGCCATCTAGCTCTAGCTCTAGCTCTATAGAAGGCAACAATGAATGGTAATCATCTCTCCATCCACCCATCCATCCATCCATTCATAAATCCATCCATCCATCCAAACTAAAACTCCCTGTCTCTTCTGTCATATGTGTCTCTGTGTCTGTCTCCCTCTGTCTCCCTTTCTTTGTCTCTCTGTCTCTGTCTTTGTCTCTCTCTTTCTCTGTACCCCTACTTATTCTATTAAAATAATTGTCATTACTTGACTTCTAAGAAAGATATGCAATATTAAGTGGTAGGTAAATAAAAAATAAAAAAGTATACTGATCTCAGGAAGCTTGAAATTAATATACAACAATTTATGATGCACTTACTGTGTGCAAAAATCTGTCCTAGGGATATAAAGACAAAAATGAAAAAGTCTTTGTCCTCAGAGTTTAGCTAGATCTAAATTAGTGTAAATAAACAATTCTTTGAGGTGGTTCACAGTTTTTAATTCACACCAGGTATTTCACTTAGTCTAGAACCAATTATCATATTTTTCATAATTGTAATTTCAAATTGTGCCAATTCAAATAAACATGATCACTTGAAGAGAGTCATTATTTTTACAAATTGACCCAGATATATGATATTGAAAGCAACAAGGAACTCACCAGGAGAAATAAGGAACTTCAAGGTGTAATAGAAAATAAAACATTAAGCTCATCTGGAAAAAAAGATGAGCAATGCCTAAAATAGTGTATAATGAAAGATTACTTCCAGTTTGAGGCATGGAAAAAGATTTTGTGCAAGATAATCAAAATTGAGATGGAAGGACTATGGTGGTCATGAAGCCTAACCCCCTCATTTTACAAGTGGACCAACTTAGGAACAAAGTTCCCAGGGTACAACTATATACCACTATGTACATACACACACATACACATACATACATATGTAGCTAGGTATGTGCATGTGCATGCATAGGTTTGTGCACAGAGGTACGTATATATGTGTGCATATATGGATTATACGGGTGTGTATTTGAAGGGGGAATACATTTTCAACAGGTAAAGAAGGAGAAAGAAATTACCATTATAAAAATGGGTCAGAACAGAAAGACAAAAGTGATAAAGTAACACATTAAGGGGGGAAAACCACACAATCACCCTGATGGCTGCTTATGGTTAAGCTTATCTACCATTGTTCAGAGGATCAATGAATGTCCCATCCATTCTTCCAATAACATTGTTGCCCAAGGACAATGGACTAGTGTCATGATAATTCGAGTATTGACAATTACCACTTGAGGTATGGATCTCAACTACGTGAAAATAAATGAATGATTCATTCCCTTCATGCAACATTGCATCTAAGGGCTTGTTTTCCAGGGTGATATATTTTTGGTGTCATTTCTCTCAGTTTTATGGACTACCTTGTGTATCATCTAATGTATTTGAAAGACCAAATATATATTTAGCAGCTATTTTATGTTTGCAAAGATGGATATTTCTTTCTTGGGGAAAAAATTCTCCTGATCATCATGCTCATGGCTGATGTGACCTTCTGGTTCCTTAGGCTGTAGATGATGGGGTTCATAAATGGAGGCAGTATTGTATAGGCCATTGCAATTAAAAGGTTTTGGATAGGTGATGTGTCAGATGTGCCTCTGAGGACTGCAATCATTATGGAAATGAGAAACAACATGAGGATCATCAACTGAGGGGAGCAGGTTGAAATGGCCTTGTAACGTCCTTTCACAGAAGGAATCTTGATCACACTGGAGAAGATGCGAGCATAAGATACAAGTAAAAAGGCAAAGCAGAATAGCAAAAAACTACAACTTGCTACAATTAGTACAAACTCAGAATTAAACACCTGAGAGGATGAGACTTTCAATACATGAGGGATATCACAGAAGAACTGATGGATCACGTTAGATCCAGAGAAGGGCTGGCGGAACATATTCCCTGTGTGTACAGCTGAATAAATGAGTCCACTGAGCCATGAGCTAAATATTGCCCAGACACAACGTGCTGGTGTCATGATGATGCCATAGTGTAGGGGGTGGCAGATGGCCACAAAGCGGTCATAGGACATGGCCATAAGCAAAGCAAACTCTGTTGCTCCAAAGAAGAGAAAGAAGAAGATCTGAGCAGCACAGCCAAGGAGAGACAGGGACTGAGAGCCAGAGAAGTTATTCACAATGAATTTAGGAAGCGTGACTGAAATGTCACAGATATCCAGTAGGGATAAGGTACTCAGGAAAATGTACATAGGACAGTGAAGCTGTGGGTCAGTAATAATAGCAGTAATTGTGAGAAGATTGCCCATCAGGGCAGCCAGGTAAATCAGAAGGAACAGTAGAGCATGTAAGACTTGCAGCTCCCGCGTGCTCGAGAACTCCATGAGGAAGAATTCTGTGATTATTGAGAGGTTGCCCATCTCGACTGGTGAGCTGGAAGTTAACTGCAATAAAATCACACTATGAGTAGCAGCAACAGTGCTGAAAATAATGAATTAAACTCCTTATTCAAATAGAACTCAAAAAGTATTCTGGTCCATTAAATCTGAACAATAGTAAAACCATGCTCTTTTAATGCCCAAGCCAGTTGAGGGGAGAGCTTACCGTGGAAAAGATGAGATTAAGATGTGTCAAAAGATTCAGGAGCACAGTTTGAAGAACTTATCTCTCCCGAATGACCAGAAGAAGTTATACATTATGAACATTAAGAAAATCCATGGTACCACTATAAAGATAATTAAGGACTCTATCACAACCCAGGATGGAAATAGATTTCATGCATGTGCCTACGTGTGTACTCACACACAAATATACAGACATATGTGTAACACACACGTATATACACTTCCACACACATATTAATACATGAATTTGGATGCACACATCTACATACCTGTAAAACTATATATATGTATATATATATATATATATATATACATATTTATATTTATCAATCTATATATCTAGGTACAATGAAAGATAAGGATAAGGGAATGTAATAATTTTAGGGTATATTTCACACCTATGAGTTTAGGAAAGTGGTTCTAACATATAAATATACATATATATATAACATATAAATTGTATATATATTTTACAAATATAAATTATGTCAAATTTATTGATAGTGTTGTTTCTCAGGTTGGGAGAACGAGGCCCAAACTAAGTCAGTGTTTTATATAAAGGAAAAAAGACTATTAACAGCAAAGTCTGATTTTGAAACCAATTATTCTGATTA
>CM053770.1:262258535-262281214 GCA_028658325.1 Potorous gilbertii
ATATTCCATGCCCTTCGATCCCTTAATGTAGAAGCTGCTAGATCTTGTGTTATCCTGATTTCATTTCCACAATACTGAAATTGTTTCTTTCTAGCTGCTTGCAATATTTTCTCCTTGACCTGGGAATTCTGGAATTTGGCCACAATGTTCCTAGGAGTTTCTCTTTTTGGATCTCTTTCAGGCAGTGATCAGTGGATTCCTTGAATACTTATTTTGCCCTCTGGTTCTAAAATATCAGGGCAGTTTTCCTTGATAATTTCATAAGGATTATGTCTAGGCTCTTTTTTTGATCATGGCTTTCAGGTAGTCCCAAAATTTTGAATTATCTTTCCTGGATCTATTTTCCAGGTCAGTGGTTTTTCCAATGAGATATTTCACATTCTCTTCCATTTCGTTATTCTTTTGGTTTTGTTTTGTGATTTCTTGGTTTCTCAGAAAGTCATTAGCCTCCATCTGTTCCATTCTAATTTTTAAAAAACTATTCTCTTCAGTGAGCTTTTCAACCTCTTTTTCCATTTGGCTGATTCTGCTTTTGAAAGCATTCTTCTCCTCAAAAGAGGCTTTTTGAACCTCTTTTGCCAGTTGAGTTAGCCTATTTTTCAAGGTGTTATTTTCTTCAGCATTTTTTTGGGTCTCCTTTAGCAAGGTATTGACCTGCTTTCATTGCTTTTCTTGCATCTCTCTCATTTCTCTTCCTAGTTTTTCCTCCACCTCTCTTAATTGATTTTCAAAATCCTTTTTGAGCTCTTCAATTGCCTGAGACCACTGAATATTTATTTTGGATGCTTGAGACACAGAAGATTTGATGTCTATGTTTTTCCCTGATGGTAAGCATTGTTCTTCCTCATCAGAAAGGATGGGAGAAGATATCTATTCACCAAGAAAGTAACCTTCTATAGTCTTAATTTTTGTCCCTTTTTTGGTCCTTTTTCCCAACCAGTTACTTGACTTTTGGATCCTTTGTCAAGAGTAGGGTGTACTCTCAGAATCTGTAATATCTCAGTTCCTCCAAGGTAGCACAATGCAGTATGTACACTGATCTGGAAGAAGGAAGAGAATTTTGTGCCCAGAATCTTTGTAGTTACCTCTCCACAGCCACTTGGCCTCCAGTTCCCAATCAGCATTGGGGCTGATTTTCAGATAAGCTGGATGGGCAGGGCCACCATTCAGTGTGAGACAAAGACCAGCTCTCTCAGGGCCTTTACAAAGGGCTGAGGTGAGCCCCCAGGGGCTCAGTGCCCCTGGGGTTTTAAGATCCAACAGTGTATGCCGGCTGATGTAGGGGCTGCCCTGAGAACTGCTACCACTTGCCCGGTGTGGCCTCTGTGACCACTGCCTAAGGCCAGAGCTATGGGAAGGCCCTTCTCCCTTCCTGGCCAGCTGGAAAAACCCCTGTCACTGACCTTTGGTGCCTGTGGGTTGAGGGATCTGAGGACCCACTGCTGTGACTGGAGATTCTGCCCCAGATGTGTCCTCCTCCCAGAGCCTTGTCATGCCGTGCAGCCAAGGTTGGGCTGGGCTCCACACTCCACTCTGCGACCTATGCAACTGATGTTTCCTGTGGGTCTTTCAGGTCACCCTGGGCTGGAAATCTCCTGCACTCTGTTGTTCCCCACTTCTGCTGTTCCAGAATTTGTTGAGAATCCCTCTCTACAGGTATTTTATGGTCTGTGCGGAGCGATCCTGAGTATGTGTGTCTTTCTACTCCACCATCTTGGTTCCACCCACCTTCTCCAACTTTTTAAAAGAGAAAAGAAGTTAAACAGACATTGACAGAGGAACTGTTGGCCTCATCGTAGTCAAGTGCTCATCACTTCCTGTCAAGAGTATTTTAAATCTGCGTTTTCCTTCTCCAGTGTCTCCTCATGCAGCTGACAAGAACGTTTAACCCACAGATTTGGCCACATCCCACCCTGCCCTATTGACCTAATGTCAGATCAAAGTCTCTAAAACCACACATTTGAGGCCATGCGCAATACTGTCTCTCCTACTTGTCCAGTCTTCACAAACCTGAATGAGTTTCACATGTCTTCACACAATCTTCCTCCCTAGCTCAATCTGCTTCTTAGAATGTTCATCTTTCTTCAATGTTAGCCCAGGTACCCACTCCCTCATGAGGCTTTTCCTGAACAGTGGTTGCTGTTTTGTTTTTGTTTTTTTTTCCCCTGCATTCTATTACAATTTAATTCAAGGCAAAGTATAACTTCCGAAACCCATAAGTCCCTTGAGAGTAGTCTCCTTTAGTGATGTTCTTGGCATCTTCCAAGAAGCCATCTCCCAACTGAGAGAATTTTCACTGACTGTCTCCCCTTCCCAGAATGCTCTCCCCCTCCCCAGCTTCATCTCATGCTTCACTTACAGTATATTAGTTACACATATCCCTTCTAATATGTCATTTCCCCCTTCTATCATTTTACACAATCTGATAAGTGTGAGATGATATGTTGAGGTTAATTTACATTTCTCCTTCAAATCTCAGATAAAATCCTCCCTTCTACAGGAACCCTTTCCTGAGAACCCTTCACTTCCTTTTGATTATCTCCATTTTTTCCTGTATATATTATCTGTATATAGTTGTATGCATGCCATCTCCTCTATTAGCTTGTGAGCTTCTTAAAAAGGGGAAATGTGTTTTGTTTTTCATTGTGACCTCAGCACTTAGCACAGCACCTGGCATACAGTTAAGTGTTTAACAAATGTTTGACTCACTTCTCCCCTTCTTGGGCCAAGGTCCTGGATTTCTTAGAACACATAGGAGCCAATTTAATTCTTCAGATTGGACATGCTGTAATTTCAGTGATCTGACCCACAGGAAAAAAATGTAACAAAAGGGCATTTTGTAAATGGGACTTGTAAAAAAAAATGTTTAGCACCATATGAAACTTATTCAAAAAATCAATCATATTTTAGGAGACTGAGTCATTGCAAAGAAACATGAAGACAGAAATTTTAATGTATTTTTACAGACTAACAAAAATAATACATTAAACTAGTACAATAAAAATAGTAATAGATGCAGGAAGGAAAAACAAAAAGCCATTAATTTAAATGGAGTTTTAACATTGACAGTATCATATTTTAAACTTTATTATAAAACAGGAATTATCAATACTATCTGGCACTGGCTAAAAAATAGAATGGTGGATCAACGAAATAGAATAAATATACAATACGAAGTAGTAAATGTCTACGGTAACCTTGTGTTTGATAAATGTAAAGATTTGAACTTTTGAAATAAGAACTCACTATTTGGTAAAAAGAAAAAAATGGTTGGAAAGCAGTGTGGCAGAAACTTACACCATTTACCAAGATAAGATCAAAATGTATCTATGACCTAGACAAAAGGGAGATATCACAAGTGAATTAGAAGAATGTAACATATTACCTATCAGATTTATGGACAGGACAAGAGTTTATGAATAAAGACAGGGATCATTGTAGAACCATACAACCCACACTTCCATATATCAATGCTTTCTTTAGATAGCATTTTCCTTCATAAGTTCTTCATAGTTGATTTGAATGTTCATATTATTTAGAATGTCTTAATAATTCACAATTAATCTTCAAACAGAATTGTTCCTATGTACAATGTTTGCTTGGTTCTGCTCATTTTACTCTGTATTATTTCATGCAAGTCTTTCCATGTTTTTCTAAAATCAACTTGCTTGTCTTTTCTTATAGCACAGTAATATTCCATAGCAATTCATATATTCAGCCATTCCCCAATTGATAGGCATCTCCTCAATTTCTAGTTCTTTACCACCATAAAGAGAGCTGCTATAAATATTTTAGAACACATAGGTTCTTTCCTTTTTCTCTGATCACCTTGGGAAACCAACCTAATAGTGATTTTGCTGGGTCAAAGGGAATGCACAGTGTTATAACTCTTCGGCATAATTCCAGATTGCTCTCCAAAATGGATAAATCAGTTCACAGTTCCACCCACAGTATATTAATGTCCCAATCTTTGTGGAAAATCTCTTCCAATATTTGTCATTTTCCGATTTTAGACAATCTGATAAGTGTGAGATGATATCTTGAGGTTATTTTAGTTTATTTCTCTAATCAATAAAGATTTAGAGTATTTTTTTACATGACGATATATAGCTTTGATTTCTTCTTCTATGAACTGTCTATTCATATCAATAAACTATCAATTGGGGAATGACTCATATTCTTATAAATTTGACTCACGTCTCTATATAGTTGAGATATGAGGTCTCTATCTGAGAAATTATATATAAATTTTTCTCCAGTTCTCTGCTTTGCTTCTAATCTTGATTACATTGGTTTTATTTGTACAAAACTTTTAGTATTTAGTCAATATCCCATTATTCCATATAACTATCTATATCAAATGTTGACCTTCTCTAATGTGTGGTTGGAAGGGAATAACAGAGACACCCTGAAACTTAAAATATCAATAAAAAAAACAAAATAAAGAGAAAAAAATTAATATTGAAATCCTAAACAATGATCAAACTATAGAAATAGTTAATAATTCTATGAAATAAAATAATGATGAAAGTAGTTACCAAAATTTCTGAGATGAAGCCAAAGCATTTCTCAGGGATAGAACTATATTCCTGAAAACCTACATTAGTAAAATTAAAAAAATAGTTATCGGTGAGATGAATATACCTTTCTAAAAATTAGAAAGTTGATAAATAGGCCAAAACAGTGCAAAAAAAATATTGAAAGATAAAGGAGAAATATACTGGAAACCAAAATATTATAAACATTCTAATGAAAAATAAAAGACTAAAATTGATAAACCTTTAGCCAATCTGAAAAAAAAGGACAGAACAGCAAATTCTCAAAATAGCAAGTAAATAAGGTGAAATCCAAGCAAAACCAGAAGAAATAAAAATAACAATCAGCAAAACTGAGAAAATACAAAAAAAAAAAAAATAGAGCAACACCATCAAAAGTAGAAAATCCCCAGTGTAACAGAAGAAGAAAATAAAAACTTTAAATAATCTGATCTCTGAAAAGGAAATCAACCAAGCTTTAGAGGAACCACCAATGTGCGGGGGGCGGGGGGGGACTCCTAATTTAATGTATATTCACAAGACAATTCTATCAAAACTTCCACCTTTCTAAAATTTTATCATGATTCAATCCCCCTGAAAACTCTTGATGTTGAATAAAGGGACAAAATATAAACCGTATGAATTATATGTAAGGGTTCTTTTCAGTATGACTCTTCTGAAATAGAATGAATCTCAATTACTGAAGATTTTCCCCAATTCCTTTACATTTATAATGCCTTTTTTCTCCTCTATCATAAAACCTTTGTTATTTAAGGTTTTGTGTCTGAATACTTTTCTACATTCATTAAATATGTTGGGGCTATATATGCAGCTTATGTGGATTATGTGGCTATCCACATGGGTTTGTCTATATATATATGACATACAGGGAGGATTTGATAGATCTCAGGAACCTTACTCCTCCATCTTTAAGTGAGACCTTGATTCTTGCCTGGAGAGCCAAAGAAGGGAACATGAGGTCCACCAGTACACTCTGCTCATGGAGAGGATACTGAATTAGAATTATATTTATTCATTCTCCCCCAACACCCTAAATATTGCCAGTTTAGGGTAAATGATATTTTCTTAGGCTAAATGCTTGTCTCTGATCACTATCCCTTTAAAAATGGGCATCTCACACTTATATCCAAAGGTTTGACTCCTTCTCACCTGATGGTAGTTAAACATAAACCATCACAAATGGTGAAATAAAGAATAAAGTCATTTATTCAAGATAAAAAACAGACATCAGAGAGCTTAAAGAGATTAGAAAATATCTAACAATACAGAAAATTAATGCGCTCTCCCACTAGGCCTAAGATATCTCAATTCAAGAGTCCTTGATATCACCTAAGGCAAAATACTGCAGTCTTTAGAGAAGCAACCTGGAAATTGTGGACAACTGGAGAGCCAGCTTTCCCCTATATGTTTAACTTCCAAAGTCTGTTTCATCTCCCTTGCAGAAGATCTGCCAAGCTTTTGTACCCACTCCACCCATCATGAGGCATCTATTATTTCCTTACCAATGATGAAAGTTTTATGCAGATACTACAACTTTTAACCCAGAAATACATCTAAGATTTCTTCCTAGTCCAAAGTTTCTGATGTCTTGGTGAGTGTGCTGACTGGTGACATTCCTACAATCATTGATTTGTGAAACATTTCACCAACATGAGTCTTCTGATACATAATAAATGTTTAGCAAAGCTTTTCTATGACCTTTGTATTTAGGGTTACAAGTCTTCTTTTTAGGATAAATCCTTCAACGTGAAATGAATTTTAAGCTATTACTGAAGCTAATTCCTGTCATTACAATGATTTCTATTCATTATGAATACTCTGATACACAAACAGTAAAATGTGCAGTGTTGCTGAAGGCTCTCCCACAGATTATAGATTATATGAATTATATGTTGTTTTGTGTGGAGACCGCTAGGTGGCACAGTGGGCCTCGAGTAGAGAAAGCTCATCTTCTTGAGGCCTCAGACACTTACTAGCAGTGTGCCCCGGGGAACTCACTTAACCCTGTTTGCCTCAGTTCCCTATTCTGTCAAAAAAGAGCTGGAAAATGAAATGGCAAACCATTCCAGTGCCAAGCAAACCCCAAATGGAGTCACTGAGTGGAACACTACTAAACGACAACAAAATCATTTTGCGTCAAAGAATTAACTACCTTTTAAAGTACCTCATTCCTTCAACAAGGATTTCTTCAGCAACAATTCATCCATTATCAGTTCTAGGCACTGACTTCACAATGAACAAGTGGAAATTGTCTCAGGCCCTTAAGGCATTTACATAGCAGCAGCTGAGATAATGTTACAAGTACATGCAAAAATAAAAGGCAATTTGGGGAAAGGAGGGGCATTGCAAATATAATCTTTCATTGGAGTTTTGGAGAACTGATTATGGTGAGGACAGAGCAGTGCAAACCTTGAGAGGTTGTAGCAATGTCAATTATTCTGTATGTAGTATGTCTTTGAAAGAGTTAAAAAAAATATTCCTTTTCTTTGACAATGGTCATCTCATTGTTTCTTTCTCCGTACAGGTAACCCAACTCCCAAATCCTTCCCAGGCACAGTCAGTCCTTACTCAACCTGTTCATCTCACTGTTCTAAACTAGGCTACATAGTTGTATAGAATGCTATTCTTGGAGTCAGACCTGAGTTCAAGTCCTGATTATGTGACCTTGGACAGTCACTTTACCTCTGTCTGCCTCAGATACCTCATCTATACAGCAGAGATAGTAATGTCTACTTCACAAGGGCTAGTATGAGAATCAAAAACGATGATGTAAGGTCAATGGTATATAAATTCTATATAGTAATAAATTGATTAGGGCCACTGTCACCCTAGAATTCCAAAAGGTTGACAATATCAAAGTCCTTTCCTTAACTTGTGAAGGATAGTACACTAAAAACCAGGGGCACCAAGAGCCCCAAAGCCAAGTTTCTTGACATCAGGGAGCTTGCTTTCTCTCCAGAAAGAGAAAATAAGTGAAAATATTAGGAAGCCGCATTAAAGAAATACTTGCTGAGTACAGACACATGCTCCAGGCATTGTGGGATATCCCAGAGAGCTCGGGCATTTGGAAAAGGCTTCTAGGAAGTGGCAAGACTGAAACTAGGCAATGCAACAGGTATTTAGAGAATTCCTACAAAACAGGAAATACTGCTAGCTGCAGAGGAAACAGAGGCAAGAAGACCTTGGACCTATTCTCAATCAGCTTGCATGGGACCATGGAATCCATTATGTCAACCATGACCAAATACAAGACAATTTAGAGGAAGAGAACCTTTACTTAAAGAAATATCAGCCAAGAGTCAAGGAGGAAATCAACTCCAGGTAGTGGTGGGGGGAGGGAGAGCCTATACAAAGGCCCACAAATAGGGATGGATGCTCAATGCATGTGTCCAAAAGAAAGTGCATAAATGAAAAGTAATGAGATCTAAGTCTACAGAGAATGGCTGTCAGGTAAGGAAAATGCAGTGAAGACACCCAGAGACAGACACAGGGCACACAGGGGATAAGGGTAAGGAATTTATCAGCAATGGAGGGAAAGATGAAGAGGCAAGAGAATTGTAGAATTGTGTGAAACAAACCAGTTTCATCTTGAAACCCAAGTTGTATTTTCCTGTAAATCCCACCTGCTTGCTAATCATAGGGATTTGAGTAACATCCCACTACATATCTGGAAAAGTCCACCTACTCTCTCTCCCTGCCTCCCACTTTGGAAAATCTCCAATCTTTCTTCCTATTAGAAGTCAGATTACCTAATCTTGTATGCTGCTAATCTGCATTTTGAAAAATCCATCTCCCCTTGTATTTAAGAGTTCAGTGCCAAGTTGATTCCAATTTGTTATGCAATTGGCATGCACTGCTTAATAAATCCATATGCTGGAAACCAAGTGAACAGTATGCATTCTGAAGAAATTGCCAGCTATTAGAGAGAAAGTTTGCTGGACTGTGCAGCAAGACTGTTATTTCCTACCCCCTTGGTTAGAGTCTGAGAAAGATAAGGCATGTCTAAGGAAAAGGGAGGAGGCTACTAGAAAGGATGGTGAATTACCCATCTTCCTTATTCCTTCAGGCAAATTAAATCATGTTATTTTATGCCTACTGTCTTTTTTCCCCTTTTGTTAGAGCCTCAGCACAAGTCATATTCTGATGTTTCTCATGAAAATACTTTGAGAGGACATGAACTCTGAAAATGATACCAACAGCTTTTCAGTATCCAAACTTATTCCATGAACGTTTAGAAATAACAACCAAGAATACTTTAGAAAACATGCAACAGCATATATGAGTATATGAAGTATATCCTATATTTATTTAAGTGATCTTTGAAAAACAAAGCCATTGAAAAGGTTCACAAAAGTATCAACAGCTACTTACAAGTTCCCAGAGATTTCTAGGTAAATTTCACCAAGAGCCCAGTGAACCATGGAAATCCTGAGCATCATGTACAGGAATAGAGTCGCTGGCTTGATGATAAGTTTCACGTCCCCAGGACACAGGAGAGGTTAGTAACAAGGTAGGGCCTGGGAAAGTGTTCCTGTGAGAAAATAATGGAGTTAGCAAATATCCATTTACAACCACTTGGGCTATGTCTGCAGTAAGGAACTCAATTCTTTCTTGGACTGTTCTAGATTCTTGCCTTTCAGTAACATTATCTTTCCAATGTCTCCTCTACAGACCTGCCAAAATCATCTAACCTGATACCTCAATCCATGCCTTATCCTTGGACAAGGTGTAAACTTCTAAAAACATTTGAGGACTTTCACCATATTAATCTTTTCTTGCCTCATCTTGTTTTGCTTTGTACATTTTACCTCCTAGCCTTACTGACCTTAGTTCTTCCTTCTCACCTACTCTCACCCCCTTCTCTGGCCCAGGCTCCTAAATGAAAGTCTTTGGCACACATAAGGATGACTCTAAAATCTCAGATTTGACTTTCTCTGCTTCCAGTGATCTCACCATCTCAGGAAAAAATAAAAAGTTTACCAGGTTGTTTTTCCAGCACTACTGGCAAAAGATATCTTCCCCAATTTGTAAAGGGTAGCATTCTGGATAGTGTCCCAGTTTGGAGTCTACTAGGTATTAATCTCCACAGACCCCAATTTATGTTATCTTTGGGATCCTTTGTCTTACTCTAGGCATTCGTTGCCATTTTATTAGCATCCAGCTTCATACAAATCAAAGGAAAACCAGACTAGCATAAACCATGCACTGAATGAGTCTGCCAAAGGAAGATATTGTTAACAGAAAAATAAATTGAGACAGAGGTATAGCAGTATAAAGCTTCAGAGTCAAGAACAGAGTTCAATTTCTGCTATGTCCCGCACTAGTTATAGGAGCCTGTGTGTATGTACCAAGATTTCAGTGGCTTAGACTACTCAAAATTAAAGTCCAGTGGCTGATATCAGCTAAGAGTTTCCTCTATCAAATGGCCCCAGTTCAACTAGAAATGGAAGCCTCTATCAACAGTTACACCTTGACTCCTGTAGGAAGGCAACTAATAAGTTTTAACAAGTTATCTCATTCAGGTGCTTCTCCCATCTTGGCAATAGGCTCTTGTCTCTGCTATGAGTCAGGTTCTCAGATATTTTTCCAAGTTTTGACATTCTTACTGAAGTAAGATTGACATTCCTGGATCCTGATGGCCACTTCCTCCTTCTCCGGACCCAACATCTTGCTGAGTCCATGAGGCAGATGGAGGTCTATCAGAGATATTCATTCCAGCTATCCTAACTGAAAGGGGAGAAAAATTCTCTATAACAGGACGATTTGGGGTTTTCCTAGAGAAAAAGTAGGGAAAAAAGATTAAGTGTAAGAAGCTTTAGGATGTGAAGGATAGAATTCAAGTTTCAGGCCTCACAGGTTTGGGGAAATGGCCAAATGAATTTTTATTTCCTATTCTCAAATATTTCTCCTATGGATATTTTGGAGAGTGGGGAGGGATTGTAACAAGGAAGGATACTTCATTCCTGAGCCATGGTCTTCCTCCATTATCAAAATGCTATTTCTAGCTCTGTAGCTCAGACTGGGGGAGGGCAATGAGATCAACTAGTAGCTCACATGAATACAGAGGCATCCCTACCAGACTCTGATGTTAGCTAACAGGTAAATTGGTCCAGAGCCTTCCCCAAAGGACTTACCAGTATCACCATCTTAGAAAGCCATGTTTCATTCCACTAAAGCCCTATTTAATCCTCCCACCCTTGCTAGCTCTCCATAGATAGGAAAAGGAGAATGATATACTAACATTGATATTCCTACAGGAATATCTGACACATGAGGAAGGGGGAGGCAGGAGGAGGTACGTTGGATCTGGTTGGGAAGAGAGGTGGAAATCAAAGTGATTCCTTTGAGACACTTACAGGGTAAGTGGCTCTTAATCTCATTCATTTTCAAAGATTTATAGGAATTTCTATTAAGTCATGAGACCAGAATATGTCAGGTGTTTACCAGCTGGTAAATTTCACCTCCAAATGACCTGAGGAAGAAGGAAAAACTTTAATAGAACAGGATGTAGAAGTTGTACTCACTCTTCAATTATACATTTCAGAGATATGTTAGGAGCTCCACCTTCCACATTTTCTAAGGAATGACAGTGAAGAACACTGTGGAAAATAATGATATTCCACTTCATCTGGTAAGAGAGAATTATTTAGGAATAATGTTTAAAATGAATAGGATAAGTTAAATATTTAAACTCTCTAAAGCAAGATCATAGGAACACAAGAGGGTGTGGAAGATAGAGCCCTGGGGGTCACTTTGGGTCCAAGAGGTTATCAGGTCCCCAGAAGAGAATTTAACCCAAGACCCAGATAAAGGAATCTCTCCCTTTTCTATAGGGAAACTACCAGCCAGGTTTCCTTTGTTACCATGGTTTTCTTCCTCACCACACTGAGTTCATGATAGGGAAGGTGATCAATCCTCTTAATATAATCTGAACTACAAAAGAATAGTCATTTTATTGTGGAACATCACTGAACTGACCAGCAACAGCAAAGCGAGTGCAAGGAATCCTTTGTGGCTTAAAAACCATGCTATCACCCAGGATCCATGGGCCAGGCTTACAAAAGGGGGAGTGCTTAAAATATAAAATGGACTCCAATGTCCTTCACCTGCTCACAAGTGAATCAACAGGGTCTGCGAAGGATCCAGGAGATGATCTCTGCCACTTGCCAGGCGTGCCTCCCACCAACCCACTGACTGGGAGGATTCCTGCCCTTCACCTGATAGGGACTAGGCAGAGAGGACTCCAGCAAGGGGCTGCAGAAATCATCTTTCTTACCTCTTTTTTCATCCCACAATGCAATACTAAGTAGAAGAAGAAAAACTGGTCTTCTAGGACCGTAGATACTTAGCAGTCTTGTCACCTGGTCAAGATTCAGAAATATTGCATTCCGAAAAAGATCTCTATCCATCATAACCTGAATAGTCTGGGTCACAGGCTACCCATACTATGCAAGAAAAGGAAACAATCATGTCAAGGGAGGAACTGACCCTCAGACAAAGCCATACAGAAGTCAAGTGGCAGAGAAAGTATTAAACTAGAGGAGACTCCATAACAGAAGCAATGATTTTGCCCTAATCCTGCTTCCACCATTTGAATGTGGCAAGTAGATAGACACCAGCAAGCAGGCAAATACTCCCTGATCCTCTATCTCTCCAAAAATGGGAAGCCTTATTTCATAATTTGAAATTTGAGGGATTCATTCCTGTGATAGTCAATAAACAGAGGACAAGGTCATGAAGTAGAGCTGCAAGGGACCAGAAGTTCTTATGCCGAATATACTCGTTTTATAAGTAATGATGACTAGCAGGAAGGTTAGGTCACTTGCCCAATGCCACAGTCCAAAACACCTTCAAAGACAGGATTTGGAGCCAGAGCCTCTGAATGAGTTCTCTTTTCACTATATCAAAGCAACTGGAGCAAGTCCAGAACAACAGGGCCAAGGATAATCCTTTAGATTTCTTCTTTCAATGAAATTAGAGAAAGCTAATGGTACCTACACTTGGATTCACTACATAGCAATTACAATCTCCTATTCATGGAGAGGGTGCTCTTAATGAGAGGAAGTAGAAGTGTATTTGCCAGGAGACAATCAAACAAAAAGGAGAGGGAGACAGAGAGAGGGACCAATGGACAGGTAACCATAACTTTGACTCAGAGTACATAGAATAAAAGCAAATCATTTATTCCTGAAAGACCTTCTTCAGATAGTTGCCTACAAGGCCCATTTTACAAAGACAACCCATCCTACCTGGATAATCTTGGAGCAAAGCCTTGAAGAACAGGAAGAGCATTAGCACAACAAACAGGTTCATGATCACAGATCCTAGTCATGACTACTAGACCTTCTGAGGACACAAAGATTGGAGAAGAACCTCTATTCCAAGTAATTTTGTAGGTGATGCCCAACAACACCACACAAACCCTTAACCCACACCATGTGTCTGTGGTTATCCATCTTTAAGACAACTCAGAGAAATTCCTTATCAAACTTTTAATTGTCATCTCCTGGAAACTGAGACTTTTCCTCTCTCAGGTGCTCTGGGTGAAGGGACCAATGGTCCACATGACCTCAGGTTCATGCCATAATATGTTTGGGAACTGGGCATGCTGAGAATGCTAAATAAAAAATTGAGGGTCATATGATACTTATCTATGAAGAATTCAACCATGAAAGAGGAAGTAGACTAGTATTACTTGACTGCAGAAGGTAAAACTTGAAAAGATACAGAAAAATCAAAGAGATAAATTTGGAATGAGCACATCCTGCCATTTCTTTGAAAGATCATATGTGAAGAGCAGCTTGGTATAAACTGTAGAGAAAGAATTTGCCTAGAAAGAGGTTGGTTGGATCCATGACAATTGAAAATCCTTTGGGGACACATAGGACTTGTTTTATGACTCTTTACATTTATAGCCAGGGGATCATCAGTGTGATTGCTACTGTTTTATTTTTTCAATGAATCTTGGATAATTTTAATATCTGCATGGAAGTCAATGCTGGAGAAGAGCATTTATGGTGATATCTCAATCAAAAATTGCCTTATAGTCAATATACAATGGAAAAGTGTTACTATCTATACCCCTGAGTCAGTTAGGTGTCTTTCCACTTTCTTCTTGATGCTTCTGAAGTGATTGACACATTTTATTAGACCCCTCTGGATGCTTTCTTCTCCCAATTTTTGTAACACAACTCTTTTATGTTTCTCTTCTTACCTGTCTCTTCATTTCGGGTTCATTATCCAGGTCCTATCCCCTAACACTACAGATTTTCCCAGGACCCTCTCCCCTTCTCTCTTTATACTCTGTGTCTTGGTGACATCATCGTTTCCTCTGGATGATGTGATGATTGCACATGACCTTGATTTATACATGCAGCCCTCCTCTCTCCTGAGTTTCAGTCCTTCAACTCCCACTGGCAGCTGGACTTTGAATATCCTGTAGGATCCCAAACTCAACAGGTCCAAAGACTTGACCTTTTTCTTCCAACTTCCCTGTCTCTGCTGAACAGGTCACCAACTTTGCAGTTACCCAGGTGTGCAACTTCAAAATTATCCTTTACTCCTCACAATCTGTTTCCACAGCTTGTCAATTTCACTCCCCATCCCCACCCCATATCTAATGCATCTGTCCACTTCTTTCTCTACAGCCACTGAATTTCAGACCTTTATTGGTGCTGGCCTGAACTATTAATACAGCCTATTCATTAGCCTCCCTGCATCCAGCTTTGACTTTTCATATTCCTCTGCCATATATGTGGCCATCAAACTGATATTACCAAAAGGCAAATCTGTCCTTGTCATTTTTCATCTCAAGAAGCTCCAGTGACTTTCCGGTGTCTTTGGTTAAAATAAATACTCAAAATGAGTCTTTAAAACCCTTTCCAATATGAATATAGCCAATTTTCTCTGTTTTGTTACATTATGGACAAGGTTTTTGGCACACAGTAGACAAGTGATAAATACTTTAAGCAAAAAGGAGAGTAAGGTTATTCTGATATGACATGCTCATGATGAAGTCATGCTGACTTTTTGTTTTCTATTTCTTTGCTGCTTAAGTGTTCACTTCGTATCTCTTGTAATAATAGAGGCTAGTCTGTAAAGGCTGAAGGTGGAAGGAAGTTCTGGGGCTAAGTTCTGTTGGAACAAATGGAAAGAATATTCATTAGCCCCCAATACAACCACCTCATCAACTGATTCCTTTCCTATTCCATAAATATAAGTATTAATAAAGTATATCACCTTGTTAAACAGTGCTTGACACAGTCACTGTCACATTACCTGTCAGACTCAAAGGTCAGCACCAGGAACTATATTCCCTTGACTGACAAACCCTACCTAAGACAGAAAGGTTCTACAATTTCTTTCCCTTCTATTTGATTTGGCTTGCATATCTCCTTACCTTCCCTGATCTTTCTTCTCATTCCTCACTTCCACCCCCACCCCTTCATTTAAGTTGACTCTACATGTCCCTCATTGTCCCCCAATATGGAAGTCTCTTAGTCAATTAAATCCCAGTAACCTCAATTCATTGTAGTTTAAGGCTCCCAACACTTTTAGGTCACATTCTTGCAGAGATTTTGAAGCATGCTCAGTTCTGCTTAAGGCCACTGTCACCACAGCATTCTACAAAGCTATGAATCAGAAAATTATTTCCTTAATAGGTGAAGTACCCAAGCCTAGGCAAGAGATAATCTTAGTCCTGGCTACCTTCTACAGAATGTCTTTCCTGATCCCCCTTCATTCTAGTGCTTTCCTTTTGTTGAATATTTCCTGAAAAACCTATTGAGTTAAACTGACTTTCAAAAAAGAAACAAAATAAAAAAGAAAATCATAAAGGGAAGTTTTGTGAAAGGACTTTAATTATCATCCAAAAAGAAATAAACAGTAGGATCATATTTCCAGAGGTGAGGAAGAGAAGATGGTTGCAGTTGATGGTTAGATATTACTCTGGCTAAGATTTGTTATATTGTTGAAATACTGAAACATTTGTTGGTGGAGCCAGGAATAATTTGGCTTTGGTTTATGCAAATAAAGTGACTAATATGACCATATCTTTTTGATCCAAAGATTTCTCCATTGAGCTTATAGCCTAAGGAGACCACATATAAGAATAAGGACCCCATACATAGAAAAATGTTTATAGAACTCTTTATTATAGCAAAAACTGGAAACAAATCAGATTCCATTAATTTTGTAATAGGTAAATAAATTGTGATACATGAACATAAAAGAATATTACTCTTCTGTGAGAATTAGAGAATATGATGAAACTGAGAAGCATGGAAAGATTTATATGCTGACACGGTGGAATAAGAAGAGCTAATGAAACAATATACATGAATACACCAATGCAGGAAGAGAGAACCACTACAAAGCAGTCATCTATATTGCAAAATTACAAAGTGTAAGCATGGCCTCAAAGAAGAGATGTAAGAATACATCCCACCCCAATGCTTTGAAGAAGTGTGGAAGTCCTCAGGTATTGTACATTGCATCTATTGACAAACTTTTTTATGTATTGACAGGTTTTGCTGAGTTTGTTTCTCTTCCTCTTTTATTCTTTAAAAAATATTATTTGTTCCACATCCAGAGAAAGAACTATGAAACTGGAATGCAGAGCGAAGCAGACTATTTTCTTTTCTGTTTTATTTTGTTTTTTCTTTCTCATAGTTTCTTCACTTCATTATAATTCTTCTATGCAACATGACTAATGTAAAAATGTGTTTAATAGGAATATATGTGTAGATACAATATCAGATTGCATGCCATCTTGGGGAGAGAGGGGGGAGAAAATGTAAAACTTATAAAAGTGAATGTTGAAAACTAGAAATAAGTAAATTGAGAAAAAATTAAAATAAAGTATATTATTTCTTATGGGATGGCTATCTGGGAGAATTAGGGTTACTATGAGAAATATTTATGATTTAAACAAAAACTAATAAAAATTTATTATAAATAAAATCATTTCTTTGATATATGAGAGATACAGCCTGGTGAAAGGCATAAACCAGTCTTCTTGCCTTCATAGAAGTTATAGTTCTATGGAAACAAAATTAATGAAAATATCTAATGCTTCCTTGAAATGGTAAATACCAATTGCATGTGTATTACTTTTAAGTGAGTAATATAATAATGAAACCTTACCCTTACCCTTACCCATAGTACAGACATTTGCTTCAGATTATGAAGAGGGAAAGACCATAGAGAACCAAAGCACTCAGGGAAAGCTTCCTGAAACAGATGGGACTGGAGCTGAGCAGTTCAGAAAAGTATGAACCTTGGAGGGTCCCACCATATTTTGGAATAACCCAAACCTAGCCTTTTCCTGGAACCCTGAGGCAAATATATTGGGTAGGTCCTGAGGAAGATCAGCTTTCAAGGTAGAGTGCTGCTGGACTACACAGAAAGCTTGATTTCTTTCCAATAGCAATGAGGAGGTAGAACCCAGGGGAAGACAAAGGACTATTCAATAAGAATATTGCAATGTCTTATTTTTTCTAAATCCTTTCAATTTTGTCAGGTTAAACTAAAGCATGTCCTATATTTCCTGAAGTCTGTTTGGGAACTTCACCAAGCATGTGCTGGTAAATGTTGACCAACTAGTTCTCAAAAAGAAAAAAAAATGTACACACAATACACAAGTTTAATCTGTATTATTAAAATTTTCTCCATTACTCTTTTACATCTAAAGTCTAGACAATCAACAGAACAACAAATCAAGCCCTAGTTCATAGCATTTGATGGTTTCCATGGTGTAAATACTCACACTGAAAATTTAACAATTCAGAAGTTGGTTCGACGTAGTTCCAGCATACACTGAGACATTCTGATGTTCCCTAGCGAAACCCTAGGTTTTCTTAACAATCAAATCCCTTCCATGAGAAGCCAAAGTTGTAGTTGCAAAAATACATACCCATTGAAGCTGTTTGTGTTTAACAAAAAACACACACAAGCAGCCACTTCTCTAGAGATTGATCATTAAAAAGGCAATATAGTCATCAGCTGGGGAATGACTGATCAAGTTGTGGCATATGAAAGTGATAGAATGCTATTGTGCTTTCAGAAACTAAGATGGAGATGGTTTCAGAAAAACCTGAGAAGACTTATGTGAACTGATGCAGAAGTAAAGTGAGAAGAACCAAGACAACATTGTACATAGTAACAGCAATATTGTACCAGTGTTTAAACATGAAAGACTTAGGTGTTCTGGTGAATACAATAATCCAAAACAATTTCTAATGGTTCATGATAGAAAAAAATGATATCCATCTCCAGAGTGAGAAATGATGAATTCCGAATGCAGATTGAAGAATTTTTTTCACTTTATCTGTCTTGCCTTTTTTTTTTCCTTTTTTTGCAACATGGCAAATATGGAAATGTTTTTCATGATTTCACAAATATAATGAATATATTGTTTGTCTTCTCAATGTGTGGGGGAGAGCTAGAGGAAGATAATTTTGAGATTAAAATAAAAAATTATTATTAAAGAGTGGAAAAATAAAAATATATAAAAATTAGAAGGCAGCATAAATGTTTATTTAAAAGAACACTAATTTAAAAACCAAATAGTCAAAAGCTTCACAGTCTTGGTAAGCATCATCACGACTTTCTAAAAAGCCTCTTGACAAGAGGCACCATTGTCCCATGACTGAAAGTATTAAAGTAGCCCTGAGCCAGCATCCTGGTGAACAGGGATGACCGGTCCCCTTTCCCTCCAGGTCAGCGAGTGGAACTCACAGGCAAAGGAGTGACCCAGAAATCTGATCCTGTTGGAAAAGAAAGTTAGCAAATAGAAATTGAAAGGGAATCATGGAGCTATGCCCATCCTGAGTCCCTTGTTACCTCCTACCTAAATGATCAGATTTCTTGCTTCCACTGGCTCCCTTCTATACACCTGCCAAAATTCTGTCATAGGCCCAGGTCTAATCCCATTGCTTGACCCCACCCTAAAAGGCTTCTGTGTCTCCCTATTGATTTTGGGGACAAGAAACAAATTCCTCACCCTAGCACTGAAGGCCCTCTACAGTACGTTTACCTTTTCAGTCTTCTTATACTTGGCTAGTGAAGAACTACCATCTACCAGTGCAGACCTATAACTGTTCTACAGCTTAGACTCTAAGAGATATTAAGCGACTTGCCCAGAGTCACACAGCCAGTATGTCAGAAGTGGAAGTTTACCCAAGGTCTTCCTGCCTCCAAGGTCAGCTATGTCTCAATATTCCAAGCACTTTCTAAAAGTGTGCTAAATCTAATTCATAGAAGATACCAAACAATTGAATAAAGAGATAATAGGGGAGCAGCAACCTTGAGAGAGAAGCCATGGGAAAGTGATTGGCCTGGTAGGGATTGTCAGTCAATTATTCCCCACATAACTGATAGGAGGCCCAATCTCAGCTATGTCCCACCTATGACCAAGTTCATAAAGTTCTATACACACACACACACACACACACACACACACACACATCACTCTAACAGTCCAGACTGAACCTGGCCTGGAAAGCACCTGAATCACTGGTAAAGTTAACAAATTTTTTTTTTAAAAGCACTCAGTCCTGGTAGCAGCAGTTCCTCACCTAAAGTCATCAACCTGTATTTGATACCACACTTTGGAGTCTCTTACTCAATGGATTACTCTCCACAGACCTTACTTTTTAGTTCTTGACCTTAGTACCCTTAACTTCTTAACATAGGCCATCATGGACATTGTATTTGCCTAGAAAGTCATCTAAATCAAAGAGTAGAAAACACATTCAAACCTGAAAAATGGGTTAAAATGGAAAGAGCCCTTATAAGACAGACAGATCATCATTTGACAAAGTTAGAATCCTTTGAGATACATGACTGAAGAGTGATGAAAGGACCAGCCTCAAAATCAAGAAGACCTAAATGCAAATCCTACCACTGACACACCCTAGTAGTATGCTCACACCCCACGCAAGTCGTTTAACCTTTCAATACCTTCCTGGCAACTCCAAGTTAGAGGACAGTCAATGATCATAGACTTTGAGCAATTTTCTATAATGGCGATTCCCCACCCCCCACCCTGTATTGATGGACTTATTCCAGACGAAAAGAGGAAAGAGACAGCTTTTCCACCAGCTATACCCTACTTCATGTGCTAGAGCAGCCTGCAGATTACAGACAAGTTTCTGGGGCAGGAGTTGAAGTACTCTCTTCTCCCTACATCTTTCTTGCTCCATCCTGAAGTATTTGTTGAAACTGTAAAATCTGAATAAGGCCTAGTTTTCTTACCAAGGTCCAGCTCTTGAAAATCATGCCATTTAACCAACATTTTCATGAACCCATGAGGTAGGTGGTTGAGGAAGCAGAGACTATTATTAAATATTATACATTCTAAATACATCAGGCCATGTCAAAAATGTATCAGTTTGTGATGGTTTTCCCCGAAAATAAGGAAGGAGAAAAAAAGTTGGAAGGTCAAGAATTGTCATCACCAGGGTGTAAGAGAAGAGGTTCAGTCAACATCTGTCTCCTGCGCCTCCTGCTCTCTCTGCCACTGTCTTGACGGGGTCTTGCCACCATCTCTGCCTCCTTGTCCTAGACCTCTATGGTGCTCACTTTCTCATTCTTCCACTCATTTCTCTCTATGTGTGTCCTCTGCAGATGGATCTGGTCACTGTCACCACTCCTGAGGCCAGGCCAGGGTCGAGTTGGGGGCCAAACAAGTGTCCTTGGGGCACTCCTCAAAACAATATCATATTCATTGGCTGACGCAATGAGTGAACAATTAGCTAAAGAGCTATGATTAGAAGATGAAGCCACTGCTTTTCCTGAAGTTGTCGCTGTTGCTGAAGGACCATTTGTTACTAGAGAAAATATTGATTCTTCTAGTGATCTGATGCTGACTCAGACGTTGCAGGTGGAGTTTGACAGAGAATATGATGCCCAACTTCGTCGTGAAGAAAAGAAATTTAATGGAGATAGAAAAGTTTCCATTTCCTTTGAAAATTATCGAATGGTGAATCCTTATGAGGACAGTGATAGCTCTGAAGATGAAGTAGACTGGCAAAATACTTGCCATGATCCCTATAGAGCAGCTAAACTTGTTCTTACTCCCAAGAATGGTTTTATTGGAAAAGGAAAAGATATTACCACCAAATATGATGAAGTAGTGTGTGGAAGAAAGAATACAGCACGAGTGGAAAATTTTGCACCTGGATTCCAAATAGGAGATGAAATTGGGATGGATTTAAAACTACCAAATCAGGTCTTTAATGCTTTAAAACAACATGCCTACTCTGAGGAATGTCGGAGTGCCCATGTTCATGAGAAAAAGGAACATTCTACAGCAGAAAAAGCAGTAGATCCTAAAACACGTTTACTTAGGTACAAGATGGTCAATTCTGGAATGCTGGAGACAATCACTGACTATATTAGTACAGGAAAGGAATCTTTTGTCTTTCATGCATATGGAGGGAACATGGAAGATGAGAAAGAAGATAGTAAGGTTCTACCTTCAGAATGTGCCCTAACAGTTTTCAAAACAACTCTTAATGAATTCGAGAATCGTGACAAATACATTAAGGATGATTTCAGGTTTAAAGACTGATTCGATTAATTGAATCCACAAAAGGTCATCCTTATATGGGCAGAAAAAGAAATGCACAATCTAACAAGAATGCAAAGGGCTAGTATCTCTTGCCCAGAAGTCATAATGGAAAGAAACACATTTAGGTCATGTCTTTTATTGGCAAAGATCAAGTCCCAGCTCCCAAACTAAAGGAAGTAAAACTCAGTAGTGAAGACATGAACAAGGCCTACTATCAAATCCTCCATATGATGCAGCAGCTTTATAAGGAGTGCAGTCTTGTCCATGCCTATTTGAGTGAGTACAACATACTGTGGCATACTGAAAAGGTCTGGTTGACTGACATTAATCAATCTGTGGAGCCAACCCATCCTCATAGTCTAGAGTTCTTGTTTCAAGATTGCAGGAATGTATCTCAATTTTTTCAGAAAGGAGGGGTAAATGAAGCCCTTAGTGAATGAGACCTCCTCAATACTAGGTCAGGCTTAAACACAACTGCAGATAATGAAGTTGATTTCCTGGCTGAGATAGAAGGTTTGGAGAAGAGGAATGAAGATCATATTCAGAAGAATAGAAAGAAGTCTGCTTCATTTTTTAAAAGATAACGGAGGCCCACCAATAATATGTGATGAATAACAACACTTGCTGCCTCTAAATATGTTGGTGCCGTGGTGATTGTCACCTGCCAGTGGCAAGTGGAATTCTGGGTAACTTGAAATATCAAAAAAAAGAAACACAAGGAGTATACAACGGTGCTTCTGTGTGTTTTTTCATTGTGACCCCTGTGCCAGATGTGTGGGATTTTTAGCTTGGCACTATAAGAATAGATTGTCACTACCTCTTATTATATGATTGAGTTAATTTAATTCTTCAACTGCATTGGGTTATTGTAGCTGAAGTAGACATGATTTTTGCATGATTCAGGGCATACGTGTTTTGGTGTGTATTTTTAAAAATTTAGCTAACATTTCTAAGTATGAAGAAAGGACAGCTATGTTTGGAAAAGAGAATTTTAGTAGAATTTCTATTTCATCCCTTACTTTTCCATGTTGGATATATTCCTCTCCAGAACATTTTACAGAAATCAGTATTTCTCAATTTCTCAACTTCCCAAATGAAGAACTTGACCATGATTGTAAAGAGAACTGTGGGTCTACCTTGGTGAAAGTGATGACTGAAAAAGGTTTTGGAATGACTTGTGTGAAAGAGGCATTAGCCATGTGTCCTTTATTGGTACAATTGAAAATATGATTAAAACCTGTAACTATTCAAGACAAGGTATCATAGATTCCTGAATAGTTCCAAGTCAGATTATATCCTAGAGGTTTAACTTGAATGTTTTACAAATTTCTTAACTTCTGTGTTTTTTACTTTTAGGCTTAATTTGATAAGGATAATGTACCTGCATTTTACACTTAGAACTAAAATTTAAATTACTTGGGATGGAGGGGCGGAGCCAAGATGGCGGAGTAGAAAGACTCACCTATGCTAGGTCCGAACCCACAGCCCATAGATTTCCTGTAAAAAGAACTCCTGACAAATTCTGGAGCAGTGGAGGCCGCGCAGCAACA
>CM053770.1:262281714-262308391 GCA_028658325.1 Potorous gilbertii
TGGCCTGAGCCCATGGGGTATCTATTTCAGATATTTGGGATACAGAGGCTTTGACTCCTATGTCTTTACCTGATGGTAAGCAGACCTCTTCGTTGTCAGAGATGCATGGCGGAATCATCTTCTCAAGAAAATAACCATCTATGGTCTTAGTTTTTTTCCCTTTTCTGGGCATTTTCCCAGCCAGTTACTTGACTTCTGAGAGTCCTCTCCACCCCAGGCCTAGGTCCACCCAGCTCGTGCTTGGGGTCTGGGATTCAAATGCTGCTCCTCAGCCTCAGGGCTTTTGGTGGCAGGCCTGACTGCTCTTAATGGGAGCTTATCTGCTGGTTCTCAGGTGGGGGCAGGGCCGCCTCTCAGGCTCAGATCCCTCTGGGGGTTTATGCAGAGATCTTTTGTAATGGAGCTGCTGTTGAGCTCCTGCCTGCTCCCGGAGTCTCTGGCCGAGCTGCCTCTGCCTCTGCCACAGCGGCTGCCTCCCAAGGGGGTCCGAGTCCCAGAGATGCCCCGCTCCCCTCTCAGCCCGTCTCTCTCACTGACCTGTACATCTGTGGGTGGAGGGACCTTCGTGGCCGGTGGACATTCCAGTCCCTGAAGCCTGCTTGGATCTGCTTGCTCCTCTCAGTGCCGCGTGGCCAGGGCAGGGCAGGACCGGGCTCCGCTCCTGTCCGGGGCTCGATGGACATTTTTATTCGGTTTTTCAGGGCTCTCTGCAACGGAAATCTCCTTCACTGTGTTTCTGTGCAGCTTCCACTGTTCCAGAATTTGTCAGGAGTTCTTTTTGCAGGAAATCTATGGGCTGTGGATTCGGAGCTAGCAAATGTGAGTCTTTCTACTCCACCATCTTGGCTCCGCCCCCAGAATCCTTTTGATTCTTGAACATAGGTGTTCTGTCCCCCTGAGAACATGGGGCCCAAAGAAGGGGCTAGCATCCTCTTCAGTTACAATTGCTGATCTCTCTTTTCTTTAATCTCCACAAACTCACCTGCATGGCTTCTCCCGTACTATAGATATTTCCAATGGTGCCATCTTGTTTTTTCTCCTTCAGGATCTTCTCTACAAGGCATGATAGATCACTTGTAATAATTCTATGTGGTTTCTGCCTGTTCACACAAGTCAGAGCCAGGACTGCAAGTGCCTCAGTGTCTGTTAAGAGATTCAGGGGGTCAGAAAAATATAGCACAGGTAGGTGTGTGTGTGTGTGTGTGTGTGTGTGTGTGTGTGAGAGAGAGAGAGAGAGAGAGAGAGAGAGAGAGAGAGAGAGCATTTCTTTGTTTACTGCTACCCCAGAATCCTCTAGACTAGTGAATGGGAATCTGGGAAAGGTATATCCTTTATTTTGTCTTATCTTAGGTTCATAGGTCTAGAACTGAAAGGTATCTCAGACACTATCTACTGTAACCTGATCATTTTACAAATGAAGAAAATGAGTCACGGAAAGTTTAAATGACTTACCTAAAGTAACATAGGTAGTAAATTTCAGGGAGGGGATTTGAACCTGGGCCCTCTTAAGTCCAGAGCCAGTAATGTTTTTATCATATATTGTATCTTTCATTTTTGTTCCCAATATCTGGATGTGTATGTCTTCCTTGTCCTTGACCCTGAGTCCTATTCTGTGCATATATTATTTCCACCTGAATTCCAGCATGCATGGGACTTATTTTTATAAGTTGTCAATAATAAGTTCCTCATGCAAAATGGGTATCTGATTGAACAAATTCCCGTTTAGATGAATGATGACTTCAATATTTATCTGTGAGACCTGAATCAATTCTTGGTGACTTTAAATAACAGAGGAGGTGCTGACCTTCCCAGGTGCAGCAAATTCTTACTGTTTCCTATATCAATGAAATCTGTGCTCTTGTTTTCTTTTTTAATAGAGCCATTCTTTTGAATGCTTAATATGAACACCCTCTTATTTTCAGAAACAGATCTGTGAGAGGGTGAACTTGTTGGTATAATCTCGTCAGACACACTATTGCCAAAGCAAAAGATCCCCAAGTTCATGAGATTCATGGGATAGGTCCACTGGAGGAGCCTTCCCATAGCTCTCTGTATTTCAGTCTTTCTAGAAACATATGCCTATATACACACCCCAGCAGTTATTGGTCCACTTCTACTACTATTCTCACCCACCTACTATGTCCATTCTACCTCCCTCCACATCAAAAGTTTCTAAAACTAGTCATGAAACCCAGGATATGGCAAAAAAGGAAGGATGTGTTTGCAGTACCCAGATGTCATAATTCCATGGAGGGGAAATAATTTCTTAGTCTTTGTATTCATCTATCTACTTCCTCATTTTTATCCCCTCAATCATCCCCTCCTTCCTTGCCAATGTCCCACTCTAGATTTTCCTGTCCCTTCCAATGTGCTTTCAGGAACATCTACATAATGAACAATTTTTCTTTCATCTTAAAACTTTTTCTTACTCACTCCTATCTTCTGGCATTCATTGCGACCCTTATGATGATACTGCTTCCCTTGCCACCCTCTCCAAGATTAGTTAGATTTTTCCCTCACACTTCCTAACTGGTTAGGGTTGAGGTTGGAATACCCCTTGCTCCACTGCCAATCCCTCTTTAGGGCCCTCACTAAGTGACCTCTCTTCCTTTGGGGTTCATTCAATACCAATTTATCACCCAATCTAGGTCATTCTCCTTCCTTTCTCAATAAATTCAGTGCCTAGTCACAGACTTCCTTCTTACCTCATTATGGGGATCTCAGCTTAACATGTTGATGTGCACAATCAGTTCAGCTCTCACAACCTACCCTTCTATTTCACCTAAGTTCCAAAAAAGGATGCTCAAACGCTTACTCTTGTGATCACCAACAAGTGTTCTGCTACCATGCTCAGAAACTCTGAATTTCTATTGCATGATCATAATATTTTTATCTTTCCACCACCTTCTATATCTAAGCCTTTTTTCATCCTCACCATAGCCTTCAGTCCTTCAATTTCTCAATACTGTCTTGGGTAACTCTTGTGGTACTCTTTTCCCTTCCCAATTTTGATCCCTTGGTGAAACAGTTTAGTTCTTCATGATCCCCTTCTCTTGAATCTCTTTTTCTGTTTTCCACATGCCAATCATGACTTGTTAAACCCCAACCCTGGATTATTCCTACCATCCATATCTTCCACTTTCACTGATACCGTACTAAAACTGAATTGGAAGAAATAATGAAATAATGACAATTGGGTCTGCTACAAATTGATGCTAGTTAATCTCTCTATAGTAAGGCACTCATTGGTTCTTCCTAATAGGTTCTAAGGAGGCCATTTTGCAAGAGTTCCCCCTATCACTGTCCTCCACTATCTCCCCTTCTCTGCTAAATTCATTGAAAAAACCGTCTATGATCAATGCCTTTACTTCCTTTTCTCTGTTTCTTCTAAATTCTCTAAAGTATAGCTTGTGACCTCATTGTTCCACTGAAACTTGCTCTCTCCAAAGTTACTAATGATTATATTACATGACCTCTTCTCCATGCTCATCCTGTTTGACCTTCCTGCAGTCTTTACACTGATGACCATGCTTTGCTGGATAATCTTTTCTGACCTCTCATTGCTCTTCTCTTTCTGTGATCTCTTTGTGTCTGTCTTGCCTCCTCCTTTGCAGTTTCTTTTGCTGGGTCTTCATCCCTATTGTGGCCATCAACTATAGCTCTGTCCTGGTCTCCTTCCTTTCTATACTTTCACTTGGTTTTTATCATTAGTTCCTATGGTTTCAGTGATTCCCAGGCAGCTAAGTGGTGCAGTGGATAGAGTGTGAAGTGTACAATCAAGAAGACTCATTTTCATGAATGTAAATTTGGCTTCAGGTACATACTAGCTGTATGACTCTGGACAAGTCACATAACCCTGTTTGCCTGAGTTTCCTCATCTGCCAAATGAGCTGGAGAAGGAAATAGCAAATCATTCCTGTATCTTTGCCAAGAAACTTTAAGTGGGGTCACAGAGAGTTGGACATAACTGAAAAGATGATTCTCAATTCTCTCTCTCTCTGTATATAAATGTATGTGTGTATATATATATATATATGTATGTATGTATACACACTTGTATATATGTATGTATATATACACAAATACACACACATACATATATTTATATATGTGTATATCATATATGTGTATATATATATATATATATATATACTCTCTTCTGAGCCCAAGGGCCGATGTCCCAGGGATATTTCAAACATGTCCAAAACAGAATGCATTCCCCCCCCCCCATCCTTCTATCAAGTACAGTACCATCCTTCCAGTCACCAAGGTTCACAACTTCAGTGTTATTTTTGGTTTCTCTATCTCACTCACTTTACATATCCAGTAAGTAACCAAAGCTCCTCCTTTATTTCCATACAACCTCTCTCATCTCTACCCCATTCTTCCATTTACATAGTTTACATTGAACTTGAGGTCCTTGTCATCTCAGCTGAGTAGTGTTGGAAGTAGTGTTCTAATTGGCCTCCATGTCTCAATCCTTTTCATAGTCAAATTCATCCTCCACTTGGCTGCCAAACTGATTTTCCTAAATCTTAGATCTTTCCATTTCACTCTCTTGCTTCAGTGCCTCCCTATTACTTCCAGGATCAAAAATAATGTCCTTTGTTTGACGTTAAAGGCTCTTCATAACCTGTCCCCTTCCTGTTTTTCCAACATTCATACACTTTATTCTCCTCCACAGCACTGTATGTGTAGTTATACCACCCTACTTGACATTTCTCAGATACAGAGAACCATTTCTGTCTTCATGCTTTGGTACAGTCAGTTCCTCATCTTTAGATTGCTCTCCCTCCTAATCAACTGCTCTTACAATTCTTGGTTTCTCTTAAGACTCCGTACAAGTGCTGTCTTTTCCAGGGAGACTTTTCTTGGTCCCTTCAGGGTCTAGTGTGAACTCTTCCAGTGTTATCTTCCATCTATTTCATATTTATTTTGTATGTTTTCATTTATATATATAGTCTCTATTAGAATGTAAGACCATTGAGAGCAGGGACTCTTATTTTTCTCTATATTCCCAGGTCTCAGCACAATGCCTGACACATAATAGAAGCTTATTAAATACTTCATGATTGATCGGTTACTCTCTATAATGTCTAACTGAGATAGTAGATCAGATGATGGAGGCTAAATTTCTATTTTGATTTCGCACTTGGATTTTGTGTAGGGAGGATAACCTGGTGCTGTTACTTACCTACAGAGAACTGGCCATGAATAGAACTCTTCATTTGCTTTGCAGAGAAGAGTTTAGCAATTCTGGAGGATGAATAGGTCCCATTTAGAAGGCACAAAGCCAAGACATCCAAACCAAGCTCATAATAGTTAGTCAATGGGTGGCCACAGGTATCTGATGGGAACTCAAGAATAAATACCTTATCCACAGAAGGAAAACAAGAAAGATACATGCCCAAATATTTTTCCACTCCCTCCTTCATCTTACTTCTCTAATAAAGTTAAGCAAAAGAGAAAACATGGATAGAAAATAGTTGAAGACATGAAATTAAAGCCTGGATAGGAATTTATCTCCCAGAGGAGGAAACAGCTTGAGAAAGATGAGAGTTTTAGAATCAGAAGGGACTTTGGAGCTCATGCAATCCAACTTCTTATGTAATGTAGGAATCCTCTCTACACCATCTCTGACAGCTGTCTACCTAGTCTCTGCTTGAACACTTGCTAAAATGGGAATCTCACTACCTCATAAGGCATTTGTTCCGGTGTTGTATGGTTCTAAATATTGGCTAAGTCTTTTGTTGAGTTGGAATCTGCTTGCTTGCAACTTTTGCCAGTCGGCCCTGATGCTGCCCTCTGGAGTAACATAGAGTGATTTACTTTTCATGGGCTAAAATTGTGAAAGTACAAAGCATGGAATTTCATGCTTGATATATTTGTTGTGAATTTTATAAGTGCCTCATAATTCATTTTATCCCAGTATGTAGTACATGTGGATGCTTAATAAATGCTCATTGATTTATCATTAAAATCAGTTCCTACACAAAAAGTTGAACTCTAGATTTCCTGTTTCTTTAAGAAATAGCTTTCAACAGAATACAATATGATCTTACTCTGTCTTTTTGTAGCAGTTGGTATCTGTCTGACTGTGATACATTCCTAGACTCAGCTAACTGCTATCATTCCCTTTCTTGTGCATTATCTTGTCTCCTCATTATATGTCTTAAATATTTTACGGTACCTAGGACAGTATTTGGGACACAATAGGTCCTCAATAAATATTTGATTGATGGAAAAGAGGAAGCCACAGATGTAGAGGGAGGGAGGTTAGTTGGACTACTAGAATGTAGTAGAACAAAGAAGAAAAGATGGTAGGAAGGAAGGCAGTCTTTGACAGAGAGGTTCTTACCAATGCTGTCTATTTCCTCTTGGAACTTCTCTTCCAGGATTTTGACCAGGTTATAACTCTGTACAACTTCTTTCTGGCAGGCAGCTGTCAATGCCAGTATATTCAGGGCAAGCTGTCCTGAGGTTAAAGTTTCTTAAAGGAAACATATGTCTGCGTAGGAGTGTGATTTTGACATCATTGATCTTATTAGAGAGAGAATTATTCTTGGATTTTAAACTTGGGAGAATGTTCACTGAGTACGGAATCCAATCTAAACCCTTTGCAATGTCCATGAAAGGGTTCATCTAGTCTCTACATAAAAATATCCAGACAGGGGAACTCACAGCTCTTAATGTAGCTCTTTTTAATTTTTAATCCATGACTCATTTCCTCTCCCAAAACATGGAGTCAAACAGAACAAATCCAATCTCTCCTACAGATACTTAATACAGGTATTGTGTCCTGAGTCTTCTCTTTTCCAGATCAACTAGTCCCAGTTCCTCACATGAAGGACTCAAGGTCCTTTGACATGAGGTTGTTCATCTTTGGATGCTCTCTATGTCATCAATGACCTCCATAAAGCATGCCAACTCAAAATGAACATGATACTCCAGGTGTGGTCTGACTAAAACAAAGCACCATAAACATCTTCTAAATAATATGCTTTAGAATTTTTCCACGAACCAAAGTCAAGGTCACTGGCCTCTAGCCTATAGGCTCTTATTTTCTAGATTTTGAAGAATAAGACACCATTTGCTTTTCTGTAATTATGGAATATGAGAGAAGACCTCAGAAGGGCAAATGTCCTGAGAAAAGAATATTTTCAAGCTAACATCACCAAACGTGGCTTCTAATTCTTGGTGAAGTTCCAAAATGTGTTATAGAAAAGATGTTTATTGGTGATGTATGCAAAGTGAGAACAGATCATGGGAGTGTCTAGGTGGTACAGCACTGGACTTTAAGTCAGGAAGATCTGGTTTCCTATCCTGTCTCAGATAGTTCCTAAATGTGTGACCCTGGGTAAGTCCCTCCTCCTCCTCCTCTGGGCCTCAGAATTCTGTATCTCTAAAATGAGGGGGTTGGCCTCAGTGTTCTTTAAGGGTCCTTGAACCTCTAAATCTATGATCCTATGGCAAATTCTAGGATCTTTTTTGATAGCATTATTAAACTGATGAGGGGAATTCTGTCAATTTTGAATCAGCTATTACTATTTACAATATACAATATTATATATTCAATATAAGTATGTACAATACTGTTCTGTTCTTGCCACTTACTTACATCACAACTACTAGCTGAGTGTCCATGAATGGGTCATTCTCCTCTGTGCTTCCTTTTCCTCCTCTGTAACACAGGATTGTGATACATACATGTACAAGACGTGCTACAGTACTGTTTCAGAGACAGAGCTTTAGAAATTGTAATATACTATGGAAGTCTAAGCTAACAGTGTGAACTTTGCTGTTCCCAGACTCAGAATTTCTGAGTTTGTCCTTTGGTAAATTGCCTTTTTTATCCATCTGTCTCTGAGGTCTCTTCCATTGACTTTTCTTTTAATGAGCTCCTTTTTAATGTTCTGCCATGAGTTGCCTCATTTTTTACTGGTACAGGCTATGTTGGCAATGTTAGATATAGGCTTTGGTGTTGGGAAGCCCCTACTTTGATGCCTGCCTCAGTAAGGTGACAGAATGAGAGAGCTTCAGTGACTTATCCAAGGTCACACAACTAGTAAGTGTCTTGGACTGAATTTGAACTCAGGTCTCCCTGACTCCAGGTCTAGCACTCTCTCCAATGCTGTAATGCTAATGAGTTACTTAATTAGGGGAGGCTTGTTATGCAAGAGTTACAGATCTTCCCCTGCCCATTAATAGGCCTCAGGCGGAGCTCATTAATGGAAGCTTGATTAGGGGAGGCTAATTTTGTAGGAAGGCCCCCACCTTTTGTTTAATTTCTAATGAAAAGTGTATATATACTCTGAGATGAGGTTTTGCTTTGGGGGCTTACACTTTGGAAGAAGGTTTATACGTCAGATGAGACTCTGCGTAGCTGTTAAGGACTCCCCACCAGCCCCTTCCCCTTTGAAAACCCAGATGTTGGTGCTTCTCTGTCTGGTAACTATGTATATATGTAATGGTCAGATAAGTGGATCTGTCTGTTGATCTGTGATATATGTATTGCTTGTGGTCAGACAGAAATCCTCTCTGTTGGTTTTTATTTCTCTGCTTGTATTTTCTTTGTTTGTCTATATGATTAAAGAAGATTGTTGACCCCTCAAAAGTTGCTTTCCTTTTAGAAAAGCAGATCTAAGAACCTATGCTAGCAGGCCATCCTGGAGGTGTTAAGGTTCTTGCTACTACAATTACACAACCCAACTACCTAACTAACCTAGCTGGCTTCAACTAAGGTTATAGAATTTTAAAGCAAGGATGAGACTTAGAAAGAACTTAGCTTAACTCCCTCCTTTTATAGAGGTAGCTAAGTAGTGCAGTGGATACAGTACATGGTCTGGAATCAGGACAACATTTCAGACACTTACTGTGTGACCCTGAGCAAGTCACTTAAACTCTGTATGCCTTAGTTTCCTAACTGCAAAATGGGGATAGTTACAGGTACCTGGCATATAGTAGGTGCTAAATAAATATTATTTAACCCTTTGCCTTTACCCTATGTAGAGATGTAGTTTTGGTACAATAGAATGAATTTTGGTATTAGGAAGACCTATAGTCAAGGCCTGCCTCTATCATTTACTAGCTGTATGACCTTAGGCAAGTCATTTAACCTCTGTCTGTTTTGGTTTCTACATTTGTAAAATGGAGATAATGTCTTCCCCCCACTTCTCTCATCTATTTACCTGACTACCTTTCTATCTATCATACTTGATTTGTGATTTCATTGTAATAATGAACATTGAGGAAGAAATTCTCTTTCTCAATGAAAATTAACCCCTGCTCTGAAATTTCTAGTTTTGCAGGGTTCCTTGGGGGTATTGAGAGGTTAATGACTTGATCAGGGCTGTGAGTCTCCTTAAAGTGCTATAGAAAATTCAACTATTATTATTTTTGTTATCATTAGAAGAAACTGAGGCCTGGAGAAAGGAAATGACTTGGTCAAGGTTGGCAGCAAAGATAGGTTCAAAGCTTAGGTGTCCTGATTTCTAGTTCAATGCTCCTTATATAGTCTAGGAATATTAATATTTGAATAGGAAATTCTTGAAGAAAGCCTTCCACAACCAAAGGAATGGTGGTCAAAGACCTTGGTTTCTTGAAGAGAGGGTGGTGTGCCATCTTGTACTCTTTTAAATGACTCATCAGGTATGGTTGAGGAACCTCTTGGAAGAGCCCTTACTATGAGATCAGCAGCAGGGGCTTTGGCCCAGGCACCCAATTTAGAGGGCCCTAACATTCCTTGAAGCTTTCTGACAGTTAGAAAAAAGAGCTTAGCACTTTATTAGCAAGAACAATTGCCACTTTTAGATATGATGTGGTGCTTCCTCCATCCCTCACCCCACTTGCATTCCTTCACACATCCTGTCTGGTTGTAGCCATGCTTCTCCCTGCTCTAGCCTTTGGTGACCCCGCTTAGTAGCAAACTACAGGTGTCCCATGTCTCTGTTCACAGTGTCATGGGATAGTAGAGTAAGCTCAAATTTTTATTATGAGGTCCTTGTCCCCACCTTGCAGAGGCAAGGGGCTCTTGGTAGAGAACATTGCATATGCTATATGGCTCATTTTATGGATTGGTTTATTTCACTGAATTGTTGTTTCCTCTTCTCTCCCCTTCCACCTTAAAAAGAATTAGTTACCAGGTAAGGGTCTCTGAATAGGGGAGAGGGAAGTAAAATATTTGGAAATGAAGGTGATAGAAAACCAAAAGTTATCCTAAAATTCCCAGTGTTTCAAAAATTATAAAATGTGAAACAAATGTGAGGTATACTACACTGAAATAAAACAAAAACAAAAAAAAATCTTGTCACTTAAAACTTTGCTCCATATGCAGACTATTTTTACTCAACACTGATTGGGTAGCTCAGATGGATCTCCCCACCCCCTTCTGTTTTTCAAAGGAAGAGACAGTCGTTCTTACCACGTTGCGTGGTTTTTTGTAGTACTTGCTTCAGAAAAGTTTTCTCAGCATTCTGGTCATGTTGCTTCGAGAGTTTGAGGGCAATCAGGATGCTAGGATCTACTTCTGGGAAGGATTCCTTGGAATGAATCATTGTGTCCATCAGAGGAGCCAGGCTGGCCTGCTCTTCATAGTTTGCTGCTGTGGTGAGGGAGGGAAAGAGAGATTCACGGGCATGTGTCCAAGGTCATAGCAGGAAGAGGCCAAGTTCAACACCATCTAGTCTAGACCTTCAAATTTTTTTTAATAAATGGAGAAAATGAGTCCTTGAGCTTGATAATAGTCTTCTAAGGGTATAGAGCAAGTCATGGCAGAGCTGGAACTAGAATTCAATCTATCATCATGATCATCATCAGTATCAATGCTAGCATTTATCTAACACTTTTAAGTTTGTTAAGCACATTACATGCATTATTTCAAATGATTTTCACAACAATCCTAGAAAGTGGGCACTATTATTACCCCGATTTACAGATGAGGAAATTGAGGCTGAACCTTTCCCCAGGGTTATACAGTAAGTTGGAGGAAATGGCAAACCAGTTTTCTAAGAAAATCCCAAATGGTGCCATAAAGAGTCACACTGAAATGACTGAATAACAAAGTATTTGAGACAAGCTTATTAGTAAGTTAGTTCAATGTTTGAGATTCAAATTTGGGTCTTCCTGACTCCAAGTTCAGCTCTCTATCAATGTTTTCCTTTGTTCTTTTCTATATATTAGATATAACTTTTCTTATCCCCATCCCCAGTGATCACAATCCATTTCAAGCATTTATTAAACATCAACTAAATGCAGGGCATGAACTAGGAATTAAAAGAGATAAAGGAAAAATAATCTCTGTCTTGAAGCAGCTTTCATTTCCTGGGGAGATCCAATATGCACACAAATAAGTAAAGGATAAGATGAGAAAGCAGGAAGTGATGAAAGGGATCAGAGTTCTGACACCTCGGTGTAGCTGTTGGCCTTCCATATGCATCCTGAGTCTTCCAAAGAGGGACCAGAATGACAACAAGCTTGAAAGAATCAGCAAGAAGAGGGTAGGCTTGGGCCAGCCCTCCCTAGCATGGAGGCTTAAGTTATAAACAAATGGAAGAAAACTCCCAATGCAATGAAGAAATCCCCTGAGTTGAGGAAACCTTAGCACCAAATTCCAGAAATAGACAATAATTCCATAAGATGACCTCATCTTCCTTTCCCCAAAAGAATGGACTGGCCACAAAGATTCCAAGAGTAGATGGAAGAAATGAAGGAAGAAAGAATGAAATTAGAGTTCTTGAGGGAAAATGTGGAAGAAGAGAGGGTAGAAGATGTCACTCAAGGACTGTGCAGCTTTGGAAAGGGATGTCTGCTGTTCTGGACAAAAATCATCCCATAATTCTAGTCCTGACCACTCTGGAGAGTGACGACAGAGTCCAGACTTAGATTGACAATTCTCCTAATTCATCCTAAGGACTGTTGGGGCAGAGGAACCTGTATACAAGAGAGATGAGAGTACAGGCCCAAGAACAAATCTCAAGAGTGAGCACTGTTGATTTGGCCATTGGTAACTTTGGTTGCTGTTAACTTTGGGGAGATCAGTTTCAGGTGAGTGATGAGGTCAGAAGCCAGGAAGCAGATATAGACCTTTCCCAGGAGTTTGACTGTCATAGGGAGGAGAGGCATGAATTTTGAGGAGCTGTTGTTCTTTCTTTCTAGTTCTAATCTATCCTGGCATTTGGAGCTCTTAGTTTCCACTGACTTTCTTCACATTGATTAAGAGCCAAGGATGAGGGTGTTTTGGGAGGTTGAGATGGGGACCGTGCCAGTGACCACCCACAGTGGGAGTAATGTATTGTTTCCCCTCAGCTGCAGTTTTTTCAAAAACATCCTGTTTGGCAGTCTTCCTAGAGTGGAGAGCTTGCCCCAAGTTCCTGGTCACCACTGTCCAATCAGATTCCTTCGCTTCTGCCTTCCAGGTATGCTTTAGCAACTTTTGTCCCTTTCTTAATGACTCTCTAACCCAGGGCTCATGTTTCTCTGAGGCTGAAAGGTTTATGAAGCACCTCCTGCACACAATCCTACGTGAAGAGTAGTGAAGGAATTATTATTCCCATTTCACAGTAGAGGATATTTAGGCTCAGAGTGGTTACAAGACCTTCTTAAGATCACACAGGTAATAAGTCTTAGACCCAGGATATAAACCTCAGGACTTGCCTCCGAGTCCAACAATTTCAATCTTTCTACCATACCAGGTAAAGGTTTCCTAAGAAAATCCCCTTGTAGAAACCTAAGTCTGAGAAATGAATGACAGTAAAGAGCCTGACTGGATCAAGTCAGTTCCTCATATGTAGAATGAGGAACTTGCACTTCATGACCTCTAAGCTCCTTTCCTTGGACAGCTCAGTGGCTCAGTGGATAGAGCATAGGCACTGGAGTCAAGAGAACCTGAGTTCAAATTTGGCCTCAGAGTAGCTATGTGAGCCTGGGCAAGTCATTTAATCCTGTTTGTCTCAATTTATGATTTGTAAAATGACCTGGAGAAGGCAATGGAAACCATTCCAGTATCTCAGCCCAGAAAGCCCTACATGGGGTCATGGAGAGGCTGAAATTACTGAACAAATTCCTCATCTGTAAGATGGAGATATTGGACTTCATGACCTCCGATGTCTCATAGTTTTTAAATCGATGAGTCTATGACTTGCCCAGGATCATGTGGCTTATAAGTATAGCTCCTTCTTCACAGTAGTTATTTCTATTATGCTATTCTATTCTCTAGAAGGAATAACATGCCTCTTCCCCCACAACATACATACACACACACACACTCATACACACACACATACACTTACACACACACACTCATACACACACACATACACTCACACACACACACACTCATACACATTCACACACACATTCATTCACACACACACACACACACAGTCTCAAATCCCTGCTCTCAAAAAGCAAGGTCATCAGCCTGTGAATCTGAAATGTGATATTCCCTTGAGTTAGCTGTAGAGTTTGATTCCCCCCCTCCCCTATTTTCCAAATCACGCCCACCCCCCCCCCCCCCAAGAGGGCTCTGTGAATGTATTGCTGCAGGGCTGAATTCACTTACCACAGATCTCACAGAGGTGAGTAGGGAAGAGGAAAAACAGGAGAAAGCCCACCAGGGACAGCCACTGGGATACTCTCATCTCTCCAGCTGTGATCTCCTTTCCTCTCCTCCAGCTGGGTTAGATTACAGAGTCTGAGTCTGGCTATTTATTGGGGAATGAATTGAAGGTTCTCCTCCTGGTGCTCCTCCCCTACCTTGCCTCACCCCTTTTTGTCAGATAGACACTGAGCAATGACCAGGAGGCTGGCTGTGCTGGTCAGCTCCTGGGGAGGCAAGTGCCCAGGAATGAGTCTGAAAAGGTGCTGTCAGAGGTGGCATGGATCCCGAACTTCCTGGAGCTTAGGAGTTGCTATAGCTTACTCACATCTGCCTCATGTTAACTGGCAATCAGTGTGTCATTGAATATGGTCTTAGTCATCGCTTACAGATCTTTTTGACATGTCCAGTGTTCTAGGGACCATTACTGTACCTTTGCTACAGTTCATACCCAGATCGCGAGCTGGAAGAGTTGGTAGAGGTCCCATGTTTCAATGACTTGGAGGCAGCATGGACTTGTGGCTAGAATTCTATGCTCTTTACAATTTCCTCATCTATAAGATGGACATGGTGAAAACACTTGTCTCACAAGGTTGTCACAACAATCAAATGAGGTGATATTTGTAAAATGCTGTGTAAAGCTAGATAAGATCATCCAGTCTAAGTTGTACCTCTGGTCTTAGCCTCATATCCTCCTGCCCTCAGCCTCTCAAGTGGTATCTCTCCCCTCCTCTTAGCTTTTCACCTAGTTTCCCCTGCCTCACCACCATCATGGATCAATTGCAATGCTAACACCTGAACATGTTATCTCTCCATGATGGCCAGAGGACAAGTGAGGCTGGATTGTGGCAATTGGCTTAGGCCACAAGACATTCAGTATTATAGGCCAAATAATAGCATGATTGAACTATCTTGGTCAGTCACCAGGAAGAGCAAGTGTATTCATTTAGATATTTATTAAACAGCTCTAATTATAGATTGTATAGTGGATAAAGAGCTGGCCTCAGAATCGGGAAGACCAAAGTTTAAGTCAGGCCTTTGACATAAACTGGTTGTGTGCCTTTGGGCATGTCATTTAACTTATTAGTCACTCAGGCTGCTTTCCAAGACTAAAAATTGGGCAAATGCCCATCTGTCTTTGGAGACAGAATTTCCTTGAAATGGCGTTCTCTACTCCTAAGAAATCCTATGTTGGGACCAGGAAATTATGTCCAGGACACAGTGTTTACTGGAGGAGATACAAATACAGAGAAAATAGTCCCTATTCTCACTATATAAATAGTTCATAGAATCAAAGGTTTGGAGGTAGAAGGTCTCATTTCAGAGATGAGGAAACTGAGACCCAGAGAGGTGAGGTGCCAACTAATGCTCACTAAGGGAGTGTGCCATGTAGGATTTGAGTTCAGATCATCTGATTCCAAAGCCAGTGCTATTAAAACTTCTATCTCACTATTGGATTTTATAGCCTAGGAAGAGGTTTTAAGGTGTCATATAGATAAATATAATACAAATATAGACTATGATAAATGAATGAGAAGAGTATAAAGATTGTAAGAGAAGAGGAAGGTGAAATAACTTCTAGTCTAGAAGTTCATGGAGCAGAGATATCATTTGGACTGAATCCAAAAGGATTGTGGAATAGAAATTGGGAAAAATGTTGAGAGTAGGGAACAGAACATTCCTTACTTACATGAGGATCTATATAAGGAAAGCAGATATAGAGATGGAGAAGGATGGACTGCATTCAGGGAAAAGCAAGCAGTCCAGTCTAGTGTGACTGATGTGTTGGACTCAGTTTTCAAGAAATCTGCTGAGCAGGATTAAGGAATGAAATTGAAGGGTAAATGTCACTGAGCTCTCAGGAGTCAGGGGAAGTCTATGGTAGGAGCTATATCAACATCTGCCACAGCTCACCATTTCAGCTAGGACAGCTCAGTTTTGCCTTCCTCTCCCTTGCCCAGTCTTTTTACAGTTTAAAAATCCTTTCTGGTCTCCAGTGGGTCCCCTTAATCATCTGCATCCTCTGGCAGAGGTACTTACATGCAGTAAGTGTGGGAGGCTAGAGAAGTCTGTATGTCCTTGGGTCTTGGGACCCAGGCCCTTTTCCTGCCTCTTAAGAGGAGGCCTAAGTTGTGAGATTCCTGAAACAACACAGCTTTAGCTCTGTGGAGTCCAAAATTTTCGAACCTGCAAGAAAAACCGAGGCAGAGCTCTAAGCCAATAGCAGTTTATTCAAAGGTCCATGGTTCCCTCTGATGAACATCAGATCTTCCCCACAATACAAGATGCCTCATTCCATCCCTAAGGCCTTAGTTTTATAGTGCTTGATACTCAGATATTCAGAAGAGGCAAAATAAAATACAGGGTCTCATTGGTTGATAGACCTTGCTTTTGACCCTCCAGAAAGACCAGATATGGTGCATCAGCATGGGTGGTCAAAGGGTGGACAAAGCAAGGGTCATCTATGCTGACTAAGTTGGTATTAAGATGGGTCCCTCCTCATGCTGGGCAAGAAAGGATGATCCAGAGATACAAAAATACATTTTGGGGCTTTCTGTATCAAGTCAAGACATTATACCCACTCTGGGCATGGTCATGTACTCTTCACCCAAAAGGGTAGGGATCTTCTAGCTAGCATTCTTGTGGTTAGGCCAGTGAACTTTATAGCAACCAGTGAGCTTTGAACTTATAGTTTAAAGTCTGGAGCCTAATATAAAAAAGGATCAAAAATCATCTTATTATTCCTCTCTAAGATATGTAAAATATGTATTAATATATGGAATTCCTATACTCATATTAGTTGACTAGCCTGACTATATATATACATATATAATACTAATAATTTCTATCAGTACTCCTATCTCACTAAACTGATTAATACTGATTAAAATAAAATAGGGGCCCAATAAATAATTTCTCTCACCACTGTCTCATTTGCCCAGTGATACTAACATTAGACCTATAACCCAAAAAGATCAAAGAAAGAAGAAAAGGTCCTTTGGGTATTAAAACATTTACAGTAACCCTTTTGTAGTGGAAAGGAACTAGAAACTCAGGGGGCTATCCATCGACTGGAAAATGATTGAACAGATTATGCTATATTAATATAACAGAAAACTGTTATGTCCTGAGAAATGCAGACAGGGACAATTGAAGAAAAACATGGAAAGACTTGTACATACTAATGTAGAGGGAAATGAGTAGAACAAGAAAAACAATTTATTCTATGTCAATATTGCAAAAATGAATAGTTCTGAAGAGTTTAATAATTCTGATCAATGCAATGATCAACCATAATTCCAGAGGACCTGTGATGAAAAGCCTCCTGACATAAAGTGATCAACTAATATGGAGAACAGGATACACATTTTTAGACATGGCCAGTTTGGGAACTTGACCATGCTTATTTATTTCAAGAACTTTGTTTTAGTTTTCCAGTGAAGGGTGATAGATGGGAGGGATGAAAAGAAAGAATTGAAAATTTAAAAAAAAGGCTTATCACAGTATGAATGAAAACTTGGATATAAGTGACATGAAATTGAAGAATACCAATGCTGTGTTAAAGTAGAACAAACCTCTTGTTGTAGTGGTCTTTCCATGACTCCATGCCCATTTTCCCAAGCAGTGACTTTTGTCTTAAGGAGCAGATCCCACAAAAAAGCCTGGAATGTCTTCTCTCATACAATAGGGACAATGAGATCCATTTCTTTTCTCCTTCATTTTAAACTTTAAGGAGAGTAGAGATCTCTAGACCAGGAGTAGCAGTGTGGTACAGTGGAAGTATTCAGACTCTGTCATTGTTAATACCTCTGTGGTTTTGGGCAATCACTTAACCTCTCTGGTCCTCAGTTTCCTTACCTATACATGTGAGAAGTATAATACAATTCCTTTAAGATCCCTTTCAACTTTGTCTATTATCCTCATTCCTTCTAGAGATTTATCTTTATCACCTGCATCCCAAGAAGACATCAGGAACCCAAGTCCACATTTGGTTCTAGGTTACTAGAGGCTTACCACAAGGCTGACTTGAAGTGAGAAGGATTAGGAATCTCACTGTGACCACAGGTGTGAGTTTCTCTCACTGGGCCTCAGTTTCCTCATTTGGAAAAGAGGAGTGTTAGACTAGATGGCCATTAAAGTTCCTTCTAGATCTAACTCTGTGATCTCCTTATCTCTCCAGAAAAGATTTGAGCTCTTCTTTTGCCCAATCCATGTTAGAGTGCAGGGGTCTGGTCTTGGTATTTATTTTGTGACAAGAAGAGAATTGCCTTTGATTCTCTTCCATCTTATTTGCATCGATGGAAATAGTGAGCTAGGTATGTGGCCAGTAATAGCTACTTGTGGGGAAATGAGTAATTTATAAGGAATCAGAAAAAGTGTGATCAGAGTTTGGCAGTACTAAAGAGGAAAAGGTGGTTTTGAAAGAGAAGAAAGGCATAGAGTTTGAAGGCATAAGATCATGGTTCATCAATTTAAAGTTGGAAGGCACCTTAGAGGCTATTTAATCTACTCTTCTCATTTTACAGATGAGAATACTGAGGCCCAGAGAGGTTAAGTCATTTGCCCAGGGTCCCATAGCTATTGTCAGATGGAATTTGAATCCATATCCTCTGATTTCCAACTAACTCATTGAACTTAGATGTGAGTGGATTAGTGATCCAATCACACTAAAAGGCATGACAGATTAGATAAGGAAAGAAAGCCCTCTAATTTGTTGCTTATAAGAAACACATTAAAAAACCCCAAGATATACACAACATAAAACTGAGGGGATGGAAAACATGACTATGCATCAAGTGAATCCAAAAAAAAGAAGTTATCATACTATCAGAGAAAGCAGAAAGAAACATTCAAAAATTAAAAAAAGGAAAAACAAGGAAACTCTATTATGCTGAAAGGTATCAGGCATAATAGATCAATGTCAATAATAAACTTACATGTTCCATATGTCTTGGCATTCAAATTCATAATGGAACCATTACCTGAGCTTCAAGAACACATACAATACACAAGGATGTGTTGCAATAATATGATAATGACAGAAGACAAATATTTTTATCGGTTTTTGATAAGTCTAAATGGAAAGATAAACAAAAGGGAACAAATGGAACTGAGCAAAATTTGCTGGAGTTAAAAGACTCACTATTTTCTAAATGGGGTAGCAAAAGATATGTATATTTCTGTGCCACGTGAAACTTTGATAATAATTGATCATGCACTAGGGCTTAGAGAGATTGCAAACCAGTGTAAAAAGGCTGAAAGAGTAAGCATATTCTAATGTAGACCATAATGCATTAAGATTAGAAATTGATTCTGGAACCACAAGAAAAGGATCCAAACTGAAATAGAGACAACAATGAAATCTTCAATAATCAATGAGCCAGCAACCAAATCATAGGAACAATTAATAAGTGTATAAAAGAAAGTTAAAATGATGAAAACAATAAACCAAAATATCTGGGATGCAACTAAAGCAATTCTCAGGGGAAAATGATATATTTATAGTTATACATAAACAAAAAAGAAAAAATGAAGTTAATGACCTGAATATGCACTTAAAATTAGAAAATCAACAGTTAAACAAACCTAAAATCTCCAAAAGAGGAGATATTAAAAATTAGAAAATTGGAGGGAATTAGACAGGAAATTTGCATTTTTGGAAGCAAAAACTGTAGAAATGAGATGTAAAATAAAAGCAGTTTTTTAAAAAAAGACTAATGAAATTGATGGACCCTTAGCTAATCCGACTAAAAAGAAGAGAACAGAAAATCAATCAATAAAATAGCAAATGAACAAGGTAAGATCGTAACAAAACCGGAAGAAATAAAAAATTATCAGAACATATTGTCCACAGTTACATGCTAAAAAATTGAGAATACAAAAGAAATATAGGAATACCCTCAAAAATATATAATACTCTTATCAGAAGACCACATAGAGATCTTAAATAATCCAATCATGGAATAGGAAATAGATCTAGTTTTTGTTGAGTGTTTATAAGGAAACAAACGTTCAGAACCCGATGGATTCACAGGAATTTTGTCAAACTTTTAAAGAAACTAACTAGTCTCAAAAACTGAGAATGATAGAATACTACTAGAATTCTTTTATGGGACAAATATAGTCCTAATACCTAAATCAGGGAAAGATAAAACTCAGAAATGTACAAAACATTAAGACATATGACTAGTGGAGCTAGTTCTATAGCAGATAGTAAAATCAAATGTATATTCCTAACATAGGCAAGAGGGCCCTGGATTTTGAGAGGCAAGATAGATTTTTCAGACCTGATTCTGCAACCTGTTTTCTCTTTGATCTTGGGTAACCCATATCCCAAGATCCAGTTTTCTTATCTGGAAAATGGGTAATTTTATTAAGTACCTGTTTTGCTATCTTGTACAAAGTGCATCATGAGATGAAGTGACTTGCCTAAGGTCAAAGGTGAATGAGTACCTCATTCTATAGACTAGGAAAGAAAAGCTGAGAATCCATTAACCTAGGGCTGGAAAAGGTAATAGAGGCCATCGATTACAGTGTCATCATTTTACAGATTAAGAAACTGAGACCCAGTGAAGTTAAGCAATTTGCTGAAGGTAAGTATCAAAGATAGGATGTGATCTAGGTCCTCTATCCCCAGAGATAGTGCTTTGTCCAGTGAACCACAAAAATTAAGGGCTAAAATTTACATGTGTATTACCAGGACATAGCATTGACTTCAGTCCAAGTCTGGTGCCCTCAGCCCTTTTCTGTCCAGCCTGGGAACTCTATAAAAGGGAGATTTGAAGACATTTCTTTTAATCTGGTCATCAAAATGTGATAGTTTCCTGTGGGATGAAAAGGGGAGTAAGACAGACTACAGCCATCCCTTCCACATCACGACTTTCCCTATCACAGTTTCAATATATTGTGGGTCAGTATAAAAAAATTAAATGAGAATTTTGGGGGAGTTTTGCAGAAGCTGCAGGCAATACATGAAGGCCAGCAGATGACACAGAAAAAGTTTAGAAACTCAGAAATGCATAAAATATATACATATATAGTATTCTATAATGCATATTTTCTCTTTTGATGCCATAATAATTTAGATTTCTTCTCTGGTACAAAGGGAGAGCCAAAAAATTTTATGCGGATTTTCCAGATTGTGGGGATACCATACCCCTTACAACCATGATGAGGAAGGGGTAACTATATCCAAGCAGAGAGAGAAATAATATAACTTGATTAAATTCTTTTAACAGGAAGAGTAACAAAGTCCTTCATGAAAGCGGCTGAAGCAGCTCTATGGAGCACTTAGAGTTTGGTCAGACATAGAAATTCTCTAAATTCATCCATTGCACTCCAGGCCATTGCCAGTCATCATGATTTTCGTCTTGCCACTGGACTTCAATGGCTCTAGAAGAAAAAGTAATGCTGATAACTTTGTGCTGGTTTGTTTTACTTAAATTCACCTCACAGGCAAGTCAAGATATCACCCTGTGATGTCATTGGGCCTCTTTTAAGAGAAGAACAAACAGCATCTAATTCCTGGCCATATTTGACTTTCCAATTCTAATTCCCCTGTTAGGCTTCTTGAGTAAAGCCACTCTCTGGGCTCTATTACAGGAACTATTTGTACTGAGTGTTTCTCTATCTTCAATCCTGGATACAGAGCCTAGCTCAAAGCAAGCACTTAGTAAAATTTTCTCCTCCATTTATTCATTCATTTCTGTCTCTGAGGTTGGTCCTCTACCCACTACAGAGTCTTCCCTCCTAGTCACTTTGTATTTTTCCTAAGGATGATGTCTTTTCCTTATGTAGGTCCTTTCATTTAAGCTAATTCTTTGTGTTAGAGACCTGATTGTCGGATTTATTTATATAAAACTTTGGGCAAGTCCAATGTCCATGAAGACCCATGGTAGGAGTGAATGGTGCCAAGGACAAGAATGACAACGTGAGGTTTGTGGAGAATAGTTCTTGGAGTGATTCCGAATAGGGGCAGCAAATCCAGGATACTGTCCTTTGTCAAAAGTGAGAAGCTATTTCGTTGCCTTTATAAAAGAACAATCTGTCTGTGCCGATGTCTTAAACCTTTCACCTCATCATCCTATCCCCATAAACCTAAATGTATCCCTTTTATCACCAGTATGGCCTAGGCAAGAGGGCCTTGTATTTTAAGAGACAAGATAGAGTTTTCAGACTTGATTCTGCAACCTGTTTTCTCTTTGACCTTGGGTAACCCATATCCCAAGATTCAGTTTTCTTACCTAGAAAAAACAGTAATTGGGAACCGAATCAGAGAAGGGGCCCTGATGGAACTCCTGTCAATTGGAGGAAGGTAGATGACTAAGAAAATTCATTTTTTATCCCTACCTGAAACAGCACATTCCTGTAGCCTGAATGTGAAGGCTTTTTTGGTCCCTCTGTACCATCTTGTCTAGTGGTTTGTGGTTGTTCAGTCGTTTCAGTCGTATCTGAATCTTTGTGACCCCATTTGGAATTTTCTTGGCAAAAATACTGGAGTGGTTTGGTATTTCTTCTTCCAGCTCAATTTATGGATGAGGAACTGAGCAAACCTGGTTGAGACTTGCCCAGGCTCACATAGCTAGTAATTGTCTAAGGTCGAATTTTAACTCAGGAAGATGGATCTTCCTGATTCCAGGCTTGGCACCCTATCCACTGTGCCACGTAGCTGTCCTAGCTGTCTAGTGTCTACTGGATTCATTAAACCTTGACTGGACATTTACCTATTGTATATTAGATTGAAAGATAAGGTGGCCTTAGGGTTCAGGAATAGCCGAGTTTAAAGACCAACTCTGCTTCCTGTTGAATTCTTCACCATGAACAAGTTCCTTAACTTCTGTGCCCCAGGCAACTGTCAAACCATAGGCTATATGTGGAACTTCTGTTGATCTGCATTGGGGAAAAGCAGGCTGATACACTAGGGGCTTTTCAACACCAAAGAGATCAGCTGCCCATATCCCCAAACCAGTATTGTATTGTGTATGTATATACTGTAGTTTGTGAAGTTCTAGGGACATAAAAACTAAGGATCATCCCTGCCCTCAGGAAACTTAACATTTTTATGCAGGTATATGTTGCCTTTATTTAAGGTAGAATAGGGTGTGGGAAGGAAGAGTTACCATAGGCCACCAAAAGCTCAATGGATGAGTTGGCAGCTGAGCTAGCCTTCAAGGTGAGGATAAGTCAGTACATTGTAGTTCTGAAGGGTGCCTGTTGGAAAGCACAGAGGTGGCAGATGAATTCTGAGTTTTCCAGGGGGTCATTTAGACCAGAAGGTAGAATGTAGGAAACAGACTAATGGGTGAGAAATTTGGAAAGGCAGGAGGGAAGTGTGGGGTGGATGCCTTAAGTTCAAAGGTGAGGAGTCTGCATTTTGCTCTAAAGGCAATAACTCAAGCAGCCATATACAAAAGAGAAGGGAGTTCGCAGAAGCCCAGAATCTAAACCAACTCAGGCAGACCTTTCATCCAGAGTCTAACTTGCCTCCTGTAAAGGTTTATTTGCTAACCCACTCTTTCCTTTTCTACAGGAATACATTTCTTGGTCCTTACATTGCCAATAATCTTGATTGTCTGTCCTGTGATTAAAGGGACTAGCTATTTATTTGTTAAATCTCTTCCCCATGATGCTGCTGCAGGGTTACTTTGGGTTAATGATTCCATTTGCCAAAAACCCTCCAGGAAGTGTTGCTAGTGCCGAAGTTGGAATGCTTTTCAATGCTGTTTTTAAAATCACTTGTCTTTTAAAGAAACAGAAGCCACATTGTCCTTTTCATGAGAAATTTTTAGGGATAGTGCTGTCTTTGTTAAAAATGATACTAAATAATGTAATTGTGTTGGAATACTATTTACTATAAGAAATGAGAAGCAGGATGCTCACAGAAAAACCTAGAAAGACTTACATCACTTGATGCAAAATGAAATGTAGTGGGTACAAAGGAACAGCAATTTTGGAGGTGGTTCAGCTGTGAATGACTTAACTATTCTCAATAATACACAAATCTGAAGGACTTGGGATGGCAAATGCTTTCCATCCCCAGATAAAGAAGTGATGGTATCTGAATACAGATTGAAGTAACTTTTTTTCACTTTATTTTTCTTGATTTTTAAAAAAAAATCTGTTTTCTTTCACCATATTACTTTTATGCATATATTTTGCTTGACCATACATATATAACCTCTATGGAACTGCTTGCCTTGTCAATGATGGGGGAGGGTGAGGAGAGAGGAAGGGAGAGAATTTGGAACTCAAAGTTTTAAAAACAAATGTTAAAAATTGTTGTTTATATGGGACTGGGGAAAAATCAAATACTAAATAAGTACAAAAAGAGGACTAAAAGGAAATAAAAGGAAAATAAAAAATATTTCATACATTAAAAAAATAAAAATAATACCAAATAGCTATGTTTTCTTTTTCTTCAACCTGGGATTCAGACTCACTACTTAGGGCTCACAGGGTATGGGTCTGACTATTGAGGCCTTAGGCCAACTCAAATCAAGTATATGCTTACCTAGTATTTGTCTGAGAAATATCAGAATATTTTTTTTTGTTTGAAGGAAAAAGAGGAAAGACCTTATGTTCCTCTGCAAGTACTGAAGCTTACAATATATTGAATATAGGACATTCTCTAGTTTAAAGTGACCAAACACAAATGACTTAGACAGAAACAAGAGAATTTTATATTTATTACCTATAGGCTGCTGTCTTCTCCAGGGACCTCTATCATTCTGAGTTATGATGTTTGATCTGTCAGAGTCTCTAGCTGGTGCTTGTTCCTTGATGTATGTGGAGGGGAAATGGTTTTCCTTGCCAATTGACTACCAGTCCCCTTCTCTCAGATTGCTGATGGCCTACAGGGCCTTCCACAACTGGGGTTCACCTACCATTTCTACTTCTTTTCTTCTACTTCCCCTTTGCCTTCCAACCAAACCAATCTCCACTCCACTCCCTATCACCCATACCATGAGCTTTCCTTCCTGCCTCTGGGCCTTCCTTACTGTCCTTTGGTTAGTGTTCAGTAGTTTCACTCATGCCAACACTTTGTGACCTCATTTTGGGGTTTTCTTGGCAAAGATACTGGAGTGATTTGCCATTTCCTTCTCTAGCTCATTTTACAAATAAGGAAACTGAGGAAAACAGGATTAAGTGACTTGTCCAGAGTCACAACTAGAAAGCATAGATTTGAGCTCAAGTCTTCCTGACTCCAGGCCTGGTGCTCTATCCACTGTCACACCTGGCTGCCCCTCACTACACTTCCTCTGGCCTATAGATTTCCTCACAAGACAGCTTTTATCTCTTCCTTTCACAGACTGTTCTAGATACATAGACCTGCTTGTTGTCTCCTGCACTCAGCATGTTTTAAGATCTCTACAAATGTGTTGCCTAAAAAATGTTGATGGAATCAAGGTATAAAAAGAATAGAACACTAGAGTTTAACTGACTGAATAATGAGTGGGTAATAAGTGGAACAGGGAGCTCTGTCTGTTAGAAGAAGAAGGTAGAAGTGAGAAAAGTAAAGGAGAGGGACTGGAGCCAGGGAAGGCAAGTTAAATTTTGCCTTATTAGCTGTGTGACCCTAGGCAAGTCACTTAACCTTTTTTCTGCCTCAGTTTTCTCAACTGTAAAATGGAATAATAATAACATCTGCCTCCCAGGGTTGTTGTGACTATCCTTCCTTCCTTTCTTCCTCTTTCCCTCCCTCCCTCCCTCCCTCCTTCCTTCCTTCCTTCCTTCCTTCCTTCCTTCCCTCCCTCCTTCCTTCTTTCCTTCATTTCTTCCCAAATGGAAGTGAGAGAAATGCTCAAATTTTTCAGTTGTGCATAGGGAGAATGGATAGCTTGCAATCAGAGAAAGAAAGCTCCTGGTGTTGTCCTTTGAGTTTGGCAGTGACCCTGACAATGAATTTTCTGGGTATTGGTTAACAATGCCAAGGAATATGTAAGGATCTAAAAGGTGTTCCACCCACCCCCAACACTTCTCAATATTTCTGTGTATCTTTTCAAGAATTCTGGTGTGTGACTCAATTCCACTTTTGGGCTCAAAGGCTGTGAAAATCCCAGATCATTCTCAGAGTTGAGAAAATATTGCTCACCCTTTGAAGTTCCCTCCAAGTTCCAGGAAGCCAGGAGTTCCTAATCCACCATTATATTTATGTTAAAATCATACAAGATTCCTTAAGAGGTAAAAGAACAATGTTAACATAAATGACCCATTGATTAGAAATATGAAAAAAATCCCATAAAACAAGAATATCTATGTTTTCTAAAGATTTGTTTTTGTCTCTGTCATAGAAGATTTTGTCTTTTCTCTTGTAAGTTTCTTCCTCCAGATGCTGGGGTGGGGAAGAAATCAATTGCTTTCCGGCCTCTGGCTAATTTTTGGTTTTCAAGGGTGGTGGAATATTATGGGAGAATTTTTTTTTTTTGTGGGGAATGGTTGTCTCATAGTCTACCCTACTCTTATTGGACCCTTCCATCTGATAGTCCCCTAGGCTTTTCTCTGAGAATTTTCCTATTCTTAAGATTCTAGCAGAGTCTTGGTTTTTTCATCTTCCACAGTGTGGCTATCTTGTACCTCTGAATAACTTATGGTCATGATGGACAGAGATTTGTTTTGGAATGACATTTTTCTGCAACCTCACCACGTGATTCTGGGAAATGGCTTTCAAGTAACTTCAGTTACTCCATACCGATTATTCCTGGTCTATGTATTTGAGCAATATGGGATGGGTATTGAGGTAAGACTCTTTAATCTTCAGTCATCTCAGTCCCCCTTATTTTTATGGGTCTGGTCCTCAGTTGTCATTTATGGGTGAATGAAGTTGGAAGTTCCTGCTGGTCAGTAAAGAATGGAATGGTTGTATCAAGATGGTCATATGTTAAAGAATGGGTGCCTCCCTATCTCCACAAGTAATGTGATTCAAGCTTATAGTAGGCAAACTCCCTTTGCTTCCTTTTATTTAGGAGGTTTCTCTGTTTACAAGGCTGGGCTTTTGTGGGACCTTATCGATAATTTGGGTTCTCAGTTTTGGATGAATTCTATGCTGTCTTCATTTAGTGGTGGTCATACCACTTGTACCAACTG
>CM053770.1:262308891-262326826 GCA_028658325.1 Potorous gilbertii
GAGGGGAAAAGAGGGGAGCTGAGAGAAAAACATGAAGTTTACTCTCATCACATCTCACCAAGGAAGGAATAAAATGCACACTCATTTAGGTATGAAAACCTATCTTACAATACAGGAAAGTTGGGGAGAAGGGGATAAGCAGGGTGGGGAGAATGATGGAAGGGAGGGCAATGGGAGAAGGGAACAATTTGAAGTCAACACTCTTGGGGAGGGACAGGATCAAAAGAGAGAATAGAAGCAATGGGGGGCACGATAGGATGGAGGGAAATATAGTTAGTCTTACACAATATGACTATTATGGAAGTCATTTACAAAACTACACAGATATGGCCTATATGGAATTGCCTGCCTTCCCAAGGGAATGGGTGGGAAGGGAGGAATGAGATAAGTTGGAACTCAAAGTTTTAGGACCAACTGTTGAGTATTGTTCTTGTTACTAGGAAATAAGAAATACAGGTAATGGGGAATAGAAAGTTATCTGGCCCTACAGGACAAAAGAGAAGGTGGGGTAAGGGAAGGGAGGGATGATAGAAGAGAGGGCAGATTGGTGATAGGGGTAATTAGAATGTTCAGTGTATTGGGGAGGGGGAGGGGACAAATGGGGAGAAAATTTTGGAACCCAAAACTTTGTGAAAATGAATGTGAAAAGTTAAATAAATAAATTTATTTAATAAAAAAATAAAATAAAATAAAATTCACTCTCTCAAAAAAAAAAATAAAAAAATAAAAAAAAGAACCTGAGATAAAACTCAACAAGGTGAGCCTTTTTGACTCCAGGCCTAGTGTCCTATTCACTACACTGTACCATCTGGCTGATCCAGCTTTCAAAGATACTCAGCGTCTAGCAATGCCACACTTTTTTTTGATAGAGATTCTGAGTGAGATAGCCCAATGTGTCAAAGGCTTTTGTCAGTATTGGTAATCCTGAGACTGTTGAGGATTTATAACTTACCAAATAATTGTTTGGAATTTCTGGAATCAGTCTCTGCCCTCCTTCTCCAGGAGAAAAAAACCCACCCTGTTACTTGCCTGATGATGAACCTTTCTGAACATAATTAAGGGTGGACAGCTCAGAGACAGGATCATAACTGGAGAGTTGGAAGGATAGCATCTTCATTTTACAGATGTAGAAACTGAGGTTGAGTTACATGCTCATGACCACAGAAGTAGCAAGTGCTACTGGTGGGATTCCAACCCACATCCCCCAACTCTACAGCCAGTGTTCATCTCTCTGTACCATGATGCCTCAGTCAAGATACTTGGATAATGTTAGTCTTATGAGAGAAAATCAAAGAATAGCAGGTCCTTTTGTGCCTCTTTCCTTTGTGATTGTGCCAGGAACAGAGCTACTTGGGCATGTTGACGAAGCCAAAAGAGTCTTAAATCCAGTAAAGGAGGTCAGAGGTCATCAAACCTTACCTATTTTCACCATCCCACTTATTTATACCCTTGGCTGCCATCTTTTCTGTCTACTATTCTTTCCAAAAGAGACCTTTAAAATCTTGATTTCCATAAGTCATATGAAACCACATGAGATTGGAAACGATGTTGGTGTCTTTCTCCTCGTGTAATCATCATATGGGCACTGCCAGGACCCACCTTCCCTTAGGCAGAGTTCTTTGACCAAGGCTGGGGCCACAGGTAGGGGTGGCCATCTCCAACACTTGGCTCTATCACTCCCTACCATGCTATCCATAAATCCTTTCCTCCACCTGGCCACTGTGCTCAAATTCCAAGGATCCCACTGATTTACCTCTCCTGGTCTACATCAGCTCACCAGCCTCCAAGCACTCAATGCAAATATTCTCATTGCCATTCAAACTCTGAAACATTGTGTGGTCGCTCTGTGTCCACATTTTGTTCATTCCCATATCTAGATCTGCTTCCAACAAACTGATGGCCAACATTCGTTCTGAGGCTATGGTTTGATACCTTTAAATAGTGCCCCCACTCAATTAACTAGCTAATAATAATAGTAAACATGTAGACAGTGCTTTAAAATCTGCAAAGCACTTCTACATATGTTATCTCATTTGGTCCTCACAGCAACCCTTTGAAGGAGATACTGTTATCTTCCTCATTTTATATATGAGAAAACCTAGTTTAGGAGAGATGAAATGATGTGCCCAGGGTCATACTATTAGTATGTGAGGCAGGAGTCAAGCTCCGGTTTAAATGACTCCCAGCATACCACCTGTCTATACCAGAAAATAAGAAGGCATCTGAATATCCCTGAAGCCCTTAGGGCACTCGTCTTTGCTGTTACTTGACCTCAAATATCTGCTTCAGAATATGACCAGGGACCAGTTCTGGTTTTGGCAAATCAGACTTCTGTCAGAGAATTCAAATAGATTTCAATAAATTTTAGGTATTGGATCTGTAAAATAAGGAGGTTGAACTTGATATTCTCTGAGGTCCCTTCCACCTCTGAATATACAATCCCATGATCCCAAGCCTCAGACTGTAAACTTTTTGGGTAAATATTAAATTAGTGACAGTTGTTGAAAAAAAGAAATACCTGGCTGTGTAAGCTCCCTCCTGAGAAAAACAGGTGACATGGGTTATCAGTGTTTGAATTAGTGTTGCCTTTTATCAGAAATTGCTGTGACTCAGAGGAGAGTGTACAGCAGGTGATAAAGTATAGAATACAGTTAACAAAGACAAGGAATAAAAGCCAACAATTCCTGACTGGTCTAAAGTGGAAGAAGGGTCACTAATAGAGGGGCAACAAATTAAGCCAGTATCATATCCATGCTTATTATGTACTAGACTCAATGTTCTCTTCTGTAAAATGAGGAAGTTGAATTTGATGGCCTCTGAATGCCCTTAAAGTTAAGGATCTGCAAGTCTGTAATCCAGAGATGTCCAGGGCCTTCTGTAAGAGCCATTAAGCCATGTCTGAGAATATGATAATTGCATTTATATTATCTTTATACTCTAAAACCATATCTCCTTAGATTTTTGTACCATTTTTCTTTCAAGGAATCTCAGTCTTTTTTTTTTTTTTACATAGAACTCTCATTCCTATCTTGTGAGGTTGGTAAGCAACCATCATTACTCCCATTTAACCAGTGGAGAAACAGAGTCAGATATATTAATGCTCATAGGATTATAGAGCTGGAGGTCATCTTATCCAACCCCCCCATTTAACAGAGGAGGAGACTGAGGCCCTTGATGAAGTGACTTGCCCAAGTTCATGGGCTGGTTTTGAACCTCAGAACCATGATTGGAGAACCAGTACATTTTACGTTGTCTCACATTGTATTCCCAAAGATTAGATTTAATGAAAGGATTTAGTTGATATCACATTTAGTTGATAGACATTGGTTCAGTCATAATTAAAATTTTCCCAGTTGACCATTTCCAAATGCTAGGCTTTTCCCAGTTGCCATTTATTGGTTTACCTGAATGGCTAAGCCTGTGCTGTAGGATCCTCCAATGAGGCCATTGCTTTCGATTCTCCCATCAATATTCTGCACAATGCTTGTTAATACTTGACCAAATAATTGATTGTAGTCATCATTCAGATCTTTCATATTGCTAACACAGGTGAGGGCCAAGGTTGCCATAGCTCCAGTATCTGCAGCACATAGGAAATGCAGATTGCTATTCACATGAATGCCGTCTCCCCATCTTCTTTCCTACCTTCTCCCCTCTTCCAGCGCCTATCCATTCTGTAAGTCACTGCTCAAATGCATCAGCTTCATTAATTTTATTTATTCAGAAAGTGTACACTAAGCCCCTACGCTCCGTTGGTACTAGGGATACAAAGACAAAAAAGAGGCAGTGCCTAGCCTCAGGGGGCTTACATTCACCTGGTGGAATCTTCCAGGAAGCTTGTTCCATTTACCCCAGCTGGATGTGATCTGTTTCTCCTCTGAATCCTTCTTGCCTTAATTATCATTATAGCATTTCATTAATTACTTGTGTGGGTTGTCCCTTAACTAGATGATAAATTCCTCAGAGGGGCAAGATGTATCTTAAATATTTTCATATTTCATATGAATATTTCATATTTCAACTTTCATAGTACATAGTCTAATGGAAGGGAAGAAAGAATCATTAAGCTCTTGCTGTGGGTCTGGTACTGTACTGGAGAGTAACAGGTGATTTACTAAATGAATGAGTAAGCAGGTTCTGGCCTGAAAAGATAAGGAAATGATGGCCCTAGCAAAATGTCATGCTAAGATTCAGTTCAATTCAACCAGCATTAACTGAGGATGCTGGAGAATGTCCAAGGCAATCAAAGAATCTTGAGTCCCTATCTTCTGAAGCTTGATTGAAGGAAGTAGGAAGCCTAGATTAAAAAGAAGACAAATGGATGGGGAAACATGATAGCTCTTTTAACATACTTGAAGGCTTAATATGATGAAGGAATTGAATTTATTCTCTTTGGTCTTAGAACCAATCAGAGGCAAAGGGTGGAACTGGCAAAGAGGCAAATTTAGACTTGATTTCAGAGACCCTTCATAGTTAGGACCATATGCAGGTAAAATGGGCCTCTTTGGTAGGTGGTGGCATCGTCCTCACTACAGGTTTTATTTAAATAGAAGGTGAATGGACTACATATCCCTTGGCTTAGAGTGGGGATTCCTTTCAAAGTAGATAGCCTGTGAGGGCCTTTCTAACTTGAAAATTCAGAGACTCTCTCATTCTACATCAGCAACAAACATTTATTTAATGTTTAACATATGCACTGTGTTGAGGGACCGGCATACAATGACAGAAATGAAACAATGCCTGCTTTCAAGTGGTTTGTCTTCTGGTTTCTACATATCCCTTCAACTGAAAGCTGAAGTATAATTTGGGTAGAAGTGGACCATGTTGATGAACCAGAAAGATGGGGAGACCCCCCCAAAACCTTATGGGTGAACATGGATTCTATAGACCAAAAGCAGCCTTCTGACAAGGTGACCTTCCCACGTATCTACAGAACAGACGCAGAAGAAATGACTGCCTGTCTGTGAAATTCAGACTTGAATGGGGAGGTCAGTGATAAGATACATCAGTAGGTGCCAAATGGGATTAAGGGTCAAGTTCAGGGTTAAAGCATGAGATGATCTTACAAGGGATGGATCTTGTGTTGTAGGGAACAAAGAGTAAGGATATGGTTTTATAGGGAGAACTATTTCAAGTTGTAAATAGTTATGTGTGTGTGTTCATCCTTCATTGCCGAAGAAGACCATGCCATCAGAGAAATGATGACATGACTTGCACTTGACTTTGTTTGAATGAGGGAGGGTTGTGCAGGTCCTCCAGAGTCATCTGAATCCAGTGACCAGATATTCATCAGGATGACTGGAGATGACCCAGGATGAGGCAATTGGAATTAAGTGACTTGCCCAAGGTCACACAGCTTTGTGGGCCATACTCTCCTCTGTAATATTAGGCATTTAAAATTGAATGCTCCATATACATTTGCAACTTAACATATACAAAAGAGCACTCATTATCTTCCTCTATAAACCTACTCTCCTTCTGAACTTCCCTCTTTCTGTTTAGGCCACCACAGTTCTAATAATTACTAATTTTTCTCCCTCACTTGTCTCACATATCAGGCAGCTGCAATTCTTGTTATTTTTTCTCTCCAATGGCAGCATTATTCTTGACTCTCTCAAACTACCTCTTACTTAACTACTTTGCATTTATGCTCATATTTATTCTGTATATACTTATACAAATATGTGTGTATAAATGTATGCATGTATGTATTTATATATGCATATATGCTGCATGTATGTACATACACACACACAAATAAACTCACAGTTGAATGTAAGCTCCTTGAAAGTAGGGATTTTTTCATTTTCTATCTTTGTATTTCTAGTGCCTAGATAAGTGCTGTGTACAGAGCAAGGACTTAAGAAAGGCCTGTGAATTAATTACTTAATTTGCCCCTAGTTGGAATCAGAACCAATCCTCTCTGGTTGCCCGAGATCCCACACATTGGACTTGGTCATCTCTATTACCTGTTTGTCAGCAGATGATGCTCTGCTCCTCCTCTGCTCCCACCTCTTAGTTGCTACTTACCTTTGGATTCCAGAGTTGCCACTTAGTATATGCCCTTCTAGGCCATTTCCAAATCAGGAAAGTTTGGAGCAATACCTCACTCACCCACGCTGAAGTGTGAGACACTGGCTAGCAACATCTTGGAAAATTTGATGGCTAGATCCAAGGTGCCTTTTTGGTTCTTCTGACACAGAGCCAAGAGTCCAAGGCTGGGACCATAGAAGACTGAATATGGGTCTTGTGGACCTAAAAATTAAATGAGGTGTCAGTATGACCAGATTGGATCACTGAGATTATTTCTGGAAAGGAGGAAGAGAAAATGTTTGGAAAGTGTCAGAAGCAGGATTTGCATTCTACATCTAGGGCTCTAAATACCTAAGTAACTCCTCCCACTTTCTACGGAAAGAGGAGTTTATAGACAAACCTTCCATTACCTGGTAGGATTTGTAAACATCTCCAGAAAAAAAGAGGGAAATAAATTGGAGGTCATATTCTCCCTTTCCCTGCCTTCCTCCCTAATTCCCTTCTTCTGGTTTGAGAGTTCCAGGAAAGGGCCAGTTTCTACCCCTCCCCCTTTAGCACCCCTCTTACTTGATGTCCAATCCTCCATTTTCTCTTTCAGATTCAAGAGTCTGTTTCCAGGATCTCGGCAGGATGAGGTGAGAGCCATGATGTTGAGAGCCAGCTGGCCAATGGTAAGATCTGCAGAAAGGGTAAGGGGGTAAGAACAAGAACTCACTCCCTGATTCATAGTTATGAAAACCTCTTGGCCAGAGTCACTTGGAGGGAGGGAAAATCGCTTACTTTTGCTTTATCCAGATAACTTTGATTTTTATTAGGGTGATTTACCTTACAGAGAGTAAGTTTGTGAAATGGCTTTTCTTATGGGAAAAAGAAAAAAATTAGAACTAGATTGGAATTGCCATTCAGAAAATGCATTCAGGTCAATGACAATGAGGTAGTTCAGGGACTTAGAAGGATTAGGAGGAGGAATAGTTAGACTGGAGAAGAGAAAACTTAAATGTGTTCAAATATCTGGAGAATTTTCAAGTGGCTCACAACTCTAGAGCATTAGATAACTCAGAGGTCATCTAATTCTCATTTTACACATAAGGAAACTGAGACCCAAGGAGGCTGACTGACAAGGTCCCACAGTTAGCAAGTGTCAGAGTTGGAATATGAACTCAGCTCTCTGACTCTGGGCTAGTGATCTTTCCACTTGATCCTGATACCCCCCGGAAATGATCCGAGAATTATTCTGCATAGTCCTAGAGGGCAGAGCCAGGAGCAGTCTTTTTAAGAGAGAACATTCTACTATTCAGAGCTGTCCAAAATGGAATGGGCAAGCTTTTGTGAAGTAGTGATTTTACTTTCCCCAGAAGTATTCAAGCAGCAGCTGGGTGATGACTTGTGAGAGGTGTGCCTTGTATGGAACTTCACTGATGTTTCTTGACCTTGAACCTAAAATAGAGCTGAGGGGAGGAGGAGCTCCTATTATATAGGACTCTGGGGTTTACAGACAGCTTTCTTTGCAGTTGATCTATGAGGTTGAGAATTGTGAAAGTTTCATGGCACTTGCCAATGTATGTTACCTGCTTGGTCAGTGGATGAGATGATTTCAGTGAGGAACTTCTGGGCCCCTGCATTGCGGGCCCCAGCCAGGTTCATGGCAATCAGGATGCTGGGATTAGGAAAGGAGAATGGGGTCACAGACCTCTCCATGACATCTTGGAGGTCATCCACCAAGGTTTGCTTTTCTTCAGGAACATCTGGGAACCAGAAGCAGTTGCTCAAACATCTACTTACTCTTCTCTCTAGAGACACATTTTGCACAGGATCATAAGACCATATATTGAGACCTAGAAGGAACGTTAGAGATCATCTCCTCTGAATCCTTCATTTTATAGGTGAAGAAATGGAGGTCCAGAGATATTAAATGACTTGCCCAGGGTCATGGAGGTAGTAAGTGGGATTGAAACTCATCTTCTGTGGCTCCAAGTCCAGCACACTTTCCTAAAATACTTACCTAGAAGATCTTAGAGAATCAGCAAAGTAAGGAACTGAGACAATCAATAGCTTCAGTAAAGTAGCGGGATACAAAAGTAAACTCATGAAATTCAATAGCATGCATATGTAACAACAACTAATCTAGAGAGAAGAAAAAGAAAAGGAAATGTCTCTTTGCATTCATACAAAGTACATAAAATGTCTGGGAACCAATTTATCAAACCATATTCAGAACTTGCATTGACACATTTTTTAAAAAAGAAACAGAGTGACTTAAATAACAGGAAGCATCTTCAATGTTCATGTCTAAACCATACTGACATTAATGCAAACAATGTTACCTAATGTTGAGATAGACTTATACCTCATCCTCCCGGTGGTTTTTGAAGAGAAGTGAATACTGTGTAACTCTAAGGGCCTTGGGAAAATCTCTTCCTATCCTGTTACCTCAGTTCCTTCATCTCCAAACATGACCTTGTCATTGTTCAATTATTTTAGTCGTATCTGACTCTTTGTGATCCCTTTTGGAGTTTTCTTGGCAAAAATACTGGTGTGGTTTGCCATTTACTTCTCCTAGACTTTTGGAAATCATAGGCTCATAAAGTATTGTTATTAATTTGATGTATGTGATTATTTCTTAAGACAACATTTCAAGAATTGGAAGGGACCTCCAACTCTCTCATTTTACAGTTAAGGAAGCTAAGGCCCATGGACATTAAGTTACCTAAGCTCACACAGCCAGCAAGTATCAGAGGCAAGATTTGAACCCACTCTTCTGAACCCCCAATTAGTACTGATTTCTCTGTACAACAGTACTAAATCCTGTCTTCTACTTATTAATCCTCTGCCAAGTGCCCCACAGAGACTCCCCATCTACTCCTTCATGTATCTGGAAGACAGTGGATTCATCTCCACAAATTTTATACCATGGATTATTTCATCTCCTTTGTGAAGGACATCAAAGCAACACCTGATCTATCAAGAATGATCCGATCCAGCCCCCTCTCTCTTACCATCATTTTCACTTATGCCATGGATCCCAGAGTGACTTTTTCTGCAATTATGCCCCTCTGAGTATTCCAATTTCTCCCACTAGTAACTAAGATCTTCCCCTCTCCTCTTAGGGAGCCTACATTCTGCTAGGAGTGAAGGGTGGAAAGTTGGATAATACACATGCAGAACAAATATAAATATCACATTCTCAGTCAATAGATATTTCTCATCTACCCTGCCCCCCACCCCATTTTCAAATGGAGGATGACCATACTCACAGCATTCACTCCTGGCAAGGGTGTGGGCTCCACTCACAGCCCAGAGGAGGCTCAAGAGAGGGATTGTACGGAGGATCATCTTCCTTCCTCCTTTCTCGGGGCTCTTCTACTAGTGGCCCTTCCCTTGTCATCCTTTATGTAGTCATCTTTTAAAGTACCCTGACCTTCAACTTCCTCTCTCCAACTGATATTCTTTTCTTATATCCTTATCAATGTTTACTTTCTGCAGATCCTCCCAGGTGATTTTCTGGCAGCTGTCCTGGGAAAGAAGCATCTGGGTAATAGACATGGCATCTTTAGGAGATTCTCTACAGTGGCAAACAATAATACTAAAACAACAACAGCAATGATAGCAATCACTAACATTTTTCTTTAAGGTTTTCCAAGTGCTTTACATCTGTTATCTCATTTGGTCCTCACAATAACCCTTTATTATCCCCATTTTATAGATGGGACTGAGTCTGAGAGAGGTTGAATGACTTGTCCTGGTCACAGTATCTAAAGCAGAATTTGCACTCAGGTCTTCCTGATTCCAAGTCCAACATTCTAATCACCACAAAACCCAGTTGTCTAATAATAATATTAATCTCACAATCAAAAGAACCATCATAATAATAGCAATTACCAAATAATAAACATATCCTTGTAAATTCAACAAATAAACTCCCCTGGAGATAGACTATTACCCCAGACAAAACCATTGCCTGCCATCACCCCAATATCATATGGATTCATTACAACTTAAGAATAAATTTTTTATTGTTATTGCCATGTTCAATATTCATCATCTCCAAGCTATGTAGGATGAAAAGCATTCAAAATACAGAGCTAGGGAAGAAGTCAAAGCCAAGGGGAGAGAGACTGAAGTAGTATTTACATGCTATACTGTTCTGCCATCTTTTCTCCTGCCAGAGTCATTGACCCTGGAGAGGGAAGGAGTACATCCCACCACTTTTATTCAATGATAAAAATCTGTCATTTTGTCTGTTTGCACAATAGTCTGTAGACTATCCAACATTGGAAGAGTCATAGCAGGACAGACACCTATCCCAGGAACATTTCTCTGAGAATGCCGTCTAACTAGAGGAGAAAGATGAGATGCTAATAGCAACAGTAATAGTAATAGTAAATGAAATAAAAGTCTCCAGAAAGCAGGCTGTTGTTTGTGCTTACAGTTAGTGTTGTACTGTGGATGCTTGCAGTGAATATGTAGATGAGCTTATTTCCTGATAATTTTATTCAATGACAAGGAACAGTCATCTGATTTGCCTGCACAAATGCAAGAAAATAATAGCAGGGTAGTGACATCCAAGAATCATCAAAGATATGAGAAGAAATTAAAAAAAACTCCATCAAAAATACAAGAACAAGATGGATAGTAACAATGACATGATAAAAATAAATTTGGATGACTATTAAACAGAAAAGAACCATGGTAGCAACTTGTGGATGGTTTCCATCTGAACTCCATTGAACGTAGAACCCCTACCATGTGCCAGACTGTGCTGGCCCTGGGGCTACAAAGACAATGGATGAAATTTTTAATTGTTAGGAGACTCCACTATAACAGAGAAAACGACATGTACATATAAAAATATATTCTAAATAAACAGAATGAATACAAATTCAGTGAATATCGTTTAGGAGGGAGGGGACTGCAAATTTAGAGAGAATCAAGAAAGGGATTCTGAACAGAGAGTGAGGGATTCTTTGAAGTGGAGATAAGTTCATTCCAGGCACAGGGCACAGCTGGCACAAAGGCATGGGGTGGGAGGTGGTGTGCACCAAGTGTAGATCGTTCTTTTAAAGAGAATATCGGGGGTCTTTTTCTAGGACATTTATATACAGTTTTAATGTTTGCAAATCACCTTATATACACGATCTCTTTTGAATGAATAAATACGTAAAACATTTATTAAGTCCTTACAAGGTGCCAACACTGCACTAAGTGCTGTGGATATCAATCGAGAAGGCAGATAGGGTCTGCGCTCAAGGAATTCCCATTCTAGAGAAAGCTTTCAGCTTCAGGTCAGAGGAGAGGTTCCATGGTTCTTAGGGTACAGAGATAAAGTGGATTTTAAAACGTTGTCTTTAAAGTCTTTTCACACTGACGAAATTATTAGTTTCTGATGTTGAAACAGGATGTTGGTGGGAAGAAGTTTTTTTTTCTTGGTCTTCAGAAGCTGTGATTAGCAACTGCAGGGGTGGTTGACAGGCAGTGTCTTCACAGGAGCTTCCTAGATGATGGCCTAGGGCACTGGGCTAGAAGCACTGCTGTTACCAAGGCTCTGAGGCTCTGGGCTATCTCCATCAAGGTCTGAGGGGAGATGGTGTTCAAGGTGATGGCTGGTGGTGGTCTGAACTATGGGCTACATGCTATCTCCTGTCTTTCCCTCAGGGAGCCCTGCTACTTTATTCTGGTCGGCATGTCTGCCCTGTGAGTGGCAGTGAGCCAGGTAGCTAGTGAGAATATCCCGGCCTCTGTATATAGGAGCTGTCACCCTGCATGTTGGTGGTCGGGAAATGTTTACCACTGTCATTCTACTGTGCTCATCTGATTGTTGTTGGCAGCTGAGCAGCAAATTGTTGATGGTGGTGATGAGGAGAAAAGTGGATCCTTCTCCACAATGATTTCTCCTATCAATGATGGAAATGGGAACTGGGCTAGAAATAGGTCTTGTGCTTTGTGGGGACACTATTTCCAAGACTCTTGGGTTCAAAGTCCTGCTCTGTCTCCATCAGGGTCTGAGGGAAGATGACAGTCAAGATGGTGGTGATTTGACCTACTTGGAACATGTTGCCTCAGTTTGAACTGTCACAATAATGTTTTAGGCATTGTTATTATACTCATTTTACAAGAGGAATGTCAATGTCAGAAAAGAGAAGTGGCTTGCTTATGGTCACACAGTCAGCATCTCCAATCGGATGAGATGATTCTAATGAGTCATACATAGTATTTCCTCTAACAGGGACAAATTTCATTATTAACCACACTGTTGATCTCACAGACTCCAAGATAGTCATTCACTAGTAACATGAACTTTTCTTCAGATAGATCTGGGACAGACAGCATTAGGAATATTTCAGGGAAAAGGAAGAGGAGTTGTGGGATTTTTCTGTCCTTCTCTCTGACCTGAGCATGCTCATGTGTCTGTGTGCGTCCATTACCTTCCATGAGGAAAGTTATAGGGTAGCAAAAACAAACCACCTACTTCACAATCTGCCTGTGAGTCAGCCCTGATGCTGGTAGATTGTGGCTCCTGCCAACAAATTCTAGGTATTTGTGAGGTCTCTCAGCGGTGAGACCAAAACATTAAATGACACCTGGGTAAACTGCAAGAGGGAAATGGCAGTGATAAGGAAGAGGGATGGATTGCAAACCAGATTTCCCAGAAAACTAATTTGCCATTTGATCTTTTTAAAAAAAAAAACAAGCCAACAAAAAACTTTGTAATAGTTTTAATTTATTGAATGTATATAGGTGATAATGAAATTCAAAAGACATTTCAAAATAAGAAATTAAAATTCATTTACTGAGTGATCTGAAGTAAGAGCAAGGTCATTATAAGTTAGTAACAAAGTAAGTCAACCATTCTAAGCTCAGTTTCTACCTGAGTCACTTATCAACTGTGTGACCCTGGGCAAGTCATTCAACTTTTCTCAGCTTCAGTTTCCTTATCTGTAAAAGGAAGATAAAAATGGCATCTGTCTCACAGGATTGTGGAGATCAATTGAGATAACATAGAGTACTTGGCAAACCTTGAAGTACTATATAGTTTCTAGTTATTAATATTGTTAGGGTTCTCTAAGATTCTCTAGGGTTCTCTAAGTGTATCATCATATCTTCTACAAAAGTGATAGTTTGTTTCCTCGTTGCCTAGTCTCATTCTTTCAATCTATTGTTTTATTGCCGTAGCTAATATTCCTAATATCACAATAATGGTGATAATGAACATCCTTCCTTCACCCCTGCTCTTGCTGAAAAGGTTTCTAGTTCATCCTCGTTACAGACAATACTTATTCTTGGTTTTAAATAGATACAACTTAATATTCTAAGAAAGGTTCCATTTATTTCTATGCTTTCTAACATTTTTAAAAAGGAATAAGTGTTGTATTTTGTCAAAAGCTTTTTCTGCATCTGTTAATATAATTATATGATTCTTATTGTCTTTGTTGTTGATATGGTCAATTATGCTGATAGTTTTCCAAATATTAAACCAGCCCTGCATATATATTGTATGAATCCCACCTGGTCATAGTACATGATCTTCATGATACATTGCTGTAATCTCCTTGTTAGTATTTTATTTAAAACCTTTTCCCTTGATATTCGTTAGTGTTATTGACTCATACTTCTGTTTTTCTTTTTTTGCTTTCCTTAGTTTAGATATCAAAACAATATTCGTGTCATATGAGGAATTTGGTAGGACTCTTATTTTGTAACCTATTAAAAATGGTTTATATGGTATTAGAATTAATTATTCCTTAAATGTTTTGTAGAATTCACTTGTAATATAGTCCTATTTATTTTCACTCAGGGAGCAAATTTATGACTTTTTTCAATTTATTTTTCTAAGATAGTCTTATGTAAGTAGTCCATTTCCTCTTCTATTACTCTGAGCAGTTCAAATATTTGTAAATATTTATTCATTTCATTTAGATGATTGGTTTTATTAGCTTAAAGTTGGACAAAATTTATCCTAACAATTGCTTTAATTACATCTTTATTGGTTTTTCATTCACACTTTTATACTAGTAATTTTTCTTTCTGTTTTTAAATCAAATTAGTCAATGATTTATTGTCCCCCCCATAAAAGAACTCCAGTTTTATTTATCAGTTCAATGATTTTTTTTTTACTTCCAATTTTGCTAATCTTTTTTTTGATTTTTAAGATTTATATTTTGGTGTTTAATTGGGAATTTTTAATTTGTTTTTTTCTAAATTTATTTTAGTTGGGTTCCTAATTTGTTGATTTACTTTTTTTCTCTTTATTGATTGATATATAGATTTAGAGATATATATTTTCCCATAAAATCTGCTTTGGTTGCATCCCACAAATTTTAGTATGTCATCTCATTGTTGTCATCTTTAATAAGATGCTTTCTATAGTTTGTTCTTTAACCCACTCATTCTGTAGGATTAGATTATCTGTTTCCAATTATTTTTTATTCTGTGCTTCAAAGAATCTTTATTAAATATAATTTTTATTGCATTATGGTAGGAAAATGACACATTTAATATTTCTGCTTTTCTGTATTTGTTTGTGAGGTTTTTATACCTTAATACATGACCAGTTTTTGCAAAGGTACCATGCATAGCTGAGAAATAGGTATATCTTTCTATTCTCATTCAATATTCTCCAGAGGGCTATTACATCTAACTTTTCCAAAACTCTTTTCATCTCCTTACCATATTTTTTGTTTCTTTTATGGTCAAATTTATCTAGGTCTGTGAGGAATAAATTGAGGTTTCCTGTAACATAGTTTTACTGTCTTGTAACATTTGGCTTTTCCTCCAAGAATTTGGATGCTCTGCTATTTGGTGCATATATATTCAGTAGTGATATTAATTCATTGTCTATGGCACCTTTTAGCAAAATGTCATTTCCCTGAATATCTCTTTTAATTCAATCTATTTGTGCTTTTGTTTTGTCTGAGATCATGATTGCTACCTCTGCCTTTTAATAGATTTTGCTCCAGCCCCCTTATTTTAATTTTGTATCTGTTTTTCTGTTTTAGGTGCATCTCTTGTAAACAAAATATTGTTGGATTCTGGTTTCTAATCCATTTTTCTGCTCGTTTCCATTTTATGAATGAGTTCATCCCATTCATATTCACAGTTATGATTGCTAACTGTATATATCTCTCCATCTTATTTTCTTCTATTCATTTGCTCTTTTTTTAACATCTCTTCAAAAGTCTGTTTTGCTTCTGACCATTGTCTCTCTTAATCTATGTACCTTTTTATCACTCCCCACTCCCTTTCCCTCTTTCCCTCTTACTTCCCTGTTGAGTGAGATGAAGTTTTAATGCAAATTCTCTCTCTCTCTATATATATATAATATTATATATATGTATAATTTCTCTCATTATTCCTCTCCCTTCTCCTGTTTTTAGGTGCATCCCTCTTTCTCACTCTTCCACTCTTTTTTTTAGATCATTTAACATAAATAGACCTATACCTATGCCTTCTAAGTAGAGTACTTCTGACTGCCCCAGTGATGATAATATTCTTGGGGGTTACATGTATCTTCTTCCCATATGGGTATGTAAACAGTTTAACTTTGCTAAATCTCTTATGATTTATCATTCATGTTTATCTTTTTGTGCTTCTCTAGAGTCTTGTGTTTGAGTGTCAGATTGTCTATTTAGCTCTGGTCTTTTATTCAGGAATGCTTGAAAGTCCTCTATTTCATTAATATCCATTTTCCCCTACAGTTTTGCTCACACTCATTTTTGCTGGGTCACTTGTTCTTGGTTGTTACTCCAGTTCTTTTGTTTTCTGAAATAACATATTCCAAGTGCATTTATTGTGATAGCTGCTAAATCTTGTGTAATTCTGACTGCAACTCCATGATATTTGAATGATTTCTTCCTGGCTGCTTGCAATGCTGTCTCCTTGACTTGTGAGTTCTGGATTTTGCCTGTAATCTTCTCAGCATTTTTTATTTTGGGATTTATTTCATGAGGTGATTTGTGGACCCTGTCATCTTCTACTTTTCCCTCTGGTTCCAAGATATCTGGGATTATTGATGTCAAAGAATAAAACAGAAAGACAGAGGCTTGCTGTTGTGCTTTTAATCTTTTATTTTTAAATCATCTGTGTAGCTCTAGGGCTTGGCACACTTACTAAGTGCTTGTTGAATGAATGAATGAATACAAGACACTCTGGATTACAAAAGAAAGCAATGAAATGGTCCTTATCCTCCAAGAAGCTACATTGGATTGGGAGGAGATAACATATACACAGAGAAGTAAGCAAAAGGGAATTGGGAGGGAGAGCAAGAACCCTGTCAGCTGAACCTCCTTTATCCTAATGTGTAAAATGAGGAGACTGGATTAGATTTTCCCAGAGAATTTTCTGACTTGAAATCATTGGGTCTTTACTTACTTTTCTTCTTTGAACCTCAGTTTCTTCATCTGCCAAATAAGACTAATAAATATTCATTGTCTTAATTTCACAGGGTTGCTGTGAGGAGCAAACAGTAAAGCAGAGGAGTTACAATGTATTTTAAAGTACTTATATCCATGCCAGGCATTTTCTGATTAGAACCTCTTAATGGTGACTGGACAAAAGTAACTTTCTTTGATTTCCAAAGCCCTCTTATTAGCAGAAATGATTAATGGTACTATTATTCTGTTGAATTTTTATTGTGTAAGGAGAGAGACAGACAGAGAGAGGGGGGGAGGGAGGGAAAGGGAGAGAGAGGGGCAGGGGGAAGAGGGAGAGAGGACAAAGCTGCTTGACTTTCCATGGGGGCTAAGATGGGCAAGGAGAAAGGTAAGGGGTCTTCTGTTTCCCAAAGGAATCCTAGGGTGGACTGTACAGGTGGAAAGGCTAGATATTATGGTTGGATGACTCTTCCAATGTCTCTTCGCTCAATATTTACTCAGCTTGACCTCCAGATGATCACCATCAGACACTACAAAGCTCTCAGCTCCTTTAGGGGGAAATGAGAGAAGACTGAGTAAGATGATGTAAAGCTGGAGTCTCTAAGTAAAAGAGCAACATCATAGATTTTACCCACCCAATCTTCATCTCCACAGCCCCTTACTTTTGTAATGTTTGGGGACATTTTCCCACAAACAGAACTTTGCCCACTGTAGAATTCCAATTAAGAATGCTTGGAGAATTTTCTGCTGCTTCATTTTATCTGCCACATCTATGCTCACCTTGGCTCAGTGGTTGACCATTACTCAGGAGCTGCCAGTAGGTTCTGTTTTCACTGCTGGCCTCAATACCATGAACAGAGGTGATATATATTCCCCATTCATCTGCCTTTGTTGTGAACCTGGAGTAACAGAATCACACAATCTCATGGTTGACTGAGGTCTGACAGATCATTTGGTCCTACTCACACTTAGATTGGAATATGTCTCTACATGCACAACAAGTGGTCCCCAATTCCCTGCTTGGAAATGTAAGTAGCATTTTAAGATTTACAAAATGCTGTATGTGGTATCACATTTAATCCACACAAACAACCCCAATCAATCAGTCAATAAACCTTTATTAAACACTTACTATGTGGATATCCCCCCAAAAACCCAATCAAACCCCAAACAAAGAACATTTTCCTGACCTCAAGGAGCTTATAATCTAACTTACTGAATCTTATTAGACCTTTATTGTGATTTTGGAGTATTATAAGAAAGGAGCCTGGAACAGTAGCCACAATTTGTAGATGGTGAAAATGAAGCTGACAGAAGTTATGACTTTTCCAAAGGGTCACAAGGCTATTAGATCCAAGGCAGGATTCAAACTCAGACCTTCCTGATTTCCAGTCACTACTCTATGCGGCCTATTAAACAAGTCAAATCAACAGGTTGCCTTGGTGTCCAGTAATAGACTTCTTATTCTGCTACCTACAGTGGAAGCCCCTTCCACTTTTGGGCACTGTTGTCTGCTGCTAAGGTCCCCCCCCCCC
>CM053770.1:262327326-262457242 GCA_028658325.1 Potorous gilbertii
TGAAGAGTCTTCCTGACTACAGGCTTGGTACTCTATCCACTGTACTGCCCAGCAGTCCTGTCTAGCACATAGAAGGAGCTTCATAAATGCTTGTTGACTTGACTTTTCCCTCAACCCATCAATCAACAAACATTTATGAAGCAGCTACTATGTGCCAGATACTGTCCCAGGTGCTAGGAATACAAGTGCAAAGAATGAAGCAATCCCTGCTCAAAAGGAGTTTACCCATTATCTATACCTCTGACTTTTCATTAGAGTTTGATAATCTTCTGAAGTCTGGAGCCTGGGATGATCACCCTAAGGTTGTGCCCAGATTCAGTCTGCATGCCAAGAAACCAAACCCATAATGCTTACCCTTGCTGACTCTCTATCTTTCTGTCTGTCTGTCTATCTATCTATCTATCAGAATATCTTTCCTTCTAACAGAGAAAGATCGCCAAAGACAACCTTGCTATGGTGGATATGCAAATGTTAAAATTAATGCCTGCTCATGAATGTAACTTTGCACATTTCTCTCTAGAGAAAGTGGGATAGATGTAGAAATGTTAGTCTGGGAGGGTTTATGGTTGATTAATTCTACCAGAGTCTAGGAATCAGACCCATTCAAACTTCAAGGTCCAGTATATGATCCCCCATTTTGCTCTAAGATGTAAATCTCTAAACTCCCTAGCTGCTTTTGATAAGCCTTTCTCTCATCCCAGGAGAGAAAGTTTTCTATTTTTTTTTTTTTTACCAAGAAGTCTTTCCTGATTCTATCCTAGCCTCAGATTTCTGATGTTTTCATACTCCTAGCCATGAAATGGGCTAATTATAGATTTAGAGCTGGAAGGAACTTGAATGGCTACTTATTCTAATCACTCTTTATTTTAAAGATGGGGAAACTGAATCCCTACCTAGGTTAAGTGATTTATCTAACATCACACTCAAAAACAGCAGAGTCAGACTTTGCACTCAAGTTGACTGACTCTAAAGTCAACATGATTTCCATAGCACTGCAACCGTTTCTTATATGAGTAGCTCTTAAATAAAAATGGTGATGACCATAAAATATGCAGATCCTTAGTGGGGATTCATTCAAAGTGCTACTGTCAGACTCTTTTTGTTCTTGCTTCTCAGTCAGAGTTCCCAGAGGCTTTCTATTGGGGTAATTTAAGAATTCAGGAAACATTATCTAACAACAATAATTCATATTCATTTCTGATTGTGAAAGTGCTTTCTTTACAACAATCCAGTGTGATAGGTAGTGTGTTATTTTTTTCTACTTAATAGATGAAGAAACTGATGTATTGAGAAATGAAGTGACTAGTCCATGATCACCCAGCTAGGAAGTATCTAAAGTAGCATTTAAGCCCAAGTACTTCTTGTGAAAACTAATGTATCTCTTCCTTCTGGACAGCTGACCTTAGGATATCTCTTTTCACCAAATAGTCCAGATCTTTCCTGATCCTTTTGGGAAGCTTTGGGAATAACAGCTCCAGAGCTAGAAAAATGTCTATTCCCTAGGCAAGGTCTTCATAGTATTAGAGAAAATACCTTCTCTTTACTAATTTTGAGATCAAATGCCTTAAGGTAAAATGATATGTTGCTATTTGATTCAATGTCTTTCGTTTTGAACTGTGTTCTCTCACTGGCTAGTAAAAGGAAACACATTAGTGGGGGTTTGTAAGCTATAGTTCTGAGAGGGTTGTGACCTATGTAGTGCCTCAAACCTAGGACAAATTTTCTGGTGACTCAGAAATGTGCAGGAGTGCTCTAGTTGGTACAGTTAGAGTATCTGAACTATAAAGGGCCTTGTATGTCATCTAGTCCTCCCTCAGTTTTATAGATGAGAAAAGTGAGGTCCAAAATAGGAAAATGACTTGATCAATATTATGTAGTAAATTAGTAGTAGAGCTGGGAATAGACCCTAGGCCTTCTGAAGCCCAGCCTGAGGTTCTTTCTAATATACTGTAGCTTCCACATGAGACTATTAGGCCCCATTATGCCATTACATTTTCTAAATTTTGTTTTATTTATATTCACCATGTGAATAAGATTTATTTTACATAGAAGAGTATTTTGAAACACAGGAAGGCAAAGTCACAGAAAACCAGTGGTACAGCTGAAATGCAAACATACCTCCACCTACCAATTCTGTATTTGATATAGCAACACTTAAAGCCAACCTATCTTGGAGTATATTATGATGTCAGGAGCCTAGGACTTGGAGTCAGGTCCCCTGGGTTCACATCCTGGCTCAGACACTTCCTAGCTCCCTGACCTTCAGCAAGTCACGTAAGCTCTATGAGCCTCAGTTCCCTTATTCTCTCAAATGGGGGTAAAAATACATGTAAGAGCTAACTTAGCAGGATAGTGTACTAGACAGTGTGTAGGATTTGAGACAGAAAGGCCTGCATTCAAGTCTTGTCTCTGACACTTATTAATTGCATGACCCTAGATAAGTCATTTCACTTCTTTAACCTCAGAACTCTCAAAGACTCTAACTTATGTACCTCTGTCCTGTTTTTGACCTGACAAATTTCCCCAACTTTGAAAAATGCCTCCCAAAGGTGAGTTTTACATAATTCTACTTTTTTGCCCACAAAATTCTACATAATTTGTATAACTTTAGGTTCCACATAATATATAGAACTTTTAGCACAAAGTTCTACATAAGTTTATTTTCATCTTCTCTGTCATAAACTTCCTCATTTGTTCCTCACATTTCTAGAGGACTTCAAGATTACTTTCCTCACAGTTGCACAAGTAGGGCAGGGTAGAATGACTAGCAGTATGAAAAAAATCTTAGTGTGATGAGAATGTGCTGGGCTACCCTGAGAGACCTGAGTTCTGTCTCAGGCACATACTTGCTGTGTGACTGAATAAATCACTGGGAATGAAAATACTTGCAGTATCTGCCCTCTAGGATGGTTGTGATAAAAGTGCTTTGTTAACCTTCAAAACGACTGAAATGTTTTTCAATAATAGTTGGCATTTCCATAACACTTTAAAGTTTATAAAGATATGGATGGAAATGTTCCTTTTCATTCTCATGGCCACCTGGTGATATTGATGCTCTCTGTTTGCTTAAATGAACTATGTCCTCTGGCTGACCAGTAAAAGGAAACCTATTAGTGGGGGCTCATGAATTGAGTTCTAACCTGTGTAGTGCCTCAAACCTGGGATAGCTTTTCTGATGACACCCACATGAGGGAGTGCTCCAGGTGGTACAAATAGAGTATCTGAACTATTGAAGATGAGGAAATTGACACTCAGAGAGCTTAAGTGGTAACACAACTCATAAATCCCAGAGGTTTGTGATTAATCTTCCAGATCTTCCTTCATAGAATCACAAAGCTAGATGAGGAAACTGAAGCATACAAAAGTTAATTGACTTACCTAAGATCACACAATTACCAAGTATCTGAGGCAGGAGTAAAATCCCAGTCCTCGTTAGAACTATTTCTCTTTGGGTCTTCAGAATTTAATTCTTGAGTTTCTCATCCTTATATTACCTGACTTCTCTTATAGAATTGTAGGTCAGGGTTTCTTATCTATTTTTTCTCCAAATCATTTTGTTGTTATGGTTCAGTCATTTTTCAGTCACATCTGACTGTTTGTGACCCCATTTGAGATTTTCTTGACAAAGGTACTGTAATCGTTTGCCATTTCCTTCTCCACCTCATTTTACAGATGAGGAAACTAAGACAAATAGAGTTAAGTGACCTGCCCAGACTCACACAGCTATTGTCTGAGGCCAGATTTGGGTTCAGGAAGATGAGTCTTCCTGACTCGAGTTCTAGGATTGATGTTGAATAATTCAAGCTCTCTTCTCCTTCTGTGTCCCATACTTTAGGAAGGAGCAGCTATTTCCTCTCAAAGTTTCCATTATATCTATCTTAGTGACCAATTCTTCCATGGTAATGAAGACCAGATTCATAACAGCAGTTCTGTTTGTTGGTTCCTTCATCTTTTTAAAGGATTTTAGTAAGGTAAGGTAAGAAATGAGTAGTTTCTCTGCTTTGAGCAACAGTTTTCAGCTGTTGTCTGCATAACTAAAGGCCCCCATCATTATTTCAGCATGTTTCAGTGCCACATCCTGTTTCCTTTCTGTTCCAGTAGTCTTAAATGGCAATGCCTTTTCTTTTTCTACCTTGATATTTCCTCAACTGTTCTCCACCATGGTTCTTTTTCTCTTTCTTTCATGTCCTTCTTCTTAACCTACAATGTAACAGTGCCTCTCTCCACCTTTATTTATCCTATTCCTTTGAATAATGTATAACCTTCCAAAGTCACATTTTAGTCATGATTATCTCATCCAATCAATTCTTAATTCACCTACTTGGTCAAATTGTCTCCTTATGCCAGTCTCTGTAGTTCATCTTGGTTCTTGCTAGTCATGTACTTATTCCTGGGTCACTTCACCAAGGATCTTCCAAATTGTCATCAAACCATCAATGACTTCTCTTTGGGTCCTATTAGTCAACCAGTTCTGAATCCTCCTAATTAAACCATCATCTAGCTGGAATAGCATTCAATTTTGGCCCATTGTTTTCCTATATGTGGCTATATGTCCCTAAGGCAATGTAGAGTAGGAGACAGAAGGGATCCAGTAAGACCTGGGTTGTGTTCACTTATGACACATAGTGGCTGTGTAATCCTCTTCCAGTCACAACTTCTCAATGTTCTTTAAGAATGTAGGTTGCAAATAAATTGCTAACCTGCAATGGTAGAAGGAGTTTCCTCACCTGGAAATTTCTGATGTCAATGTATGCATTTTACTATGATTTTACTATGATTTTATATAGGTCTACAAAGAAATCTATTAATATTTTTATTGGCATTCAATACAATCAATACATTAAATTAGGAAATTTTGCCCCCTCCTATTTTTTTAAACTATAATATGGTTCATCCAACTTATTCATTAACCTTGAATCTTCTTCCAATTACTTAGATTGTTCCTTATTTCTGAATGTGGTTTTATTGGCAGGTAGATTTTTTTGGGGTGGAAGGGGTGCTTTTAAAAAACAAAATTAAGAATTTATTACATTTTTATAAGGACACACAAATAAATCCTAAATAAATGGATTTACAATAAATGGAACTTTAATAAGTTTGTGAAGTTAGAGATGGAACACTCTACCCTTTCCCCAGGTCCTTTGATCCACCCTGCCATCACATAGCTGGGGAAACTGAGGCCCATTTTGTTGGTGACTCAATAAAGATCACAGAGGGCACATAGATATCTAAGTTGTTTTTCAGATACTTGATTTTTTTGTGGTTGATATAAATGAAATTTCTTTTACAAAATAGTTTTCTTAGCTTTTTCTGGTAGTGGGAATGTACATGACTTTTTGGGGATAGATTATCTTGCATTGTACAGCTTTGCTGAACTCATTTTTACCTCAGTTTTTTGGTTGAGTCTGATGGGCATATGGATTCTTGGAAGTGATTTAACACATTGATTTGATCAAACAACTGTAAATAAAGGTTTTGTGTTTTTTAAAATATGAAACCAACCAGAAGTTTGGCTAATTGATCCCATAGCCAAGAATGAGATAGCTTATGTTTATAGGTCTATAGAAGGAGGTAGGTTGTGTTAGGAGCAAGTATGTTGTTGCCACAGTTGAAGCATTAAATAAATCTAGTTTCTAGAGACAGCCTGCTAGTTAGCAGGAGGACCAGACAGAACACTGAGGGTCCTTGGAACCGTCCTGGTTCTTAAAGGGCAATTGGCTCATTTGATGAAAAGGAGGATGGCGCTGCATGTGTTTCTCTTGGCCACCACTGAAGACATTAGTGGGGGAGGGAGAGGTTGATTGCTTTGGAATAACTTGGAAAGAGCTACTCTTTGTCCAAGGAGGTGGTCAAGGCAAGGAATGTGTGTGTGGAGCAGTGTGTAAACGATGTCTTCCTTTCTGAGCCAGTCAGTGTATACAGCTTCATCTATGAGATACTCAAACAGATCTAGATAACAACACAGTCAGCAGATCACCCAGTCAATCAACATTTATTCAACTCCTGTTAGGTGCCAGGCACTGTGCTAAGTACTGGAAAAAATCTGGATATTTCGTCTGTGTGATTTCAACCAAGTTTAAAAATTCTACAAACATTTACTAAGAACCTGCTATGTGGGAGGTGTTTGGCATCATGTGGACAAAGGGTCAGAAAAGTACTGTTCTTTCCTTCAGAAACTTTGCTTCTTCTCTGAGTTGCTAAGAGAGATAACATTTTATGAACCCTAAGGTGGATAGAGCTGCTTGTCAGGATCAAACCAGATTTTTTGTTTTACATTTTTTTTTGCCTGTCCTACAGGACCTGGTAAGACTATATCTAGTCCTCCATGGAATAAATTCCTTTCAATCAATTTGGCTTCAAAGCACATTTCTTAGAAGTGAAGCCTGTTTTCCTATTTCTTTCTTTCTTAAAAACAAAACAAAAAAAAATAGAGATATTTTGCCATCTTGGATTGCATGGAAAAGAATGCCAAGTTATTGATATGCAAATCCAAAGTGATTTTCCTGAAGTTTGATCATGTCATTCTCATGATTAATATACTCCAGTGGCTCCCTATTTCCTTAAGGATCAAATACAAAATCATAAGCTTATAGAGTCATACATTTAGAGCTGGAAGCCATGTTGGAGGCCATTGAGTTTAATTCCCTTATTTTACAGATGAAGACACTGAGGCACAAAGAAGTTAAATGACTTGCCCAGGATTACACACCTAGTATCTTCTTTGCTTGTAATTTAAAGGCCTTAACAATATGGCCTCAGTTTACTTTTTCAGCTTTGCTATACATTACTCTCCAATATTATATATGATCATATTCTATATTTTAGTCAAACTGGCCTTCTTGCTTTTCTTCACACATATCGTCCTTCTCCTGCCTTTTTACTAGTTTTATTCTGTGCCTGGAATGTTTTCCCTCCTCATTTCTGCTTAGAATTCCTTGTTTCCTTCAAAATCAGGTTCATCTGTCACTTTCTTAATTGCTTCAAATGAGCCTTCACCTCAAATCACCTTGGATTTATTTTGTGTCTATACAAATGTATAGATCTCTCTCTGTGTGTGCATATATACTCATATGCATGTATATATACACACATATATACACATACACACACTGTATATGTATGCATATGTATACACAATGTGTATGGGTGTATATATATATGTGTATGCACATATACGTTCATAACAAAAGTTGTTATCAGTACTGTCAGGCTCATATGATGTGTTGGTTAGTTGGTGACTTTGTGTGAATTGGCTTTTCTTCCTCTTTATTGTATATTTCATTGGATGGCTCTCTGGGGAGAGGAATGTATCTGGAAATGAAGGTAATGTAAAAACCAAAAACATCAATAATTTTAAAAAAAGATATTATACAGGTATTCTAGTTATCGTTTTAGAAGGAAGTGTGACTAGAATTCCAAGAGCCACAAATGTGAGTTTAGAGGCTTTCCAAGAATGAAAGACTTGCTCATGGTCCGCAGAAGAAGAGATGACAGAATGTTTGAGAAGGTTCTGGGAGGGATGGAGAAGCTTAAAAATTTATCTTATGATCTGACAGTGACTCTAGAGCAAACCATGGAGTCAGGAACACCTGTGTTCAATCTCTCTGACACTCTGGGTGAGTTACATGACTTTTCAGGCCTCTAAGTAATTTTCCCTGAGTCCAATTTACATGAGATGAGTTTTCCATCTGCATCTGTGAGGGAAATCTCTACTCAGCATTGCTTATAACAAATGAAATCAAATATCCTATAAGCACCTGGAGTTCAGAGACTGTTTCATTTTTTGACTTTTTATTCCCAGCACTTAGCCCAGTTTCTGATACATAATAGGCTTTTAATAGATGCTTACTGATTGACTGAAGGCATTAGAACTATAGTAAGATGGATGGCATTGCAAGCTTAGAATCACCTTTGATATAGTAATTAATGTAGGTATTGATAGGGCTTTCTTATTGTCTTTTGTTTTTATATCATAGTTATTTCACCCTAATAAGATCTATTTCTCTCCTTACTTCTCTGTGAATCCTTCTTTTTCATAAAGAAAAACATTTAAACAAGACCAAACATCACAGCAACCAAGTTTGACAGCATATACTTCATTCTGTATCCCATATTCTTAGCCTCAGTGGAAACACCACCATCAGGCTTGTGGTTCAGGCCAACCACTCACTCCATACTCCTATATTTCTCATTTCTCTACTGAGAGGAGAAAGGTGTGTTTCTTAATCACTTCTTCAGGACATAGATTGTTTATTGTAATGTGTTAGAAGTTGGATTTTTTTCTTTTTAGAATTAGTAGTATTTTCTGTCTTTGCAGTCACTGTACATAATGCTTTCCTGATTCTGCTTTCCTTATTTTGCATTGCTTTATAAAAGGTCATTTTAGAAGCAAGCAAAGGCACAGAGATAGGAGAGGAAGGTGGGTCTAGTGAAAAGAATGCTCGCTTGGGAGTCAGGAGAGAGCTACATTTAAGTCTTGCCTTATACCTACTCACTGTGTGAACCTGAGCAAGTCATTTAATTTGAGTCTCATTTTCCTCATTTGTAAAATGAGGATAACATTAGCAGTGGCTCTATCTTTATAGGGTTGTTGTAGGGTTCAAATGAAATAATATAGGTAAAGTAATCTACAAATTACAAAGTGATTCCATAGCTCTCAACTGTTATAATTATGATGGTATGTTCATAGTTCAGGATAAAGAAAAGGCTGACTGGGGTAAATGACTTTAACTAAAAAACAAGGAGAGATTCTGTTGGGTTGTTAGGGAAGTGCCAGAAAGCTGAAAAGCTAGGTAAAGGAGTTCAAATTTTATCCTGTTGGCAATGGGGAGATATAGGAAGTTCCTCAACAAAAAGACCTTCTCCTTTGCCCAATGTAATAAGAGTTGTGTTTAAAGGAGATGAATCTGCAGCAGTGTGAAGAATGAATGGGAGGGGAGAGAAAGACATTAGTTAGGAGACAGTTGCAATTGAAGGTGGTGATAGAAGACTGAATCCAGTTGGTGATTGTGGAAATGGAAAGGGAGGAAGAGATACAAGAAACATTTTGAAGAAAGAATCAACTGCAGTTGGTAATTAAGTGGGGACAGGTGATAAAGGAGAGACAGAGGTCTGATGTCTCTGGTTTTAAGAAGTATTACCATGCCATTCCCATACTCAAGTTTTATATAACAGATGGGTTGTGAATAGTATACAGACAGGATATATCAGAGGGAGGACTAGATCCCAGGTATTCCTGACTCTAAGATCATTTCTCTATCCCCTAGTCTGCTTTGCCTCTTGCATGCTAAGTACTGAAAACTGAATTTGTGTTACCCTTCCAAGATGGGGAGGTTAAAAGTTCTATAAAATGATTTTGGTTTCAACAAGGCCCTTCTGAAATACTCATTTCCTCATTTCTTTGAATAGATCCAAGGAGCTATTTTCATGGAAAACCAAACAGAGATGGTCTGGTTCTTCTTCCGCCCCTTCTCATCTCATTTTCAGGTCCAGATGTTGATTTTTGTGGTCTTCTTGGCCATGTACCTGATTAGCCTCAGTGGAAATGCCACCATCGCGCTTGTGGTCCAGGCCAACCATTCACTCCATACTCCTATGTACTTCTTTCTGGCCAATTTGGCAGTTTTGGAGATTTTTTATACCTCAGCTATTGCACCATTGGCCTTGGCCAATCTCCTGTCAATGGGGAAAACACCAATTTCTCTCCCTGGGTGTGGTACACAGATGTTCTTCTTTGTCTTCTTGGGTGGAGCTGACTCTATACTTTTAGCTGTCATGGCCTATGACCGTTTTGTAGCCATCTGTTCCCCGCTGAGGTATACCCTCATCATGAGCTGGCACCTATGTAGGCAGTTGACAGTGGGATCTCTGGTGCTAGGCTTCATGCTGTCCCTGCTCCTGACAATGTTGATTTTCCGGCTCCCATTCTGCCGCAGTAATGAGATCTACCACTTCTACTGTGACATGCCTGCAGTCATGCGTCTGGCCTGCACAGACACACACACCCATGAGACTGCTTTGTACATCATCAGCTTCACTGTCCTGATGATTCCTCTCACACTCATCTCCATTTCCTATGTCTACATCGTGGCAGCCATCTTACGCATCCGGTCATCTGAAGGGCGCCGCAGAGCCTTCTCCACCTGCTCCTCCCATGTCACCGTGGTCCTTCTGCAGTATGGCTGTACTGGCTTCATTTACTTATCTCCTAGCTCCAGTTATTCTCCCAAAATGGGCCGATTGGTGTCCGTGGTTTATACCTTTATCACTCCAATCTTAAACCCTCTGATCTACAGCATGAGGAACAAGGAACTGAAAGATGCCCTTCAGAGAACTCTGGGAAAGTTGTTGTGGATGCAGTGTAAATGAATGATACCATACTCTTGGAAAATAAGCCTGAATCCCCAGAGGGGGTATAGTGGTAAGAGGACTGGAATGGGAATAATTTCATGTTGTTCAGTTGTATCCAACTCTTCATGACCCTGTGAACCATACTGTTCATGGGTGTTTCTTGGCAAAAACATTGGAGCTGTTCATTTTACTGATAAGGAAGCTGAGGTAAACAGGTTTAAGTGACTTACTCAGATTCATAGCTAGTAAGTACCTGAGGCCACATTTGAATTCAGGTCTTCCTGACTCCAGGTCTGATGCATTATCCCAGGGGCGGGGAACCTGCAGCCTTAAGGCCATGTGTAGCCCTCTAGGTCCCTAAGTGTGGCCCTTTGACAGAATCCAAACTTCAGAGAACGAGTCCCATTAAAAACAGGATTTGTTTTGTAAAACTTGGACTCAGTCAAAAGGCTGTACCTAAGGAACTAGAAGGCCATATGTGACCCTGAGATTGCACATTCCCCACCCCTGCACTGAGCCACCTAGCTGTCTAATCATTTCACCTCTGGATTTATATATTGACTCTGATACTGATCAGCTGCCTGATCATGGACAAATCACCGAAACTCAATGTGTTCATCTTTAAAAGAAAGAAGATTTGTATGACCTACCTCACAGGGTTGTTGTGAGGAAAATATTTTCTAAACATTAAAGTGTTTTAAAAAATGTAAGTATTTTTTAAAGACCCCTGGGCTCAGAGCCAGGAGATCAGAGTTTGAAGCTCAGTTCTGTCCCCTATTACCTGTGTGTATTATTTCAGGCCACCCGTGAGGTCACCTGTGTGATCAAGACAAGTCACTTCCCCTTTCTGGGCTTCAGTTTCTACATTGGTTAAATGAGAGGACAGGACTAGATAGTTTTAAATGTCCCATACAATTCTGACATTCTATGAGCTGACAATATGTCTCCATCCAAGTGACTGATTGACATCAACAACTGCAACAAGAAACTGCAAAATATTTTTCAGAGAACCACCAACTTCATTTAATTTCTCACTTACCTCTACTAAACCTATTTTTCATCTTCACCTGCATCTCCAATCCCTCTGTACTCTTCTAGACCATCACTCCTATCTGGTTTAACTTTTATCACTCCCTAATCTTAATTCCTTCCTTCTGAACCCAGAGTCATATCCTTAGGTCAGAGATATTCAAGAGGTGGCAGATAGATATAATTCTAACCCAGTACCTTTTTTGAAGCCTGAAGGAGAGATTGGTTCTCCTTAGTCCTGCCTCTCCACTCAGTTTACATGCTTGGCAGTATTGGCATGGCCCTTCTACTCTCTTGGTGGGTTAGACCCAAGAACATATCTATCTATGCCACCTGAACATGGTCGAATGGTCGGTATATATTTAAACAACATTCCACCATCACCCCTCAATATATTTTACATTGAGGGCTCTTCCAAGATAGCACTAGAAAAGAATACCTTGATCTCTTGGGGGTACCTCTAGAATTTAGAGAGAAATATAGCCTTACTCTGGGAGACCTATGAACATGAGTTGAGACCTACAGAGTTTATATAGGGTTACAAGTGGATTGACTCCACTAATCATCTTCTCCCTATGCATAAATTTCCAGATTAAAGTCATGGCAACCCAAATGACTGGGTATACTATAAATTGATGTTATCTAATCTCAACTGGGTCCTCACCTCAACAAAATAACCCTTTTACTCCTCCCTGATTCTCTGTCCCACTTATCTCAGAGGCTATTTTACACCTTTTTAATATCTTCATGTCTCCCATACTATCCTTTTAGTTGAGAACCTCATCTCTTGTTTTAATGAGAGATCATTCACCATGAACTACCTATTCTTTCATTCTTTACATTTAAAAACCCTTTGATTCAACCTTCTTTCTTCCTTTACTCAAATCTCTAACTAAAAGGTGATTTTTCTCACCAAGGCTGACTTTTCATCCCCATCACCTCCTACCCCTCCAGCAGATGGCCCCCCCCAATTATCCTCCCCTTATCTCTCTTTTCTCCTTTCCTGCTCTTCTTTCTTCCTCTATCTTTTCCTACTTAAAGATTCTTTTCTTTCTGCCTACAAAAACATCCAACTCTCCTCTTACCTCAAAATAACTCTCAATAGACCCTGTAATTCCTTCAAGCTATCATACTATATCTCATCTCCATTTCTCAGTCTAACTTCAAGGGGGAAAATAGCTGACTACACTCACTGCCCTCACTTCTCCTCTCATACTGCTGAATCCTCTGTAATCTAGCATAGGAACTTCTGAAAGAAAGTATGGGAGAGAAGAGGTATTAGTCTGCATACCAAACTGAAGATCTATAGAGCCTTGTGCTGACTCACTGTTGTATGTGAACCCTGAACAATATACCAGTGCCATACTAGGAAAATGAATTACTTCTATTTGAATTGTCATAGGAAGATTCTGAAGATCATTTGACAAGAAAAAGAACTTGACACTGAGCCCCTTTCTCAGACTGAACTGCCAACTATTCAAACTCTGTTGTAGAGAGTGTAAATCAGATGGGCTGGCCACTTAGTCTGAATGCCAAATGCACCTTTGTCTAAAAGACTAATTTATGGAGAACTCGCACAAGGCAATGTCAGAAGTGATACAAGGACACTCAAGGTATTTTTGAAGAGCTTTAGTATCTGTTGTGAGACATGGAGACATTGGCACAAGACCAATAGCATAGTCTGCCTGCATCAATACACTATGAGCAAAGCTCAAAAGAGACATGAGATGCACAAATCTAGAGATATCTCCACCCCTAATTTTTCCTGACCTGTGGTAGAACCTTCCGAGTTTGTATCAGTCTGACCAGCCACAGTCAGCACACAGAAACTTGACTCTAGCATAGTGATGTCATTTTGGTCCTTTTTGAGAATGAAGGACAACAACCAACCAGCTGGAAATAAGCAATTCCTTTGATTACAAATTAAAAAAAATATATTCTGAGGAGTCCATAGGTTTCATCAGATGACAATGGGATCCCTAATAGGAAAAAAAAATGTTAAGACCCATTGGGGCAGGATAAATGAGACTTTTGGCAGACAGGTCTCCTCTTGTTCTCTTGAGGAAAGTAGGGAGGCTGAAGAACTGGGGTGTCAGCCTGGGGAGGTACAGCTTCCCTGTCCCTCCATCCTGCTTAAACTTAGTCCTTATGAGGAAGCAAGCTTAGTTTTTCCTTCTTGTCCCAAAGAGCCTAAAGGAGGTCCTGGGGTTGCCCCTTATTGAATGGGAATCGATAATTTGGGGTGGGTGGGTATGAGTAGTGTTAGAGTTAGGGTCTCTAGGTGATTGGTGGCTGCTGGGCCTGTGGTGGGGGCATTGCCACTAGCTACTGCTAACTCCTTGGCTCATTTATTCAGAGCCACCCACTGACTCAGCTGCAGTGTTCAAAGGTAGTGATGTCAAACTCAAGTAGAAACAAATGAGTGAACTTCAAATTGATTTAGAAAAACACAAATTAGGATTATCTGTGTTGATTTTTATTTATTTTGCTAAAAATTTCCCAATTATTTTAATTTGGTTCACTTGCACTTTTGAGGGCTACAAAGGCCATGTATTTAACACCTTGGCAGAGGCATGTTGACTAGACCGTCTCCTGAAAGATACCAAACTGACGACCTCCTTTAGTCAGAGATGCCACATCCAACTAATAAAAATTAAGTTGAATGACTGGCTAAAATTAAGAATTTTCTTTTCAATTAGGTGTATCTAGGTGGAAATTAAAGCCTTATTTATAATTAGATATTCTCAAGATTGATTTTTTTTTTAAAAATTGATTTTACAATTACCAAGTATGTATTTTATTTTCCTTCCAGTCCTACCATTTAAAAATTTAAAAAAAAAGCCTTGAAACAAATAGAGATAGCCAAGTAAAGCAAATTTCCACATATCCAGGTCAGAAGATGTCTCATTCTGCATCTTGAATCTATCCAGTCTGTTGCAAAGCCAGTAGTTGTAGAGGATAGATCAGAGGACTTGGAGTCAGGAAGATTCCTAACATTGAATCTTTCCTCAGACCTTGGGCAAGTCAGTTAATCACTGTCTGCCTCAGTTTCCTCATCAGTGAAATGGGGACAGTGCTAATACCTAACTCACAGGATTGTTGTGAGGATCAAGTGAGTTGGTATATGTAAAGCACTTTGCAATCCTTAAAATGCTATATAGGTGCTAGTTTTTATTGTCATTCTTTCACAAAATCACCCCTATTCATCTCCTGCTGTCCACTTACACAACTAACACCCAGGATCAGACCCAGATCACCTCATACCTAGACTATTGCCCTAGCCTTCTAACTGGTCTCTCTTCCTCATTCTAGTCCATCTTCTAGCCATAAAGGTTACTCAGCTTATCATCAAAAGCAGTTTGGAGTGCATTCTATTTTAGGCTAACTCATTTCAGGGGAGAGGGTAATGTAAAAAATCAAATAAACATTCTTAAAACATGGCTTTCACTCTTTGCTTCAAAGCTTACAATGGCTTCCTATTGTCAACTTCCTCACATAACAGTCTTACTTAATTGACCTGGCTAACCACAGCCTGGTCTGTCCTATTTTTCCAACCTTCCCATTGATCTTTTATAGGAGATCTAGACATCAATCAGGTAGGTCTCCTCCCTATTCCACAAAATGTTATGTTTGTGTCTGTTCATGTATTTTTGTTCCCTCTATCCTCCCCACCAGGAGTACCCTCTTCTTTGTCTGTCTGTCCATGTCCTGCCTACCTAAAATGATATCTTTACTGTAAAGCTTCTTCTTGCTGGAAATTATTTCTTTGCCCTCTAAACTCCTGCAGCAGTGCTTAATTCTGTTACTTCAGAGAACTCTAACTTTATCACTGTGAGTGATCCCTTGGCCACCAAAGATGGTAATCATGGGGACCTTGGAGGCCAAGTTCAACCCTTTCATTTTATAGAGGAGAGAACAAAGATATATGAGTCACACAGTAAATGTGTGACTCCAGATTTGAGCTCAGTTCCTTCTGACTCCAAGCCTGCTATACTGTGTTTTTTTCCAAGATTAAGGAGATTTGAATAAGTTAGGCCCAAATTAAACTGGTTCCCTGTCAGGGTGTTGTGGCTTATACTCTTGGATGACAAGAGTAGCTGATATTTAATAACCCTTTTGGATTTGTTTTACAAATAACATCTCATTTGATCCTCACTACATCCCTGAGAGGTAGATGATATTGTTATCATACTCATTTTACAACTGAGGAAACTGTGGCAAACAGAGACTAAGTGTCTTGCCTAGGGTCACCCAGATAATGTGAGATGGATTATGGATTTTTAATTCTTGCTGACTCCAAGTCCAACACTATGCATTGTGTTATGTAGCTACTAGTTACCCAGTCATTCAACAAGAATTGTTTAAACAGACTTACTATGTGACAGATATTATGCTAAATGATAAATGTACAGATTCATGAAAAAGGAAAGGCAGTTCCTGATATTCAGGTGCTTACATTCTAATGGGGGAAGACAACACCTAAAAGAAAGCTGGAAAGGAATGGAAGGGCCATCAAATCAGACAGACAAGCTGAAGGTGTACAGAATGCTTCTAGCATGTGAGCACCAGGGTTGGGATGAGCTTCCAAGATGAGGAAGCTTCTGGGTAATGGTGGGGAAAGTCTGGAGTGAAGTGCAATAAAGTGTGAAAGCCTCCTCTGACTGATCCCCTCTTACTACTAGTGCCCTCACTTCCTAGCTACCTTATCTTTGCCGTGTATAAATCTAGTATTTATTCATAATTTTGTACTTCTCTTTATAGCAAGCCATATTGCCTTTCAAAAAAAATTACACGAATTTACAGACTGAATATGGTGTCTTAGGATGCCTGCTTCCCACGGTCCCATCAGTATTGGATTGTGTTTAAATTCCTTTACTTATTTAGTGTCATATCAATTAAACTATCAAATGATTATGGTGGTAGAAAAAAATTACTAAATTCATTTTGAATTTAGAATAGAATGAGGAAAGAAAAAGTAAGAAGATTCCTAAGCAGTATTGTAAGAAACTACACAACAAAGCTCCCATTTTACAGATGAAGAAAGAGCCTCAGAGAGGTTAAAGGACATGTTTCAGGTCACATGGCTCATCAGCATGAGAGTAAAGATTTGAATGATTCCATGCTAAATTGATGCTCCTCCCATTCTCCTTTGGACTTCTCATGTCAATGAGATAGAAGGGTGTTGGTTGGGGAGCATCGTTAACCATAACCTCTCACAATAAGTAGCAGGAGCTAGAAGAGCTTTCTGATTTAATGAGTCTCTCAACTCAGGGGTAGAAGCCAATTTCTAGGACCAGGGGCAGAGCCTCCCCCTGGGATGACCATCTGTGATAATAATTGTCTCATTTGTGTTTATTCAGTAAGTCAGGGGGAAGGGAGGAACTTCCTCCCATAGACTAAACACACAATGGCAGCTCCTGCTAGTTCAGTCATCTTCTTCCAAGTTGGAATTCCAGGCATAGCTCATAGCTCCTCACTGGATTCCTGGGGGGAGGGAGGGGAAAGGGAGGCTTAGTTATTAGGCCTTTTTACAAAGGAACAAAACTAGGCTAGGCAGCTATTTGAATGTGCTTCGGGGATGCAAGAATCATCAAACTGTCATAGGGGAGAGATCAGGCTGACTGCCTGATCCTTAATATTCCTTCCAGCTTTCAATATTATAACATAGTTATTTATCTTGCAGTCCATGAGAGCTCTCAAGAAACCCATGTGTTCTTGCAGAACCAGGGGAATAATTTGTATAATAACTGAAACAACACTCAAAACCATCATTGAAAGCCATAAGGACTCTGATTAATGCACTGAGGACCAGAAGTCCAGAGGACTGATAAGGAAGCCTTGTACCCATCTCCTGTCACAGAGGTGATCAAAAGTATTTTTTGGACATGCTGGTAAAGGAATTTGTTTTGCTTAATTATATAGATTTATTAACAATTGTTTTTCTTTTTCAATGAGGGAAGAAAGAGAAGGAAAATAGATTTTGTTAATAAAAAAAACTAACTAAAATGGTTGTTAAATTAGAATGAATTAAATTCCCATCAGATGTCATACCTTGTCTAGCCATCCCTCAATTAATGGGCAATTGAATTGTTTCTGGCTTTTTGCTATTCAAATATAGCTTATCCATTTTTTTTTAAATTCTCACATTCAAGAATAGTAGATAATTAAAAGAAATGCCCTGGATTTGGAGCTAGCAGACTTGGATTCAAATCTACCTATCTTACTCACTATATAACCTTGGGCAAGTTACTTGACCTCCCTGAGCCAAAGGTTCCTTCTCTATAAAATGCAGGGCTACAGTGGATGATTTCTAGCATCCTTCCAGCTCCAAATAGATGACATTGTCACCTCTGAGTTTGACACCAGCAAGAAAACATGCCTTCACAAGATAGAGAACAATGAGAAATATGTGGCAGTGTTTTGTCAAATAGTTCATGGCTAGGAATTAAATGAGACAATTGCTTCTTCACCTCAATATTTTGGGACCTGACAGACAGGTACTGACTATCACAGACTCATTTTTTCACACTGGCATTGTGTATTTGCTCCTTGCTGAGGTTAATTTCATGATGGGCTAACTTTCTTGAATGAAAACTTGGAATCTTTTGGTCTGAGGATTGGGGCCTGAAGTCTTGAGCTCTCATTAGGGGATCATTTTAATATTCACATGCCTGTATCCCCAAAGAGTAGAAATTTTTTTAATAAGACTCACGGTAGTCCCATCTGTTGACTGGATAATCATGTAATGGAACTTGATGTCTCTTGACAAATGTCTGGCTCCAAGTGTCAACACTCAAAAATGAGTCCCCAATTTTTGATTCTGGTCCAAGTTTCCAACTTAGCCATTCTTTTTGTTTTCTCCACTTATAAATATGCAATTCCTTGGGCCTTTCACTTCCCTCAGCGGCTAATGTGGTAGGAAGGGCAAGGATGAGGTGTCTGTATTGCATCCAAATCCCAGACACTGAAAGTCAGGGGAATCCTCAGAGGCTATCTAGTAACCTAACCTCTACCTGGCTGAAAATGCCCTCCATAACCTCCTTGACAAATGAGGCTAGAAATTGACTTCAGTTCTTCCTGTGATGAGGAAGCTAACTTTCCTCTTCTGAGGCAGCCTCTTCCACTCTGGGACAGCTGCAATATACGGTAAGTTTCTCTTCGTATCCAGCAACACCTCAGAGTCATGGAGAGGGCTGGAAGCAACCTCAGAGACAGCTTAACTGACTGCTAAATTTCCAGTTTGAGCACTAGCCCCTCAGAAATTGACAAATGCTGTAAAGCAGAGTTTGGTTTAAAATTTTATTGTTTACACTTAAGAAAGTAATAGAGAGTCCTTTCCTCTAAGATGGTGCCAAGGCAAAGAAAGAAGCCATTGTCCCCCCCAAGAAAGAAGTCAAGTCCAAGACCCTGAAGGTCAAGAAGGCGTGGTGAAAGGTGTCCATAGCCACAAAAAGAAGATCTGAACATCCTCCACCTTCCAGCAACCCAAGACACTAAGACCGGAGGCCTCAGGAAAGTGCCCGTTGGAGAACCAAGCTTGATCACTGTGTCATCATTAAGTTTCCCTTGACCACTGAGTCTGCTATGAGTAAGACTGAGGACCACAACACCCCAGTCTTCATTGTGGACATCAAGGCCAACAAGCATCAAATCAAACAGGCGTAAGGAAGCTGTATGACATTGACATGACCAAGGTCAACACACTGATCTGGCCTGATAGAGAGAAGAAAGCCTAATGTCAGCCTGCTCCAGATTATGATACTTTCGATGTTACCCACAAAATTAGAATCATCTAAACTGTGTCCAGTTATCCCACTGCACCTACAATAAAAAGTTTTCCAGGAAAAAAAAGAAAAAAAGAATGTGATGGAGAAAATATTAATAATGCAGATTAAGCGTAAAGTGTGTCCATTGTACATTATTTTTGGAGGAGCTGATTGTTAAACATTTACCAGAACAGCTGCTCAGAACCCATCTAATCCAATCCCCTCATTTTATAGATGAGGAAAGAAGAATCAAGCCTTTCTCATCTTTGACTCATCCTTCTTAGGTCATAGAGTTAGGAGAAACCTTAGAGATTTTCTAGCCTAAGGCCTTCATTTTTCCAGGTGAGAAAACTGAGGCTCAGAGAGGTTAGGTAACTTGCCCAGGGTCATAATTCTAATGTCAAAGATAGTATTTGAACCTAGGTCTTCCTGGCTCCAAGTCTAGCCTTTTCTCCATCCCCAATGCCAGGCTGCCTATTTCTTCTGCCCTTTGGGCTCAAGCAGAATAGTCTAATCCCTTCTGTATAACAATCCTTTATATACTTGAAGACAGCCAGCTTATCTTTACTAAGTCTTATCTTTCCTAAATTTACTATGCCTATATAAATAAATATATGTTCATTTATTTATAATCGTATGTGTGTGTGTCTGTGTGTGTGTGTTTGTTGATTGACTAATCAACACTAGCTTTAGCCATCTGCTAGGCTAAACATCTCTAGACTTAACCCTTTCTTTAACTATTCCATCCCTTGTCTCTGGTATTCTTACCATCCTGGTTGTTCTTCTTGGGTGCACTCCAATTTGTCAATGCCCATTTCCCCCTGTCAAAATAGTTCCTTCTGGTGACCCCAGTCATACTCTTGGCTTCTTGTTTTAAAAGTTCATATTCTTTCTGAATCATTCCTGACCTTCTAATTGGCTCTTTGCTGTGGAAATTCCTCTAGTTCTCAGCTCCCATGCTGAGCCAAGATGACTAAGGAGCTTTGAGTGTAAGGTGGTGTGAAGCCTTCTCAAGCTCCTCCTACTTCCCTAGATTCTCTTTGTGCTAAAGAGGAACCTCAGAACCTTGAAGTTGGTCAAAGGGCCTTGAGAAAATCCCATGAAAGTAAGGCTCATTTATTTTCTTTCATCTCCCCCTTCTTCCCCTCTTTTGTAAAAGCTCTTCTCTCTTTTATGTGAGATGATTTGCTACTCCCTTTTTCTTACTCCTAGTACTTTTCATTCAACAGTAAATTTTATTTTTTTAGGTATTCTCCTTTCATATTCAGCTCACCCTGTGCCTGTTGTATATACATATATACATATATATATATATATACATATGTACACACACACATACACCTATGTACACATACATACCTATACTTATGTAGTATACACATACATACATACCCATACCCATCTACATATATATATTCCTTCTAACTACCCTAATACTAAAAAAGGTCTCATGAGTTACAAAAAGCATTTTTCCATGTAGGAATGTAGACAGTTTAACTTTAATGAGCTCCTTCAGGCTCCTCTTTCCTGTTTACCTTTTCATGTTTCTCTTGATTCTTGCATTTGAAAGTCAGATTTTCTATTCAGCTCTGGTCTTTTTAACAAGAACTTTTGGAAGTCCTCTGTTTCACTGAAATTCCATTTTTACCCCCTGAAGTATTATACTCAATTTTGCTGGGTAGGTGATTCTTGGTTTTAATCCTATCTCCTTTGATCTCTGAAATATCATATTCCAACCCCTCTGATCCCTTAGTGTAGAAGCTACTAAATCCAGTGTTATCCTGATTGTATTTCCACAATACTTGAATTGTTCCTTTCTGGATGCTTGTAATATTTTCTCCTTGACCTGGGAACTCTGGAATTTGGTTACAATATTCCAACGAGTTTTCCTTTTGGGACCTCTTTTCAGGAGGTGATCAGTTAATTCTTTCCATTTCTATTTTACCCTCTGGTTCTAGACTATCAGGGCAGTTTTTCTTAATAATTTCTTGGATGATGTCTAGGTTATTTTTTTGATCATGGTTTTCAGGTAGACTAATAATTTTTAAATTATTTCTCCTGTATCTATTTTCCAGATCAGTTGTTTTTCCAATGAGATATTTCACATTGTCTTCTATTTTTTCATTCTTTTGGTTTTGTTTTGTAATTTCTTGGTTTCTCATAAAGAAATTAGCTTCCATCTGCTCCATTCTAATTTTAAAAGAACTATTTTCTTCAGTGAGCTTTTGAACCTCCTTTTCCATTTGGCTCATTCTGCTTTTTAAAGCATTCTTCTCCTCATTGGCTTTTCGGACCTCTTTTGTCATTTGGGTTAGTCTATTTTTAAAGGTGTTATTTTCTTCAGCATTTTATGGGGTCTTCTTTAGCAAGCTGTTAACTCACTTTTCATGATTTTCTTGCATCACTCTCCTTTCTCTTCCCAATTTTTCCTCCACCTCTCTTTCTTGAGTTTCAAAATCCTTTTCGAGCTTTTCTATGGCCTGAGACCATTGCATATATTTTTTGGAGGTTTTAGATGTAGAAGCCTTGACTTTCATATCTTCCTCTGATGGTATGCTTTGTTCTTCTTCATCCAAAAGGATGGAAGAAGGTACCTGTTCTCTAAGAAAGTAACTTTCTATAGTCTTATTTTTTCCCTTTTTTGGGCATTTTCCAGCCAATTACTTGACTTTTGAGTCCTTTGTCAAGTGAAAGGTATACTCTAGGGACCTGTAAGCTCTTAGTTCCTTCAAGGTGGCACAATCAAGAGAGAGTAGCTTACTCCTCTCCTGGCCTGTGCTCTGGTCTGTGAGCAACCATAAGCACTCTTTTCAGCCCAAAATCTGTGAGTAGAATTCCCTCTCCAACACCTCCACCAGCTTCACACCAGTTTTCCTCCTCACCCCAGGACTGCCACTTGGAACTCAGACCCAGATCAGTTGGATTCCCCCAGAGTCTTTAGGCTGAGGGCTCCAAAAGTGGATGCTGCTGCCACAGTGGCTGCTGCCCTGGGGTCAGGGCTGGGGCCAGACAGGTCTCCCTTCTCACCCAGGTGAAAGAGCTTTCTTACTGACCTTTGGCATTTGTGGGTTGAGAAATCTGGGAATTGCAGTTGCTACCTGTGATTCTACACCTTGAATCCTGTTCCAGTCCTATCCTTGCCACATTCCCTGTTAGCCTTCTAGGCTGTCTTGAGCTGGAAATCTCTTTCACTCTGTCGTTTTGTGGCTTCTGCTACTCTAGAATTTGTTTAGAGTCATTTTTACAAGTATTTTGTGGGGTATAGGGGTAGAGCTGGAGCAGGTTCTTCCTTCTACTTCCCCATCTTGGCTCAGTTCCCTCTGTTATTATTGAAAACTTTCTCTTTACTCTAGATTAATGGACTCTGTGGTAGAATCCTTTATTGTTCTGGAGCCTGATCTCTTCAGTTATTGCTTAGATTACTCTGCTCATGCCTCATTAGAGATAGGTTTCTGGTGAAGGGCAGAAGGGTCTATTTTCTGAGTGACTGCTCTTTATTGGCTTGACTCCTCTAGATGACAGCCATTCTAACATAGCCCCTTTCATTTTGTAGAGTAAAAAATTGTGTGTGGTTTGTCATTTGTTCTCAAAGAGGACCATGACATCATGAAGATGATGCCATGACTTGCAATTGAATTAGATTTAAGTGAGGGAGGACTATGCAAAGTCACCAGCTTTACTTTCTCCTCCAGAGCCATCTGGGTCCAGTGGCCACATGTAGATCAAGACAACTGGAGATGGCCCAGGATGGAGTAATAGATCTTGGACTTTTTCAGCTAAGGTCTTTCTGAGTTCTTACTTTGAGTGAGGTGATGTCCATTCAGTGATTAGACCTGTTTAAGAAGTGAGTCAACAGATGGCCCCTTTAATTAAAAAAAAATCAAATTGGGAAGGGGAAAATCCTCAAGGTTGCTTGGTCCTAGAAGGCACAACTAGGAACAATGAATGCAAATTGCAAAGAATCCAATTTGGGATAGATGTCAATAAAATCATACCAATCATTTGAGCTGTTCATAATTTCAAGAGGTGGTGGGTTCTTTATCCTCTGAGGTCTTCAAGCAGAAACTGTACAAGCAGTTTTCATGTAAACTGCATGAAGGAGGATTGGATAAGGAAGACTTGAACTAGATGGCACTAGAGGGTCTTTCTATGAGCTATTGAATCCAGCAATTCTGTGACTGCTCACCTCTAACTTCGATGCTTCTATGATCAATATATACCAGTTGAAACACAAATTTGAATGACCAAAGGGTATTATAATTTTCCCTTGCTTTGAGTCTCTAAGAATGAGAGGAATGTAGTGAATAGCATCCAGACAGAAGGTTCAGTCAGAATGTGGCCCTTTGACTGAAATTAAACTTCACAGGTCATCCAGAATGCTACATAAATGTCAGTTCTTATTTTCTTTGCTGCAGCACCAAGTCCTTGAATGATGAGATACATTTCATGGGCTCTCATATCTTAGGAAAAGATCAAGACCTTAACCAAGCCAGTACTTATGACTCAAAATATCTAACAGATGGAATATTTTAGATATTCATCAACTTCCTATTGTAGGGAATGAAAGCAATTTTGTCTGTTTTGCAGAAGTCTCTCCAAAGTTCAGAAAGGTAAGAGGATTTTAACACAATAACATGCAGCAATCACCGGTCCTTTGATTCTTTATGTCACAGAGTACTGTACTTGTTCAGCTCAAGTTTTGCTTTGGGATTGGTGTATGGGAAGAAGTGAGGTGGTGGTGGGAAAAGGGATTAGGATGCCTGTTTTCCAGAATATCCCCCAATAAGAATAATATTCCATTTTATTCCATTTCCCTGCAATGGAAGACTGACTAGATATTCTCTGATTTTATTCTGAAATTTCATCTAGTTCAATTCAGTGCTCATTTATTAAGAGTCTATACTCAGTACAAGAGCTTTGAAGATGAAGAGACAATAAAAGACCTGCCCTCAAGAAGCTTATATCCTAGTAGGGGATAAGTCATAGGCATAAAAAACTTAACTTTTTGTGAGTGAGAATGTGCTAAGTGCACTCAGGGAGAAGATCTGGAAAACCATAAGAAATCACTTTTTTGTGGAGGAGTCATATCCTTAAGCAGATCTGATTCTGATAATACCTTTGTAACCTTAGACAAGTGATTGGGATCTTCTGGTTTCCTCATATGTAAAAATTTGGAATTAGCAGGCCTGCACTTGAATTCTGGTTCTGCTACTTACTCTCTCTATGACTTGGGCAAGTCACTTAACTTTATTGGTCCTCAGTTTCCTCTTCTGCAAAATAAAGTTAGACAATGATGAGCTTAAAAGATTCTTTCTTGTTCTGAAGCTTATGAGTCTTTCACTAGAGGATCACAATAGAATCCATTATCTCAATTCAGTGGTGCATGGTGCAGCTCTGCCAGCTGATGCATTATTCCCCAACGGGAAAGTCATCTTTAATCTCAGTGGCATTGAGCTGCACTAGTCAATTTCCTCCAGACTAGCTATTCACAATGTCACTAACCTGTCTTTCAGTCAGGATTCCTGTCCTGCTCTCATTTATTGCCATCCTCAATACCTACAGACTGAGTTTGGGCCCAGGGATCTGACATCTTTTTGTCTTCATGGCCTCTACTGGTGTTTCCATCATCATGTTTTTGTACTGTCTGTCCCTCACTCCTCCTCACCTCCACCCAATGGATTCCCTGGCTTCCTTAAGATTCAGCTTAACCTTTCTGCAGGTGTTTCTTAGTTTCTACCTACCACCCTTTCTAGTGCCTTTCCTCTTAAATCATCTTTTCTCTCAGATTACTTTCTCTCTCTCTGTATATATGTACACACACACACACACACACACACACACACACACACACACTTATCTATTTGCATATCTTGTGTGCAGAATTTTTTTGCATCTCATCTCCCTCATTAGAAAGAAAGTTCCTTAAGAGAAGACACAACTTTCCCTTTTTCATATTGCACATAGTGTGCACTTAATAAATGCTTGTTGATTGACCAACTGAGAGACCATCCTAAAGATGCCAGATAATGCAAATGGCATCAATCTGAAGACCTGGTTTCAAATTCTAGGTCTGCCATTTATGTGTCTAGACAGAGAGGACAGACCCCTAGAATTTTACCCTAGTGCACTGACATTTAGAGGAGCGTAATTACTTGCCCAGTGTTCCTCTGGTTTTGTTTTGGCTCCTCCATTCTCTTGGGCACATCACTTAATGATTATGGATCTAAAGCTGAAAAGAACTTCAGAGGTCATTTAGTCCAATCCTCTTTTTATGTGAGGAAGCTGAGACCCAGAAATGTTGTTTTTTAATGAAGGTCATGCAGGTAAGTATCAGAGGCAGGAGATACTTACTCTCCCTGGACCATATAAAGATTGCTTAAATAATATGGTAGCTAGGTGGCACAGTGGATAGAGTGCTAGGCCTGGAGTGAAGAATTCTGGGGTAAATACCTCCTAACTGGGTGACTCTGGCCAAACAAACTTAACCTCTTTAAGATTCTGTTTGCTCATCTGTAAGATGGGGATAGTAATGATACCCACTCTCATAAGGTTATTGTAGGGATAAAACTTTACATACATGTACATGTATGTACACACACGCATACACACGTATGCACACATACATGTATACACCCGCGTATATACATACGTGCACATGCATGTATACACATGTACATATACACCCACATGTATATATGCACCCACATATATACACACACGCATATATACATACACACATGTATATACACATGTATACACATATGTATATATACACATGTATATATACAGACATGTATACATATACACACATGTATATATACACATACATGTATATGTATAGTGTATTGCAAACCTTACAATGCTATAAAAATGAAAAAATCAAATGAAGTAATGTTTGTGAAGTGCCTAATACAGTATGTAACACAGAGAAAGCACTATATCAATGCTAGCTGTTGTTATTTACCCTACATCTGAGGACTAGCCCAGCTAAGTTTGGATAGGCTCAGTTTAAGCAAGTTGCCTACTGGAAAACTGATATCTTTGGCCACAGAAATTCATGAAAATAGTCTATTAAGGTGTGAAAAGGGTCATTTCGTGGAAGCAGCATCCAGACAAGTAAAAAGGCAAATTCTAGAAACATTGAGGTAGTATTAGATTGAAAGCTACATGAATTCAGACTGCCATTACCCCCTTATTTAATTGCGATATCTTTCTCAGCATACAGAACTCAGTGTTCTGTATGTAGTAAATGCTTACTTCTGGAGTTAAACAATCATATTAATGTGTGAGCAGTCTTTTGATGTTCCCGTACTCTAGTTTGATAGATCTATGATTTTCCTAGTGTGAATATTCTAGCTAGTCCATTCTTCTTATACATATTATCCCATTAATCTTCCATAGTGGACCTACCCATCCTCTTAGTCTTTGAATATCTCAGGGGTACCAGTTATGCCATTTGATATGCCAATCTCTTCTCTATCATTCTCACTATATAATCAGTTTATCCCCAAATATAAATGTAAATAAATATATTATGTAAATATAGAAAATGTAATTTTTTTAGTGGACATACACAATTTCTTCTTACCACCGATCTCCTTGGTGATATATGTTATCACTATTATTTTATAAATTGGAGACATTATGTAAATGTCTCAATTAATGATCTTTCTATTGTATCTCATGTGAAAATCATCACTGGTTATTATAACTTATTAGTCATATGCTTTAAAAATTTTTACTGATATTTTTTGTTTTTACACTGTCTCCCTTTCCCCCAGTATTTCTCTATTTCTTCCTTCCATGGAACTTCTCATGTAATAAAGAATATTTTTTTAAAGTACAAAAAGAAAAGGAGGAGGAAAAAATTCAGCAAACTAATCAATGCAAAATATCTCTGAAAATATATTCAATGTTTCACAGCTGTGCACCTCCATACCTACAAGGTGGAGGGAGATGTCTTCACATCTCTTCTTTGGAGTCATGCTTTGTTTTTTTTTACATTGCAACATTACTTTCAATTATTTTGTTGCTATTCTTGCCATTTACATTGTTATAGTCACTGTATATATTGTATTTCTTGATTGTTCTTACTTTATCCTGTATCACTTCATGTATGTCTTTCCATGCTTCTTTATGATATTTGTAATTTCTTACAACACAGTTGTAAATTCCATTACATTCACATACCACCATTTGTTTAGTTATTTGCCAGTTGGTGGACCCCTACTTTGTTTCCAATTCTTCGTTACCACCAAAAATAGTTGTTATAAATATTTTGTTGTATATAGACAATTTCTTCTTAGCATTGATTTCCTTGGGGTATATGTTTAATAGTGGAGGGGTTTCAAAGGGGGTATGGGCATTTTAGTCACTGTATTTATATAATTCCAAATATCTTTCCGAAAATTTTATACTGAGTCATAGCTTCACCAACTGTAGACTAGTGTGCCTCTTCCCACAACCTCTCCAACATTAGCTATTACCATATTTCATCATCTTTGTCAATTTGCTTGGTTCCAGGTGAAACTTCAGAGACATTTTGATTTATGTTTCTTTTATTGAGTTTTGAAACATTCTTTCATGTGGCTATTAATCCTGTTTTAATCCTTTATTTGAAAACTGTTCAGATCCTTTGAAATTTATCTATTGGGGAATAAATTTTATGTTTTTCACATAGGCATTATATCTCCTATTGAATAAAACAATTTTTTTCTTTAGTTTTAGAGGGCATAAGAGAACAACCATCTCATCCAACTCTCTAACTGAAGACACTCACTCCTAAAATGCTGAAGTGACAAAACCAGTAATAGAATCTCAGTCTTATTATGAAGTCTATCCCAAAAGGGATCAAAGAAAGAGGAAAAGGACCCATGCATACAAAAATATTTATAACAGTTCTTTTTGTGGTGGCAAAAAACTAGAAATGGAAAGGGTTCCCATCAACTGGGAAATGGCTGGACAAAGTATGGTATATAGAAAAATATAAAATGTACATATAAGGATATAGAGACTACAAATTAGTCAGGTAGTTAGTGCAGTGGACAGTACTAAACTTGGAGTCAAGGTACCTGAATTCACATGAGGAAACCGAGACTCAGACACTTACTAGATATATAACTTTGGGCAAAATCACTTAACCTCTATTTGCTTCATTATTTTCAACTGTTAAGATTAGAATAATAATAGTTCCTACCTCTCAAGGTTGTTATGAAGATCAAATTAGGCAATATTTGTAAAGTGCTTAGCCCAACGCTAGGCACACAGTAGATATAATACAAAATGTTTAGTCTCTTCCTTAATACGAATAATGAATTGTATTTGTTATTATCATATATGTATTATATAGTTTCTATAAGAAATTATGAAAGGGATGGATGGTTTCAGAGAAGCCTGGGAAGACTTGTATAAAATAATGCGGAGTAAAATGGGCAGAACCAGAGGGACAATTGATCAATTGATATAATAACAACATGCAAAAACAATTTTGAAAGAGTTAAGAATTTTGATCAATGAAATAAGTAACAATAATGCTAAAAAAAAAACTATGATGAAGCATGTTACTGACTCCCTAACAAATAGTGATGGATATGAGACATACCTTTTTGGACATGTGGAAATTTGTTTTCCTTGATTATTCTGATTTTTACAAGGATTTTTTTTCTTCTTTTCAATTGGGGTTGGGGTGGTTAGAAGAAAAAAATCAATATTAATGTTAATCAAAATTTTTGGGAGGAAAAGGGAAAAAAATGAAATATTGGTCTCTTGAATTTCATTTGAATATTCTTTCCAATCTCTGGTTAAAGGATTGACATTTTCCAGAATCTTGAAATCAACAAAAGGTGCTTTGCAGTATAATTATGATTTTGAGGCTATAATAAATTGCCATTGTGGTGATGGCAGGAACATGAAGTAATTTTAGGATTGACAATCTAGGAAGATTTTTTTTAGATGCCCTAGAATGGATTTCTCTGCCACTAAGAATGGGAGAGACTCATATGTCCTGAAATTAAACACAGAAGAGAATAAAGATGAAAAGGAAAAACAGAAACAGGGTCAGGAACACAGTGTTTTGTTTGAGACAAGAAGTACTTGAAAGAGTTGAGGAATGGAAGGGGAAAAAACCTCAAGTGGGAGACGTACACTGGGAGGAAAGAGTAAGGTGGGTCAGAGAGATCAAAGAAAAGCAATTATCCAGACTGGGATAATGGAAATAGTCCAGGATTTGGAGCTAGGAACCCTGAATTCAAATCCCAGATCTGGCACTAGCTTTCTGTATAACTTTGGGCAAATCACTTCCTTTCTCATGACTTGTTTGTAAAATGGTTGTGAACTAAACTATCTCATATTTTTTTTTTAATTCTAGTATCTCTGTTTCAGAAAGAACTATCATTATTTAGGAGTACTTACATACAGATATTGGTTTGATTGTCCATTCAACCAGTCTGAATGATTTGTGAATGTGTATGTAGTGTGTTCTAAATCAAATGGCTAACTGAACTAATCAAAATGACCAGGGATTCTATTGTCATTTTGACAAAGCCTGACTTTCTGATTCCTTCAGGACCTAAGCTGTCTGAATAAGCCAAATCTCTTCTAAAGGTTCCTGTAAGGCTTCAAGAACCAATAAATCATGGGAACCAACTGCTCTTCTGTGGAAGAATGACCTCTTTTCCTCTTCTGAATCTGCAGCGGCTGGTCTGATGCTTTCCATGAGACCCTCCAGTATGCTTACCTTCTAGATCAGCAACATCTGGTCTTGCTGAGAGTGGGATTAGACAATATTTGGGTCATTGTTCTGGATAAGAGCTGGTTGTAATGAAAAATCATTTAAATGTTGAGTTAGGAGGTATAAACTCTAATTCTAGTTTCATTAATGACTTTCTAAGGCTGTTTGCTCATCAGTCAATAAAAAAGTATTTATTAAAGTACCTCTGCTTATTAACTGCCAGGCATTGTGCTAGACACTGAGTATTCAAAGGGGAAAAAATGAAGCAGTTCCTGCCCCAAACAACATTTACTCACATAAGTAAATACAAAGTATAGAAAAGATAGAAAAAACAAATTAATATTTCTTGAGGGGGAGGGAAGGTGATAGGGAATCATTAGATAGGGAGGTCAGGAAAATCTTCTCGTTGTAAGTAACATTTGAAATGACCTTTGAAGGGAGATAAGAGTTCTGAGAAATGGAAGTCACATATGTAGGCACATTTCATGAATGATGAACATCCTGTGTGAAAGAAAGCATGGGGGAAAGGAAGGGAATAAGCATTTATATGCTCATAGAGGGTACAAAGGGGCAACTGGTAGGATAGTAAAGAGTACCAAACCTGGAGTCAAGAAGACTTGAGTTCAAATCTGAATTTGGACACTTACTAGTTGTGTGACCTTGGGTAAATCACTAAACCTCTCAATGTTCTAGATGCTTTTATAAGACTATAATTTTCAAAGAAGGTACTGTTTTGCATTGGAAAATGGAATCTCCTGTATCAATGAAATTATAGGTCCTGTCTTTATTTCCTTACATGACTAATCAAAAGCATCCTCAGTGAGAGGCAGAATAACATAATGGATGTGAGTCTCCTAGTCAGAAAAACTGGCTTCAAATCCTACATGCTAACTGTGTGACCTTTGTGGGTCACATGACTTCTCAGTGGTTCCAGACAACTCTCTAAGACTCTAAAATGTTAAAAAAAAAAAAGCCAAAGAAGACTGATAAAAGGAATTTCCCTATTGGGAAATTCTTATATCAATGAAACTGCATATCTTCCATTGCCATCCCAAATAAAAAATAAGAAAAATGCCTTGAGAGGGATAGATAAAAGGCATATGAACCCTGAAGATTTCAGATTCCTTCCACCTCTACCCCAACCTTAGGTTAAACTTCAAATTTGCCTTGTGAATACTACCTGCCAGGATTCAGATCACAGATATGAAAGTGCATGCATCAAAAAGAATCAAGTAAGAACTGATCAGATATATTAATCAATTCACTTGGAATCAAGGAAGTTATCTATTCAAGGGCACTTTGAGTCTCACTCTTGCTACAATGTAAAGGTCAGCATGGTAGATAGCTCCCTGGTATCCTGGTAGAAAAAAGTCATTCACTATGATACAAATACAAAGAATATTCTTCTGAAACTAACAATAGTTTCCTGGCTACTGGTCCAGGGCATCTTCCACTATGATACACATCTTGCCTAATGTTCAGAAAAATGATGAAGCAGCACTGGATGTCCTGCATATATTTAAAACTCATTGAAGCCTAAACAAGGAATCGACAAGCATTTATTAATCATCTAACAAGTACCAGGCACTGTGCTAGACACTGAGGATACAAACAGAAATATGAAACAGTTCCTGTCTCTCAGAAACTTATGAGACACACACAGAAAGAGGGAGACAGTGAGAGAATACATACAGAACTCATTGTTCTTGAAAAATCACCCCTCTTCCCAATTTCCCTATTTCTGTTAAGAGCACCATTATCTTTCCCATCATCCAGAGACACATGCTCAAAGTCATCACTATTCCTCACTCCCTATATCTAATCAGATGCTAAATTCTGCTTCCACCTTGGCATCATCTCATGCAAATATTCCCTTGCATTCATTCACAGTCATTACCCCAGTTCAAGCCTTTATCACCTCTTGCCTGAACTACTTCAGTAGCCTTTTCATTGTTACCTTGATACAAGTCTCTTCCTTCTCTAACCTGTTCTTCATACAACTGCCTAATATAATATAATAGAGAACTACAATTGCTTACCTTTTATATGTTTTAGTTTTCAAAAAAGCATGCACAACATATATCCTCTCATCTTATCTTCATGATAAGGTAAGTAATATAGGTATTATTGTCCTCATTGTAATCTATACACAAGGAACTAAATTCCTTGGTGGTGGAATTGGTCAAGGTCAAATAGGCAGAAAATGGCAGAGCTGAGATTCAACAGCCAGTTGGAATGATAGTACCCCAAGTGTCAAGGGCCCTCTAGGATTATCTAGTCTACTCTCCATTTTCCATCAATAACTCTGCTTGGTTTTAGGACTCCTTCAGCATTGTGCTCCAGGCCAAGCACCCCTTGATGACCCCCCCCCCAACTTTTTGTGTATTGTCTTCCCCCATTAGGTAGTAAGCTTTTTGAGGGCAAGTCTTTCTTTTTTCTCATTTGTATTCCTAGGACTTGACACAATATCTGGCATATAATAAATTCTTACTGAAGTGACTTGAATCTAGTTCAACCTATGCTCAGTCTCTCACCGCAAATCCGGCATTAACTTCACTATAGGTTTGTCAGAGAACTCTCTGCTATCACCCAAAAAGCTTATTATATATTGTTAAATTCAAATCAATATATATTTTGCTTTGCTCTCCATGATGCCCATCTTCCAAGGACATGTACAAAGCATCCCCAAAGAGGGAGAATGATATGGTAGAGGGTATACTCAACAAGAAATCCGGAAGTATGGAGTTTTAAGCTCACCTCTGTCTGTAGAAAGCTGCATAATCTTAGATAAATCACTTTCCTCTTGAGGCCCAAGTTTCTTCATCTGTAAAATGAGAAGACTGGACTATATTTCTAAGGTTCCTTCCAGTTCCAACATTCTATGTTTCAAAATCCCTTTCACCTCTTAGAATTTAAGTTCTTTGTTCTAATGTCCCTTCCAAGAGCCTATAAACCACCTTTCATGAGTCAAGGTCCATAGATTTTTCACCAATAAAGTCAAAGATGGTATGATCTAGACTAAACAACTGTTTGGATCAGGGGAGTAAGGGAGTCTAAGAGTTGAGACAGGACCAAGGATACTAAATTAGGTGAACGAAAGAATATTTGTCTCCACAGCAGAATTAGGGAATTTTTGAGGAAGGAATATGTTTAAGGAGAGAAAGGACAAATTTCATAGTAGACATGTTGAGTTTGAGACACCATGTCCACTCACAAACCTGGAATTGTAGATTGATGAAATGTTTTCAAAACCCTTAGGAAAATAAGCCCACATTTTATTCATCGGAAATAATTATGATAACATCAAAGAATCTCAAAGTTGAAAAGAACCTTGGAGATTGGGGCCATTCTTTAATTTAAGGTAGCTATTTAATAAACTTTTTAAAATGTTAGATAGGTATTGGAAGAAATGGAGGTAATATTCCTCTCTGGTCCCGGTGAAGAGGGGAGGGGACTAGCTGTAGACATACATTCAGACTACAGAGATCTTTAGTGTTGTCCAACCTTCTACTACCTATTTTCCCAACACATTCAAGTAGAGATTTTGTTGGACAGGAATGGGCCTCCTGGCATACTGCTGATGAAATAACAAAGCCCATGTCCTTGAGAGATTTTGAAAGATGGCTCCCTTCAAATGTCAATCCTGCCTCTTGGGTCTTTTCTTGCACTACCTAAATGCAAATACTCAGTGGATCCAGATAACCATTTATCCAAGGAATAACTGGAAAGTACAAACTAATTTATTAATGAGTAACTTAGTTATAATCTGTAAATGAGGGTCTCAATTATCCCACTCATAGCATTTTGTGTAGTATTGTAGATTGAAAATTGGTACTGACATTGGAGGTCATAGGATTACAGATGTAGAGCAGGAATGTACCTTAGAGGGTATCTGGTGTAAATCCTTCATTTTACAGATAAGGAAACTGAGGCCTCATAGAGTTGATGTGACTTGCTCAGGCTTACACAGGTACTAAGCAATTGAACTTGGATTTGCAACCAAGACCTCAGAAGTCCAGTTCTAAAACTCTTCATATTTTATATTTAAACATTCTTTTGCAATTAAGCCTCTCTTCCAGTTTTCCATTGGCTTAATTCTACCCATTATGGAAATTTGCAAGGTATGGAGTGTTTTTTAGGATCTTATTCTGTATTAAAATTGGGATTTAATTTTACTATGAACATGTTTATTATGACCATTTTGTGTTAGTATGATCAAATTTTGATGCCTAGCCTAAGTATTGCAAACATGCCTGAGGCAAGGAGCATGAAGGTTGCCCTTAGCTGGCATGAGAGAAGGTGGGATGGACACCACGGGACATTGACATGAAGTTGTTGCTAGGAAGATCTGCAATGGAGGCAGGGTTAGTAGAGGGACATCATACTCAGTAGCTTCATATTATACCTAATTAATCTTGCTAAACAGGAACTAAACCCTTGTTGCTTCTATGTGCAGAAGGATTGGGAGATCCATCAGAGTCCACAAAATTATGTGCCAGGTCAACTTGCCCTCGTTATAGCTCTGAGGACAATGATTTGTCTTTGTCTGAGGCTTTAAACATGGTGACTTTTTTTTTAGTTTATTCTGAAAAGTCCATGAATCTGCAATCTGAATGAATGTACAAACCCTGTCTTCTATTGGCTTTTTTTTTCATATGAATAATCCAAGGTAGGAACACCTTGTCCCCACTGGACAGGAGGTACTTATTCTATCCAAATTATACTAGAGAAAGGCATTCAAAACTATGATACTTTTGCCAAAGAGAAAAATCTCATTTTAGTTTTAGAATATCTTGATTAGCTTGATTTCAGGAAGGCACATGGTGTAAACATGGGGAAATCAGCCATAGCTAGGCTATGCATATTGGTTACAAGGGTTTTGTTTCCTTTTTCCTTGCAGGGGGAAGAGGGAATGAGAAAACAAATGATTACTAGAAAAAAAATTTGTTTTTTTTTAAAAGCAGTCTGGACTAGAACCAATGACTTCTGACTCCAGAACCAGTGTTATTTCCATAGTAAAATACTATCAGTCTTCCTCATTTTCAATCACTGAACAAATATTTCTAAAGCTCTTACTATGTCCCAGAAATTGTGCTATGTTTTAGGGATACAAAATGAAAGAGTCCCTTTTTACTTACAGTCTATTGGAGGGTGGAAGTAGGGAGACAACATATACATATATAAAAATGTGCAGAACAAATGTGTACATTTTGAATAAATCCAAACAATACAGGGTGGTTTTGGAGTGAGGAAACTGAAAATTGAAGGGACCAGGGAAGACTTCATGTAGAATGTGGTACTTAAGTTTGAATCTTGAAAGAAGCTAGAGATTCTATGAGGCAAACATGAGGAGGGGAGGCATTCCAGGTAGGTGTGAGCAGTGGCTAGTGAAAAGGCATGGAGAACGGAGTTGGAATACTGTGTATGAGAAACAGAAGTACAGGTTGGCTGAAGTTCAAAGTGTGAGACATGGAGGCTAGGAAGATAGAGTGGGGTCAGGCAGTAAAGGGCTTTTTAAAAGCCAAATAGAGGAGTTTTGAGTTTGTTCTATAGGCAATAGGGGAAACCATGGGAGTTCATTGAGTGAGGGAATATCACAGTCAGGCCTAAAGTGTTTACACCCAAGCTAAACGTATTAGTAGTTACTCAAGGGATGGATAGAATGAGGAAATTCTATATTTCCATAGATTAAGATAACAGAATACCATGAACCTAATAGAACCAACATCTTAATGTATCTCTGTTCAAATGAAGACTCTCTCTCTCTCTCTCTCTCTCTCGTGATACTAAATTGTATGACCATAGGCACATAATGTAATCTCCCTGAATCTCAGTTTCCACATCTATAAAACAGAAACAAAATATCTATAATACTTTCCTCACAGAGCTATTGTTAAGATGAAATGAGATCACGTATGTAATGCTTAAGCTTCTTTTATTCCAAATTTTAAACAACAAAAAAGAATATTTCCATCTACGAAGGAGAACACAAAAAGATGATTCTCTGTAAAACTATGAACCTCTATTTTATACTATTTGTTTTAACAAAAAAATAAATTCTATGTGTTACTTTCAAAACTGTTCTGCTTATTTGTGCTTCCTTCTAAACTTCCTTCCATTGTCTTCTTTGTATTGTGAAGTACTTTGTTAAACCTTAAAATAATATGGCTCAAGAGCCAACTTTGGAGGACATATATTATCCGTATACTCCTGAGTAAATCATTTGTCCTTTCAGTGCCCCACACAACTATGATTTATAAACTCCTATCAGATCTTTGAATAGTTCACAATTTCCTGGAAGCATCCACACTGTTTTCTGTTTTAAATATTCCCTTGATCAGTCCTTCAAATACTTTAAAATTGTTGTCATATTTCCTGCAAATCTTCTCTTCTCCATTTTCAGTTTAACCAATTAATCCTTACATGGTATGACATACTTTCTCGTCTTATTATCCTGGTTATTTTCTTTTGAAAAACTTCAATTTGTCTCTGCCTTTCTTAAAGTGGATTCAGGAAAAGTGGGCTTCAGAAATTTTCTTTCCTCCACTTTCTCCCCAGTTTTCAAAATATTCCTTTGATTCTTTTTCAGCTATAGCAATATGTTGTTTAATGAAGGCTCTCTTAAGGATGGTTTTTTTACATTTTCTTTTGTTTGAAGAACATTGGATTGAATTCATTATAAGCAACTTCCTTCCCAAAAACTGATGCTGGACTCAAATCTTTCTTTTTGTTGTTGCAGAGCAACCTAGCAGCACCTATATCTCAAAGATATATCAAGATCTTCACCACCACTGTGACAGCAAAGATTTGCCCATACTTTCCATGAAACCTTTTGAGAATTGCAATAGGACTCTTCCTAAATGCAAGTCTATGTCCAAATACATGGACAGTCAGTCAACAAGCATTTATTAGTACCTACTATGCGGTAATCACTGTGCTAAGTGCTAAGGATACAAAGAAAAGGGGGATAAGTTCTGTTCTCCAGGAGCTCACAGTCTAATGAGGCAGACAACATATAAAGAATTATATACAAACAAGATTTATGTAGGATGAATTGGCGATAATTAACTGAGGGAAGGTACTAGCATTTTCAAAGTTATTATTTATTTATTAATTTAAAAAATCTATTCATTAATTTTTAGCTTTCAACATTCACTTTTACAAGATTTTGGGTTTTAAATTTCTCCCCTCCCCAAAACAACATGCAATCTGATATACGCTACATATGCATAATCATATTAAACATATGAGAAGGTACCAGTACTAATGGCCGGGATCAGGAACAGTTTCTTGTAACAGATGGGATCTTATCTTGGACTTTAACTTGGACTTGGATGCCGGGGAGATCAGGAGACCTCCCTGATGATGATGGGGAAAGTACTCCAGGCATGAGAGACAGCCAGTTAAAATGTTTGGAATTTTGAGATGAAGTGTCTTATTTGAGAAACAGCAAGGGAACCAATATCACTAGATCATAGATTACTTAGAGAAGAATAAGGTATAAGACCCAAAAACTAGGAAAGGGTCAAGTTATAAAGAGTTTTAATAATCAAATGGAAGATTTTGAATTTTCTCGTGGAGATAATAGGAGTCAACTGGATTTTATTGAGTAGGGGAATACCTAAGAATATCAATTTGACAGCTGAATGGAGGGTAGATTGGAGGTGGGGAGACCAAGAAGTAGGCTATTGTAATGGACCAGGAGTGAGTAGGGTCAGAAAAGAAAAGAGGGAGAATGTGAAAGATATTGTGCAGATGAAATCAACATGCCTTGACAACAGATTCTATATTGTGTGTATGTGTGTGTGTATGTGTGTGAATGATAAAATGAAGATAACACCTATGGTGTGACCCTGGTTATCTGAGAAGATGGTGATGCCCTTGACAACAACAGAAAAATTAGAAGAGGAAGGATTATTTTGGGGAAAGATAATGAGTTCATTTTGGACATGTTGCATTTAAGATGTCCAAAAAGCAGTTGGAGGTGCAGAACTGAAGGTTTGGGGAGAAGTTAGGGCTGCATAAGTGACTGTGATGCTGAGGCCTGGGCCCAGGCTGAGGATGGGGGTGGAGAGGAGGCTAGCTCTATGGAGAGGGCATTGCCTTTTGTCAAATGTCTAATCTTGTGCTTTCATATCTATATATTGGCCTCTAGCAAGCAGACAATGGCATCCTTTCCACTGGACTGACCTCACTATTCTTATCCTATGCTGTTGTCTCTGCCCTCCAGGATCTATTTTGTATTCGTTTCCTGGTGTATTCATTGTCCTCCCACCTCATTAGAAAATGAACTACTTAAGGAATCCTGTATTCTTCCTTTTCAGCATCCCTAGTTTTTTTTGTTAGTCTACCTGATTCATGTATAGCTGCTTAGGTCCAGGTAAGACTCTGCTATTCTAGACTTCTATGAAGAGATCCCAAGGCAGAATGAGATGGTGTGGAGGAAAGCAATATGATAAAATACAACAAACATTTGAGTGGTCAGGTTAAGTGAAGACCCCTCAGGCATGAATCCCCCCAAATCCCTATCCTTCCTGCCAAAGCTAAAATAACTATCTCCCTTAGGCAAATAAAATGCTCCAGGATGGAGGAGAATCACCAAAGTTCATGTCACGTGACCTGGTGTACCCTTCCCCTTATGCCAGTCACATCAGCATTCCCCGCTTAAGTTCTATATTTGGTAACAAAAACCCTCATTGGTGAGCAATGATCCTTCCTGTGTTCTTTATCTCTGAGGTAGATTCCCACATTTTGACTGTATGCCTGGATTTCCAGTCAATGGGAAGAGAGGCTATTGAGCTTTTGCATTAGGGACTATATAATGCTATACTCAGCTCCTCTCAGGTGTACTCCCTTGCTGACACCACCCATGATCTCAAGGGAAGTGCCCCTTCTCATGAGATTGTAATAAATTCCTTTTTGCCTTCTATCTTGAGAAGCCTCTGAGTTTAATTTGAGTAAAGGTATGCCTATGTGTACCAATTATTGTGCTAAATTCTGTGTAGAACATAGTACATAGTACATAATAGGCATTTAATAAATGTTTGATTCATTGGGGGAGATACAAAGTTAGATATTGCCTCTGACTTCAAGCATCTTATTATGTTCTAGTTGGTGGAGAAGATTGTGCAGGTTACAACACAAAGTAGAAGACCAGATGGTGGTGGATGTATCTAGGTGGTAATTATTTGGCACAGGAAGTGGGAGTATAAGCAAGTAGGTTCATTAATAAATGGAAAATTCTGTGTTGTGAATGTAAACTCCTTGAGGGGAGGGATTGTTTTATTTTTGTCTTCTTGTCCTGAGAACTTATCATTGTCTAGCACTTAATAAAAGTTTCTTGAATTGAATTGGGATTAATCATTCCAAGTCTTGTGAGATCATTTTTTTCCATATGAAATAGAGTGGAGGAGGAGAATGATATTGAATACAGAAAAAGTGATAGAGATAGTCCATCAAAATGATCATAAAAAGATTGATGTTGGCACTGGGGCCAAAGTCTGAATCTGAGCTTATATTTTATCTCAGTGATATGGGAGAGTAATGTTGCTCACAGGCTCTTTCCACTTGGCAGGTCCAATGGGAAAAGAACACTGAACGGGAGTGATACAATTCCATTTTCACCCCTTTTCAAGAGATCCCACAGTGCAGGTCCTCATATTCATGTCTTTCCTATTGTTATACCTGGGCATCTGAAGGGAAACTTCACTACTGCCCTCACTGTCTGGAATGAACACTCTACATCCCATGTACATCTTCCTTTTTGTGTTGGTGGCCCTGGAATTTGGCTATTCTAGACCAACACTGCTCCTTTGACCTTGGTAAGTGTTGTGTTCATGGGGAAAACTTGTCTCTCTAGACAAGTAAACTACCTCTCTAGATTCTTTACGTTATAATCAACCACGAACTGGCAGTTGTGTACGCAGGTGGCATTGGGATCCTTAGCGCTCAGTTTTCTGTTGTCACTACCACTCTAATTTGCCACTTCTCATTCTGTGACAACACTGAAACCAACTACTTCTTCTGTGATGGACCTGCAGTCATCATCTGGTCTGTGTAGACATGCATATGGATTCCACCCTCCACATCATCAGTGTCACAGCTGTGGCCATTTCCTTCCTGTTGATCTGGATGGCTATCATCCTAAGAAAGACATCAGTGTCATGCCATCTCCTCTTATTCCTCTCCCCTCATTGTCCTCCTTTAGTATGGTAGCTATACTCCAATTTACCTTTGTCCCAGTTCTTGCTCCTCCCCAGAAGAGGGTCAGGTGGTGTCTGCAGTCCATACTGCTTTTTTCACTAGTTCTTAACTCCATCTACAGAACGAGGAACAAGGTGGTAAAGGATATGATAAGGAGATTTATGAGAAGACATATACCAGAGGAAGAGATAATTCAAGGGAGTAAGGAAACAGATAGAGAGTTTTTGCCTATTAAATCACTGGCTCTATGTTGGTCTAGATCAGTGAGAGGGTAACCAAGTTTACACTCCTGCTTCTTTTAAGAACTTACAGTGAAGGTCACAAAGTCACAACGACCATCTTCCAAGGGAGAGGTACCTTTTTTTGTAGGTTAGTTTAAATAAAGATGTAATTTTCCTCATCCAGATTCATGGACCTCTTGAGAGTCAGTGAACTCCAAGGTAAGAACCTTCATGCTAAGGCATAAAAGGGTTATAATTTACTCTGGTGGAAGGAATACTCATGCCAATAATATAGATCTTTCAAGTACTGATGAAACATAGAACTGAATTGGGATTGTAGGAGAGACCTGTGAAATGGATGCTATTCATTCCCTTTTTTGAGAACCAAAATTCATTTCAGCAATTATTAGTATCACTCAAGCATCTAAGGACCAGATCAACAGAGGAAATGTAACATGATGGCAAGTGCACTACAAACAGAAGACCCAAGTTCCAGTCCTGACTCTGATATGAACTAGTTGTGTGAATGTGGACAAGTCACTCCTCTCTAAACTTAACCTCAGTGTCCTCATCTGTAAAGTGGAGATAATATGAATTTTATTACCTAACTCACCGGGCTACTGTAAGAAAAATTTTGTTTCTCTGAAAAAAAGATCTTAGGGTTTGAGTGGACATTAGTTAGTCAGTTAGTCAACAAGCATTTATTAAGCACTTATTATATTCCTGGTACTACACTCAGTGCTACAGAGGTACTAAGGGCTACTAAGCTCAATATAGAACTATATATAACAGCAATATATGACAAAGTAGAACTATATAAATGTGAACTATTATTATTCAAGGTAAGGCATTACTTTGGATGACAGGGAGTTTAAAATTTTAAAGATGTATAAAATATAGACATATGAGTAGATAACAAGATAAATCCAGAATCAAGGCACAGATCTGTAACAATAGTATCAGGAGTGTGAAAGTTAAGAATGAGGTAATACTGGTAGGGAAAGCTAAGGAAAATAATAAAGGTTTTGAGGGTTTTTGGTACAAAGGAAAAAAGAGGGAGAAAAAATGGGATTGGATCATTATTCAGAGTAGATGGAACCATGTAAACAGATGTCAGAATGTAGGCCCAGTTACTTGATTCTTATATTCCTTCTGTTTTATCTGCCAAAGATAAAGTTCTTTGTCTTTAAAAGGTTATAGAATAAACATTATTAATAGGCAGTTGAGAACCCAGATCAGTAGTGAAATAATTAGAGCATATCTGCCTGTTCTGGATGAGTTTGAGCCCTTGGGTCTATCCTAGGGTACTTAAAGAATCGGAAGATATCATTGCAGTCATTGTCAGTGGTCTTTGAAAGAACATGAGGAATGGAAGAAGTACATGGGGAAGAGAGTACAAATGAGTAGTGATTCTTGATGGGGGGACTTGGCTTCAATTTTTGGCAAAAGTCTAGAAGTCATTATTAAAAACATAGTTGGTGAACATCTAGAAAAGATGTGATTACAAAGGGACACCATGTCTTTGTCAATAACAGGCTATGCCAGGAAAACCTCCTTTCCTTGTTTAATGAGGTTACTCAATGGGTAGATTAGGTAAAGTCAAAAGATAAGGGTTTACCTAGATTTTATCCAAACAGTACTGGAGTCATTTTCCTTTGAGTTTGCAGATGAAGGGAGGTATGGGGGGGCAGAGAGAGAGTGAAAAGGATAGACTGATGGACAGAGGGAGGGACAGATGGAGGCCGATATGGGGGGACACAATGGAAGGAGAGAGAGAGCAAAGGAGAGAGTTATAAGTGAGAAGAGAGAGGAATATGGCTTGGGAGATAGAGACATAGGGAGAGAAGGAGGTATGGAGACAGGAAGAAGGAGAGGTATTTAATTGAGTTTCCCTGCCACCATAATAGTTCTTTATAGTGGGCTTCTTTTTTCGTTTGCTCATTTTTATGACCTACTTTCTAACTTTGGGATGTTTAAGGTTGGACTTTGCCATGCTTCTAGAAAAAGTGGATCTCCAAGCTTGGGGACCTGCGAAAGTGGTCTGATCCTGGGAAAAGTTTGATTGTTGACCCCCTGCTCTGAGTTCATCCAATTCCTGACTTGCTTCTGGACTTGGCCCCCATCAACTAATTGGAAGGCTCTTCTGGTTCAGCCACAGATCTATAATCTCTCTCTTGGTGTGAGATTCCTGCTCTGATTATTCCTCTGCAGGCTGGGTTAGAGACTCTGCTCTGGGCCTATGGTGTTGCTTCTGAATTTCCTCCTTTCTGAGTCCATTGTTGACTATCTTCCCTATCAGGGAACCCATACTCCTGAGCAGGTCCTCTTCTCAGTCTGACCTGAGTCTGTGACCTAAAACTGGGTAGTAAGTGACAAAGTTGCAATGTCCTAGTATGGGTCTGGTACTTTGTCTTGCCCTGGTGCTCAGCCTCTCCTTGAGTATTGGAATGTTCTACATGTAGAGTGCTTCTGCCCCACCTGTCCCAGTTGGAAAAATCACCTTTTCTGTTTTCCTTTGCTGAGCTGGGCTAGATAAATAATTCACAGTGACTTTTTTTCTGGATTTCCTCTTCAAGATTTGGTCTGGTGAATTTTTCTTCCTTCCTTCCTTCCTTCCTTCCTTCCTTCCTTCCTTCCTTCCTTCCTTCCTTCCTTCCTCTCTTTCCTTTCTTTTCTTCTTTCTTTTTCTTTTTTGAAAGTTAAGAAAAGTATGCTTTAATCTATATTCAGACACCATCAGTTCTTTCTCTGGGGATGCATAGTATTTTTCATCCTAAATCCTTCAGAGTTGTCTTGGATCATTGTATTGCTGAGGATAGCTAAGCTGATCATCTTACAATAGTGTTGCTACTTTGCATACAGTACATTTCACTTTGCATTAACTCCATAAGTATAAACTGGGGAAAGGATGGCTAGAAAAAATTTCATTTGAAAAAGTCCTGTGGGTTATACTGACTTGAAAATCCAACATCACTCAGGAGTATAATATGGCAACCAGCAATAATAGTATGTATAAGAATGATAACTAACATTAATATAATACTCGGATGTTTCCCAAGTGTTTTGCAGGGATCTTAGGCTCCATTGAGAGGCATAGTATTCAGTAATAGGGAGTTCATGAATCTTCTTGTTCTCTGTCCTTCTCAGATCACATCTGCAGTATATGGCCAAGCTCCAAACACCACATTTTATGATTTACATTAATAGGTTGGAGAAGGGAAACCACAATGGCAGTGTTATTCAAGGTCACGTGTTAAGAGGATTGTTTTACCATGGAGAGGAGATTGATGAGAGTTTTTATGACTTTTTTCAAGTATCAAGATGGAGTTAAAATCCCTCTGAGCTCTGCTATTAGGTAAGAACACATCTCTATTGGTCATAAAGTGTGAACAAGATCTGAACAAGTTCCTGGAAAGTTTGTTTGGATTGGCTGAGGGACTTATTAACCTCCTATGGGGCTTATGTAAAAGCATAGACCTAGTTAGAATCAGAGAGCCTGAAGAGAGTATCCCAGGCTTTGTTCACACTCAGTGAATAATCAAGATGTGCTCTCACCTGATAATGTATGAGAGTTAAGTGGGCTGGGATGATTCGGACCACCCCTAATATAAATATCTGAAAGGTTGTCAGTATACAAGGAATTATATCTGTTCTGATTGGTCTCATGAAGAGGGATCAGGAGCAATGGGTAGAAGTTGTGAAGAGTCAAACTGAGGCATGTTTTTAGGGAAACAAAACTTCCTAATGATCAGCTATATCCTTAAATGGAATGATCTCAGGAAGTGGTGGCTTCTCCATTCTGCTTAAGGGAGAAGGTTTTTTAGCCATAACCTTAGCACATGGCTCCATTGCTTAACACCTTTGTCCCACATATGTTTACGTGCCTTTAGAATCCCTTTTGTCAAAACTTCATTTTTCATGATGAAAAGAGTATTGATGGATAAGGGAGAGAGAAGAATCCAAAAGTCTGAAAGAGACAGGAATTGAATTGGTAAGACAGAGTCTCAATCAACCATCATCATCATCATCGTTATCAATCTTATCAGTGCTATCCTTTCCCCTTTATAGGTCTTCAAGCAACAGATGGGTGACCACTTGTACAATATGTCTGTGTTAAAGAAGGAACTCTTTTTCTGTCATGTTTTGGACTAGACAGACTTTGAGCTTGCCTCCGACTCTGAGGATCTGTGAATCCCTTCTTTACCCTTTCTTACCTTTGAATTTCCTCTCTTACTTCAAGATTCAGCTATACTCAGACTTTCTTCATGAAGGCTGGCTCCTCCAGCAGCATTACTGTCGTCTATGTCTGGATTCTCATTGTTCTTTGATTTGATTCTTTGCCATTTTGTATTGTTCTTTTATAGATTTGTACATGTATGTTTTGTTTTTCTGGCATGACTGTAAGCTCAGTGAAGAGAGAGAACACCTTAATCATCTTTGTACCCCTGTGGTACCTAGCTAGATCAGTACTGGGCACTTAGATCAGTGCTGGGCACCTAGATTAGTGCTGGGTATGTAGATCAGTGCTGGGCACCTAGATCAGTGCTGGGCACAAAATACATGCTTCATAAATGTCTCTTCATTTTTTTAAAAATAAATTTATTTAACTTTTTACATTCATTTTCACAAGATTTTGGGTTCCAAAATTTTCTCCCCATTTGTCCCCTCCCCCCTCCCCAATACACTGGACATTCTAATTACCCATATCCCAATCTGCCCTCTCTTCTATCGTCCCCTCTTCATCTGATACTGTAAGAAGTGGAGAGCTGTTAGAGGCAGGTAGGATTTCAAGGCAAAGGGTGTCCTTATATTGCTCTTCTCTACTGTTCTTAAGTGCCTCCTTGGGCCTTCTCCAAGATTCCAGGCAATATGCATCATCTTAGAAGAGCTGCCAGGGAGCATGACCACAGGAGTTCTAAGGCAGGGAGGGCTTCCCATTGAAGAAATGGAAAAAGTATAGTAGGGGGAGAGGTCTCGACAGTTGTCTGAGGGGCCCCTTTGTGAACTATTCATGAGTTTAATGGACAAAAGACATGAAAATGTATTGAGTAGCCTAGTGATGTTGGCTAGGGTCCAAAAATCTCTCCCTTTAAGGTCAAAGACGTGGCAGCAGGTGAGAGCTACAACAAGTTTCTGTAGTAGCCTACGGGAAAAACAGAAGTTTTGTAGGCTAGGGAGAGAAATAGAGATCTGATTGTTGGAATCTGAAGCTATTCAAAATATTCCAGAATAACCCTGGGGGGAGTATTCCTCTTAACTGAAAGGCTATTAGAAAAATTGTATCTCATTTTGTGTACAGAAGGGATGGAGAATGATTCTACTACCTGAAATTCCCTTGTTGCTTATTTTACTATTGTCTTAATTAAATGCTTTGCTATTTGTTGTATGGTTCATAACTATTCTGTTTGGTAGAAAATGAGCTGGATAAGAGTTTGAGCCATATTTGCAAAATGCCAATTAACCTAAACACCCTTACTAAACTGGGGTAGGAAGGATTTATACATGAGATTCACTGTATAATACCACTTGGAAAGGTTACATATGTCAAGAAGTAGTATGGTGAAGTAGAAGGTGAATAAGATTTGAATCAGAGTGTTTAGTATTCAATCCTGACTCTGCTATTCTCATGTGAACTTGGGAAAGTCACTTCTTTTGTTTCCTGGGTCTCAGTTCCTGTTAAATGAGAGGTTTGGATTAGGTTATCTCCAAAGTGCATTCTAGTTTGTGAAATTGAGGATTTTAAATTCATAAAGGATATGAAAATGTAGCAGGGAAATATTATATATTTGGAAAAAGTGACAACTGTGGGAAGGAGGAAAGCCTGTCAGTCACATAATGGTCATCTTTTCCCCATATACATGGTGCCATTTTTTTTATGCCAATGCAGAATAAGATCCTTCTAGATTGTCTTTGGTTGGTCCAATGTCAGAACTTTAACCTCCTCACTCAAGAAGAGGTTGGAAGAGATGGTCTTTATGGTTTCTCATCTCAGTAACTTCACAATTAGTCCCCCAAATTGTACTCTATTAATTTTTCAAAAATGATTTTTGACAAAGAAACCCCAAAACAAATACCTTCTGTGTATGCAAGAGAAGACTTTTTCATCTCATTGCTAAGAATCTGTACTGGTATCATTGAATCTCAGATGCTCAGTTGAACTCTATTGTGACAAGAATCTTCTCTACATCTTCCCTGACAAAAGGGAGGTTGTACAAACCTTTGGGACAAATGAGGGAAAACAAGCGAAGCATTTACCTGGAAAAGTTGGGAATCAACTCTTGACTATCAGTTTATCTATGTCCTTTCGTATTTTGAGCCATTAAGAAGCCCTCCCTTCGCCACCTACTTCCTTTACTTACCTAGTGATCCAAAGGACAAAGAAATTAGACTAGGCAGATACAACTCCAGAAATGAGGTCAGTTGTTCCTCGAATATTTAGTGTGAAAATTCCAACAACAACATCACTGAATACCAAAGAATATCATAGAGGTCCTTAAGTTTGTGCAGGTTTGAGTCTGCTATCTTGTCTGCATTATTTCTCCTCCATCCAACACTGTGTTTCATAGGATCATAGATATCCAGATCTGGAAGGGACTTTGGAAACTAACTATTCTAACTAAATTTAGATGAGGAATATATTCCAGACTACTTTTTCAATTGGAAATACTCTCTACCCATGAGGCTTTACCTTCTGACTAGCTGATGACACTTAGGATTTCAGAGGCAGGTTGATGGTACAGTGAATAGGGCACTGGGTCTGGAGGTAGGATGACCTGAGTTCAAATTTAGCTCTGACACTAGCTGTGTGACCCTAGGCAAGTTACTTACCCTCTCTCTGTCTTCTCAATGAGGATCATAACAGTATCTACCTCACAGGGTTATTATGAGGATTAAAGGGGACAATATTTTTAAGATGCTTAGCATAGTGCCTGGAACATAGTAGGCATTATATACTTATTCCCTTCTACTGGTACCTCTTCCAACCTGCTTTAAAGGAACAAGCCCAGGCCAAAGATGTCTTCATCCCTCTCTTGGCTACTTTATCACTAAGTCAAGACTACTTTGTTTTCTTTATCTTGACAAGACTTGTTTTTTATCATCTCTGATAAAGTATTTGTTAGAAACAATAAAGACTTTTGAAGATATTTTGTATTTTCTAGCAGCCCCAGGAGGTTGGTGAACTTGGCTATAAAAAGAAACAAAATAAATTAGAACCCTCTTAGAGTATGGCTTATGTTGTGTGAAATCAGATACACAAGTCTTCCTGAAACAGCATACTCTCTTCATGCCTTTGTACTGGCTGGCCCAGTTCTTGGAATGCTCACCCTCCTCATAGCCTCCTCTTAGAACCTCTGACTTCCATCAAGACTTATCTCAGATGACACCTTCTTGAAGAGGCCTTTGTGGGTCTCCCCTCCCAGCTTCTAGGCCCTTCTACTCCATCTACTTTGTGTATCCTCTTGTTCATCCTTCGTTCTTGAAGAGGACCAGTGACATCTGGAAGGTGATGTCTTGACTTGCAAATGAATTAGATTTAAGTGAGGCAGAGCTGTGCAGAGTCATCACCCTCACTCTCTCCTCCAGAGTCATCCAGAGGCAAGACATAAACCAAGATGACTGATGATGACCCAGGTATCGTGTATGTATCCATGTTTGTTTTCCTCCATTAAACTGTGAGCTTCTGGAGAGCTGGGACTATATTTGCCTGTCCTTGTATCCCTAGTGATTAGCACAGTGCTTGGCACTTGGTAGGGAGTTAATAAATGCTTGTTGACTGACCAATTGGCTAAATTAGGCTACAGAGCCAGAAGAGATTGTGGTATGATGCTGTTTGTCCATCCCCTTACCCAACTCTATACAGTTTGTCTAGGGCTTGATTAGAGCTGAAAATGTCTAGATAGCATCAGTTTCACAAGATGGAGTAATCAAAGTTAAACCATAGGTCTTCATAAAAAGTACAAGGAAGGAAATAGGAACATATTATGCTAAACTCAGGTTATTGTCAAATTGGACGAGAGCAGAATGCACAGTCTGGCATAAATAGTATAGGACACTGAAGTGAGCCTTGGGCTTGGAGGTGGTATACCTCAGAAGGTGGAATATCTGAATTTGGATCCTTACTTTGCCCCTCAATACTTGTTTGACCTTGGACAAGTCATTTCCCCTCATCTGGCTGTCAGTTCCCCATGTGTAAAATGAGGAGGTATTCTCTAAGGTCCCTTATGACTACAGAATCTTGTGACTAGGTGGAGAGAGGAATAACTAGAAGTTTCTGTGTTTTGTCGGTGTTTTGTTCTGTATTTTCTCTGAATCTCAGACAGGTAGTATTATTATATTATTCTATAATTCTATAATATTCCATAATAAAATATTATTCTATAATAAATAGAATGCTGCACTTGGAATCAGGAAGCCCTGGGTTCAAAGTCCACTTTTGATACTTCTGAGCTATGTAACCCTGGGCAAGTTACTTCACTCTGGCCCTTCTAAGACTCTGAGATTCTCTGTAAATTATAGATGGTGAACAATCTGCTTCGGCGGAGGAAATTCTTATACCCACGAACAGTCTTCCTTGATTCTATACTCTTGTTCGTCTACATATTCAATCAGATGTCCAATTTCATAACTTCTACCTTCATAATATTTCTACTAAATGTTTCCTTCCCTTCACTTACACAGCCACTAATTTAAATCAGGCCCTCATCACTGTCTTCTTGGACTGTTAGAACCCTATCCAAACTGGTCTTTCTGCCTCAGATTTTTCCTTCTTCCAATTCACTTTTCACACAGCTACCAAAGTGATTTCTTTAAAGCTTTGACTATGCTCAGAAAAATTCAGTAACTCCCTTTGATTTCCAAGATCAAATATCAAGACCTCTGGCACTTGAGGGTCTTCAAACCCTGGCTCTTTCTTACCTTTCCAGTCTTCTTACACCATGCTATCCATTATACACTCTAAGGTTCAGTGATTATGGACTACCTTCTGTTATTCACGTACATAATATTTCAAATCCCAACTCTATGCTTTGGCACTGGCTGTGCCCCATTCTTCCTGGAGCATTCCTGGAAAGTTCCTCCTCATCTCCACCTCTGGATATCCCTACCTTTCTTCTAGACTTAACTTAAATGAAGGATGCTTTCTCTCCCTCAGCATACACTTTGTCCCTACATAGTTATTTTCACGTACAGTCTCCTCCATTAGCACATGAACTCTGGAGGGCAGGGGCTGTTGTTTTGTTTTGTTGCCTTTCTTTGTCATTTCTGAGTTTAGCCTAGCACAGTAGGATGTTTATTGAAGAAATACATCCTTTACCATTCTAGCCATCCCCTAAAACTATATGAATAGGTCATATTGAAAGGCCTGGAAATCCTTCAGGGACAATGACAGGGCAGATGGTGGTATCTGATGGTAAGTAGAGGACAATGTTAGAGCAGCACAGGTAAAGCTGTGTGGGTCCTCTATTTTACTGAAAGGATTGCCTTTGGTGACCGGTTCACTAAAGCAGTGGAAGCAGCCATGTCTGCCCTGCAGCCAAGGACCTAGGGGGTCTTGGGCTCATGGCCCCTCACTGAAGAGCCAAAATGGAGCTGGGGCTCCAGGTCCCTTCTACGGAGGTAGAAATGCTGGGAGGGAATTAGAAGAAGACATTGGGCAGAACATTTGGGACACTGTTCTAGGAGTGAGGAGCCTGGATCACTTTGAGCAAGTCATTAAATGTCTGGTTCTCTGATTTGGTTTCTGACTATCATAAGGATAGCAGAAGAGTGAGACTTTCAGTAACTTCTTCAGTGCTCTGAGAAATTATTATGGCTAATCTTTCCATCTTTCCCCTTTGCCCTTGCTATGAAGCCATCAGAGAAACCCACTTATCTCAAAATGGTTCACTTTTCCTAGCCCTGCGCCAGGACACATGGCTAGATTCAGAAACAGGGATTCCAACCTAGGCTGCCTATGGCCACCAGAGGGAGCTAACCCTCCCTCTTGGCCCAGGAGAATATGTAGGTGGAGGAGAATGAGAAATTAGTTGCAGTCAGGGCTGACACTCACTTGTAAGGTCATTTCAAAAAATTGCTTGAGGCTCTTTTTTTCTATTAACATATTTTAAAAATTGACAAATTTTTAATTGATTTAATTAAATTTAATTGATTTAAAATTTTAAAATGGCTAAATTTCTGTGGCACTTGGTATACTTTATAGTGTTACATAAATACTGGCCGTTACCATTTTGATCCAATCCATCTCATTAGTGACTTCTCTATAATGTATATTCCATAAAACAGTTTAGAAAAACAGCATTAAAAAAGGACCAGAATGAATCATCCCAGCATCTTTATAATTTATTCATTTTAAAATTTATTTAAATTTATTTTTTACTGAATAAAAATGAACTTTAAACATTAGTAGACTGTTAATTTCTATTTGTTAAAATAAAGTGTGTGTGTGTGTGTGTGTGTGATAAATTAATTTCAATATTTTCCCAAGTTTGAGTTTTGAAGTGGTTATAATTTATAGAGCTATGGTAAGTGTGCCAAGTGGTACAGTGGATAGAGTGCTGGACCTGAAGTCAAGAAGATTCTTACTGAGTTCAAAACTGGCTTCAGATACTATTAGCTGTGTGACCCTGGGCAAGTCACTTAAGCCTGTGTGTCTCAGTTTCCTCATCTGTCAAATGAGCGGGAGAAAGAAATGGCTAACTACTCCAGTATCTTCACCAAGAAAACCTTAGATGGGGTCACAAAGAACTAGGAATGACCACCAAAACAACTAGACAACAATAATTATGTCCAGAGTTGCTGATCTGAATTTTGAAGTGGCTGTCATTTGTAGAATTTGGCAATGGTAAACATTATTTTTTGATTGTGATTTGTCACTGTGTCCCTTCAGATGGGTCTTCTCTTATTTCTTTTAATTACTCATATTTCCTTATGGGACAGTGATATTCTATAACACTCAAATTTCAGAGTCCTAAACATCTCAAAGTTGAGAGAACCACAGAGCCCCTCTTATCCAAACCCTCCCTAAACAAGTAGCCCCCACTGCCTTCCCTAATTCCCCAAGTCTAGACTACTCTTCCAGATAATGGACATTCTATTCATTGTGAAAGACCCCACCTCAATCTTAACTCTTTTGTGAAAACTGATCCCATTACCTCCAGGACAAAATAAGATGACTCTCCTTTTTTGGCACTGTGCTATTGTACCTGCTACAGGCTTCATTTGGTGTTCATACTCCCTTGGATAGCTGGTTATCTTTTCATGTGTTCAAATCCTGTTTGAGGTTTGAATTATATTTTAATAATCTCTGTAGGTTCCAGTAGGTGTAGTTTGATTGTAGAGCACTCATCAGGCCATCATAACTCAGTTGTCTTGTGGTCTTTTGTATTCAGGTGTTCCCTTGGGGGTATAAACATATATTATGTTGAATTCAATAACATTTAAGCAACAACCTATACAATTTGCAATGTCCTGTGTTAGGTTCTCTATTTGTCTGTGTACTGCCTTGCTCTAAAGTTTATCCTAGTGAACTATTTTTGGGTAGTCCTCCCCCTGCCCCACTTTCCTGCCTACCTCAAGAAAAGACAGATGGGCTGTATTGTAATTGCAGGAGACTCTAGAACAGTAGATTTTGAGCTGAAAGGGACTTCTGAGGCCACAGGTCTAACTCCCTCTATCCCTTATTTTAATTAAGAAAACTGAAGCCCAGGGCAGTTAAATGACTTGTCCAAGGGCACATAGGTGCTAAGTTTTAGAGGTAAGATTAGAATCAAAATCCACTGATTTAAAGACCAGTGTTCTTTTCCCTGTACCAGAAGGTCAATCTGAAAGCCTGAATTGTAGTCAAACTAAGACTTGTTCTAGACCTTAGCTTAAAAAGGCCAAGGTCTCCCATTGCATCCCGGGCCATCTCCAGTCATCCTGATCTATATCTGACCACTGAAATGAGGCTGGTGATTTTGCACAGCTCTGACTCACTTAAATCTAATTCACTTGCATGTCATGGCATCACCTTCCTGATGTCATGATTCTCTTTGAGAGCAAAGGACAAATGCAGCAGAACCAACGAATGACCCTGGAGGAAATTTAGCTTTGATCTAGCCTGAACTCACTATTCTAAAGAGTTGGGAAACTGGGACCAAGGGAGTGAAGAAGCTGTTACACATGCTAGATATTGTGCTAAACACAATTATTTTACAAAATTTTCTCATTTGGTTCTGCCAACAGCTCTTCAGGTGGGTGCTATTCCCACTTTTCAGTTGAGGAAATCAAGGCACAGAGTAAGTGACTTGCCCAAGGTCACACAGCTAGTATGTGAGGATGATTTGAATTCATGTTTCCTGACTCCAGACTCAGCTATCTATCCTAGGTAACAACTGGGCCAGGACTTGTTTGTCTAAAGTCACATGACTTGTAGGACTGAGCCAGGATCTCAGATCAAGTACTTGAGTGAGTTTTAGGCTTTTTTTCCCTAGTTTTCTACCATCTCCAATGAGATAATAAGTTGTACCTTTTACATCCACAATACTTTACAATTTACTAAGTACTTTACACACATTATCTCCTTTGATTTGTGCTAGGATTAGCTCCATTTTATAGGTCAGAAAACATGCTCAGTGAGGTTGTGACTGGCCCAAGTTCATACAGCAAGGAAGTGTCTGAGCAAAGATTCAAACCCAGGTCCTCTAGACTCCAAGTCCAGCTCTTTTTCTATTGTGCCACAAATTAAGTAAAGTTCTTTGAAAAACTAAAAGTATTATCTAAATGTCAGTTATGATGATTACTCCACTATACTGCCTATTTCATAAACTGTCAGATAGGCAGTATCTGGTAGAATGTGCATGAAAATACTTCCCTTTTAATGAGCAATGATAGTCTAGCTATTTAACTGGCCATAGGCCTTAGGTGACCAGAGCAGCCTCGGATGATGGCATAAAGTCAAGTCAAGCAAGTATTTATTGTTTACTATGTACCACACACTATGCCAAGGACTGGGAAACCAAATACAGGTAGAAAGAAAGACAACATCTGCCCTGCAGGACCTACCATTCAAGGGGGGGAAATAACACATAAAGGGAAGCTGAAACATGAGGGGGTGGGGCTGGCCTACTAGAAATGAGCACAGTATGGCAAGGAATAGAGACATGGCTGGTTTGAGCATCCTCCTTGAAATGGGACTTTGGGGAGAAACCAGCTAGTCTGAGGGAAAAAGCCAGAGGGCAGAGTATACTTCCCAAGTGAGAATAGGGGGTGAAGTGAAACTTCTAGGGTGAAGAGGAATAGTCTGAATATGCATTGCAGATCACAAAGACCAAAGACTGCAAGTTCAAAGTCCTTAGAGATTATCTAATGTAACTTCTTCATTTTACAAATGAGTAAACTGAGGTCCAGACAAATGATTAGTCTGAGGTTACAATGATATAGCTGAGCCAAAATTTAAACCTAGGTCTGTTCAGGCTGCAGAACCAGTGGTCTTTCTGTTATAACTTAGTGCAGCCAAAGGGAAATAGAACATTCCTCAGTGACTTTTCTAATTTTTCTGCTATAGGGAATTGGTAACAAGGCAAAGATTAGGACTAAGACAGTATCCAGACAGGAGAAAAAGCCTCTGGGAGAAGGCAGCAGAGAATAATCAACAATAGCTAGCTCTTTGATGACGGAGGAGAGCTTACTTTTAATCTAATGCTTTTAGAGATGTTGCCAGAGTGGAAAGAGTTTGGGAATGGGAGCCAGTAGCCCCCTAAGAATGTGCTTCTACCACCAACTTGCTAGGGTGATCCTTGGCAAATCATTTTTATCTCCCTGGACCTTAGTTTTGGCAAGTGTAAAAGAAGGGGCTCGGATGAGGAGAGAGGATCTTTGAAATTTCTTTACACTTCAAAGCATCCTGATTCTGTGACTCATCCATCTATTCCAGCAAGTGCCCATTGATGTTGACCTTCTACCAGGAAGAGAAGTTAGGGCCAGTTTAGCTGGTGTGTTTGACATATTTGCTGTTCTCTAGTTCTGTTAGCTCTTCCACTTCCTGGAGGCCATTCTCCTCTTTTCACCAGTCCTTTACCATCCTTTTCTGATGCTTTCTCCTACCCTCTAACATTTTCTTTCTTCCCCTGGGGACTCTTGCTACCTTCTTTCCAGTTTTCTAATATCCTTTTCAGTTTGTCCTCCACTCCCCCGACATTTCCAGCCCACCTAGCTCCAGCAGACCTTTTCAGCCTGACTATACATTATTTCCTTTCCCTTGCTGTATGGTCAAGCCAAACTGGACAGAATACATCATCTGTGACAGGCAGCTCCTATTCCTGGAATGGTCCCCTCCCCCATTTTTTGTTTTTGCCTTTGGCTCTCAAAATTCATGGAAGTTCAGTTCAAGCAGCATTTCATTCTTGAGACAGGGGTGGAGAACCTGTGACCTCAAGTCCCCAGGTGACTCTCTAGGTCCTCAAGTCCTGCCACACTTGAGGACCTAGAGGGCCACAACAGGCCTCAAGGCCACAGGTTCCTCTCTTCTGCCAGGTCCTTCCCTGTGACAGATGCCAGTGCCTCCCTTCCTCCAAATTACTTTGCATATATTTGGCATTTACTTATATATGTACATATTTTTCCCCATATAAACTTCTTGAGGGCAGGGACTGGTTGCTTTTTTGTCTTTGTACCAGCACAATGCCTTGGTATCTGGCAGGAATGCTTCTCGGGTTGAATGACTGCAGCAGAATTAGGGTTAGCGTCAGAGTTGAGGCACGGAGGACTCCAGTTTGAATGAGTTAGCTGTGAAGTCACGGCAAGTCTCCTCACCTCAGGGGGCCTTAGTGTGCACGTCCGTGGACCTCAAAGACCACTCTGGTCTACACTCCATTGCTGCCTACTCCCAACCTCCGACGACGTTTCAGATTCCTTCTTCGTCTCCCAGGAGACCTTAGCTGCGGAGGAGGAGGAGAATGTTGAGGCTATGGGAATGAGAAGAGAAGAAGAGGAAGGAGAGAAGGAGGAGCACGGGGCGGGGTGGGGAGGGGTGGGAGTGGGGAAGGGGGAGGGGAGGCCTGTGGGCCGCCGCTGGCCCTTTAAGGCCTCTGAGCAGTGGGCGGTGCCCAGGTAGAAGGGGCGGGGCCCCGCCAGCCTCCGCCCTTCCTAGAGTGTCCGGGAGGATTAGTCCGGCTGCCGTCCTGCGCCCGCCTGGCCGGCGGGGGATCAGGCTTGGGGGCTCGGGGGCGGATTGAGACAGCTCTGTCGGGCAGGGGCCAGAGAGGTGTGGAGCGGGCGGTCGGTCCTCAGAGGGACTGCTACGCTCCTCTCAAGGCGCGGTTTCACCCTCCTTGTCTTCCTTCACCTGCGACCAAGCTCGGGCGGCCACTTCCTGCCGCTCACCTGGGCCGCGCTCACCTGGGCCGGGCTCACCTGGGCCGGGCTCACCTGAGCGGTGCTCCCCTGGGCGGTGCTCCACTGCCTGCCAGCGCCGGGGAGGGGGCTCCCGGGAGGCTCCCCTGACCAAGATGAAGGACCGGCTGGAGCAGCTGAAGGCTGTGAGTGACGCTGCCCCAAGGGGTCTCCCCGGGGGAGGTGGAGAGCAGTCCCCTTTCTTTGGTGGTGGTGGTGGGAGGGCCAGGCACGACAGCACAGGAGGCTGTGTACGTGCTAGAGGGGTGGGAGGTTGCGTTCCCCGTCTCCAGTCGTCTGATTCCCCCCTCCCCGGGTGCTGCGGGCTCCCCTCCCACCCGTGTCCTGTGCCAGCTGATTCATTCCTGGAAGGCTGCTGCTTCCCCGACCGTCCCTGCCCCACATCCCTTTCCGTCTGTCCAGCTCCTCTAAAACTCTGAATGGGTGAATGGTTGCATACCAACCCCTGGCTGGCGGGATGGTAGAGGGCGGTGGGGGTAGGTCTTCCTGGAGGAGAACAAAGAGGTCATTCAGGTCACTCCTTCTCTCTGTTTTCTCCCTTGGGCGCTCTTGACTTTCTCCCTCAGGCACTCTTCTTTCCCTCCAGCCTCTCCCATGAAGCCGCTGACGCCTCCTTCAACTTAAAAAAATGTCCGGTCTGGCTAGCCTCTTGGGCTCTGCTCCTCGCTATCTCCTCTCGTTATTGATTCCCTCCTTGAATTTCTGTTGTCCAAGATTTATTTTTCTTTCTCCTCCCTAGCCTTGGCCAAGTCCTTCATTGCCCTTTGACCTGAACTTATTGTAGGGATTCGAATGAAACCGAAGTGCCAGGTTTCCTCAAGATTGGCTTGAGGAGCCTAGGAGGATAAAGACAGGGGCCAGGGTTTGTCGTGGGACTTTGCGGGGAATCTTGGTGGAGACGTGGTTCGAAAGATCCATTCTATTCCCAGGGGCCTGTAGACACAGAATGTTAGGACTGGACACATTCCAAGTCATCTGAGGGGTCTCTTCAGTTGTTTTAACAACTCCAGGGAGAAGTAAGAAAGATCCTATCTGTTCAATTGTTTCCAACAAGAAATTGCAAATTAACAGTGCTCCAAGTGTTTATTAAATGTCACAAAGATAGCCTGAAGCAGTTCCTACCCTCAGAGAGCTTCCTTTCAATTGAGGTCAAGAATATCTACCCATATAAGTATATTTTAAAAATTGGGACTAGGACTGGACCTATGATTTCACCTATATAGGGAACTGCCAGGTGTGGAAGCTTCCGTACAAAAGCAGGTTGCCACATATGGTTTTATGGAATTACCCATAGTACTGGGTCACATGACCAGCATACAAGTGAAATCCAGGACTTGCATTCAGGTCTTTCGGGTGCCTTTCTGGAGCTCTCACCATGACACCATACTGCTTTTCATATAGGTTCCATATAAAATACATGGTAAATAAATTGAATGAAGTTAAGGGGAGAGTATTAGCAGCTGGTAGGATCAGGAAAGGCGTGGAAACGGCAATGGGGAGCACAGTCTTGACTGAAGCATTGGATTCCATGAGATGGGTGAGGAAGTTAGGTATGAGATAGACCAAGGTGAAGGGCAATGAGATGTGGCAATAGAGTGCCAGGCTTGGATGCAGGAGGACTCATCTCCTTGAATTTAACTCTGATCTCAGACTCTTAGTAGCAGTGTGACCGTGGGCAAGTCACTGCACCCTATTGCCTCAGTTTCCTTATCTGTAAAATGTACTGGAGAAGGAAATGGCAACCACTCCAGTATCTTTGCCAAGGAAATTCCAAATGGGGTAATGAGGAGTCTGACACTATTGAAATGACTGAACAACAAAGGTGTGTGTGTATGTGTGTGTGTGTTTGTGTGTGTGAGAGAGAGAGAGATACACACACATGTGGGAAAAGGCCTGGATGTAACATTAAGGGACCTAAGTGATCACAGAAGATCATTTCTATGATCACAGGCATAGAGTCAGAACGGTCCTTCCTTCTAGCCCCTTCATTTTAATGAGGACGCAAGGAGGGAAAATTACTTGTCCAAGGTCATATAGGTAGTAAGTAGCAGACGCAGAGTTCCACTTTTGACTCTTGATTTCAGCCTCTCTCCATGGTACTTGCTTGCATGGGACCGAAAGAACTGCTCTAGAGAGGCTTGTGTTGGGGGGAGTGGAAGATTTATGGGAGCAGGGAGCTCTGGGTTCTAGGCTCAGCTCTGCTGTCAACCAACTTTGACTTAAAGCAGCTCACTTCTCTTGGTCCCTTTCAGCTTTGCTTATTAAGAGACAGCAAGGCATAGTGGATGGAGGGCAAACCTTGGGGGAACAGAGATCTGAATTCAAATCCAGGCTCCGATATACTAGCTTTGTGATCTCAGTATTCCCAGGTTACTTCTCTTAAGACTATAAGTTACAGAGGAGTTGTGCATCTGCATTGGAGGAGGGCACTCTCACACAAGAAGTGACCGCATCCATGATATCAGAAGTCTGAACCATTCCCACTGCCAAAAGGAAAAGATAAATTACACATAACTCTGAGTGAGACAACAGTTCAGAGAGAATTACATAAACCCAGCTCCTTTTCCTGGAAGCTTCATTGGTTCTGGGCATGGTGGTAAACATCAGGGCCTTCACTATTAGCATCCTGCCCCTACTCCAGGACTTAGGTTCTTTCTGAAGTCCCAGACACAAGGTTTGAGTCTCCCCTTATCTTTGATATTGGGTCCCTGAGTAAGTCATCGTAGCCACAGACTCTCAGGTCAGACTTCTGGAGTACCTGTAGTCAGTAAGTGAAATGTAGGGATAGAATGCCTTATTCACCATGAATACCCAGATGATGTGCCAGAAAGGGACCTGGCCTGGTTTGGGGAAGTTATTTCTTACTGATTTCTTTTTGAGTATTTCTAGATCATTCAACACTAGGCCACTTGCTTAATCTTTCTCAGCCCCAGTTTCCTCTCTGTGGAATGAGAATAATAGCTCCTTCCTCACAATATTGTAAGAGTATGTAAATGAGAAAATAGATTCCAAGAGCTTTGCTAGTCTTTAAAACACTATGTAAATGCTAGCTGTTATTGTTGATCAGTCATTTCAGTTCTAACTGACTCTTTGTGACCCCATGTGGGGTTTTATTGACAGAGGTACTGAAGTGGTTTGCCATTTCCTTCTTCAACTTATTTTACAGATGAGGAAACTATGACAAGGAGGGTCAAGCGACTTGCCCAGGGTCATGCAGCTAGTAAGTTTCTGAGGCTGGATTTGAACTCAGGTTTTCCTGACTACAGATCCATCACTCTATTTACTGAGCCACCTTGGATCATAAATTTAGATTTGGAAAGGGCCTTAGCAGCCATCTAGTCCAATTTGCTTATTTTCTAGAAGAGAAAATTGAGGTCAAATGACTTGCCCAAGGTTATACAGTAAATAAGTACTGAGTCAGGATTTGAATTGAAGGCCTTGAATTCTCCATCCAGTTTTTCTTCCCACTGTACCAGGCTTTCTCCCTTGCAGAGGCCAGGCCAACATTTCTTAACCTTAGAATGTACTGTAGATTGGTCTACTCCCCTAAGCTCTCAGCTAAGGTTAGGACTAGGGAAGGAAGGAACAGGTATGAAGGAGATCAGGAAAGAGGGAAGGGAATCTAGATGCTGGGAGATGGAGGAGCCATTATATCAACAAGTTGATATAATCTAATCTAATGCAACTAGCCATTATTAAGCACTTATTATATATAAGTTTGGGAGGCCTCAAATTGTGGCTGAGAGGGTCACCTAAGTGACCTTGTAAAGAAGGTCTAAATTCAAGTTCCACCTCTGCTAGGTGAACTTGACAACTCCCTTAACCTTTTGGTGTTCTAGGCACTTCTTTATAAATTACAGAAGTTGCCAATGTGAATTGATGAGCGGTTTCTACACTGGGAGTTTCTCACATGGATGAAATCACAGGTGTGGACCTTTAAAAAAAAGTACAAGTTCATATATTTTTAAGAAATAAAGTGACCTTTGGTAGAAAAGTGAATTTTTAAAACTTCCCTTAGATCAGTAACTAGTTACTGGGTATTTGGAGAACACCAGTGAAAGGCAGGCATTCGTCACCATTTTGGTGTCATGGACCCTTTGGTTTCATAGATTGTCGTCAAATGTTTATTAAGCACTTGTATGACAGGTACAGTGCTAGAGATAAAAAGACAAGAGTGAAAACAGCCCCTGTCCTCAAGCAGCTAACTTTTGGTCTTGTTGAGGAGCTATCCTGTACAGTTTTGTACAGGATGAATACAGGCTGATTTTGGGAAGTAGCTAGTAATTGCTGGGGGGATCAGGAAAGATCTCATGAAGAAAGTGGTGTTTGAGCTGAGTCTTGAAGGAAGAAACAGATTCTGAGTCAGGATATCTCTTTATAGTCAATTGGAATTCGTTGGAGAGGGCCTAGAGTTTTCAGTACCTCAAGCAATGCCCCACCTTGTATCTTGTTCCATTGCTAGGGAGAGATCCTATCCTATCCTATAAGAGTCTACTGAGTGCTAGGTCATGAGGATACATAGAAGAGAAAAAACAATAGTAAAAACCATCCCTGCCCTTTGGACCTTCCATTGTATCCCTCTAGGAGAGACAGACTTGTGGCAATGTTCTCACCTGCAAGACTAGGGTAGACTAGGCCCCTCCTTTTGGAAATCTAAGAACAATCTGTCAGCTTTGCCCCTTGCGTCAGATTCCAGGTAGAGCTATGTCCTTCCCTACTGGGTGTGCTGTTGCTGAGCACCGAGCTGTGGACATTGGAATTCATGGCTATTTTGGCCTTCTGTCTACTTAGCCAAGGGCTGTCCATGGAGAATTTACTCCTTCTGTGTGAGCAGGAGGGAGGCTGGGTAGGAGAGGAGAGTGACAGGGATTGAAGAGGGATTACAGAACCCGACAGGCTAAGGCCAGAAGATAAAATGCTTGGATGAAAGAAGGGGATTAATTTTATTTTTATTCCTGGTAATGTGGTGGGGGTGGGGCAGAGGAGTGGAAGCTCATAAAGGAACTGTCCAGCCAAGCAGCATGGTACAGCAGGAAGGATCGATCTGTTATTGGAAGACCAGAGTTCCAGTTATTCTCCAAATAGTCTTGTGTGGCCTTGGCAAGTTGCTTCCATTTTCTGATCCCCATTTTCCTCCTCTGTAAAAGGAAGGTGTTGGTCTAGTTTAGGGTTCTTAACTCGTGGTCCACAGGCTCCCAAGGGGGTACATAGATTTTAAGGGGGTGGGGTGGGGTCCTGTGGACTTGGATGGAGAAACAAATGTCAGCCTTATTTCCCCTAATCTTTGCTTCCTTCTGTCATCCTGGGTGTTTTATTTTGTGCATTAAAATCGTTATTATGAGAAGGGATCTATAGTAAAATGCCAGAGAAGTTCATCTGTGATACACAAAGAGGTTAAGAACTTTGGGCTCGAGAATCTCTAAATCCCTAACATTGGCTCACACTGGTTCTCCATTACATTCATATCCCAAATTCTTTCTCCCCCTGATGTCTCCCCAAATCCTTTCCACCCTTCAAGGCCCTGCTTAGATCTCACCTCTTTAAGGAAACCTGGAGTCAGTATGGTACAGAGGAAATTGGGCTAACTCTGAGGGCAGAACATGTGGGATTAAATAGCACCTATGTGACCTTGGGCATGTCTTCTACCTGGACTCCGTGGCCTGAGGCCCTGAGGTCCAATACAAGGTAGGACCTGTACTTCAGAACTTCTCTGAGTCTCTGCTCTTCATTTGCCGTCTCATCGTGTGTTATATAAATAATAATCGAGGTATACGATTTATTAGCAAAAAGCGTTTAATAATGAGTCTGGCCTCCCCAGTCATCCCCGAGATCCATTGATTTTGCCCATTTTGCTAATAAGTCATATAGCTCAGATTGTTTCCTCAGTTATTATCAATTAGCAGTAGGGAGAAATAAATGCTGTCTTACATGTACATGTTTGTGTTTTGTTTTCAGGCCTCAGGGTAAGAATTCATCGAGCTAAATGACCTCTAAATTCACAGAATAACACTGATATTACTAAAGCCAGTTAAAGTTTGCACTGAGTTTTGCCTAGATTATCTTAACCGATTTTCACAGCAAACTCTATGAAGGAAGCTTTGTGGTCATTACTGTGTGACAGTGAAGACTGAGGCTCAGAGTGACTTACCCAAGATCACTTAACTAGCCTACGGCAGAGTCACAATTAGAACCCAGGTCTAGATTCCATACTCTTTCCAGGCTGGCACATGCTGCTTCGTCAATTTCTGCTTTAAAATTCTAAGACATCATCTTCTCTCCCAACTAAGCTTAAGTGTACAGAGAGCTTTTTGGTATTCTGTCCATAAGAAGTCATGGTCATAGATTTAGCGTTTGAACGGACCTTGGAGCTGATCTTTATTTTATAGATGAGGAAATTGAAGCCCAGGGAGGGGAAGGTAGTAAAGCCCCAGAGGGAGGATTTGAATTCAAGTCCTCTGACTCCAAAGTCCATGCTCTTCAATATGTACTTGGGTTGATTGATTGGATCAGCAGAATCAGAACCATAACCAGTATAGGTGATGGGAGCTTTGCCCCAGGGGACCGACACTCCCCATAGAATGCTGATAAGATTGGAAACACTCTTTGCTGAAGACTGTTGGTAGAATGGACCTAGGTGTTGCAGGGTCCCTGTTATGTAAACAGCTTGGTAGGGAGGAGGGGAAGACCACATAACCCTCCTTCCTGCTCAGCTGTCCAGGGGGCTATACTCCTTGAGCATCCTTGAGCTCAATCCTTGAACATTAATATCATATTCCTCTACCCAAACCCAAACCTTTGGTGCTATTGGGTCTGACTGGTATGCATTGCCCCTGCTTTGGCCTAGCCAGGGCATCCAGGGAATGTGGAACACCTGGGCTCAGTGGAGATGGCAGCATGTGCCCACATCTAGATCCTAGAGTCTCTGTCACCCTTCCCCTTGTCTCACTCTCTGACTTTCCTCTAGGTACTGGAATTTTTAGCCATGCCTCAGAAGAGAATGATCTTGTCCTTTCTTGTCCCTGTTGGTCAGTGACCATCCTACTCTCAAAGGTGCCTTCATCTTCACACTGGGAAGCTTTGCTATGGATACCAGGTCATTAGTTTTCTATGCTTATGATCCCAAGTCCCTTAGCCCTGCATTTTGTATACTTGGACCTTTATTTAACAGGGAAGTCAGACAAAAAAATTCTAGCTGGCTCAATGCTATTTTGAGTGGGTAGCATCACTGGAGCATAACATGAAACTACTAGAGGGGAAGGAGGAAATGATGTTGGCTTCTCTTTTGTTTAGCTGGACCATTGGGAGCAAGCTGAGGGAGTCCTTGGTGTCCTGGAAAAGCTTAGACACCGATTAAGAGTCAGTGGACCTGGGTCCCAGCTCTGCCATTAACTCAGTGGGCAAATCCCATAACCTGTATGAACTTTAGTTTCCTCCCTGTGTGACCTTGGAAAAGTCATTGAACCTTTTAGACTCCATTGTCCTCATCCGTAAGGAATGCGGTGAGGTGAGATCTCTAAGGTTCTGTCCAACTGTAAAATCCTGAGACAAGAAATGTCCAGCCAACCTCCTAGAACGTAGAGACTTATGAATGCCCCATTCGCTGTGAATGTCATGTTTCGAATCAGTCAACATAAGCACCTACTATGTGCTGGGCGAAGTGCCAGGAATGCAAAGAAAGGAAAGGGCAGCCTGTGCCTTGAAGGGACTCTCAGTCTAACCAGTTATTCCTGCATTTTCTTGAGAAAGAATAGGAGCTTGTTTTGGCCACATGGCTTGTCACAGAGTGGATTAGAGGCCCTGATGGGTCCTTCCATCTCTAGGATCCTTAATGGGATTTAAGGCTGTAAAGAATCTTTGAGGCCAATTTGAGGTCTTTAAATGAAAGCCGGTCAAGTTGTTTTTATGTTTTTCCCCTTTAGAAGGTCAGTTTCCTGAGGATAGGGATCTTTCTTTTGCCTTTCTTTGTATTCTCGGCACTCAGCACGTAGCAATTGTGTAATAAATGCTTATTGGTTGACTGATTGAAGAAGGTTTAGGCTTGTTCTGCTTGGTCCCAGAAACAGGAACAATCAATAGAAACTGAAAAGAAGCAAATTTCATCTTTTTGTCAGGAAAAATTGCTCACCAATGAGAGTTTTATAAAAGATAAATAGACTGTCTTGAGAGGCTGCCTTACTGGAGGGCTGCAAATCAGGCCTGGAGGACCTCTGGTTGGGCACATGGGAGTCTTGTTCTGCTGTAGGCTGGACTAGATGGGCTTGCGGGGTGTCTAAGTGGTGCAGTAGATTTAACATTGGACCTAAAGTCAGGAAGACTCATTTCCCTGAGTTCAAATCCGGCCTCAGACAGTTACTAGCTGTGTGACTCTGGGCAAGTCATTCAACCTTGTATATTTCAGGAAGAAATGGAGAATTAAATGGCAAACAGTCCAGTGTTTCTTCCACGAGAACTCCACAAGTGGTCACAAAGAGTTGAACCCAACTGAACAAGTACAACAAAGGGGCTTGGAGATCCTTCACAGCCTCTCTGGGACTCTGATTTCCTTGTAGTCTGTTGGTTGTACAGAGGCTGTTCCCATGGTAATGATCAGCTGTCTGTCCCTGGAGCCTGTGAGGAAAGTTCAACCTCTGGCTAAAGAGCTTAGTGGAGTCTTTAACTGTCCTAGTTAAGGCAGCTTTGTTAGGCCTTTACATATAGTGGTGGCTCCGAGTCCATCATTCAGCCTGAGCAAAGCTGGTGGGGGGGATTCAGACAGGGAGCCTCAGTGGGCTGTGTTCTCTTATTTTCTGGCATCCACCCTGGCTACCTCTTTAGATAACCACATGCATGACCCTGATACCACTTCAGCTGGTGTGGAGAGCAGCCTTTTTTTACATGGTTGAGCCTGACACATCTATGTGCACAATGATGTGCCCAAGGTGGTCTAGTCTTTTTAAAGATATGAAGGTTCAGAGGTGGAAGGGACCTTACAGATCATCTGCTCTAACTCCCTTATTTTACAGAAGAGGAAACTGAGACCCAGAGAGGGAAAGTCACTTGCCCAAGGTCACACAGCAACAGAATTGGAATTTGAACCCATCGTGAAATTCATTACTTTTCCCACGTTTGGACCATGCTGGTGCTAAAGATGGAGCATTCTTTCTGATTTCTTGAGTGGTGGACCCTTTATGGAAGGCAGGGAATTTTCATCCTGTATGCCTTTACTCCTATGGCTATGGCCCTTTTGATGTCATTCCTTCCCAATTCATCATCTTCTAGAGGTTCTTAATGGGTGTGTGTGTGTGTGTGTGGAGAGAGAGAGAGAGAGAGAGAGAGAGAGAGAGAGAGAGAGAGAGAGAGAGAGAGAGAGAAAGAAATGGACACTTCGGAAGTCTAGGGAAGTCTTTGTATCCCTTCTCCAAATAAAGCTTGTTTCCTATCTTTAACATGAAGGGAATTCTCAATTGTAGTGAAAATAAAGATGCACTTTTTCCCACCTAAATTCATGGACCCTTGGGGGACTGTGGTCTTCATAAGACCACCTGTTCTAAGAGCAAGGCAAGACTGGTTTCCTAGTCACTCCTGCCCTGGCTCCAAATCCTTTTCCTGTTTTTCAGTAGCTCTAATACCACCATCCCTGTTTACCCCTAATCTACCTTTGCCTTTGCTGGAAGTATCAGTGTCTAATGAAGACCTTCTCTTGCTAGGTTCAGCAATCTAGCCCATTGTTCATTCCTCTTTGCCTCACTCCCCTCCAAAATGTAAGCTCCTTGACAGCAGGGACAGTTTATTTTTTGTCTTTGCATCTCCATTGCCTACCATAATGCCCAACACAGCAGCTTTAGAAATGCTTCTTAATTGATCAAATGTTTATAGAACAAAGGATGGTATAACTGGAAGGTATTTTAGAGATCTTCTGTTCCTGATCATCAAAATGGAGAAGGAAACTAAGGCCAGGAAGGGGAAACATTATAAGGCTTAGTGGTAGAACAGGATTAGAAACCAAATCTTTTTACTTGTAGATCAGTATTGTTTCTACTTCATTCCTTCATCCTAAAAGTATTCAATGGCAGGTGAGTATATGTATATACATAGGTAGCAGTGTGGCTTAGTGGATAGAATACTGGACTTAAATCAGTAAGTTGAAGGTTCATTCTTTGTTTCCAACACTTAAGCAGCTCTACCTGACCACGAACATCTAACTTGTCTAAGCCCAAATCTCTTAGCACATAAAATGAGGATCAAATTCTTATAGAATCTGTGGTGCAGGATAGTATTGAGGCTCTAGTGAGAAAGTCTGTATAGTGCATGTGGTGTCAGTGTTAAGGTACTTGAGCAATGAGAGCTCTTTTTGTTGTAGTTTTCATGCATTCCTAAATATAGGTCCAGGTTTTGTTAAAAATTGATTTCAAGCATAGCCTGATAAGTGCTGAACTTGGAGCACCTGTGAGGCCAGAGTTGGAATCTCAGCTTTGCCATCTGCATACCACTTCTTGATGCCTCAGTTTCTTCATTTGTAAGATGTAGGGGTTGGATTTAATAACCTCTGAGATCCCCTCTAGCTTGAACTTGTATTTAGGTAGACTGCTCCTTAGATAGTAGAGGCAGGCTCTCACTGGGACTGGGCACCATGACTATCTTGGTTTAATTTTGTTGGTTCTTTACCCACTTGAAATAGCGTGCAGCAGTGTAAATGAATTACAGTAACATGGTGGAAAGAAGACTGAGTTTGGAGTTAGAAGTTCCATTACTATATACACTTATTATGTGCCAGGCACATGGGACCTGAAATCAGGAAGATTTGAGTTCAAATCTGTCCCAAGACACAGTAGCTGGGCAAGTCACTTAACTCTGTTTGCCTTAGTTTCCTCATCTATCAAATGAGCTGGAGAAGGAAATGGTAAACCACTCAAATCTCTTTGCCAAGAAAACCCCAAATGGGATCATGAAGAGTCAGACATGCCTAAAAACAGCTGAGTGACAAATGTGGCAGGCACTGTGCTCAGCACTGGGGATGCCAACAAAAATTTTGGCTTTTAGTTTTCTTATCTGTAAGCTGAGGGGGTTGGACTTCCACCTCTAAAATATTCTGATCTAGTAAAGACTGTATGATCCTAAGAGTTGGGACACCTGGGACCATTTTTGACTATCGATAGCTTGGGGAAATCACTAACATCAGTGTATCATGGTTTATTAATCTTTTAATTCTATCCCACAGGAAAATATACTTTTGTTTTTTAATTGGATCAATGATTTCATTGGTATTTGGAATTTCAGATTAGTCAGTTGAGTTTCCTGGGTTGTGGAGTGTTTAAGTGAGGAAATTGCCCAATGTCACCCAGCTAATGTATGTCAGTGGCAGAGTTTGAACCCAGCTTTTTCCAACTTCAAGGTCGGCCCTCTAACCACTATGCTAAGCAGCTTTTTGGGCAGGGAAAATATGGTGAAGATGAAAGAAAATCACAGTGATGAAAACATTGAGAATGGGAGTGGTAGAGACTCATGGATCAGGAGGGGACCTTAGTGATCCTCTCATTTCACAGATGGGGAAACTGAGGCCAAGGGAACTGAAGAGACTTACCTAAGGATCTGCAGCTAGTTGGCATGTGATTCTGGACACTCTGTTTCAAGATTTGGTGCTTCTGACATCTGGACTGAATGTCCTTGGGATCTTATGATGATTCCATTTCCCCTTGACTTGTCATTGGGGAACACACAGGGCCTCTAAAAGGGGAAGTCTTCCTTTGGACTGGGTTTCTTCAGGAGGGTGGATCCAATACAGGTGACAGAAAAGGGAAGCAGAGGAGTTTCATCTGACCTTTTCCACTGAACAGAGAACAAGGAGGGCAGTTTATGCATTTTTTGCTCATGCAGTCCAGGGAGAGGAAATGGGAGGGTCGGGTGGGGCGAGTAGGGGGGAATCTTCTTTACAATGCCTGCAGATGAGCTGTGTTTTCCTGAAGTCCCTGTCATTTGGTCGGTCAGCAAACGTTTATTAATGCCATCTCCCTGCATTGTTGGAAGGCTTGGAGAGACAGAAATAAAATAGAAATCATCTCTGCTGGCAAGGAGCTTACAGTCTCCAGGGGGATGTTACGGAATCATTTATAAGAATCTGCACATGACAGATGGGAGTGGGTGTGAGAGGAATTGGAGAGAATCAGGAAAGGCTCTATTTCCCTTCCCTAGGTCTGAGGGTCCTTATCTGTGAAAGGAGGCTGTGAAAGGAGGAAAACTAACTGCTTTATCAGCTCCCTTCTGCCCTGGACATTTCCTGTTCTAAGGCCCTTTCCAATCCTGATATCCTCTGTTCTAATCCCCACTCTCAACTCTGACATTCACTGTTCTAAGACCCCTCCTCGCTATGATGTCCTATGAGTCCCCACAGAGAACGGGAGAGTCGATATCAGGGATAAGAAATATCAGGTGCCATTGTCCCTTTTAGTCAAGTCCATGGGGAAGAAAATTGGGGTTTCTAAGGTTAGGAAAGTTAAGATTGTCCTTCCCAGGGAGTCTCTGACCCTTTTAAATAAGATTGAGAAAAGACTGCAGAAGTGTCTTTATCTGCTTCTGCACACATCTGCATTCCTTTACTACCCTGCTTCGTGAGGTCCAGGAGCATATGACAGACTCTCAATCAAAGGCAACCTTTCCCCTCTGTTAACTTTTGGCCCTTCAAGTCAGTGGTCTGTGAAGACCAGTATGGTCAGCATCTTGGAAACAGCATTTCCTTCTTTGTATTTATGTCTCCATTAACTGGTACATATAGGGATGTTTAATAAATACTTCGTGATTATTGGTTGATTGACCTGGAATCAGGAAGAACTGGGTTTGCATCCTATCTCACTTTGGTCAAGTCACTTCTGTGTCTCCGTTTCTTCATCTGTAAAATGAGAGGGTTTGACTTGATGGCCTTGATTCCTTTAAGCTCTAAGCAGCTTGGTGCTACAGTGGGTAGAGTGAAGTAGTCTGGAATCAGGACTACCGAGACCTGCTAGCTGTATGACCTTGGTTAAGTCATTTAACCTCTTTTCCTCAATTTCCTCCCCAGTAAAATGGGGTTAATAACAGCACCTACTTCCCAGGGTTGTAAAGATCAACTAATATTTAAAAAGGGCTTAACACAGTGCCTCGCACACAGTAGGCGCTATAAAAATACTAGCTGGTATTATTAACGTTAATAAAGCTATGATTTAGTTCTTCAGGAAACTTCTTTGCCTCTGTTAAGTTGTAAAAGCCTATCAGTTACTCAGTCAACTGGTGTCAGGTAATTACCAGACATTGTGCTGGGCACTAAACATACAAAAGGGAGACAGTTTCTACCTCTTACGAATTATGCCTTCCTGGGGGATTGGAAGATGTTCACAGACAAATAAATACTAAACAGATAAACTATAAAGAGTGTGTGTGTGTGTGTGTGTGTGTGTGTGTGTGTATGTTGAGTACTTGAGCACCCTTCTATGTCTCTGAGATGGAGAGGGGGGTTCAGTTCAGGCTTTGTGGGAATCCCGAGAGGGACCTTCCTCTTTTAGGCTTAGATGGCTGTATTTCTGCCCACACTGTACCCTCTCTCTCCTCTTGTCTCCTTGGGTAATGATTAATTATTCCCAAAGAAGTAGGGATGTTTTGATCTGGGGAGGCAGGGTGAGAGTTAATGAGGGGAAAGAGGGCTGGCTCTGCTTCTTGCTAGCTGTACACTCCACTCTGTAAGCCTCAGTTTCTCCATGAATAAAGTGGAGATATTAACGATAATAACTGCTCTCACTCTATGCCTTGCAAAGTGCTTTGGTAAATTGCTGTCTCACTGGATCCTTCCACTGAAGCTATAAGGCTAGGCTGGCTTATTCTCTCTGTTTTACAGATGAAGAAATTAAGACTCAGAGAGGGTAAGTGACTTGTTTAGGGTCACACAGCCTCAAACAGTGTTGGAATCCAGGTCTTCCTGCATACTAACCATTAATAATATATGTGCTACCTACCTTGTAGGGGTGATTGTGAGGAAAGTTTTTTCCAGAATTTGAAATGCTGTAGAAATGTGAATGGATATTTTTTTTTTTTTTGATTAAAAGAAGCTTTGCTTGATGTGAAGGAAGAAAGGTGACAGCACAGTACAGTAGGGAAATCCTGACTTTGGAGTCAGAAGAGCTGTATTCAAATTCTAGGTCCACTTCTTTCTATCTGTGTGACCTTGGGCAAGTCCCTGAAGTTCTTTGAGTTTCAGTCTTTTCCTTTTCTTTAAAATGAGTAAGTTGGACTACATGATCTATCTCTTTTAAATCAAAGTCTGTGATCTTTCGGTTTACCCTTGAGTTCTGGCTATTCCTCTGGGGCTCCTCTCTCTGGCTTGGTGACGATTCTTGACTGGGGAAGGGATGAGGGGGAGGACTTCTGTTCTTGCTTTGCTCACAGATGACTCAACTAGGTCACTTGGTTGACTTCCTTTGGGGACTTTTGGGGCCTAGCTTTCTCCAAAAGCTCTTTCCCTTTTCCTCTCCTTTGACTCCCTTGCCCCAGAGTCAGACCCTCTAGAACTGACTGATCAAACTTCCATAGTAATGACAACTTACATTTTGAGAATGTTATTTTGTTTATATAGATAAGGAAACCAGGTCCCAGAGAAGCATATCACTGTATTTTAGATTGCTCTGTATATGTATTATTTCCCCCTTCTAGAATGTAAGTTTCTCTGTTTTTGTCTTGGCATCTGTAGCATGTAGTACAGTTCCCAACACATAGTAGGCACTTAATGATTTTTTTGGAAAAATTCATCGAGTGACCATTACCTAAGGGTAGAGTACTGTACTAGGTACAAGAGTTTACAAAGCAATATAAAACTATATGAAACTCCTGCTCTGGAGGGGCTTAGGGTGTCAGGGAAAAGCTGGCACATGTTCTCATACAGACAGTAGGAAGAGCAGGTCACTAAGCTAGGGTTGCCATCTGTGGTTAAGTCTCCTTTGCTGTTGCTGGAAAAGAATAATGCCTGATTCCCTTCTGGGTCATCCTGGTTCAACTTTGGCCCTTTCTCTGGGCTTTTCCACCCCACAATCAGAGAGCATCAGAGATGGAAGGGACCTTGGAGAATGGGGGAAATGTGGACTTACTGTCTCAGAATATGGCTTTGAAGGTTCTAAGTCAGTGGACAAAGGGAGGTGTCGAGTCAGAGGACCTGAGTTCTAATTTTGGGTCAGGCTCTTCCTTCGTGTGACTTTGTGCAAGTCATTTTATGCTTCTTTCTAGAGGTAGCTTTTCATTTATAAAATGAAAGCATTAGGCCTTTATATTCTTAGAAGGTGAGAATCCTCCCTCTCCTAAAGCTTTTACAGTGTAGGTTATATATGTGTATGTGTGTGTGTGTATATATTGCATATATGTATGTCCATGTTTATATATGCATGTACACACATATATATTTATCATATTAGAAACAAAATGGCCTAGTATGAAAATAGACTTGACCTCAAGAACCCCCTGGGCCACATTTTGAGAACTACTAGACTAGGTCATATCTAAGGATCCTTTTTAGCTCTAAATCTGTAAAACTGTGGTCCCAGCTCCTTTATTTGCTACCTAAGTGACTTTGAGCAAGTAAATCAGCCCACCTGGGCCTCGCTTCCTCCTTTATAAAAAGAAGAATTTGGACTAGATTAAGGTTCTTACCCTGGGGTCATTTCAAGAACATTTTGGTAAACTGTATTTCAGTGTAATTGGTATGTATACACACATCATACAGGTATGTGTCTATATCTATATCTATCTATATATATATGTATATATCTCAGTAGAAGTTAGTATTGGATTGTTATAACTTGTAGTCCCATGTATTTTATTTTATGCAGTTACACACAAGATTCTGAGCAGGGCTCCATAGGCTTTTCCAGTTTCACTGTCCTAAGGGGGCCAGGACACAATAGTTAGACCAAATGGTTTCCAAGACCTCCATTGGTTCCAGAGTCAACAGTTTCTGTTGTTTCCCCTCCCCCTACACCCCTCCATAAGTTATTTGAGAGGAGTGATTATTTAATTTTTTTATTTCCTGCGCCTGGCTCAGTACCTTGCACATAGTGGGTGTTCTAAGAACTGAATTAATTGAATTGAACTGAAACTCAGTGCCCTTCCAATGACACTGGATTAGTAATGAAGGATCTAAAGGTAAATGGATCAAGAAAGTCAGTGAGGGGATGGGAAAGGGGAAGGGAGAGGAGCAATCAATTCTTCAAAGTAAAGTGAAGAAGACTGAAGGTTAAGGCATGGTGGCTCCAGTGGTTTCCCAGCTACAGCATTGTGGGGTGTGCATGTCGCATCAGATCTTCTGTGCTGTACTCAGGGAGGTTTCCAGAGTTGGTGGTAGATTTCTGAAGATACAGCTAAGTTTGTGATCTCTTGCTTCTGGAAAGGTTTCAAGCCAAGGTCCTGGTGATAAAGCAGAAGGAGGCTGGAGAGGGGAAGTGGTCAACTGTGACTGGGTCAGCCTGTGAGGGATGTTTCCATTGTGAGTGCAGCCACATTAACGTATATGAGGATTTCACTTCTGATAAAGTTGGCACAAACCCCTGTGACTTCGGAGAAGGGGCACATGGATGGTGATCCCTCTGACTTTAGGTTGGAAGAGCAGGACCAGTTCCCCCAAAGCACAGATTTCCCCTCTTTCCTGTCCCTGTTGGTCCTGGGCTCCACAAAAGCCCAGCTGCCCGTGCTGAGGGGTTGAACTCGTTCTGGGGGGGGTCCTTCGCTGACCCTTTCTAGCTTCTTACCAGTTGGGCACCTGCACCTGATTTCAGTTTTAAATCCAAGACTAGCCAGGGGCCTGATTTTCTGGGCTCTTCAAATCTGGATAGTAGCTGTGGCTTGAGCAGAAGGGAGTTCAAGTCTCTTACTGAGTTATTTGTTTTGATTTCATTTACTCTAAGGTGGAGGAGAACCACTGAGGGATTATAATTCATAGTCCCAGTTGGGAGGGAACATAGAACATGGATCGTCCGAGTTAGCAGAGAACATAAACTGTTGGAGCTGGGAGGGACCGTATATTAGAACATAGAACATTTGAGCTGGGAAGGACCACTGAACTCATTAGGATTTTTTTCTTTATATTTTGATAGGCAAACCTAGTATGGACACAGATCCAGGCCTGGTATATATTCAGTCATGGACTGTGAGCTAGGTCCTTGAGGGCAGGGGCTGTCTTTTGCCTTTTTTGTATCTTCAGTGCTTGGCACATAATAGACATTTAACAAATATTGAAGGGCAGCTACCTAATGTAGTCGATAGAGTGCCATGCCTGGAGACAGGAAGAATCATCTTCCAAAATTCAAAGGTGGCCTCCGGCACTTAGTAGCTAGGTGATCCTGGGCAAGTCACGTTACCCTGTTTGCCTCAGTTTCTCATCTGCAAAATGAGCTGGAGAAGAAAATGGCAAACTACTAGAGAAAGAAATGGCAAACTACTCCAATATCTTTGCCAAGAAAACCCCAAATATGATCACAAAGAGGTCAGATAGGACTGAAATTACTGAACAACAATCAAGTCGATGGATTGAATTTTTTTTTAGCAAATTCTTTTGAATCTGGCTTGCCTCCTTTTCTATGTGAAGAGAGACAGAAATCCCTCCCTCCTTTGGAAATGAAGGTTTCTGCCATTTTTTGAGCCATGGTGAATCTCTCTCTTAGGGGGAAAAGAAAGGAGAGAGCATTTATCTAGCTCCTACTATATGCAGAGCATTTTGCTAAATGCTTTACAAGTATCTTATTAGGTCCTCATAACAGCCCTGTGAGAAAGGTGCTGTTATCATCCCCATTTTATAGATGAGGAAACTGAGTCAGAGTTGAGCATTTAAGTTTACAAAATACTTTCCTTACACCACCCTGTGAGTTAAGAAGTATTAATATTATCATCTCCATTTTGCAGATTAGGAACCTGAGGCTCAGAGAAAGTAATTTCCCCAGTGTGACATCCAGCTAGTGTAGAATGAAGCTGACCCTTGAATGATGCTAATTTCAGAAGGAACTTGTTTCTACGAATCCTATGTCTTTGAGCCTACCTAGGCCTACCCTTCTTCATTGGTGAGAAGTAGTCAGGTTTAAGCAATACTTGGTGCTAGATGGCCAAATTAGGCCTTAATTTTCTGATTATTCCTGATTGAGAGACTGAAAGAAATGTCCTGAGAGAATTCTCTGGGTTTTAGAGAAAGCCTTCACCATAGAGGGGGAGGAATGGAAGAATACTTCTCCACTCTAGGTGGTCTTCTTGAAGTCAGCTTCTATGGAGGAGAGTGGACTCACGTTAGCCATGAGAGCCAGTTTTAAGTATTAGAAAGGTTTTCATATGGAAGAGGGACTGACATATTCTGTTTGGCCCCAGAAGATAGAATTAGGTGCAATACATAAAAGGTACAGAGAGGCAGATTTCAGTTCAATTTATAGGATCCTAGGATCTAGAGCTGGAAGAGGCCTCAGATATTATCTAATCCTGGACACTCTCATTGCCATTTTAGAGTTGAGGATGTTAAATTAGAGAAATGATTAGTGGCTTGGCAGGGTCACACAGGTAGTAAGTAGCAGAGTCAAGATTTGAACTTAGATCTTCTGACTCCTTAGTTAGTCTATCAAAGGTTTCCTTGGAAGATAATGTGTTCCCCATTCATTGGATTTTTTTCAACTAGAGGATGAATGACCTCTTGTTAGGGTTAGTATAGAGGGGATACCTGTTCAGGAATGGGTTGGGTCAGGTGATACCTCAGATTCCTTCTAATTCTATGATTTTGTTACATGATTGGTAACTCAGTGTGTGTGTGTGTATGTGTGTGTGTGTGTGTGTGTGTGTGTGTGTGTGTGTGTGTGTGTGTAGGAGAATGGGGGTAGTGCAATGTAATTCTGTTCATAGTCAGAAAGTCTGTAGGAATATATGACCAATTCTTAGGTTCAGAATAGTCTTAATAAATCAAGCATTTATTAAATACCTACTATGTGCCACACATTGGACTATGTTCTGGAGATACAAATACAAAGAATGAAGCAGTCCTTTTTCTCTAGGAGGTTAAATTCTTAGGGGAAAGAAAGCACATATTGATAAGCATATGCAGAATACATAAAAGGTGACTTTGAAATACTTCTTGGGTTAGTTTCATTCTTTGTGAAGGAAGTGGATGAGATTAGCAGAACTGACATCTTCCTAGTTGTAGGGAGAATTTCCTTTCTTTTCACTGTAACTATGGAAATTTCTTCATGCAACAATGTAGTCTCATTTCCTGTACCTCGTGAAGTCTCTGAACGTGGGAATGTTTGTATCCTCATCTAGACAACTTGTTGCAATGGTGTAGAGTAGGTGCTGCTTGGAGCTGGTCTAATGGGACCCTTGGTTTCTCATTCTGTACCTTATTCTCTCTTGCAGAAGCAATTAACAGAAGATGATGCTGACGATGAGGTGGAGATCGCCATTGACAACACGGCCTTCATGGATGAATTCTTTTCAGAGGTAGGCAGTCAGACTGATAGAGAAGATCTGGGTTTAAGTCTGACTCCAGATGAGTCATGTCATTTCTCTTAGGCCTCAGTTTTCTCATTGGTGAAGTGAGGGGTAGTAGTGATGATAATGCTTTTTTTGTGGCTATCTTCCTAAATTAGTAGAGGAAAAATATTTTGAGCGCTTTAAGCAACGTGAGCCGGTGTGCAATCATGCCTTTCTTCAGACCCTCTGTTGGTAAATGTTTCTGTTGGTTTTTCATTAGAAACTTCTTATTCTGAAGCACAGAGAGGATGTTTTATTCCCTTTCTGAGGTGACTGAGTTAGCTTTCCCTTCCTGAGTTCACAAGTTTGTATGTAAGAAGTCTTCCTTCTCTGAGATCACTTGGGTAGAACTGGGCCTATGAATGGTCCTGTCGGTTACTGGCAGTAGGGAAGAGTTTTAGAGGTAAATCCATACATGTATGGGCTAATGAGGGAAGCTGAGTAGGATGACTTCAGGGATTCCTTCCTTTCCCTTGGTCAGAACAGCTCTGTCTGGCTGAAGCAACTCAGTAATATAACTGCCTAGAAGGAGAGAACCAGCAAGGACTGGAAAAAGTCAACTTGGATTCTCTGAAATAATTGATGTCTTAGACCTATGCACTGGGAAGGGAAATGCCTCACTACTGATGGGGAGAGGAGCTGAGAAGGTGCCTTTGGGAGAATGTGAGGTCTTGCAACCAGCAGTTTTGGGTGAAGATGCAGAGATCGAACAGTCCTTGCTTCAGGAAACTTACATTTTAGCTTCTATCCTAGTGTCTTTTACTGCTGTGGTTTAGAGAACAGAATGTGTTAAAAGACATTTTTGCCCATTTTGCCTTGGTTAGTCAGTTCTTATCTCTTGTCTTAAGCCATCTCATTATCAGTCATCTTTCAGTTTTTTGTTTTGCAACATCAGCCTCTCTCTCCTGATAAGCATGCATGTGGAGCCATTTTTGTTCAATATCCTTGAGAAAGGCATAGCTGCAAGAAAAATTAACTCTCATCGCGCCCTACCCTGGGCTTTCTCTTATGAGAGCAGCCAGGTGACTTCGTAGATAGAATGCCAGGCATGGCGTACCTGAGTTCAAATCCAGTCTTTGACACTTACTGGTTGTCTGACTCTGGACAAGTCACTGAGCCTCTGCCTCAGTTTCCTCATTTGAGAGATAGTAAAACGGGGATGATAACAGCATCTACCCTCCAGGGCTATTGTGAGGATCAAATGAAATAATAATTGTAAAGTGCCTAGCATGGTACCTGGCATGTGGTAGGTGCAATATAAATGTGAGCTATTTTTGTTACTATTTATTAATATTATTTAGTGATGACCTTGGAGTGGGAGGTATAGGTATTGAACCTCACTCCATGAGGTCCAGAGCTCCAAGACTTCCCTTGCCACTTACATAGTTTTAAAAAGATTTTAAACTTATGAACCTAATCAACATCAACAAACATGTTTCCATATACAAAGAAGAGGAAAAGAAGATTGTTTGTTTATGAAAACTGTGAAAAGGTTTCAGTATGCTAGAGGGATTTCCTGAATTGATGAGATCGCAGATTGAATCAGAACTGCACATTTTGTATAACTTGTTTTTTAAAAGAACATTTTAAAGTTAGCACAATAGTACCCATACTACCCTGCTTATTTGTGTCCCCTTCTAAACTTCTTTCTCCTCTCTTCTCTGTATTTTAAAAATGTTTCATTGATACTTTCCTGCTTTTTTCTTTTTAACAACATTCTTCCTTCCCCACAGCTATTTCTCCTTGAATAAAAAGCCTTCGTGTACCTGGGGCTTCCATAGCCTCATTTGCTCTTTTTTTGTGGGGTTTTGATGGCTCAGAGTGAGTGTAAATATTAATTGTTTCTCTTTTGGTCAGAAACTCTGAGGGTCTTCCCCTCCCTGGCTGATTCTTTTGTGAAGGCAATTACGCCATCGTTTACCTCAATTCTTAACTAGCCTTTAACTGCTGAATGGGTGTTGCCTCAGACAAACTGAGACCTTAGCTTAAAAAGGCCAGGTCTCTCCCTGCATCCTGTGTCTTGCCACTGGTCTCCAATGACTCTGGAGGAGAGAGTGAGGTGGATGGACTCTGTACAGCTCGGCCTCACTTAAATCCAGTTCACTTGTAAGTCAAGACATCTTCCTCCTGGTGTCACTTGTCCTCTTAGAGACAACAACAACTACAGCAATCTCTTATAACTGATATTTCTGTGGCAATAAATAAATAAAAGGGTTTTTTTTTTTAGCACCAAACTAAGACTCCAGGACTGTACATGCTTCTCTTCCTTAGCATTTCTGCCTCTCCAGCTCTCATCTGACTTTGTCCCTGGCTAACTTCTAACTGCTTCTTCCCATTCTGTACCAGGTGCGGCCTTTTGACTGAATCCAGATTTTACATAACAAATTTTAGGTCCTTAAGTGCGACCTTTTGACAGATTCAGTCAAAATTTTTTCTCTAAAATTTAGATTTGCTCAAAAGGCCACACTTAAGGACCTAGAAGGCCACTTGTGGCCTGAAGGCTGAAGGTTCCCCCACCCAGCCTCATGAGTGTGAATGTTTCTTTTCTGGATAGACCTATCTGAGGGCACTCAGGTCTACCTGACTCCTGAAACTTCACACTCACTAGCTGTGTGGGCAAATCACTTAACCCCAATTGCCTCATCCTGGGTCATCTCCAGTCATCCTGATGAATATCTGGTCACTGGATACAGATGTCTCTGGAGGAGAAGTGAGGCTGGTGAACTGCACAGCCCTCCCTCACTCAAAAACAAAATGTCATGTCATTATTTTTTTGATGGCATGGTCTTCAGCTATGAAAGAGGATCACGCACACCTGAGGGCACACAATGAACTTGTCCTTTTCTTTGCTTGTAAACGAGAAATCTCCATGATAATGGGGTGAAGCACATTCCAGGGAAGGTTGTAAAACCCCAGGAAATGAGGTATTTTCTCCACCTCAAGTCTCTGGGTAAAGGTCCCTCTTTGATACGCTTCACGAGTGGAGCAGATTCCCCAGGTTTTGCTTATCACTGAAGGTGCTCCTGAGATAAAACTTGCTTTCTGGACCAGCTCCAATCAATCACCCAAGATTATTTGTTCAGGTATTGATTTGATTGCTTTTCTGGGTGCAGAATTCAGGCCTGGGCTTTGACCTGTTAGGGTGGTGGTGGGAGAAGCTAATAAAAACACAGATGCTCTCCTTAGGCAATTGCATTCATTGAGAAATCTACAAGAATTTTTAAAAAATAATTTCTTTATATATTTGAGGTGCAGTGTAGTGATTTTCAGATAGCTAATGAAAACCAAGCATCTTGAAATTAATATGATGTAGAAGTCCAGCTGTTGAATTAAATCCACTGTAAAGTAATGGAAAGAATACTGGATGCAGACTCAGCAGTTTGGGTTTGAGGAGGAGCATTTAGTATAATTAGAGAACCTGGATTCACTTTCTGCTTGTGAGGCTTACAAGTGTGAACTTTGGGCAAGCCACTTAATTCCCCTGGGCCTCAGTTTCCTCACCTATCAAATTTGGGTGGTGAGGGCTAGATGGTCTTTGAGCTCGATTCTAGTTCCAGATCTTGGCTCCTGTGACCATGGCCTTGTCATGGTTGTGCCTTCACAAAACAATTCAATCCTTATTCAATCCAATTCAGTCAACAATCCTTAGACTCTTCATCTGTAAAGAGGAAAAATGCTACTCATTACCCACTTTACTTACTGGTGCTAAAAATAATTGCTATGTAATTGCTATGTAAATCTTGTAAGCTGTGTGAAATAGAGAGGGACAAGAAGACATGGAGGCTTTTGTTTGGCAAGGATGAAAGAATATAAGTAATTGCATTTTTGGGATAGGATGATTAAGAAGGTCCAAGAAACCTAGCTGAGTGAGATGTCTTCTGGTGTGGCCAGCAAGCCAGTGACTTCTGGTGTGGTGCCAATGGCAACTGCCCTTCAAGGAAGTCTAACGTTCTTTCTGACATGGATCCCTTCTTGGAAGCAAGCTAGAGGAACAGAAGAGTTAGCATCTGAACCCTGTGGCCATGCCAAAGGGTCCAGAAAGAAGAACTTGTTTGACTCTATACTCAGCCAAGGTCACATAAACCAGCCCTTTCATTTTATAGATGAGGAAATGGAAACCCAGAATAATGACATAGTTTTTCCAGTGTCAGAACTAGGAGCAAAGGTTAGACGTTAGGGAAAAGGCAAATTTATACTTGATATGAGGAAAACTTCCTAATAATTAGAGCCGTCATCCCATAGTCAGCAAGCATTTATTAAGTGCTTATTGTATGTGCTTATAGCCAGAGATAGAATGGGCTGTTTCAGGAGGATTATCTTCATTGGAGGTCTTCAAGCACTGGCCACCTGACCACTTGTTGGGGTTGTGGTAGAGTGAATTTTTGGTTCTGTTTGTGTTGGAGGAGATTATCTTTTCCAACTCAGAGATTCTGTGATTCTTTGAATGGTGTTGTCCAATATCACACAATGAGACTGAGAGTTTTTTTCCCCTTCTCCAGAGAAATAGAGTGGAAACATCAGCACTAAACATGTGGCCTTGCATAAACTTGAATAGATTAATGAATGAAAAAGCATTTATTAAGTGCTTTCTTTGTGCCAGGCCATGTGCTAAGTTCTGAGGACATAAGTACAAGCTAGGAAAATAGTTCCTGCCCTGAAATAGTTTATGTTATAATAGGGAAATATGGCACATAGAGATGAGTGGTGACCAAGGAGGAGAATTTTAGATAGGAAGTCACAATGAATGTTGAATGCTAGGGTTGGTTGGAATGATGGGTGACTATTTATGACCAGGAGGTGACCTGGAGATGGTATGGTGGGCCTGAAACTGAGTAAGATAAGGTGAAATGCTTAACAGTCAGATCCCAGGCTCCCCTTGTGAGACTGTGAGCTCCAGGTGGGGGTGGAATGATAAATACTTGGATGGGTCCATGTTCTCATAGCTGAGAATATTTCCTCCAGTGAAGCTTATTGCAGTCCATTCTCATCTTTTCATCCTATGTAAGTCTGCTAGGGGACCTTCCTTTAGTTCCTGTGACATTGCAAGGATACCTGCAGAACGTGTGACCTTTGTTATTCCTTGCTTTTGCTGTATGACTAACTCCCTTCCTTTCTCCAGGCATACATCAATTTGGTGAAATCTTTACACTGTCTGTCCTGCCCAGTTCTTTTATGGGCAGTTTGTTTCAGTATATTTACTCTCACCTTGTGTCTCTCCAATGTTCTTTGATTGATACACAGCTTTAATTCTAAGACTGTAGCATTTTGGAGATGCTAGGTCCTCAGACACTTGCTAGCTATGTGACCCTGGGCAAGTCATTTAACCCTGTTTGCCTCTCTTTTCTCATTTGTAATATGATCTGAAGAAGAAAATGACAAGCCACTGCCACCTTTCTTCCAAAAAAACCCCAAATGGGGTCATGAAGAATCAGACATAACTGAAACGACATAACAGCATTGGAAAGACGAACCTTTGTTTTAGGGAGAAGATTGGTGTCATTAAAAACTGTGCCTTTTCTTAAATTCAATACAGTTCACTTTTAACTTCTTATTCAATTCTGAGCCAAGTTCACTGACTGTCAGCAGTGTGTATGCAATGAATACGTAAGGGTGAATTTTTAGCTTTTTGCAGCATCCATCCCAATTGCATTTCATAATCTGGATCATGGCAGCTATGTGGTGCAGTGGATAAAAGGCTGGGTCTGGATTTTGGAAGACTCATTTTCCTTATTTCAAATCCAGCCTCAGATAAGTGTGGACCATGAACATTCTTCATCCACTTGGTTTTTCTTGGCTGGGTAGTTAGACTTGAGCTCTTTATGTGACTGTGCATTGAATTTAGGGGGTAAGCAATGTTTTCTGGTCTCGATGCAATTCATACAATATTATCCATAAGCAGGAGCATCTGGAGGACCTTACTATCTATGGGTCTTCCATTTTGTACACCATAGTGTACACCAGTACACTACTGCAAAAAGATGAGAATGGACTGTACAAGGGCTCCATGTCAGTGGCAAACAATTTTGGCAGGCATATCTATCTGTTTCATGGCTTTTTTGGCATTAACAAACAGAGGATCATTAAAAAAAACTATCATTGTTCTTACCTCTTTAAGAATCTTGAATGATTTTAATATATGCATATATATGCCACCTTATAGCAGTATCTTGCTCTCTAAAATTAAAAAAAAAATTTTGTGGCCAACAAACAAGATTCTCTACACCTTTTAGTCAGTTTAACTCTAAAGATGGGTATGATGTAGGGTATTATTTGTGAAAACAGTCCTATTCCCTTTTCATACCTTCAGTGTGTACAGAGGTTATTCTCATATGGATTTTATAGAGATAGGAAAGTAGGCATGCTGTAGTTATTGTTATTTTGTTGATTACTTTTTCTATTAAGGTCTGTGATTCTTTTCTAGGTGTTTGGTATCTTCTCTTACAATTACCTTATTGGTTGAGTCATTGATGACCTCAAGCTTTTGTCACTTTTAGCTTGGATATTCTCTGCTTTTATTTGGTCTAATTTTTGTTTTCTTTAGCGTTCTTAATGTTTCCACCTGCAGCACTTCAAGGACTATGTTGTTAGAATCCAAATGTGGTGACTCTGGTCCATCTGTTGAGAAGATGACTTGCTGTAGGAATCTTGACAGATCTTTTCCCTTTTTTTGTTTGCTTATTTTCTTTCCACTTTCATTCCCATAGTCCCTCAGGGTGTACTGACTTCACTGGGTATCTCTTCAAGCTTCTATGGACTTGTTTTCCCCTTACTGCTTCTCATTATCTTTTGAGGTAACACTCCTTACAATTTTTCACCATTGTTTTTAGTAAGATTTGATAAATGGTTTTGTATTCTAAATTAGTTTGTTCTTAGCTGCCATGTAACTCTGCTTCAAATCCTACTTCCTGCCTTTCCTGGTCACTCAGTCTCTAGATCTGTCTCTTTGATGACTTTCCATCTGCTATGTATATATTTTGTATGTACCTAAATGCTATGTGTATATGTTTACAGATGTATATATGTAATATGTATCACATATGTATGTGTAATATATGTATTATATATTGTCTCTCCCATTAGAATGTAAGCATTTTGAGGTAGGGAATTTTTTGTTGGTAGCCCTAGCACTTACCTGGAATGTAGTAAATGCTTAGCCAACACTTGTTGAGTAGGTGGAGTGACTGCTTGGCTGTGAGATCAAACATTTGCCGACTAAGGGAGTTCATGGGTTCTTTTGGTCTCCTCACTGCAATGATTAATTTACATTGTTTAAAATTCCTTTGGAAATGATGGTTGTCTGTGCTGATTTCTCTTCATTCTGCTTCTCATTTTTCAGCCCCATCAGCTTCAGACAGATGGGATTGGAGTTACCTCAATGGCATGCCATATCTGCACTAACTTTCTTATGCTTGATTCACAGAGGAAGTCTCTTTTTCACCTTATGTGTGTGTGTGTGTGTGTGTGTGTATGTTTAATTAGACATGTGATTCCAGTTATAAGTTACACTGATGGGGAAACTCCTTCTACCAATGCATGTCAACCCTAACCCTAAATGTGCTCTATGACTTTTATTGTTATTTTTCAGCTATTTCATTCCCTTGTTTGGCGTTTTCTTGGTAGAGATACTTAGGTTGGTTTGCCATTTCCTCCTCCAGATCATTTTCCAGGTGAGGAAACTGAGGCAAATAGGATTAAGTGACTTTGTTCAGTGTTACACAGCTAGTAAGTGTCTGAGGCCAGATTTGAATTCAGGTCTTCCTGACTGCAGTCACATTGCTCTAGCCACTGAGCTACCTGGCTGCCCCTGTAACTTTTAGGATTGGCATGCATATGGCTTGGGGACAATGAGAGGGTAAGTGACCTGCCTGGGGTCACAGAGCCAGGATGTTCCAAGGGCAGGACTTGACTCAAGGTCTTTTTCCATCTGAGACTGACTCTCCATTCACTATGCTGTGCTTGAACCAAGGTCTTTTTCCATCTGAGACTGACTCTCCATTCACCATGCTGTGCTCCCTTCCCTGTGTTTCATTTTCCCCAAGTATAATATGGAACTAAAGATTTGGAAACTCCCCTTGGAGAGTAGGGCTTCTTGGAACAAGGGAAGGTGCCAAAGAATCTGAAAAATGAGTTGCAGTGAGAGGTAGCATAGGGTAATGGGAAGAGTATATTTGGGGTATGGAGACCTGCATTCAAGTCTTGGCTAAGATGACTTCTGCCTTTGTACCCACAGGGCTATTGTTTTGTGAACCAGATGTGGATTATTGTTATGTGCCTTCTCAAATTCAGTCTCTCTTCTGTAAAGTGAGGGCATTGAACATGGTAGTCCCTAGGTCCTTCCAGCTTTAAATCCTAGCACCCTTTTGTGCTCTGATGGAAGTGTTGGATCCCAACTGCATGGAAATGTGGGTCTAAACCCCATGGTGGGATACCTGATAGTGTTATTGACAGATGGATATTTGGAGAAATAGAAAAAACCCCAACTTTTTTTCTCATATGATTCTGTCTGTCCTTGCTTTTCACTCCTAACTCCATTCTGTTGTACAGATTTACTTCAGTTCTGAGATTTTATAAGCTTGTAGATTTAGAGATAGAAGGGACCTTAGAAGTCATTGAGTTCAGTCCTCTTAGACTGAAACACAGTAAAGCAGTGTCTTTGTCCAGGTCACCTAAGGTAGTAAGTGGCACAAACGGGGGTCCCAACCCAGGTCCCCTGACTCCAAACCTAGTGTGCTTTCCAATGACTGATACCTTTATCCCTGGGGTTGCTTTCCTTACTGACACAGCTCAAGACATGACTTGGTTGCTGAGCTCTGAGAATTGCTGTGGCCAAAGTTTACCCAAATAAACACCTCCCCCACCTTCCCATCTGGTGGTTGACATTCAGATGATGAGCCTTTTTGCAATGAATGAGGTTGGTCCTTGGATAGCCGCCAAACAGTTTAGGGTGGACCTGGAAGACTTTGGGCTTGGCTGCCATAGTTTTTGAGAGGCCGAGGTCATCTCCATTGCAAAATGAGCAGTCTAAGGAGGCCTGGCCTGTGCACTATAAAGCATCTCCTCTCTCCTAGTCTTCTTTCAAGCCTTCTACGTTGCACTGCAGGGCAACCCGTCTCCTTTCCTGAGTAGTAATTTACCTACTTTCCATTTTCTAATTAGATTCTCCTGCTTAATTAGCTCCTTAGGGCAGAGACAAGGTCTTTGGGAATGGTCCACTCTTGCCCATCTTGATGAGGGCAGTGATTAGTGTAATGTGTGTGTTATAATTAGTTCCGTGGGGTAAACACTAAAATGAAGTCTGAGGAACTTGCTTTTGCTTAAGTGACTTCCTTGGGTGACCTGTGATGAATTCCCAAGAAGGACCAGGAATAATTGGCTTGGATGGAGATCAAGTAGTTTAATTGTTACAAGGCTTTCATGTAGGTCATAGAAGATGGGCTTATTTAACAATACGTTTATTCACTTACAAAAAGCCATCAATTGATTTCTCTGTGCAATAGTCTGAAGACCTTGAAATATAAAAACTCAAAACACAGGATAGTGATAATGACTTCTCCTGGGATCATATCTACCTAAGCTTCATTGAAAATCAAAATCTGCATCTATTAAATGCCTACTATGTGCCAGGAACTGTACCAAGTGCTGGGGATACAAAGAAAGGCAAAAACCAGTTTCTGTCTTCAGTGAGCTCCCAGTCTAAAGATGAGGAAGAGAAGACTTAAAGACAGAGTGCTACGTAATTATTACTCTCTTTTTGGCTGAGTAAAGACTTTTGTTAAGAGTTATAAAAGGAAAAAAGATGAGAAGAAAGAGACGATGACGAAGATGAAGAAGCCAAGATGGTGTCATGGCTAGATTTAGGAAGACCTGGCTTCAGGTCCCACCTCTGATTCATACTGGCTGTGTGACTGACCCTAGGCAAGAATGGTGATCTCTTAGGGGGCATATGCAGCTCTGTAAAATGATCAGATAGGGACAGGTTGCTAGGACAGAGACTTCTCCATGCCAATGAAATCAAGCATAGGTCCAATTTAAAAGAAAGACTTACTTTTGAAGATCACAGGGGGATCATAAGATCATAGAATTAGAGTTGGTTGGGATTCTTGAGACTATCAATGAAATTATCATTATTTTACAGATTTTTATTGTTCAGTCATACCTGACTCTTTGTGACCCTGTTTGGGGTTTTCTTGGCAAAGAGACCAGAGTGATTTGCCATTTCCTTCTCCATCTTATTTTATAGATGAGGAAACTGAGGTAAACAGGGTTAAGTGACTTGCCTAGGGTCACATAGGAAGTAAGTATCCAAGGCTGAATTTGAACTCAAATCTTCCTAAGCCCTCCACTCTGTCCACCTGGCTTGTCTGTATTTTATAGATACATGGAGTTATATGTATGTATCAGATACATGATTGGAGGCAGGTGGTGCCCTCTGTCTTTCTCCATTTCCCTCCTGGCTGCCTTCCCCCACCCCCCTTTCCCTTTCAACTCTCTTTTGGGTATTATCTTCTCAAATCAGATTGTAAGTCTCCGTAAGGGTAAGAGGAAAGATTGTAGAGGGGTGTGTGTGTGTGTGTGTGTGTGTGTGTGTGTGTGTGTGTGTGTCGTGTGTGTGTCGTGTGTATTTATCACCAGTACATTGTAGGTTCTTAGTGTTTACTGACTGACGACTGACTGGTGCAGATGGAAGTGCCAAGAGTGCTGAGTCAGGAGCCCGAGTTCTCTCTCTAGTATAACCAGTTTGGGATGATTATTTGATTTCTTCTTATCTGTGATGAGAAGTCCCTTTAACATTCTGTCATTGAAATGCTGGCAAACATCTAAAATGAATAATAATGTAACAATGATAAGGATGAAAATAAAACGATTATATTGACATATCACCCTAAGGTTGATCCTCACAGAAGTTCTGGGAGACCTTAGAGGATAGATGAGGAAACTGAGGCTGAGAGACTTTTTAAGTTAACATTCACTTTTAATTTTAGTTTTTTCTCAGTTATATCTAAACACATTTTTAACATTCTTTTTTTTAAATTTAGTATTTCCAATTTTTTTCCTCCGTGAGAAGGTAATTTTAATCCGATGATACATGTGCAAATCATGCAAATCATTTCAATATTAGCCATGTTGCAAAAGAAAACGAACCAACCCACATGTACAAACATATTTATAGCCGCTCTTTTTGTGGTGGCAAAGAATTGAAAGTTGAGGGGATGCCCACCAACTGGGGAGTGAATGAACGGTTTGTGGTACATGAATGAAATGGATACTGCTGTGCTGTAAGAAATAATGAGTAGGCAGACTTCAGAAAAACTTGGAAAGACTTGAATGAACTGATGCTGAGTGAAGTGAGCAGAACCAGGAGAACACTGTACACAGCAATAGCCGGAGCATGCAATGGCTGACTTTGATAGACTTATCTCTTCTCAGCAATGCAAGGATCCAAGACAACTCCGGAAGACTCATGATGGAAAATACCATCCACATCCAGAAGAAGAACTATGGAGTCTGAATACAGATTGAAGCATATTATTGTCTCACTCTTTTTTCATTTGTTTCTTCTTTCTCGTGGTTTCTCCCCCTGGTTCTAATTCTTCTTTACAACATGACGAATGGGAAAATAGGTTCAATATGAATGTATATGTAGAGCTATATCAAATTACATGCTTTCTTGGGGTAGAGGGAAGGGGAAGATGGGAAGAAAATTTGGAACTAAAATTATCATGGAAGTGAATGTTGAAAACTAAAAATAAATGGAATAATAAAGTAAAAAAAAAACATGCTTCAGTTTGCATTTAGACTTCACTAATTCTTTCTCTGGAAGTGGATAGCATTTTACATCTAGGCTATAGAAGATAAGCTTATATAACAATATGTTTATTCTGTTACAAAAAGCAATGAGTGTATTTCTTCACAAATAAGTCCTTTGGAATTGTCTTGGATCACTGTATTGCTGAGAATAGCTAAATCATTCACAGTTGATTATTATACAATATTGCTGTTACTGTGTTCGACCTACTTTTGATTTTGCTCACATCACTGCATCAGTTTATGGAAATCTTTCCAAGTTTTTCTGCTCAGAGATTTTTAACTGACTTTACCATTGAGTGTGAAAGGTGGAATTCAAATTGAGATTTTTTTCTAACTATAAATTCATTGCTTTTTCACCATGCTATTTCAAGAGAGAAGGAGAGATTGTTGAGATCTTTGATTTAGTAAGTGTATATAGTTGCAGGTATGAGTTTTTCCATTGGTTTTCTCTGGATAGCAGAATTCTACTTAGCTGGCACCTATGAAACTGGAATCTTTATACAAGTGGCACTGTGGGTTCTACTAAGGTGTTGGACAGTTGGGGGCAACTAGTGCTGCCAACAGTTATTTACAAAGTTCCAAGAAATCATTGTGTAATTGGGAAAGGTCTGAGGTTAGAGAAGTGTTAGATTGACCTGTCAACTTACCAAATAGTTATAAACGCTAAACTGATTCATTTCTATTCCATAAATGTTGACTAAAGTTTGCTTAATTCAGTGCCCAATCACACTATGTGGCCCTTATATATAAACACTGGCACCAGAAACTTCAATTCAGTAAAGCAGACTCTCCCACCAACCAGTCAGTGAATAAACATTTATTAAGTACCTAAGTGTACTAAGTACTATGTTGTATTAGATGGTCATTAAGGACCCTTCCAGTTAAAAAATTCCGTGGTTCAGTGGAGTTTAAATCTGGAGGAAACTTTAGTTCAGTGAGGGAATGAAATTTCCCTAACTTACATAACTAGAAAGATCTCAGCCAGGAAGCTAGGTCTAACTCCAAATCCAGTGCTCACTTATTGTCCTCCAGCCTGTTGTTAACCTGTAGGCCCAGGAATTATTCTGAATAGGAAATATTTTTAGAGATTTTCTGAGAAAGATAATCCATTAGGTAAGCACAACCTAGGACTTTTGATCTCATTATAACCCAAAACATAATTTTTAATGGTGATACACTAGGGATTTTATGAAAAGTGGAGACAGTGAACAGAGCTTTAAGAGGTTGTCTCTGGATGATGAGGACACTCCTAGCCTCAACCATGGGGGAAACTGAGGTGATTTCCCAATGGACTTTTTAAGGTCATGTCAAGCAATGACAAGTAGGGAAGGTGGTGGGGTTCAGTGGTTAGGGTGCCAGTCTGAGAGTTAGGAAAACTAGACTTTCATCTCCACTAAAGTTATACTTGGCCTATTCATGGTGATGAAATGACCCTAGGTCCTCAAAGACTGTGCCAGCAAGATGAGAATGCTGGTAGGCTTGACTAGCCTGGAAAGGCTTGTGTTTGGGCTTAGAAATGAACTGACTGGGGCAGCCCAGCTCATTCTGGAGAGAACCATCACCCTCTCAATGGCAGGGGATGAATTCTTGGACCCAGAGTGTCTTAAAGACCATCTTCTAAATGATAGAGGATAGGTGGAAGGAGCCAAGTGGAGGGATTCATTCACAGACTCTGAAAGGGGCCATTTAGTGTAACTCAGATGCAAATCCTCATGGTAATATCCTTGGGGATGCCATTTCTGTGCAAATACTCATGCAGCGTGCTGATGTATTGATGCAGTGACAGATCCTCAGTCATTTTTGTTTCTATCACTTTACAGGTGACTTTGTAGGGAGTCAGGAGGAGAGAGGAAGCTCTTAAAGCTGGGTGTGACACACATAGGAAGGGAGTAAGGGATGGAGGCCTTGATACTCTAAATTGGCTGTAGTTTCCTAAACCTCAAGGAGACAGTGTTCTTTCTTCATATTTCTTTCTTTTCTGGTCCTTGGTTCAGTGCCTGGTGCAGCCAGTCACCCAGGGTTGTCGGGCCCTTCCCCGTGATTGTGCAAGCATCTCTATTTTATAGAACCTTTTTTTTTTTTAGGGGAATATCTTGTTTTTTCATTATAGTCATCAGATGCAGCTCTCCTGGTCACTTTTGATGTTTCTCTTATATACAAAAGCCACCAGTGCAACCACCACACACATCCAGCAGTGTAACATGCCACCTTCCAAATCTGTAGAGGCAGCAAGCAAGGTTGCCCAGTGGTTAGAGAGCTCCACTGAGAGTCAGGCCCAGTTGCGTGTTCAGATCCTGACTCTCATATTACCTGTGTGACTGAGCAAAAATCATATAACAATAACAGCAATGGCATTCATAGAGTGCTTTAAGGTTTCAAAATACTTTGCAAATATTATTTCATTTTATCCTCACAACAACCCAAGAGTGGTAGGTGCTATCACACTCCATATTTTAGTGAGGTTAAGTCTCCTCCTCTGAAAAATGGGTTGTTTTGAGGAACAAATTTGATCTCACTCATAAAGTTCTTTGCAGACTTTAGGATACAATATAAATATTGGCAATTTATTCTTATGTGGTACTTCCCTCCCTCTCCCATCTCTCATACTCACACTCATCTACCAAGAGTGGTATATGGCTAATCATCTGTTCTCTGGTGCCAGTACTGACAATTACATTTAATCAAAATTAATTTCTCTTTCAGTGTTGTTTTCATTTATATTATTATAGTCATTATCTATAATCAATTCAGTTCAACAAGTCTTCCCATGAGTCTTTTAATGCCTTGAAATGATTTGTCATAAGCAGTAGATTTGAAGCTGGAAAGGATTTAAACTGCCATTTGGTCCAACCCCTTCTTTTTTACAACTGAGGAAATTGAGGCACAGAGATTACATGAATTGCCCAGGGTTACAAACCTAGTCAACATTCTCAGGTAGATTTGATTCTAGGTATTTTTGACTTCCACTCCTGATCTGACTCTGTTCTGTTCACTTAGGAATGCCATCTGTATTTTATCCATAGGCAGTATTTCATTATGTTCATATACCGTAGTTTGTTCAGCCCAGTAAAATGGGCACCCTTTTTGTTTCCAGTTTTTGCTACAAAAAGTACTGCTTTGAATATTTTAGTGTATACAGGCCGTATGGGCCCTTAACCACCTTCCCCTCTTTAAGACATATACCTATTAGTGAGATGATTGGGTCAATTCTCCATGTATTTTTATAATTACCATGATTTTGGACTCCATAAGAATATAGTATTGGGCTCCTGTATCTTTTGTGTGTGTGTGAGATAGGGAGAGGGAGAAGGAGATCCTTCCTGTATGCTCGACAGTTGGTCTCACGACTGTCTTGTGACACTATCCTCCTCAAGGACAGAATGCTACTGTGATTGTTTTATGATCTTGTATTTGTGCAATCAGGTTTAGGAATGTACAGAGGCCAAATAATCCTTCAGTCCATGCCCACAGGAGCATGATTTCCAAGGTATGACCTTCGCTTCATATGCCTGTTATCTCTGACACATGCCCAGGAAGAAGATTCCAGGATCTGCCTCACTGGCAGTGTAGGTGCACATAGATTGATTGATTAGAGGTCATCTAGTCTAACCCCTTGATTTTTCAGGTGAGGAAACTGAAGCCCAGAGAGGACACCCAGCTCAAATGTCAGAATTGGAATTTGAGACCACATCCTCTGGAAGTGATGATAAATCCTTCCCTGTGGTTTCATCTTCTTGGATACTTCTAGACCCCAAGGAGTCATTGGATAGATGTTAGGAGCTCTGTGAATGTAGATGAAAAAAAAAAAAAACAAGGACATACTTACTTATATTAGTTATTTATTTATTTTTCATTAAGCTCTGACTAAACCTAGCACCTTCTCCAATTATTTAAAAACATTCTGAGATGGAGTCCATAGGCATCACCAAACAAGTGGCCCAAACATTACATAAGGTTAAGAACCCCTGCTCTATCCTTCTTTTGTATCTGTCTGCTTGATCCTCACTTGAGTATTGCAAGAGGTAGTTTGGCTTTTCCCAAATCATTTTGTTCCACTGGCAATGAATAGGAAGATCCAAGGGACTAACTACTGATTCTGGATTATTCATATTCAATTGTCCTTTCCAAGATCCATTTAATTATTTCTGCCTCAACAAAGCTAGGAGAAGAGACTGAACTCAGCAGGAAACTCTAAGAGTTCAATAGTTGTCTTATCAATGACAAAGGTATTTCTACCTCCCTTTCTAGATTGAGGAAACCCGGCTCAACATCGATAAGATTGCAGAGAATGTGGAAGGAGCTAAGAAACTTTACAGTATCATCCTTTCAGCACCAATCCCAGAACCAAGTGAGTTTTCACTCAGAGATGTCTCTTTCCACCTGGTCAAGCCAACCTCAATTTCCAACAGGTGCTGTGTACAGGAGAGCTGCTGGATTAATGATTATGTTAACAGCACCTTCTACCTCATGGCCATAAGCCCCTTCTAGGTCCTGTTTGACCTGTCCAACTTCTGGCAGATGTTTGACCTGTCCAACTTCTGGCAGATGAGATTCCTGTGGTGTTTCCCTTACATGCCCTATAGTTCTTTTCTCTCTGTGATTTTTCTTTTATCTCCTTTCACTCCTCCCTCCCCCCAATTTGTTACTGTTGTCCCATAGGACAGTTCAAATCTGAGCCATTCTCTGAGGACCAGATCAATCCTACCTTTTCTATGAAGTTTTCCTAACCCAGCTCTCATAGCTCTTTCTTCTCAGAACTTATAAGATATTCACAATCAAAAGGATAGTTTTTAGTATTCAATTACAAGTCATCTATAATTATTTCAGGTATGTGCATCTTATCTTTCTGAAGTGATAGTGAACCCTTGAGGCTAGGGACCATGGCTTCTATTTCCTTTGAACCAAAGTGCTATGACACTGTTATAGATTCAGGGGTAATGGGATCCTAGATATAGAGGTGGAGGGGACCCTACGGGTCATCTAATCTAACTCCTTCATAATTACAGAGGAGGAAACTGAGCTCCAGAGGAAGGATGTGATCTGCCCAAGGTAATACAGGTAGCAAGTCATAGAGATAGATTGGTTGGATGTTGTCTCATGAGTGATATTATCTCTTCTTGGTTCTTGACCTGGGTCAAAGAATCTCCCTTCTCTGGGTCTTAGTTTATTTCTCTCTCAAATGAGGAGGCAGGAATGATTACTAAGGTCCCTTCTCTGAATCTCTTGGGATGAAGGTTCTCCTGGATAGCCTGAGAGCTCCAGTTCTCCTCTGTTGATGCTTATATCCACAAACATCTCTCACCTGCCCTAATTTTTACCCTCTGCCTCTGTTTCCTCAGAAACAAAGGATGACCTAGAACAGTTAACAGCAGAGATTAAGAAAATGGCCAACAGCGTCCGGAACAAGTTAAAGAGTAAGAAAGAAACTGTCTCTGAGCTGTCTTGATCTCTAAATACTTCTTTCCTACTGCTGGAACCCTATTCATGATTGACCGTGTCTCCCTCATTTTTCTTCCTAGCCAAGGAGGACCTTGCCTCTTTTTTTGCCTCTTAACTGATCTGTGTTTTCTGGGAATAGCTTCTCTTGTCCATCAGCCTTTCTTTCCCAGGGTCACTTTTGCATATAACTTCCCACATCCTCTTCTGTGGTCCATGCAGTTATGTCACTTTGTTGGGAAACATGGTGGGTGCAGTGAATGGGGACAGATGAGGACATGGGGAGGTGCTGCTCTAGGAGATGACACGATTTCTCACTGGTGCTGAGGATATAACCCGATATGAGCTGGATTATGAAGCACCTCTATTCTAATCATGGTTGGGGGGTGGGGTTCTGTTGTCCAGTACCCTGGTTAGAACACGTCCAGAGTACTGTGGTCTCTACGGTTTATGAAGGCCATCGAGTAGTTGAAGAACACTTAGAGTGGGGCAGCTAAAGAAGCAAAGGCCTTGAGTTCATGCCACATGAAAGAGCTTGAGGTTATTTAGAATGAAGAGGATAAGACATTTAGTGGGAGAGTATGGACGAGAGCTGATTTGAGTCTTATGATGTGGAAGAATAAATAGAATTATTCTCCTGGGCTGAGAGGGAAGAACAATGAGGGAAAGTTTCTAAAAGGCAGATTTAAGCTTGATGTCAGGGGAAAGTTCCTCTAGGGGAGAGTCATCCAGAAGCAGAGTGGACTGCCTTGGAAGGGATGGGCTTTCTTCCAGTTGGAGGCTTCTAGAAAAGTCCAGATGCCCACTTGTTACATGTTTCAGAGGCAGTTATTTTTCAGGGATGGGTTGAGCTAGATGGCCCCTGAGGTCCCTTTAACTCAGAAATGTTATGACTGTGTTCCATTTCCAGACATGGAGAGGCACATTGAACAAGATGAGGTGCGGTCATCGGCCGATCTTCGGATACGGAAATCCCAGGTGCAGTAGTTACCCCTTTGCCTTGGCTCTCATGGGATTAAGTTATACAGCATCCACTGAGTACTTTTTGTGGGCCCAACCCTATTTGAGGCGGTGTAGGTATAAAAGAAATCTATGGTCCCTGTCATTAAGGTGTTTATAATCTGGTCAGGGAGATTTGATTTGCCTACATGAAATACCTGGTGGACACTTAAAGAAGACAGTCAACTAGCACCTTGCTGGAGATACTGAGAAAGGCAAAATCAGACAGTCCTTGTCAGGAGTCTCAATCTAAAGGGGGAAACAACAGTATGTATAAACAAGAAATATTTGGGAAAAGTGGGGGCAGTCTTAGGGGAAGTCCTGGGGTCCACAAGGGCATTTGTAAGCTTTGGAGTTGGAAGGGATTTTAGAAGTAATTTAAAAAATCTAACCCCTTCTTTTAAAGTGGAGGTGGTGGAGTTCAGAGATAGGAAGTGATTTGTTCATGGAACTGGCAGAGAGCCAGGACTGAAATCAAATAGAAATAGATAGAATGTTTTAGAGATCAGAGAAGAAATACTAAAGGACTAGAAGGGAGATGTCAGTAGGAGCTGGGATAATCAGGGAGAGTGCTATGGAGGACTTTTTTAAAGTCATCATCTTTTCATGTTCTGGGCCCATTGGGCAGTCTGGGAAAGCCTATGGATCCCTTTTTAGAAGCATATCTTTACAAGGTAAAAAATAAAACAGGATTTCAAAGGAAACCAATTATCCTGAAATTAGTCAATATAAATATTTAATTCATTCGTTCAGTCTTTTTCAGTTGTGTCTGACTGTGACCCTATTTAAGATTTTCTTGGCAAAGACACTGGAGTGATTTGTCATTTCCTTCTCATTTTATGGGTGAGGAAACTGAGGCAAACAGAGTTAAGTGACTTGTCCAGGTTTCCATAGCTAATAAGTTCTGAGACAAGCTTTGTACTCATGAAGATAAGTCATCCTGACTTCAGGCATAGCACTGTGTCCACTCTGCCATCTAGCTGCCCAAATATTCTAAACATATGACAATAACAATAGATAAATTAAATCTAGATTTATCAGCCTGAGTTAATTTCAACATAATTTGCTTATTGTTATTAATATTTACTAGTATTTAATATTAAATAAATATTAGTATTTCCAAAAAAGTTCATGGACCCTATGTTAAGAACCCCATAATTCTAGACCATGAATGTGAAAACTTTTGATAAATTTAGAGGATTTCAGGTGTAGTCCGAGAAGATATTAAAGTGGGGCTGGGTCTCAGAGGGCTAAGAGCATAGTACCAGTCAAAAGATTGCTGGATATGGAGTCTGGAGACTTGAATTCACATCTTCCACTTACTACTTAGATGACCTTGGAGAAGTCACTAAACCTTCTTGGGCCTGTTTTCTCAAATGTAAAATGAAGGGGTTGGACTAAGATGGCTTCTGAAGATCCTTCCCATTCTAGAGCATTGATCCTAGTTGCACAATGAAGAGGGAGTTGGACATGCAATCAAAAAGACCTGAATTCAAATCTCGTCTTGTACTCTTATTAGCCATATGATTCTGGGCAAATCACTTAACCTCTATCTATCTCATTTTCTTCATCTGTAAAGTGGAAGATGATAGCAGAAGATAATACCTTCCAAGGTTGTTGGTAGTATAAAATTAGTTAATATTTGTAAAGCACTTTGTGAAACTCAAAACGCGTTATGAATACCAGCTATTAGTCTGACTTTATTATATAGGTCCTAGGGAATCACTGTGATTTTTTTTTTTAGTATGATAACTGTTGTTATTTTGAGGAACACCAATCTGGCAGCTCTGTGTAGAGAGGGCTAGAGGTTGGCAGGAAAAAGGGACACTGTTGAAGAGCCTGTTATAGACATCTGGATTTGAAGTGAGGGCCTAGATCAGGGTGATAGCAATGAACACAGGAAGAAGGAATAAGTTTGAGACCCTATGAAGGCAGAGGGAGAAGGGGAAGGGAGAGGGGAAGGGAAAAAAGGGGATCCAATGAAGAGGAAAGAATCAGAAGCCAAAAGAGAATTCCAAGTGTTTGAGCTTAGGGCCCCATCTAGTCTTAGGGAGACTAGAGGAATGTGTCAGAGCATTGGGAGATTTGTCATGGTGAACAGAAGCAGGGGCCTTACAAAGAGGAAGTACTGGGAACTGATGGATATTTGGCTTGGGAGAGGAGGGAGGGAATAAGCAAGCATTATGCCCCTACTGGGTACCAGGCACTATACTTAGCTCTACAAATTTTCTCTCTTTGGAGGAGTTGAGAAGAGTTAAGCAGAGTGAGGTGTGCGACTGCACCAAGCCTAGGTGTCTAATGTCTGTCTTCTCCCCTCCCTCCCTCTGTCCACAGCACTCTGTCCTCTCCCGGAAGTTTGTGGAGGTGATGACCAAGTACAATGAAGCCCAGGTGGACTTCCGAGAACGCAGTAAAGGGCGCATCCAGAGGCAATTGGAAATCAGTAGGTTCTTGGAGGGAATGTGGGCCTCTCCCTGCTTTTACCACCTTTTTTTCACGACCGCTTATCACCCCAAGCCCTGGATGTGGCTTTGATCCAGGCCAGATTTCTGATGTTGCTCCCAGGGCTTAGGACACCCCCTGCTGGACAGAGTGGAGAAGACAGTTAAGTTCTAGCTCCATTACAGTTTATTGTGGAATCACAGAGAGCCCTAGACCAGCAGGGTCTTTGAAGGCCACCTGATCTTAGACCTCTCAGTTTACCCAGGAAGAAACCGAGGCTCTGAAAGCTTAAGTGACTGGACCAAGGCCATGCAGCCTATAGGTGTTAGAGTCTGACCTTCCTTTCTCCAAGTCCAAAGATTTCTTTACTGTGTTCTGATTGCTCTTAACCAACTGTGCAATTTCGAATTCCCTTTTTCTCCTGAGCCTAGAGTCACCTAGTACCTATAGGGTGGCTTAAAGGGATCTTAAAGGCCACTCTCCTCATTTTACATATAAGGAAATTGAGACTCGGAGAGCTTAATGGAGTTGAGGTCACACAGCTAGTAACTGTCAGAGATTGAACCTGAACCCATGCCTTCCTGGCTTCTAGATCCAGTGTCGTAGACACCGTATGGTGATGCTCTTGCCAATCATATGACTTTTGTCCTAGCCCTAGCAGTTGAGAGGGAGCGCCCAATGGATACATCAACCTAAAGCTTTTACTTTGCAACATGCTCCCCTTAGGCCTAGTTTCCAGCATGCCTGCTAAAGATTCTGTTCTGATCTTCTATGTCTGATACCCTCTTTTCTTTGGGCTAAAGCTGGCAAGAAAACCACAGATGAAGAATTGGAAGAGATGCTGGAGAGTGGGAACCCAGCCATCTTCACTTCTGGGGTGAGTTCTGAGACTTGGCGGGGAGGGTAAGAAGGCAGAAAGGGAATGCCTAGACTTGATGGAGTGGGGATCCACCAATCAGTCACCAGCATTTATTAGTCACCTGCTCTGGGTCAGACACTGTGCTAGCTGATGGGAAGACAAGGTCAGGAAGTTTGCATTGAGAGGCAGAGGCCTTCATAAAAATAGATGCAAGAACTCAGAGTTGGGAGTGTGGGAAAAGTGAAGGGCAGAGTATCCTCATTTCCATTCTCTCCCTATCTCCATCCACCTCTTAGCTAAAAGTGGCTGCTCCTGCCTCGGTTTTCCTAGAGCACTCAGTTTAGATTTCTCATGTTTCCCTTTGTCTCAGCATAATTAAGTGAGATAGCAAAGCTGCTCCAGGCCTGGGCCTAATTCTTATTTCATCTTGGTTTCCTAAGCCCAGGACCTTGAACTGGAGGCAGTATGGTCTGGTGGTGAGAAAGCCAGTCTTGGAGTCAGAAAAATCTTTGTTCAAGCCCAGCTCTGTCTCCTTTCTCAACCTCTTGGCTTCTTTCAAGAATCACCTCAGGTCCCACTTTTGACCATTTCCAGGAAGCGGGTCTTTGCTGGCCCTTGGCCTGGCTCCCAAGGTGCCTTCCCTCTGAGATTACGTTATATTTATGTTCTATATGTCTTTTCTGTACGTTTGCTTGACTGCCATCTCCTCCATTAGAATGAGAACACTCTGAGATGGGGATTGTTTTCACCTCTTTTTAAAAATCCCCGGCATTTAACACAGTGTCTGGCACATAGTGGATTTTTAGTAAATGCTTATTTACTGACACACATGGGCATTGGTGATCTTGAGCAAATTACTCAATCTCTGAGTGCCCCCTGAATTAGACAGCCCTTGTTGGGCGGTACTGGGAGATGCAATGTCCTCACTGGGAGTTCCCTCCAGTGAAATAAATTGAATTCCCTTGACCTTTTGTGAGGGTTAGGGATTGGGGTTATCCTGAGTCTAACTGTAACTTGTAATTTTTATTTTTCACTGTGGGGAACTCCTACTTGAAAAATGTGTCCTGGAAGGTTGGGGCAGTTAGAGGTTAAGTGACTTACCCACAGTCACACAGGTGGTTATGTGTCTGTGACAGGACTTGAACTCAGATCCTCCAGACTCCAAGGCTGGCTCTCTGTCCACTATGCCATATTCCCTTTTGCCTGGTACCTAGTAGGTGCTGAATAACAGTTTGAATGTGTGTGTGTGTGTGTGTGTGTGTGTGTGTGTGTAAGAGAGAGACAGAGACACAGAGACAGAGAGAGGAGGAGGAGGAAGAAGACAAGATTGGCAGGCACTAGGCAGTGTCTGCGGACATGTGTAATTCTAAGGGATGTGTTGCAGATCATTGACTCTCAGATCTCTAAGCAAGCCCTCAGTGAGATTGAAGGACGGCACAAGGACATTGTCCGACTCGAGAGCAGCATCAAGGAGCTACACGACATGTTTGTGGATATCGCCATGCTTGTGGAAAACCAGGTAAACTTGTTATGGGGCAGGGGCTGTGAGCAGGAGGAGGGCACAGCCTAGCATCCAGGGAAAGAGGCAGGAAGGGGATGATTTGGTAACCACTGAGGGGATCAAACAGCTCAACTTAGGAAAACCAAGAGAAATTCTGGGCCTCCGTAGGAGGCATCTAGATTTAATCTGAGTCCTGACTAGAAGACCAACATGGAATGGTAGGAAGAGTTTGGAAGCCAGTTTTAAATCTTGGCTCTGCCACTTACTTATAACCACTGCCAATTCATCTTCTCTCTCAGAGATTTTGTTTCCTCATCTATAAAATAAGGAGCCAGACTAGACTTTCCTTAAAGTTCTTTCCAGTCCTAAGGCTTGTGTTCTTGGTGGAGCCCCAAACTAATTTCATAGTCATGTGTAAGTCGCTTCTCTTAACCTCAGTTTCCTCTTCACCATTGCTCCTCAAAGGGTGATTATGAGGAACATGCTTAGTGAACCGTAAGTCTTCCAGCCAGGAGGTGGCCCCATCCATGTGGGCTCTTTCCTCCTACAAGTGCACACTGAGATCTCTTCATGCCCACTGTCCTGGATGGTTCTTGTTCCTGTCCTCCCATTAGTTCGTTCCCTGCAGGAAGTGGGAGGCGCCCGACGTGCTGGAGGCCTGCCATGCTTTGGGAGGTGTGAACTTTGAAGCATTATACAAATGGAGATTCTGTATTAATAGTAATTATGATTCTCCTCCTCACCATAAGGCTTGGTTCTAACCCACTTGCCCACTGACTAGTTAGCAAGCTAGTGCCAGGGCTCATGCTGGGTAGGACTCTCCCCTCCTCTCTTCCTCTCTATTGAGTTTACTTGATCTCAGATGCCTGGGCCCCAGTTATTCCCCTCCAGACCTTAGCACCTACTTCTCAAGTTCTCTTCCTCCACTTTCTGTTTTTTGCCCACAATGCCATGCGAGGATCGGGTGTGAGACTTGGGGAATGGTGAGTGCTCTCTTATTCTGTTTCTGATCTAGTCTTCAGTGACGGGGGAGGGCTGAGGAGGTTTTAGTGCATGGGGCCTGGGGCCTTCAACTTTTCTATACCAGGGAATACACTGAAGACAGAATTTAGATTTCTCTTGCCACAAGAAATAGGGGTGATGAATGTACGAAAGGGTTAAGAGATCTCATTCAGAGACTCTTTCCTGGAGGAGGGAGAGGTCTACCAAAGCATTTGGGATAAGCCAAACTCCTTCATCACTTAGGGTCTTTTCTATTACATGAACCCTTTAACAGTTTGGTAAAGCTTATGGATCCCTGCTCAGGGTAAACTTTTCAAATGCATAAAATAAAATAATTAGATTACAAAGGAAATCAATCATTGAAGTAGTTACTTAAAAAAAGAAAACAACAAATTCATGGACCCTGGATTAAGAACCCCTGTCTTAAATGACATTATAAGAAGATCACTGTGAAATAAACTTTGAGAAAACTAGGATCCCATTAAGGGCTGACCTTCTGGTTAAGGAAGAACTGAATGAGCCAGGAGAGGTTAGCATCTTGACTAGCTCCTAGACGGTGTGATACAGGGGTCTGTAAGGAAGGAAGTGTAGGTTAAGGGAGCGCTGGATTTGGCATTCAAAGGCCTGGCTTTTCTATTTCCGGCCCTGTTCCTTGATAACAGGACAACTTTGCACAAGCCTCAGCATCCTCATCTGCAAAGTAAGGATAAAAATACTTGTATTTCCTGCCTTAGAGGTTGAGGATCATATGAAAGAATGTATCTTGAGCCCTTAGTAAATGTGAAACTTGACCTGAAGATAAGCCCTAAAGATGTTTAATTCACTTCATTTATGGGCCTCAGTTTCCTCATAAATAAGATGATCACTAAGGCCTCTTCTAGTCCTAACTTAAGATTCTTGGGCTGGGTCTACTTTTGGATATGGGTGATCAACCATGGGGGCAGTTCTCTCTTGGGGTCAACAGCTTTGAGGGATGGGGTCTGGGCTTTGTGCAGAATGTGACCAATATTTATCCTTCACAGGGGGAGATGATAGATAACATAGAATTGAATGTGATGCATACAGTGGACCATGTGGAGAAGGCTCGGGATGAGACCAAGAAGGCAGTGAAATATCGTAGTCAGGCCCGGAAGGTGAGACTCCCCTGGGACCTTGCCTGAAGAGACCACCTACCTTGCCTGCTTTTTTCTCTTTCCTATTTCCTCCTGTGCCATCTCTGTTTTCTGGTGCCCCTGCCTCTCACATTCTTGGAAAGGGAGCCATGATTGATCGCATTGAGAACAACATGGACCAGTCAGTGGGTTTCGTGGAGACGGCTGTGGCTGACACCAAAAAGGCCGTGAAATACCAGAGTGAAGCTCGGAGGGTGAGAGCCTCAGTCTTGGCACCACCTGCCTTCCCCCTTCCTGTCTGTCCATCCCCTGCCTCAGTCCTCCCAGTAGAACACTACCACCCTTTTATTCCCATTTCAGACTGGCATGAATCCTATTGTCATGCAGGCTCAGGCATATCGGAGGTGCTGGACTAGAGTCTCATGAGTTGGGTTTGAGTTACGGGCATTCTACTAATTTTGTGACCTTTGAGTAAGTCACTTCCCCTCTGGGGCCTAGTTTTTTTAACTATACAATGAGGAGCATCTGTGCAATAGGGGCCCTCTGTTTCCTCATCTGTCCTTGGTTTTTCTCATATGTACAGTGGGACCGGGGGTCTGTACAATTCTGCCTCTTGGTTTCCTTATATATACAATTGGTACCCCAGTTTTCTCATTTGTTCAATGGGGAGTTTTGTTTTCTCATTTGTGGCAGATAGTCTTTAAGATTCCTCACAGAATGTACCTATAAACCAAAATCCATGCCATGAAGAGAGTGATTTAGTCATTACACCAAAATCTCACTTTTTATTAAGCCTGATTGGTAACTGAGTCTTTCAGAACATGACCTCCTTGGACTGTCTTCTCCAGAGGCTTGCTTTGGCCCCAGATAGTAGGGCTGTGTCTCTCCTATCCCAGGTACTTTGTTACTTCATCAATCCGAATGACAAAGTGGACTTTTATTTAAGAACCAGTGAACCTAGTTTCCAGCCCCATTTATAGTACAATGGTGGCATTTCAGAAAGACAGTGTGGTGTCACGAGTTGGAGTTAGATGGCTTAGCCTCTGGTCCTGGCTCTGTTATTTACTAGCTGGGTGAGGTAAGCACTGGGCAAAGTACAATGCATTGTAGAAATAGAAACAGTTCTGTCACGGTGCTCACCCTTGTCAGGTCCTTCATCAAGAGACATTTTTGCTCAAGAGTGGCAGTTTCTCAGACTTTTCTTTCTACCTGGTTTCTTGGCATCTGGCATCCTTGCTGTCTCTGTGTCTCTTCCAAGCTTAACTGTTTTCTATGCTGGGGTGAAGGGAGCTGGAAACCTCCTCCTACAGAGTACTTCTGGGCTGCTCTTTATCAAACCTTCTCTGCAGAAATCTCTTTGTATTCTAGTTTACTGTTCTAGAGCTCTATCTCATTGAATGTCCTAGGAATGTTGGGGTGATCATAACTCCCACCTCCTCCAATGTGTTAAGCCCAGGGAGAGATGAAAGGCAGTTTGGTGTGGTGGACAGTGAAATCTGGGTTCAAATCCTGCCTCTGACACTTGCAAGTTACATGACCCTAGGCAAGTCACTTCCATCTCTCTGACTTGATTTTCCTTATCTGTAAAGTGGAGATATAATATCTACTGAACCTGGATTTTTGTGAGGATCAAAGGAGACTATGTATATAAAGAACTGGAAAAATTGGAAGGGCTGTTTAATCAGCAGTAGTAGTAGCAGTAGCAGTAGTAGTGGTAGTAGTAGCAGCAGCAGTAGTAGCAGTAGTAGTAGCAGCAGCAGTAGTAGTAGTAGTAGTAGTTATGTGGAAGCTTGGAATAATCCTGTGTCCTTCCTTGCTGGCATTTGATTCAGTCCAGGTCAACATTTATTAGGTATCAGTCCATCAACAAGCATTTATTAAGGCCCTATTATGTGTTGGGCACTATGTGAGGAATAGTGAGGGGTTGGCTTCCTCAATCTGTACAATGAAGAAGCTTTGGTTTCTTTATCTGCACAGTGGGAGGAAGGGGCTCAGTTTCCTCCTCTCTATAAAGGGGACTTTGTTTTTCTTATTTATACAAAGACAAAAAGAGAAACAAAAATTCCTTACTTTCAAGAAACTTACATTCTCATTTAAGAAGAATATTTAGAAATTCAGTTGCTTGACACATTTTGTTGAGGTCAAAAGCTATCGCTACTCTTCAAAGGGATAGCTGCCTGATTCTCTGGGCTACAGACCAAATGCTTCTTTCATTGCAGAGAAATGGGCTGAAGGGGTTAGCTCAAAGCCATAACAAGGGTGGGACAACAGAGACTTTGTTCCAGGGCACCAATAGCATTGCTGTCCTTCAGCAGGTGGAAAGAGTTGAATATTCCATCTCCTTATAAATAGTTAAAATAGGAAACTGCCAGGTGGCCCAAGAGGCCCTTTCCCTCAGCCTTTTCTTGGCCTGTTGACTGCTATGGAAGTGGCCTCCTTAGCAGTGGATTTCCTGTTGTGACAAGGCCTACCATTCCCTGAACCGAAATTGTCTTAAAAAGTTGACTTGAGAGTGTCTTTTGTGCTCCTCACCTCAATGACCAGGCTTCCTAATGAATTCCTCCTTTGTGAGAGGACCACAGCCAGTTATTTGCATTGCTCATGATTTATGATAATTTCTTCTTCCTCTCTCTTATGCCTCCCCTCCAGAAAATGGTAGTTATCATTATCATAGTGGTGGTGATCCTGGGCATTTTAGCTCTGATCATCGGGCTTTCCGTCGGGCTGAAATAGCAGCAGCTCCCAATGACTGCTAGCACTGAACTGTAAGTACTCTGGACCTGGGCTTCGTGGGCTTTGTTGACTCTCAGAACTAACACTTGCTTGACTTCAGCATCTACTCATCTCTCTCCTGCTTCTGGGAACCTCAGAGCTTCTTGGAATTCTTAAGTTGAGTCACCAGGGGCAGACTCCTAGGCTGTTGCTGTGGTCTGTATTTGGTGCCTTACTTGTGCCTCTGAGAAGTAGATTGTGGATTTTCTATGTAATCAGTCTTGTTCTGGAGCTGTCCTCCTTTCCTTTTCCCCAGTGTATCTGGGAGAAGCATAGGGTCTGGATTATCTTGGTGCTTGTTTGTGAATACTCACTGGCTTGGTGGGTCCTGTGACTCACTTTCCGTATCTGCTTCATTTCTGTGTCTGCTCCTTTCCTGTATAAATGGAGCTGTGGATTGGGTACTGAGAGGCTGGACTTTGGGGTTTGGTTTTTGGGCTCTTCCTTGATTTACCACATTTGCATTTGGGGGAGTTTTTTTATGATTAACTCTCTCATAATTAAAATTTTTTTGAATGTTTATTGTCTTGTACTTACAATGTCTATAAAGTATGTTGGGAGCCTTAGAAAAGGGTGTTATGAAAACAAGGAATCAGTGCTCTTTTTATCTGCTATGATATTGAATCAGCTGATGAGAGAAAGGCAAAGGGGTATGGGAGTGGAGTAGAGAGAACCCTAGGTTTGGGAGCCAGGAAATCTGGGTCTGAGTCTTGGATTTGTTACTATGTCACTTAATTTAAAGCTCAGTTTCCAATAGTTGCCCTGCCCATATCAGGATCATTGGAAGAAGGTGCTCTATTATCCTTTAAGTGCTGCAGAAAAGCCACCAATTAATGAATTGTTTGTTGATTAATCAGCTACCTCTATGTGGTCTGGTTGTAAGGCTGCCCAGGCCAAACATTCTGAGCAGTGATATTCCTGGTCATTTGTTTGATCTGCAGATTATCATCTCAGTTTCTTTCTGGGAGCCTTCAATGACTAGGGAGATAAATTTACAGTGGATAGAGGATGAGACTTAGAGCTAGGAAAACCTGGGTTAAATCTTGCCTCTACACTTAATAGCTGTGTGTCCTTGGGCAAGTCACTTCACCTCTGTGCCTCAGTTTCCTCATCTGTAAAATGAGTGAGGCTGTACTAGATGACCTCAAGGTTCCTTTCAGCCCTAAACTATAATCCTCTGACTCCTATCCTCTACTTCCTTTGCATCTTCTCGTCTCTCCTCTTCCCTTCCTCCTATTCTCATAAATACCCTCTCTGGTTAAGGCTACTTCCTTCTTCTCCACTTGTACATTTCATGTGACAAGAGAGTATGGGCTCAAAGTCAGGCCTCTCACTGTGTTTAACCTTCTATCTTCATTAGGGAGAGGAGAAAAGATGAGGAGAGATAAGGGGATGATCATGGGTTAGGGGACAATCTGGTTAGGAAAACAGAAAATAGGAATATGAATGAAGCCCTAATGCAGGACTGTTGGGCTGGGCCTCCTCTGATGGCCAGAGGATTGGCATCTGTGCTCCTTTGGCATCTGTGCTCCTTTGCCATCTGACAGACATCTGGTATCCGGGCTCTGCTGGCATGAGGGTTGCATTGGTATCTGACTGACGTCCATTCTTCTAGCTGGTCTTTATATTCTTTCTTTCTAAGGTGTGATTTTTGACCTCATGCTCAGCTACCTCAACTGGAGGTTGCTAGAGTTAGTAAACTATAGAAGTGCTTTCAGATATTAGAATTAACCTTTATATAAATCGGATAGGCCTTACTTAACCACAGGCCCCTTAGTGATAGAACAGAAAGAACATAAAACTTCAGTGTTAGCGGGCTAACTCCCCTTCCCAGAATGCATCTCTTATGGACAGTTTCTTCATTATGCCTCATTCTGATGCCTCCTTATGGGCTGGGTCTAGGTTCTTGAGAGGCATGATGTGCTACTTAAAGCTCTGGATTTGGATTCAGGAAGAACTGACCGCAATCATTAGCTGCGTGACCCTGGGCAAGTCACTTAACTTCTCTGTTCCTCAGTTTCTTCCTCTGTAAATGGGGGTAATAATAGCATCTCCTTCCCAGGTTGTTGTTAGGGTCAAATGAAATCTTTTAAAGTGCTTTGCAAACCTTAAAGTGCCATATAAATGCTAGCTGTTATTAACTAAAAAATATTCTGCTGGTCTGACTGCATGAGCCACCCTAGAGTTTCTGAAATCTCCTGGTGAAGGGTGAAAGATGCACTGATGAGGTCATCTTCCATGTTGTAGTTTGGGGAAGGGTATTTTTCTCTCTCTCTCCCTGCCCCCTCTCACTGTCTCTCCTCTCTTTCTGTTTCTATCTCTCCCTCCCCTCCTGCCTTTTTCTTCTTGCTCATGGACACAGGGTAGGGGCCTAAACTAAATAATCTCCAATGTCCTTTCAGACTCTAAAGCCTGCCCTATGATCTCCAGTGTCCCCTGAGCAGACTGTGTCTGGGCAGCCTGAACTGTGGCTTGGCATGTTCCCAAAAAGAATTGTGAGCATCCTGTCCTCTGGGAATGGGGACTTCTTGTTCCCAGCTCAGTGATTCGGGTTTATGAGTTGGATCTTTTTGCCTAGTTGTTAATTTTATTTCCCCTTTGCTGTTCTTCCCTTTTTCAGTAACTCCTCCTTGTCCCTCAACTCTTTGGCCTGCTGCTGAGTCCTGTTGATCCTCACCGACCACCTGTGCACTGACCGACGCCTCCTCCCCTGCTTCTCCCAGAACCCGATCCTATCCCAGCTGGATCCCTGTGCCTCTTCCTTTGGACTGGATGGGAATTGCCCCTCAAAGGTCTCCAGAGAATGAGCAGGACATATGCCTTTGTTCCCCAGTTAACCCCATCTTGGGTCTGTTTTGCCATTTGCCCAGCCTAGGAAGTACCCAGCTTGTCCTGATCCGACCCCACGTCTCTTTTTAGAGAGTGTCCCGCTGACCCATTTGCCAGCCCTGAAGTGCCTCCCAGTTCTACTTGGCTGATCACCAAGCCTACTTTTCTGTAATTGCAACTTGGGAGTCTCCAGATGCTTCCCAGGATGCTCCTTTCTACCTCATGGAATACTCTTGTCTCAGGAACTATAATAATTTTTTCTTTATCGCCTATTTCTTTAACAAATATTTAAGAAAACACAAAGTCAGTCAATCTCGCTGCCAGCTTTGGTAAGAGGGTTTAAACCTGGGGTTCTACCATTGGCAGGGAGCTAACTCTGATCTTTGTAATTCTCTCTAGAGACTAGAATTAGAAAGGGAACTGGAATGATGAATGACGGTATGAATTGGGGTCTCTAAGAAAGCACAGTCTTTTAGAAACTCAGCTTTTGGCTCTTTACCCTGTAGGGGAGCTAAGAGGCCAATGTTGATTTTCAATTCCTTAGTTGATGTGCATATGTTCTTATGCGTGGATGTTTACTGAAGGAGGGACTGTATGATGACATAGTCCTCTGAGATCATCATTTGCCGAGGCTGAGCCCTCCTTGGCTGTGTTTGGAAGTGTGTATCTTGGAAACCAACTGTTGTCTGGTGGAGAAGGTCATGCAGCTCTCTGTCTAATGGCCAGCAAGAACTCAAATATATGAAAACTGGCTTATGGAGGAAGAGTGTGAGGCCTGATACTTGTGATAGTAATATCACAAGTTAAGGATGGGGTTCTGGGCTTCTTGTGACTTGCTTTCCCTCTCATTCCAGGTGCTCAGGGGTAGTTTCAGTGATCTTCAGATTTGGAGAGGATATAGGGGGTGGTGGGTGTGTGTGTGTGTGTGTGTGTGTGTGTGTGTGTGTGTGTGTGTGTGTGTGTGTGTGTGTGTGTGAGAGAGAGAGAGAGAGAGAGAGAGAGAGAGAGAGAGAGAGAGAGAGAGAGAGAGAGAGAGAGAGAGAGAGAGAGAATTGGGTATAATTAGCCTGAGTAACTTCATAAGGGGACAACCAGCTTTTTGCAGCTTTAGGAGAAATCTTTATCAAACATACGCTTCCTGAAGAACATTATATGAATGAAAACTTGAGGGTGAATCCCTTGTTTTGGATGTCATCATCTCATGATCATTCCTAGTTCACTAGCTCATTTGCTGAATGGATACTTGTTCTCTTTTCTCCCTGATGCACAGGTCCTGGTTGTGCTAAGGCTCACTAGAAATTAAGGGCCACTCTGGGTGACTGAGGAAATCGTTTCTCCCAGGGCTATGTTGAGTCTCTTGGTTAGGAGTGGGGCTTTGACCAAAAGGCCTTTGCTGTTAATATACCTTCCCCTTACCAAAAAGGGTTTCATTTCTCCTTCATCATGCTGGGAGGGATCTAATGGTATTGAAAATCTCTTCTTTAGACCATTCTGAAGTAGCCACTAGTGTGCAGAAGTTCTCATGGAGCTCATATTGGATTTAAGCCAACATAAACTGGTCGATTTCTCACCTGGTGCTTGAGGTTTGTTTGTCCCCAAACTCCTTGTCCTTTGTACTCCAGGTACATACCATCCTTTGTGGACTTAACCCTCAACCTTAATAGCTGCAAGGATGGAGCAAAAATCTCTAATCCAGGTGACAGTCCCATAGTGCCTTTTGCCAGGTTTGTTCTAAAAACCCTTCAAAATATAGACAGAGCCATGAGGATTGCGGCTGTGATGTCTGCTATTGAAGAGTGAACTGGCTCTGGTGCCAACAAGGAACAAACTCCAAAAACATGGATTTAGTCTTGTGCGCGAGGCAGGTAATTGTATTGTGTGTCCAAAAGCAAAGGGTTTTTGGTCTGTTTTTTTTTAAAATGGAAATTTGATTATTTTATTGTTAATTTAAATAAATGAGTTTATATTGATTGCAAGAATGCCTTGTCTCTCCCTGCCTTCCCCTACTGATAATAGGAATTCTACTGTGATTAATGGTATTTTCAGGTTTTCCTCAAATTCTACATGATAAACCAGATTGCTTGGGAGATGGGTCCTGGTGCAAAGAGACTGGATATGAAATTTAATTACCTGGTTTAAGTCAGCGGCCAAATATGAGGTGCCCCTGCTAGGTGCTAAGGAATACAAAGATTAAATGACTCAGACACTGCCCTCCAAGAGCTTATGGTATAGCTGCGGTGGGAATGGAAAAGAGAGTGGGGATGTTAGATATTTTGAAACTAGTCAACAGATTTTGAGCCCAAGCTACTAGGTTGCTAGAAATGAGAATTTATGGGGGGAGATTTTTTTGGCGAAGGTACCTTTTGATCTTAGTGGAGGTATCTAACAGGCAGTTGTTGATATAGGACTGATGTTCCAGGGAGAAACTGAGGATAAAGAGAGGGTATAAGGATGCATAAGGATGATCACTGCTGCCACATGAATGGATGAAGTGACCACGGGAGAGAATCTAGGGGACTACAGATAGTTGAGAACAGAGCCTTGGGGAAAAACTACATTTAAGGAAGGAGTAGGAGGCAATATAGTATAGTGAATGGTGTGATGGAGTAAAGGGAGTCCGAAAGACCTGGGTTAAAATCCTGCCTTGGACATTTATCTGCTATATGGCACTGGACAAGTCAATTGAGCTCTTTAATTTTTATTTCTGTCACCTTGCAAGATGGCATGACCTGTGAGGTTGATTCTAGCTCTAAATATTTGATCTATAAGGACCATGAAGAAGCAGCAAAAACCAAATCAAACCAAACCAAAATCAAATAGTCATGGACATAGGAGGAGAGCTATGAAAACAGTGTTATAAAAGCCAAGGAGAGAAAGGGCATTGAGAAGGATTCACCTGGGTCAAGTTTTGAAAAGTCAGAGAATCAGACCAGAGGGCACGGTTTGATCATGAGTTTGGAGGTCATTGTTTCAGTGGAGTGGAAAGGACAGAAACCAGATTTTCAGGGGCTAATGAAGTGAGTGAGTGAGAGATGAAGAAGTAGATTTAATGAATGTAGCCTACTTTTTCTAGAATTATGATGGTGAAGAAGAGGAAAGACATATGGTAACTTGCATGGGGAGAGCATCAAGGGTTTAAGAAATGTGCATATTTATTTGCAAATACAGAATATATTAATTTAAATATGCATGTCTATATATATATATATATATATATTCACATACTTGTATATTTAAGGTGGGGGAGAACTGTGCATATTTGTAGGGGAAAGCACTGATACAAAGGGAGAGATTAGAAGTGTTGGAGAAAGTGGGAGGGGCTGGGATCAAGGGCCTAGATGGGAGAGTTATCCTTGGCAAATGGAGGACCATTTCCTTTTCTGATACTTTTGATAGGGGAGAGGATGAATGAGGATATAGGCTTTAAGAGGCAGAGAAGGGAAGATTGTGCAGTTCATCACAGACAGCCTTGACCTCACTAAAGTGAGAGTAAGGTTATTTGCTCAGGGTGAGGAGAGATGGGATACAGTTAGGACCTTGAGGGAAAGATTTAGTACATCTGCTGTGGGGAATATGAGTAAATTAAGAGAGAAAAGAATTTGATGTTGGAATAAGGGCTTCCCCATTCATAGGATGGCACTCATTACCAGATAGCAAATTGGAGGTGCTTCATCCAACAATATTCTGTCTTTGGGAAAAGGGGAAGCAGCTGCTGGTGGTTAGCCAGAGTTGGAGACGAGCAAATCTGAGATAGCAGAAAGGCAGGGGGTCAACCACTGAAAGAAGTCTTCCACTGGAGGGTGTAATTCACAGGTAGACTTTATGATTTCAGATTTTGACATCAGAGCCACCAATTTCATTTCTGTGCATCCTTCAGGTTTGATGACCACTCATTCAGAGAGTGTGGTATGTCTTGAGGGAGTGAAGATGGAGAAAACCAACTGTTAATGATATCTGGGGCTGAAGCATGGTAGATGTGGGTATTTTACCGGGACTGTAAGCCAAGGTATAAATTTCTGGGTAGTTGGGTCTGCATTCTGTGGTTGCCAGTGACCAACATCTAATGCTGAGAGGCAGCTGGGTGAGGTGAGTTGGAAGATGTAAATTTGAATCTTAGATCTCTTTATTACCTGTGAATGGGTTCTATCTCCAGAGGTTCCTTCCAACTCTAAATCTTGTGATTTTGAAAGAAATCTGGTTTCTCTAGACAGGAACAAATTAAGTAGTGCAAGGAATGCTGGTCTTGGAGTCAGGAAGACATGGGTTCAAATTCTGCCCTAGACACTTAGTATTTGCATGATCTTGGGAAACTCTTGAGCTTAGGTTCCTCCATCTGTAAAGGAAGAAGTTGAGCTATGTGTCTTGGAGCTCTGAATCAAAGGTCCTGTAGAATTTATCCTGGGTTTTCCATGCTTGGAGTAAATTGCTCAATGGCAGCACTTTGGATTCCAGAAGCCAGATCCATTTTGTTCTCCTTCCTGTTGTCTCTCCTTTGTCCTCCTCCTCCACTAGCATAGTCGCTCTGGAATCCCAGTTCTCACAGACCTCTCCTTGAACAATGGTATTGTGTTGCTTCTGTGCTTTCTCTTTCCTTCTCCTCGATGAGCAGAAGAAGATTATGATTATGATTTGCTGCATTATTCTCGCCATCATCTTGGCTTCCACCATTGGGGGCATCTTTGCCTGAAAGCCCACTTTGACCTTGACCACTTGCCTCAGGTGAGTCCTCTGGGGAGGGAAGTGGAGAAAGACTTCCTCTCTGAATGAGCAGGCTGGACAGTCCAGCTGCAGGGTCACCATTATGAGACAAATGAGAGTTTAGGCTGTGTGTCTGAAGAAACATGACTTGATGTGAGTGGGCTGTTGTTATGAGGATAGCGTCAAGCAATCAGTCAGCAATTATTCAGTGTTTTCTACGTCAGGAAACAGTCCAGATACCAAGAATACCAAGACAACAACTCTGCCCTCTGAGAACTCACAATCTATTGTTTTATAACCTATTACACTGGAAAGGATAAAAGCAAAGCGCAATCTGAGTTGAGCTGTGGGGGATGGTGGAGACAGTTGCCAGGTGGCTATGTGGTCCATCAAAAAGGGCATTATGAGACCAAGCCTTGAGTTTTCGATGTCCAGGCCTACTATCCATATACTGTGGGTAAATCACTTCTGGGTCTTGTTTCCACTTATAAAATGATGATTCTATTTCACTTGACAATCACTATCTAAATTGGGGAGATGTGTAAAAAAGTGAAAGCAGTTCTTGTCTTCAAGGTGCTTACTTTCTCTTAAGGGGAAACAGTTCAAACCCAGCAGGGGAGGGTAATAATTACCTCCTCCTCAAAAAGTAAAGGCAAGAGGAGAAAGGTGATCAACTTTGTGAAGTCCTTTGAACTCTTGGGAAGAAAGGTCTGAAGCAGACCCAAGATGGTATTTTAATTTCTGCCAGAGAAAGATTCTCATTTAGGGATATTTCATAGGAACAAGAATGAAGTGTTATTAAATCAACCCTACACAATGAGGAGTTAGTAATATTGGTTGACACTGCTGTGTATTTTATAATCTTTCCCACCATCTTTTTTTTTTTTTTTTTTTTTTTTGGTTCTAGATGGATCCTGGATTAACATTTCAGTTCCTCTTTCCAACCTGGTGTGCCATCCATCTATTGCAGATTTCTCAGCTACTTCACCTCTCCTTTGAGAAGTCCCAGTTGGCGGCACTCTACAACCAACAGACAAATGCCTACCTTTTCATTTTATATCCTCTTAGAAGCATGGAGAGTCAGGGTTCAGAGACCCATGATACTTCACATGGGGAACTGGCGGGCAGGGGGTTGAGGGAAAAGTGAATCAAGTTGGTTGAAGAGTAGAAGTTAATAGTGTAAATGATTAGTGGGAGGGCTAAGCACTTAGGCTCAATAAGAAAAGACATCAGACAGGAATCTGGATAGATATATGGCTTATATACCTTTTGGGTCAAATGCAGGCATTCACAACAGCTCCAGCTTCAAGAGGACCTTGGTATTATGGAAAGTGCACTTGCTGCTGGTGACCTTGGGCAAACTGCTACTTTCCTGGACCTCAGTTTACTCATTTATGAAATGAAGTCCTTGGAGGCCCCCTCCAAATCTTGATCTGTGTGTGATCAATCTTGGTTATCTCCGTTTAGGGTAATTATTATATTAACCTCTTCTCACATTGTCTTCCCACACCTCTTTCCCGCAAGATGAAAAGAAGAAATTCTTTAAGAAATGGTATTTGCAGCCCACTGCAATCCAAGTATGCCCCCATGCCAATCTAGGAGATGAAGCTGAGATGAGGTTCATGTTGTTAAGGCAGTGTTAGAGTGATGGATTTTCTTTAGTTAACTGGGGATATGGTGTTCCTGCATATCAAAAAGCATGCCATGGAACTAAAACCACATTTGAAGACGGTGCACTAGATCCTTTTCCTAGGGGTGGAAATGGATGTACACTAAACCATAAATTCCTGCAGGACTCTAAAGTCAGAACAAGTAGATTTCAATCCTGTTGTAGAAACTTCCTAGCTCTGTGATCTTGGGCAAGTCATGACCTTTACAGGCCTCAGTTTCTGCACTTGTAAAATGGGGATTGGACTAGATGGAGTCTGGAGTCTCTTTCAGCTCTAACTGTATGAAATTGTGATCTTAATCCTATGGCGCCCCCTTGTGACTAATGGCCTTTATTGTGCATGGGCAGCTGGGTGCCAAGTGCTGGGCCTGGAGCCAGGAGGACTCAGCTTCCTGCGTTCAAATCTGGCCTCAGACACTTACTAGCTATGTCACCTTGGGCAAGTCACTTCACTGTTTGCCTCAGTATCCTCATCTGTGAAAGGAGCTGGAGAAGGAAATGGCAAACCCTCTGCCAAGACAACCCGAAATTAGAATCAGATGTGATTGAACAATAGGAATTGAGTAAAGAAAACACCTACTTCCAGTAAGCCCAGAACAGTGCAAAATAAACCAGCTTACACTGAGATTGAACTCATAACCTGTGTTTTGTTGGCAATGTGGTCTTAACTGAAAATGCCAACCACATACCACTGAGAGAATAGGGTTAGAGATCCAAGCCTGTCTAGTTCAGCCCCTTTTTTTTCAGATGAGAAAATTGAGGCTGAGTGGTGAAGTAACTTGTCCTGGGTCACACAGCTTCTCAAAGTCTATTTTTGTTTGTTATGATTTGGGTTTTGGATATTTGAAATAATGAATTTGCCTTTTGAGTCCCAAAAAGCTTATTACATACATCCTCTGTCTCTTGAAGTGCTGATTCAATTAATTTCATAGATTTAGAGCCCGAGGGGATCTTGGTGGTTATCCAGTTTCTCAAGTAGCAGCGGCAAGATTTCAGCCCAGGTCCTGACTCCAAAGCCAGGGAATGATCTTGGCACTGTACTTGGCTCCATCTAATTAGGGCTCACTTTTCAGGTGATGGGCAGATTCCAATCACTTCCCTGTTGGCAATAGAACTTGACCTTGCTGACAAGCAATTTGGTGTGTAATGACAGAAAGCACTGGGTTCCCACTTCTGTCCCCAAGATCCTCCGGAATAGAGCAAAGGCTTCAAGACAATTGTGATTCACTGAAATAGGATTATTTACATTATGAAAAGATACACTATAGGGTACTTTGAGCGGCCCTGTGCGTTTTTGTAAAAAGGTCATCAGCTGGAACAGGAACAGAACTCATGCATAAACTCAAATGTATCCCAAAGCTCAAGCAAGCTGCTTTGGTGGTGGCAAGAGTGCTGGACTCAGCCTCAGGGAGATCTGGGTTCAAATCCTGTCCAATAGTGCATGTGTAACCATGGGAAGTCATTTAACAACCCACTTCCTCATTTGTGAAACAAGGGGGTAGACTAGAGGGTCTCTAAGATCCCCTACATTTATGATCTTAAACTTTCCTATGCTGAGGCATCCATTTGAAACTTTCAGAACCTTAAAAGTTTGGCACTTAAAATCAGATTTATTCCATCTACATTGAATGTGCTGTTGTCTCAGCCTGCTTCCGCGTTTTACAAGAGGGTAGTGGTCCTGCATGTAATTCTGAATTCCTTTAGCTCTAAGAGAGCAGGAAGGTAAAGAGGGTGTTTACTCAGCTCCTGAATCAGAGGGTGCTACAGGCAGAAAGGCAGGAGTTGCCAGTGATACCACACAGAATTGTAGGCTTTGAGTCAACAGGAAGATGGGGAAGAATTAGAGATGGTTGTATGTGACTACAGACCTTGTCCACAAAGAGCTTAGAGTCTAAGAGGGTAGCTTAGAGCATAGTAAAGGAGCTGATAACAGGGTGAGTACAGTCACACAAATATTTAACCCTGCTAGTGGCTCCTTGAAGGTTTTCAGTGCTCCTGGACTTTCTGTTCTGTCTCACTGAGATCAAGTCTAGGACTTGATCTGTGTTGCAGTTTCAAAAATACACTTGTCAAATGAGTATGTGAAGTTATCAAATAAAGTTACATTGAGTGAAGACAGCTGTGCCCACGATGTGTGTATAGGGGTAGAAGTGGATATGCCATAACTCTGACAACCAGTGAAGGGGGTATGGACGTAAAGGGAGGGTTTATGTTTTGTTCCTCCTAAGATATTTTTCTATCCTTCTGATTTACACCTTTACCTTTGCTTCACCACTCCCCCGCTGAGTCACTGATGTAGGGAGGCAGCATGCCAGAGAGGACAGAGGGCTGGCCTTAGTGTCGGGAGGTTAGGTTTCAATCCTGGTGACACACTAGCTGGCCCACTGTGAAGCTGGTGACTCTCACCTGTATGTCACAGCATCACCTTCCTGATGTCACCGTCCTCTTCAAGATAGGATAAACAACAACCATGGGAAGGGCAGAGACCATCTTTCTTTGCATCTCCAGTGCTTAGCACGGTCTCTGGCACAAAGCAGGTGCTTGATGAATGTTTATTGACTCAGTGTCAACCTCTCAGTGTCCCAGACAACTTTTTACAACTATAAATTACAGAAAATTTATTAAGCTGCCCATACCGGAAGGCAATTTCCACAAATTGATCTCAAGGGATAGGGAAAATATAGGGCAAGGGTTCTTGACCTGGGAACTGTGAATTCCAAAAGGGTCCAAGACTTACAAAAACAGGTCTAAAGACCCCTGGAATAAAGATTCTTTTTGGTGAAGAAACTCCCACTAACAATGTGGTCAGCATGTCTTCTAGCTGCCAGGAACACTTAGCAGTTTAATGTCTTGCCTGGAGACACAAAGTTAGTGTGTATTAAGGGGAGGAACCAAATCCAGGTCTCTCTGGCTCTGAGGCAAGGACCCAAAAGAAGTCCCTTTTAAGGGGAGAAGACTTCTGTAGAACCAACTCTATTTGATGCTCCATGATACACACCATGAGATCCTCCATTCATCTGGGGGGGAGGGGGAGGCTCAGGGAAGCTGGAGGCAAGAGGAGGTGGGGTAGCTTTCCTTGATGCCTGCTCCTGGTCTTGAGATCACTAGACCCGTTCAGGCAAGAAGAACTTGCCCCAATAGCGGCCCTTATAGGTCAGGTCATAGGGACTCACCACCTTCCTCATCCCGAGCATGTTGGCCTTGATGATGCGCTCAAAGGTCCAGGGGTTCTGGTTGTTGAGCTCCCTCTCCCTCTGTTTCTCATGCATCCTTTTCAGAGACTCTCGGCTCACAGGCTTGGCTGGGAAGGGCAGCTTATGCGCCACCTGCTTGAGGAAGGGTTCCACCTCACCAAACTCACATCGGCCACCCACCTCCACAATAAGGCGGCCAGCCTTGACTGCTGTCACATAGTGGTCAATGGCACCTTTGCCGCCTCCCATGCGCTGGCCCATACCCTTGCGGGTGATGGGCTTGTAAGGGCCTGGAACACGCCAGATGGCAAACATGTTCTTGGTGTCCAGGGCACGGTTGATGGTCAGGCGCATCATTTCAAAATGGCCCCAGCGGAGATAACCACCACCTAATGCCTAAAAAAGACAGGAATTAGGAAAACAACCCCATACGTTAAGTACCAAGTAAGAGGTAGGCATTGTGCTGTGTTATAGAGTTCAAAGACAAAAATGAGTCTCCCATCTCAAGGAGCTTAAATTCCACTGGGAAGATGCAACATGTATACAAAAAAATACAGAGGAATTCAGGAGGGGGCAAATGGGAAAGGTGTCTTCTAAGGGGGCAGTGAAGCAATAGAGGTTTCCAAAAGGCAAAGGAGGGAGGGCATTCCAGGAAAGTGGAACACTCTGTGCAAAGTCAGAGAAGAGAGAAGGGATGTTGTATGGGAGTGACAGCAACAATCCCATCTGGCTGTAATACAGAGTTCATGGAGGAAGGAGATGGCAGAAAGTTATAGTAGAATTAAGATGGAGCTAGGTGCAAAAAGCTTCCTACAAGAAACATCACCAGAACACCTCTGTCCAAGACGCTTCTCGGGGGCAAAGAGGTGAAAGTAACCAACGTTTCATCCCAGTGGAGTTGGTGCCCTTAGTCTTTTACTTATTACTGCTCTGTGGTTTTCCCACTCCTCACCTGTTTCTCCACCAGAACATATACAGGCAATGAGAAGAACTTAAATTCAAAACTATAAATATTTGTTAAGCGCCTACTGTGGGTGAGGCATGATGCTGATCTGGGTAAGTGGTAGCAACTCTGGTCCAAATTGTGCAAGAGGACACCGTTGAGACAAAGTGCTTGTGTGCTCACTGGAAGGTGAAATATGGAAGCCAGCTCCTTATGATGAGGAAAGGAATAAGCATTAAGTGCCTACTATGCATCAGGCTCAACGTTATTTCATTTGATCCATCCTCACAACAACTTTGGGTGATAAACTCCATTTTTAAAGCTGAAGAGTTGAAGCAGAGATTAAGTGACTCACCCAGGGCGAGGATGTACTGAATGTCTGATACACAAATGGTGGAATTTTGGGCATGAAAATACGTGCATTTGGAAAAAGTCACATTAAGAAGCATTTATCATCGTAGCTCCCACTGTAAGACACAATAGGTGGCTGCCTACTTGGCATATCTTTTGCTCTTGTTGTGGTAGAAGAACATTACCAACACCTACTAAGTGCTGGGCACTGGGGAAACAAAGGCAAAAGCAGCCCCACTGTTGAGGAGCTTCCCATTTGAATGTGTTCATCTGACAAGGGAGAGGGGAAACTGGCAGTGATCTCAAAAGGATGGCATATGCAATAAGAGAGACCAGGGAAGGCTTTTGGCAAAGGGTGGGATCTGAGCAGGAAAGCAGCCAGCAAAAAAGCAGTCAGGAGAGGGGAGTTTTGTGTGAGAACCCCTAGTTAGAATTAGCTAAAATGAGGCCCATGATCTGATCCATCAACCCCATCCTTGGCCCCCATTTCCCCTGCTGTTGATTTCTTGGCTCACTCACCAGGATACCAAAGTTACCCTCTGTGAAGTCGGTGGCTTCGGTGGATGGCCCTCGGATGTCACTCAGGTTCTTGGGTTCCCGCCTCACCTTTGGCACAAGTGGCATCCGATCAACAAACTTAAGCTTAGGCTTATCGGGAATAGAAATACCTAAGGAAAGGAGCAGTAAGTGGAGAGTGACCTACAGCAGTCACATCAAGGAGCATAGCCCTCCAGGTATAAAACTTCACTGAGGAAGGTTATAAGTCAGTAGCCATAAAAAGGAAGGAAAAGTCTCTTTGATGTACTAAGCATCTCCTAATGCTTCATTTCAACACCTAGATGACCTGAGGATCTTGATGGCTATGTCCACATGGCTTAAATTAGAGCTACTTAAGCTAGAAAGGCCTTGAATTCTGGCTGTGGCAGCTAACAGCTTTCATAAAGTGGGGCAGGGGCTGCCACCTGGATTGGAGGAGGGATTGGCCATACTGATGAAATTCTAGACAAAGCAGCCTCTTAAAAATTAGATTTTAATTTATACCTCTGGTTTTCACATCACCTCCTCTAGAGACCAATCCCTTATAAGGAGAATTATACACTATTCCACACCTGTGAATCCCCTTCTCTTCAAAGGAGTAGGGGAGGTGAATTCTCATATCTCTTCTTTTGAGTTCAAGGCAGTCACCAGACCTATCAAACTAGGACACCGAGGATGGCAGCCCTCTTTGGGACCTAGAGAATGGCTGGGCCTAAATATGGCCAGGACAATGTAAGCTTCTCAGAGGCAAGAAGCATTATGTGCAATTTTTTCTGTGTATGTTTTTTTTTCCTGTGCTCTCAGCATTGGCACAACATAGCACCTTACCCAGAGAAGGTACTTAATAAATGCTTGATGGATTGGACTTTGTTGCTCCCATCAACCAAGAAGTGACAGAGTTCAACTTTCTGTCCAGCACAGCTAGATTGCTATGCTTTTGGAATATATAGTATATGACTGTCCCTACCATTAAGGGCTCTCTCCACCCTCCAAACAACAGTACTTACTGGTGAGCCTACTATCAGTTGGGAAAATAAGACTGATATTAACTAAGGAATAAGGTCTCTTACCTTCATAGGTTGGTACTGGGAGGAAGGTCTTCATGCCAGCACTGAGGGGTTGCGCAGCTCCAGGACCTAAAAAGTCAAACCATTGGAGAACAAACTGAGAAATAAAATGACGACCAAAACCTGGGAGCTGGGATGGTGCTAGCTCAAGACCCTGGGGAGATGGGGCATTCCCTGGGGCCTGGTGCCTAGGTGCTGACACTTCCTGCCACCTGCCTCACAGATGATCCTTTGCCTACAAACATGGTATCATGACGGTTGACTGGAGCAAGCGGGGAATGTTCAGCTTAGGGAAAGGAATGCCCTGAACTGGCAACATAGGACATGACATCTTTGAACACACCATGCTTTATGGATGAAACAAAGACCAATGTCCTAGTTGGCTCCAGCTCTTTGTCTGAGGCTTAAACACTTACAACGACAAGAAGCTAATTACTTCATAAGGCAGTGTTCTTAAGCTGGAATCTATGAATGTGTTTTATAGTAACAACACCGGTTTCCTTTGTATTTAATGGAGTCTACTTTAGGCACATATGCACGTGATTCTGAGAAGGGGTCCAGGACACAGAGGAGGCTAAGAAGCTTTCATCTGGGGTGGGGAGGGTCCCCTTCCTCCCCCGTTCTTCTTTCCTAGGCTACAGGACCTTGGGCACTCCCACCCCCCAAACACGCGGGGGAGGAGAGGGGGACCAGCCTCGCTTCGCCCGAGCCTCAGTTTCCTCCCTGCCAGGTGCACATGGGAGCCCTGGATTTGAGCCTTTAGAAGGCTCGGGACCCCCAGCTTAACCCTGGTACGAGGGCCCTCGAATGGAAGCTCCCTGCGATGTTTCCCATTCCCAGAAGGCCTGGGCAAACAGTAAGCACTTATACAATGCTCGTTCGCTCACTCCCGTGCTGCTGGAGTTAGTGCCTGGTCTAGCCCTTCCCCCAACCAGCGGCATTTACAGATGGCAGATGCCCGAGGAGGGGGGAGTTAGGCCAACCACGGCTGATAACAACTCTCGGGGGCGCTGTCACAGAAGAGACAAACGAGGCTCTGAGAGGCTAAACGCCCAGCCCGGGAGCGTCGGAGGCGGCGTTCGAACCCTCAGCCCTGCACGCTCAGAGGCAGAGCTCGGCCTAGCCGGAAGGGCTGGCGGAGGAGGGCGGACGCCGCAGGCCCGAGAGGGTCTGAGAAGCCTGACCTGAAGGGAGCGCGCTGAAGACCCGAGTGCCGGCGCGCGCCACCAGCCGCCACATGGTTTCGAGCCGGGGTCCACCGGGGTCACCCAAAGGAGTCAAACGTGCGCCGAGCCCCAGGACGCGGACGCCGGTCGTCAGCGGGTTCTCAGGGCGCCGCCATGACAGACAGGAAATGCGTCATCACCGCGCCCCTTTCAATTTCCTTTTCTCCAATTGGAACTCACTTCCCGTTCGGGATTCTGGGAACACGCCGCGTCTGATTGGTGGACCGGGCGGAAGGGGCGGGGACTCTAGCCTTCCTTTGCCTTCTGAGCGTTTCCGATCACAGCTCTAGTGGGCCTGGTATCTGTCAGTCCGTGCCGTCTTTGCCGCTGGGAGCCGGAGGACTCCGACCCAAGGCCACCCTTAAGTCTTTTCTCGCTCCTCTTCTCTCGGACGGGCCGGATTCCGAGGCCTCGGTCCATAGGATTCCTGGCTGTCCCTCCTTCCCGCCCCCTCGCCTTGTTTCCCGACCATTTGCCCCTTTGGTCGGGCCACTGCTCACTTCTGGGCCTCAGATTCCCATTATGCAAACCCTTAAGTTTGGAGTGAGAGGATCTGAATTAAAGTCTCCTCCATTTACTACTTTGTGATCTTGGGCAAGTCACTTAACCTTTTTTGTCCTCAGTTTCCTTATCTGTAAAATGAAGGGAGGTGGATACATGAGTGTCAAGGACCCCTGAGAGCCAAGGAAAGAGACTTCTCCTGCCCCCCCTTCCCCCCGCTTTTCCTCCAATAGCTTCCATCCCTTCCTCACACCTTCTGCTGCCATTGAAAGTCTAAGACTTTCTGTCCCCACCCCCCCACCCCCTCCAGTCTAAGCCCTCTGAACTGGAAAGCGGGGCAGAGAAGCTTGAGACCATGGGTTAGATGTGATCAGAAGACACAAATATTTACCTCCTATGTAGAATGGTGATGTCTCAAAAATAATCCATTAACCGGTACAGAGGGATCCTTGCAGGTGCACATTGACTTAGAAAACCACATATTAACATTATATTATGTAACGTTTTTATTTATTTTGTGAAATATTTTCCAATTACATTTTAATTGAGTTCATGTTGGACTTGGGCTGATGGAGAGTAATGGACATAAATGAGAAACCTTTTTTGAGTTAAGATGGCATTTTCAAAACAACAGCGAATTCCACAACGAGATAAAACATAGTTATTGTGCTCAGAGTGAAATTCAGGACACATTTACTTATCAAACAGTGATTGTCAACTTTTGCTGTGACATACCTTTGGAAAATAATTTTTCCAAAAATCAATCCCTCTTTGACTGTTCCATTTAAGGATTTTCCTTTCTAATTGGTTGAATGTGAACCTGAGATATTTTCATTGCTATTTGGTCATCTTACAGCTGTGTCTGGCTCCTCTTGATCCCGTTCAGGCTTTTCTTGGCAAAGATAATGGAGTGGTTTACCATTTCCTACACCAGCTCATTTTACAGATGAAAGTTAAATGGCTTGCCCAGGATCACATAGCTAGTAAGTGTCTGAGGCCATATTTGAACTCATGAAAAATGAATCTTTCAGACCTGGCACTCTATCCACTATGCCTCCTAACTGCCCCACATTTCTATTAACTGAAGTCATTGTTGCTGTTGTTTAGTTGTTTTTCAGTCATGCTTCACTCTTTATGACCCTTTTGGTATTTTCTTGCCTGGGTTTTTTAGCAGAGATGCTGGAGTGGCTTGCCCTTTCCAGCTCATTTTACAGATGAACCAATCAAAGACCTTTTGTCTTTGTCCGGTCACCATCCCAATCACTTCCATTGTGTTCCTGCAAAGACCTTGACCTAACGGGCCCAAGGTCTTCCAGTGCATCGAGTCATCTCCAGTCATCCTGATGAATATGTGGTCACTGGATGCAGATGACTCTGGAGGAGAAGTGAGGCTGGTGACCTACCTCACTCAAAAAAAGGTCAAGTGCAAGTCATGTCATCATTCCTCTGATGGCATGGTCTTCTTCAGCAATGAAGGACGAACACAATCCCAGTCACTTCAGGGAGGAGTTATTACTTGGCTGATCTGGAGACAGGGAAATAGGACATAATTAGAAAACGCCTCATAAGTTTTCTTTTTTAGATGAGTCCAAAGTTTTAATTAAAATTACAGGATAATTACAAAATGCTTTCTTAATATTTCTAAAACCCTATTGTTCAAAGAACTGATAAACTCTGGGAATACAATCACATATTTTTTTCCTATAAAGACACCATTTAATCATAGACATGGGATGGCCAACATCCCATCACAAGGGGGCAGAATTTTGCTATGAATCGCAGTATTTTACATCTTCCCTAACATAGTGTCTTGTGTGACAGAGTTATATTTCTCTAGAGAAATGAGCAGTTTTCATCAATGGTGGCCAGCAGAGTCCTTAAGAGGAACAATATTTCTGTCAGTCCTTTTTTGTTCTGACAGAATGAATTCCTTCACTCTCCTCCCCCCAAATTAGGCTGTTACTTTTTTAACTTTACACTGACTGAGTCACTGACCTTATTGTTTTAAGCAAAATGTATGTATTTTTTTGGGGGGGGGGGCGGGCAAGAGAATAATAACTAATAACAGCTAGCATTTCTACAAGGCTTTCAACTTTGCCAAATGCTTTAAAATTTATTATTTTATCCTGACAACTCAGAGGGAGGTGCTTATTACCCCTTTTTTAGAGATGAAGAGACTGAAGTCGACAGTGTTTAAGTGACTTGCCCAGGGCCATACAAACTAGTAAGTGTGGCCCTTTGACTCAATCCACACTTCACAGACCAGATCCCCTTCGTAAAAGGATTTGTTCTGTAAACTTGGACTCAGTCAAAAGGCCTCACCTGGGGACCTAGAAGGACACATGAGGCCCCATCACTTCTTTATTTGTGCTTATGTTGTCTTAACTAAGAAAGCAGGCACTTTGTGCCTCCCTCTCTTATTGTACCATCCTGTGAATTTAGATGGAGCAATAATACCAGTAGTTTGAATTTATTTAGCCCTAAGGTTTGTAGAGCACTTTACAAGTAGCTCATCTAATCCTCACAAAACCCCTGAGAAGTAGCTGATATCCCCATTTTACAGATGAGAGAATTCAGGCTCACAGAAATTAACCAACCTACTTAGGTTCACATAAGTAGAGTGGTGGATTTGGAGTTGCAGGACCTGGTTTCCAGTGCTGGCTTTGCCACTTCCTGCTTGTATGACCTTGGACAAATTAAGCAACTTTGCTGGCTCTCAGTTTACCTATCTAAAAGGTGTGGGAGTTGGATTAGATGAGGTCCCTTTTAGCTCCAAATCTATGATACTGTATCTCAAGTGGGACTTGAAACTAGGGCTTCCTGATGCCAGATGCAACCTCTTCTCCATTATGCCATGCTTTGGCCCCCGAAGATGTCTTCTGGTCTCATTCATTCCCTCCCCACCCCCTGACCCTAGTTCAAATCATAACTTCCAATAATTTCTATGAGAGTTTGGGAAACTGGATTTATATCTTCAGGTCATAGGCTTCCCACTGAAACAAAAGAGAATAACTAGGAATTCAAACCATCGTTCAATGCATCTTTTATTTCTGTGTAGGGTGGGTACAGGTATGGCCTAGACATTATTGACATAAATCTGCCCTGTTTCTTCCCCATGAAAAGTTGATAAAACGTTGGGTCTGGATGTCATCTTAGTACTGTGTGAAGTTGGCTGTGATGTGTTCGTTGTCACGGGGGATATAGTTATCAACCCCTGTGGAGGGAAAAATCGAAAAGAGTTGAGGTAGAAACTGTGTATGTAAACCCCACCTGCAAAGAACTGACCCAGGGTGATCCAAAAATGTTAGCACAGTTTTCAGCAATTGATGGCTTAAAACTTTTGGGACATCCAATATTTTCTTTTTTTAAGCTATATTACTTTATTTGTTTTCAGTGTTCTACAGTCACTTCCATAAGTCTTAGATTTTCTCTTCCTCCCTTCCCCTTCCCTCTCTGAGATGGTATGCAATCTTATATGGGTTCTACATATACATTCTTATTAAACACATTTTTCACATTAGTCTTGTTGCATAGAAGAATTGAAATGAATGGGAGAAACCATGAGAAGAATCAAGCCAAAACAAAACATAACACAAGAGAAAATATTTTGCTTCATTCTGTGTTCCAAGTCCGTAGTTCTTTCTCTGGATGTGGATGGCATTTTGCCTCACCAGTCCTTTGGAAATGTTTAAGGTCTTGCATTGCTGTGAAGGATTAAATCTATGACATCCAGTATTTTCAAGGGGAATGAGCATCACATCATTGTTAAGCAAGCACTTTCAGAAAATACCACTACTGTTTAGCTCAGGGATAAAGCCAGTGTGTTCTACACATGTTAGGGCTAGTTTCTACTACTTGGTGCCTGGTAGATAACCGATGACCCTTTGTCTCCCTTTCCCTCCTCTCTGCCCAGTTGATTCTCCTTTGTCTTTGTTCTCACCAACACAACAACATTATAGCCTCCACCCACCTTGGTCCAAAGGAGTTTGACCACTAAGGAATTTCCAGTAGGTCCTATGGTTTTCAACTTCCTTAATGCCGTTGATGGAAGTGATATAAAGGCCCCAAGATGTCATTTTGGATTCAAATCTGTAAGGAGGATGAAATTTCAGATGATTAAGCATCTTGGGTTAAGTTACAGAAGTAAGGAAATGGAAGAAGTACAGATGAATTCTAAATAGTGTGGCACTACTGCATCCTATAGGAAAGATCTCTGGAACAGCAGGTGGTGCCATAGTGCACAGAGTGCTAGGCCTGGAGTTAGGAAGACTCATCTTCCTGAGTTCAAACGTGGCCTTAGACACTTACTAGCTATGGGACCCTGAGCAAGTCACTTAACTCTCTTTGCCTCAGTTTCCTTATCTATAAAATGAACTGGAGAAGAAAATGGCAAACCCTCAGTATTTTTGCCAAGAAAACCCCAAAAGGGCTCATGGAGAGTTGGGTAGGACTGAACAACAATAAAATATAATAATAATTTATAAGTGTTTATAATAATTAACTTTTTATAATGCATTAAGGTTTGCTAAACACTTTACCTATATTATCTTCTTTGATTCTCACAACAACCCAAGAAGGGAGTTCCTGAGAATTCTTTTTATAGATGAAGAAACTGAGTCTTTGAGAGGTTAATTGACTTGAGGTGGGGGTCAATCTCAGTCCCAGATTCTTTCCACCACACCATACTGCTTAGCTATACATGATGTCTCCAAGGTCTTAGTGTGGTTTTCAGCTTTACTAGCTTAAAACTGGACTGAGACTTTTGGAATAACCCATTTTTGAGCACATTATTTTATTCTGCTTTATAACATATTGCCATATTACTATCTGAGGCAAGGTAGTATAGTATATAGCTCTATTACTATAACTACTTTATCAGTGAAAATTATATGAAAGATGATTTCTTATGATCGTTTTCTTTCCTGCTGCATCCAAGGAACTGTGGTACACACAATGCATGGCATATTTAATAACTGCTTGCTGAATTTCCCATGGGACCTTTCTAGCTGACTTGTAGCTGAATGTGAGCTATTTAAGATTAATTTAAGACTGTTTTATTTTATATTTCTGTCCCCAGCACTTAGCATAGTCTTTTGATCATTTGTTGTTGTTATTGAGTTGTATCTGACTTTTTGTGACCGTCTTTGGGGTTTTCTTGACAGAGATACTAGAGGGGTTTGCCATTTTCTTTTCAAACTCATTTTCCAGATGGGGAAACTGAGGCAAGCAGGATGAAGTGACTTGCCCATGGTCACACAGCTAGTAAGTATCTGAGGCTGGATTTGAACTCACGAAGATGAATCTTTCTGACTCCAGGTCCAAACTCTGTCCTTTGTGCCACTTAGTTGCTCCATTTTGTCTATAGCAAATGCTTAAAACTGCCATTTCACTCACTCCTTCATAGATGTATGATGTTGGGGAAGTCATTTAAACTGTATATGTCTGAGACAGTTCTGAGTCGTAGGTGGGTTGTAGTTTCTTTATACTGACAAATATCACACGTTGTAGTCTTATCACTGTTTCATGATGATGATGATGATGATGATGGAATAAGTTGGAAGAAGCTTTTAAGTTCCCTTTGCACCCAGATCCTGGGTTGCCCTCCTGGAATGTCCTCCCCTAATATCCCTAAGCCTGAGTTATCTTTGAAGGTGCTTCTCAAGTCCTTTCTAGTAGAAGAAGCCTTTCCTTATCATTCCACCTCACAGTGGCCCTGCCATCTTTCAAAGTGCTCTGATTTTCTTATTGGCCCCTCTCATTTGGCATTTGTTCATTTACTGCCTTATATCATGTCATGTTTCACCTGTGTGAAACTCATGCCCCTAGCTCAATTGCAAATTCCTAGTGTGCAGGGACCGTATCTTATTTTATTTTTGTATTTTCTATAACCCCTAGCACAGTCCTTTAATATAGTCCTATAATCCTAAATGATTGGCTAGCATTAGGAAGGGATGTTCTGGGCTTTTTGGAGGAACCATTAAATCCCTCCTTATAACAAATAAGTGGCTTTCCATTATCTTTATCATCTGAAACACTCTTTCCTTGGATTTATGTGTTATCTTATTTCTCTCCTGTGAGACTAGAGAGGACCAAACATCACTTCCCCCATTTGTCTGAGGGAGAATCTGAGGCATGAGCATATTGAAAATCATGGATCTCAAGCAGGAAGAGATCTTAGAGGGCCTCTGGTCCAACTTCTTCATTTTACAGATGAGGAAACTGAGGTGCAGGGAGGTTAAGTGCTAGGTAGAAGTTAGACAGTAAATGCAGACTTGTTCAGTAAATGATAAATGAGATAAGGACATGGTGTCCTAGGCACTTCGAGGGTATTACAGGCTTAACTCACTTGAATGCTGGGTTTTGGCGCTGAGCCTCTTCCAGAACAACAAGAAGGACTGATCCATTGTTCACAGTGACCGTCATTGTTTCATTGAAGGTCATTTCCACCCCCCTCAGCTGGTTATTGATTGTGTAAATCACGTTGATAGGAGAAGCTGAGGCTGAGAGGGTTTTACGAGTAGCGACTCTATGTAGAGTTTGCCTTACATCTTGATCTGCAGAGAGTAAAGAGTTAGGCTTGGTAAGATCACAGAGCTTGTACATGCAGACCGATGCCTTTTCTGGCATTGGGATCTCATCTAAAAGAACTTTAAGGAGGAGGGCAGTGCCTGGGTGGGCCCTCTGAATTGTTCTGATGAAGTCAAGTGGCAGGCAAAGCTCTTGGTTTTATTCCTGCTATCACAGAAAGTCTGGTAGAAGCTTCTTTGACCTTTCTCCATGCTTTTTTAAAAAAAATGTTCAAATTGGATGTTAAACTAGTCCCTTTAGGGTATTTTATAGATATAACTAGAGCTTCCTTCACCAGCTGTAGAGGTATGCTTATAAGCAAACACCAAGGAAAAATCATCTCAACAGTGTGAGAAACTCAGTTCAGTATAACCCAAGGGAGTGTGGGGGAATAGGGCCAGAGGCACACAGAATGTTCTAACAAGGACCCTGTGGCAACTTAGAGATTGAAAAGATTTGGGAAACAACACAGGGAATAGGGAGACAGCAGTCAATTGGGCCCTGAAGTGTATGGGTTAGAGGGGATCCTGAAAAATCTGTCCTGTGCTACCACTTGGTTTTTGCCCCTTTTGTTCCTCCAAGGGGGAGGAGCAATATTGGAACGTATTGATTTTTCACTTGCAGGGATGTGTTGCTGGCTGTGTGGCTGTCTGAGAGGGTATAGATGGAGATAACTGGCTGTTATGTTATTAAAAAAGGATATATAAGTTATATCTGTGAGCTCTTTGAAAATAGGGACTTTTTTTTTCTTTAAAACCTCTCTTTGTATCCTTAGAGCTTAGCAGCATCTGGCACATAGTAGGCCATTTGGCTATCGGACTTCAGGTCTGTTGGGGAGCTCCTAAATCTTGCTATGAAGAATTTTGAATCTTTAAAGACATGCTTACCAGTAGAACAAGTAACATAGGGCACATCTAAATAAGTTTTGCCCTTCAGGGAAGGAAGGAGCTGGGCAATAGACATGGGGTTATTAAATCTATTCTGCTCAATCTCGTTGAATACTGCTTCCATTGTCTTCTTGCAGTTCCACTCTCCAGGCTGCACAGAAAGGGCCTGAGAAAGGAAGAAAAATATTCTAGGTTAATAGGGAATGCTAATACGTAAGGGAAGGGATTGCTTGAGTTCATCACTCCACTCCAGGTAAAGTAACTTACAAGATACTCTGCCATTGTACCATTTTCAGGTGAGAAATCTCTATGACTTGTGTCAATCTAATGCATGCCCTATCACAACCTGTGGATCTTTTGATAGCAAGCTGGATCACAACCCAGCCTTGGAGTAGCAGGCCAGCAGTTCCAGGTAAGCCCCTGAGAAGGAATAGTTTGTGGGGTGAGATGGGGAGAAGCACCTATGTCATTGCTTCCCTACTTTTTTGACCAGAACATGACCTCGTGAGCTCCGTGAACTGGAGGATTTGAACTTCTCATGGGTGTCTGAGGACAAGCCAGATATAATGAGGAAAGGCAGCTTCTGAATTTTGTAGCAAGTTACACTATACACCTATGGGAAACTTCATAGGGACTCCATAGAAAGAGAAAAGAACTTTTAGCAACCAAGAGCTTTGCTGCATATACTCTTCAAACTTGGGCTCACTTTCTCTTAGACCTTCTATGTCCTTGAGGTAGAATGTTACCCCATTTGGAAGTGGGGAATGTTTATATCATTTCTTGTTATACCACTTTAGTAAATGCTTCTAAAAGCCGATTAATTAAATCTGGCTGGCTAATAGATACCCATAAGTGAAATACCAGTGGGGGCTCATGAATTATAGTACTAGACCCTTTATTCCACTCCCCTCGATGGGTTATGCCTAGAACTCTGAGGGGAAAAGAAGCCAGTGACTTGCTAGCACAAGTTGAGGTTGTTGAGAAGCCTCAGAGGACTGTTATGCAGGCGTAGATGCCAAAAAAAAAAAAGGTAGCAGCAGCTGTGATTGTTTAACTATCAAAGATTTGTGGTTGTTCAGTTATTTCAATTGTATCTGACTCTCCATGATTCATTTGGGGTTTTCTTGGCAAAAATACTGGACTAGTTTTCCATTTTCTTCTCCAGCTTAAATGGGGTTAAGTGATTTGTCCAGGGTTATACAACTAGTAAGAACCTGAGGCGGTGAGGAGCCAAGATGGCGGAGTAGAAAGACACACATATGCTAGCTCCGAAACCACAGCCTATAAAATATCTGTAAAGAAGAGCTCCTAACAAATTCTGGAGCAGTGGAAGCCACAGAACAACAGAGCGGAGGAGATTTCTGTTCCAGAAAGACCTGAAAAACCCTCAGCAAAGGTCCGTCACGCACGGGACCAGAGCAGAACCCAGCCCTACGTTGGCTGCATGGCCCTGAGAGGAGCAGATCTGAGCAGGCTTCAGGGACGGAATCTCTGGTGGCCACAAAGTTCCCTCCACCCACAGGTGCTACAGGTCAGTGAGAGAGACTTCTGGGCTGACCAAGAGGGGAGCGGGGTGTCTCCATAACTCAGGCCCCCTCAGGAGGCAGCAGAAGAGGCGGGCAGGACCTCAGATCTATTACTGAAGGTTTCCACATAAACACCCTGAGGAAACTGAGCCTGGGAGGCGGCCCTGCTCCCACCTGAGAACCTGATTTAATCTTACCCTGAATAGCAGCCATGCCTCCTGCTGAAAGCCCTGAGGCTGAGGAGGAGCATTTGAATCTCAGACCCCAAGCACTGGCTGGGCAGATCTATGCAGGGGTGGAGAGGAATCTCAGAAGTCAAGTAACTGGCTGGGAAAATGCCCAGAAAAGGGGAAAAAAAAAAGACCATAGAAGGTTACTTTGTTGGTGACCAGATGTTTCCTCCTTTCCTTTCTGATGAGGAAGAACAATGCTTACCATAGGGTAAAGACATAGAAGTCAAGGCCTCTGTATCCCAAACATCTGAAATAGATATCCAATGGGCTCAGGCCATGGAAGAGCTCAAAAAGGATTTTGAAAATCAAGTTAGACAGGTGGAGGGAAGAGAAATGAGAGAGATGCAAGAAAAGCATGAAAAACGGGTCAATACCTTGATAAAGGAGACCCAAAAAATGCTGAAGAAAATAACACCTTGAAAAATAGGCTAACTCAATTGGCAAAAGAGGTTCAAAAAGCCAATGAGGAGAATGCTTTCAAAAGCAGAATTAGCCAAATGGAAAAGGAGGTTCAAAAGCTCACTGAAGAAAATAGCTCTTTCAAAATTAGAATTGGACAGATGGAGGCTAATGACTTTCTCAGAAAC
>CM053770.1:262457742-262597304 GCA_028658325.1 Potorous gilbertii
TAGAAGGAACCTGAAGCAAAGAGGACATAAGTCACTTGCCAAGGTCACAGAGGTTGTAAACTGAAGAGTCAAGGTCAACTTCATCTTCTCTTACTCCAAAGCCACTTCTCCTTCCACTAGGAACAAGTTCTCCCATCTCTTTCCATATGTTAGATTCTCAAGCTTCATGTTGCTTCTCCTTGACGTTTAAGGCTTGACTAACTTTCACCTAGATATGAATAGGTTTAGGGAGGTGTTAGAAAAGGAATATCTGGAGGAAGCCTGAGTCCCTAGAACACAAATTCCCTTATCCTCAGCAGTCTCACAAAAAAGTGGGGGGAATTCTTTATTTTTCCCCAGCCTAGCCAGGCAGCCCTTATGATCTTTAGCAGGGAAGCAGGGGCTTATTTTTAGAGAGAGCCCATGGATGTCTGATGGAGAAGATTACAATTGTCTTAAATTTCTCCATTCTAGTACATAGTAAAGCATGCAAATCTAAGCTGCACTGAGGCTGATGTTCTGTCTTATTGAAGGAATCATCTGAGGCATAGCAAAAGGAGTCCTCAGTGAGGATTCTGGAGCCCTGGGCCCCTACCTGTCTTTACCTCCCTTAGATGGAAGCCCTGGGCTCCTTTAGACACTCTGGTTTGTCCAGGTCCCACTCTGGAGAAATCTAACCTGTCAGTAGAAGTAAACCCCCCATTCTCATATTTACTGGCTCTTTACACAAGTATCCGTAGTTACTCCAAGGATAATTTTCCTTTTAACTCTTGTCTGGGGTTTTACTTACTTCCCAAAAGGTAGGAAGTAAGAAAGATGCACACTGTAAAGGACCAGTCATTTGTTTAAACACAAAAAGAAATGATGAGTAAAAGAGAATCAGAGTGTACATTTACAGAGTTATTTTTAACAGAAGATAGTATACTTATGACTACTAGTACAGATACCTAAAAGGCTAATTTCAAAGCCTCATGAAGACATAAAACATTTTTTATAAGACTGATGTCAACCTGAAATAATCTTACCAAATCAGCAAAAACTAAGATCTTTAATGGAGGAAAGGAAGTTTTGGTTGGGGTGTCACTTAGTAGCAAGTGCTGGGGTGCCCAAGGATGGGATTGGGCACGGGGTTCTTTTGAAGCAATAGGGTAGAAGGAGAGGGGTACAATTCATGGAATGGAGGGGGTTGAGATATCCATGGTTTTACAAGATTAGTTGTTTTGCATGATAACTTAGAGTACAAAGACAAAGCTTGAGAATCCCAGAGGGAGAGAGTTGAGTATTTACAAGATAGTCAGAGACTAGTAGGTTTGTAACATCTGGTCAACCTCAAGCAATTCATGGGTTTGGAAACCTGGACTAGATCAGTTTCATTCAGCTCAAAATCAGCTGCCTTTTACACTACTAATTAGGTAAATTACATTTTATTTCTATTGCTTCAAAGAGACTACCTGAGACATTCCAATGGTCTCTCTTGGATGCTGACTCCTCCCTTGGTACTAACCTAATCTGATCACTCTGTTCCTTGACTCCCTTATTACTCTAATGCCAGAACTTGTGAACAATAGCCTAAGGCAAAGCTATCAAACTCAAAAGAACAGGTGCCACCATCTCTACTGAAAATTAACTTAGAAAACCACAAATTAACATTATCTGTGTTATATTGTATTTTTACTATTTTGTTAAATATTTCCCAATTACATATTAAACTGGTTCCTACACAGTAGGGAGTTTTGTGATACTAAGTAGGTTTGACACCTCTCATCTGTGCTAACTGCCTAAACTGAGGTGGTTGCAGAGAGAGTGAAAAGGAAAGATCCAGAGATCCTGGATTTAGAGATGGAAAGACCTTTAGGAGTTACCTAGTTCAACCTTTCATTTTACAGAAAAGGAAACAGAGTGTAAGGAAACAATGCCAAATGTCACACGAGTATTAAGTGACAGGGTCAGGATTCAAACTGCGATCTTCTGATGCACAAATGAGAAATATTTCAAAGGTAAAATCACCAAAAGTTGTTACTGGTCAACTCTAGGGGCAAGAGGGAGAGGAAATGGAAGGAGTTCCTATTTTATTTCCTATATATATTATACCTCCCTGGGCTTACTCTCCCTCTACTAGTATACCTAATCTCTTTTATGATTGAAGCTCTTTTGCTAGTCTGGAACTTGAAAAAAAATGTCTGGAGTCTCAAGAATGTGTAACAGGAAGAGTTTGAATGGTAGCATCATCAGCACTTGGACAGGAAGTAGAAAGAGGCAGCTTTGAGAAGGGAGAAGAGGGCAGTGGGCAAGATGACAAGCACAGTCTTACAAATTTTGAGTTTGCATTAGAAAATTTTCCCTCACAGTATCCTTTGTCAGATCCTTCTCTTTTGTCTTAAAATCATAGATTCCATCACAGTATAGGAGTTCCCCATCTCAGGGACATGATCATCAAAGTACTCCCTTCTGATGGAAAGTGTTGACCTGAAAGTTTGGTTAAAGAGGCAAACAGGCTAGATGACATGTAAATTCATATTGTTTATTCCCTTAAAGCTAGCAGATACATGATCATGGAGCCAGAAGGAAACTTCTGACTGTTTGACACAAGAATGACCATGTTTAAATATGTTTTAGAAAAATCCCAACTCAGGGTCTCTATGTCACTGAAATTTATAATCTCTATATGTTCAATCATATTTTGAGAAAGACATGTTTGTAATTGAATAGGTGGTACAATGAGATAGGAGAGTTGACAATGCATCAATTGAAATTATGACCTAGGATATCTGTGTTTTCTTTACCATTAACATGCCATAACATAGTATGTGTCCATAAAATATTAAGGTAAGAAAAAGTCTATTATTCAAGATAGTGTTTCGGGTTAAGGGTCTCATCCTTAGAGGAAAAATACTCTTGTTTAGCCCCATCTGGTCTTATTGACATAGGAAGAGGTATTCTCTGAGTTCACTCAGAGATCAATGAAACTGTTAGCTTCAGGCCCTTCTTCTGGTTGATTAGTTCAGGCTCTGGCCCTTATTGAGGTTATTAAATTTATATTCAATGATTATCAAAAGAAATGTCATAAGGTAAGAAGAGATGTTACTCTTTCACATTCCTCCATAGCCAAAGAGGCTAGAAGATTCTAACCCAAAATGCCAAATGTCTGCCCAGTGCTCATAGAAGCCCAGGATAGAATAATTTAATCAAGAAGACACTTAAGCTGGTACTTAGGTTCAAATTTGCTTAAATACTTCAAAGACCTCAAAATATATCTCAATTTTGACCCATACTCTTTTTTTTAACCAGTATCAGATAAGGTGACCTTTCCTCCCCTTTACTTATGCTCTTGATTTCATGTCCTTTCAACTCCTTTAGGAGTTTGACTTATCACTTTCTCTCTCTCTCTCTCTCTCTCTCCCGTTTTCCCCATCTCTTAACTCTCACCCTATTAGCTCATTTCTCACAATAAAAAATCACCAAGAGCAAGTATGCTGCTCTGAGATAGTGTTCTGAGACTGGAGTCAGGCAGACCTAAGTTCAAATCTTGCCTCTGACACCTAAAAGTTATAATCGTGCAACTTCTCTGAGTTTCATTTTCCTAATGACAGCATGTGTGTACTTTCTCTTAAAGGGAGAAGTTTCAGGCATGCTGGATAGAGCAGAGCATGCTCTCAGATACTTCCTAGATGTGTGACCTTGGGCAAGTCACAACCCTATTTGTCTCAGTTTCCTCTTCTGTAAAATGAGGGGGAGAAGGAAATGGAAAACCACTCTAGTATCTTTATCAAGAAAGTCTCAAAAGGGGTGAATACAAGTGAAACAACCCAACAATAACAGCTATTATTATTCACTTGATTTAGCCACCCCCTTCATTCATGCTACCCCAGAATTCTCCTCCCTTTCACTGCTGAGATGCAGTTCATTTTCTCCTTTTTTCTCAGTTTTTCAAACTGGCTTCTGACCCTACCATTCTAATGAAATTACCCTTTCACAGAGTGGTGATTTTTGATCTCCTAACTGCTAAAGTCAATGTGCATTATATCCGATCAGTATCACCCTCACTGACCTTTCTGCAGCTTCAGACTCTCTTTATTGCCTTCTCCTTCTGGAGATCCTCACCTTCACTGAATTCTGTGACACTGTTCTCTCTTGTTCTCTTCCTACTTATCTAATGTCTTTGTCTCCTTTATGCCTTTCTTCTTTTTGCTCTTGCAAGCATTGGTTGCCTTAGACAACTGAGATCTGGGAAAGACCTTAGCTTAAAAAAAGGTCAAAGTCTCCTACCATATGCAGGGCCATCAGCAATGGTCCTGACCTATGTCTTGCCACTGGACTCTGATGAATCTGGAGGAGAGAGTGAGGCTGATGACTGCACAGTCCTGCCTCACTTAAATTCAGCTCACTTGCAAATGAAGACACCACCCTCCTGATGTCATTGTTTCTCCTAGAGAACGAAGGACTAACAACAAATTTCTACCTTATGTAAGTAGAGGCACAGAATCAATTGCCAGAGTAGAAAAGGTGCTCAGAGGCCACCAATTACTTGGACAAGAATGCCCTCTAACATCTCCCATGGATGCTCACCTAAGCCTTGAAGACATCTTGAAGGTATCCAGTGATGGAAAACTCATCTCGTTGGAGCAGTTCTATCTTTTAGGAAATTTCTATTTACATAAGGCCAACATAAGACTCCATAACTTCCACATAGTTAAAACACGATAGACCCCACCTTCCCCAGTGGCTTTTGTATTTCAATTTCCTTATCACTATCAATGAAAAAGGCATTCCTCATTACCTATCCAAGAATTCTGATGGATGATAGGGCATTTTGATGACTTCCTCACCCCTACCTTTATTCTCTGCTGTGAGAAATGATAGTTTCTCTCATATATATAATAACTAATCATTGTATTACAACCAAGGTTTTTCTTCTTTTCTATTTCTTCATCCAGAAACCAACTAGTGTGGGAAATTTCTCTCAGAGATTTACCCAGCAGGGCAGGATCTAATGAGACAGTAAAAGAAATTCTAAGTTTGGGCTAATGGATTCATTCCTGCTGATTGTGTTTGCTCAGACAGGTCTGGGGAAGTGTTGATTCTCCCTTTTGTTACCCAGGGGATATGGAAATTGCTAAGTCTCTTTGACCAAGATTTGGGTGACCCAAGTCAAGTACCCCAAGACCTTCATTATAAGATAGCCCACCCTCTCATTAATATTCATTTTTTCATTGTTAACCAGTCAGACTTGATTGGTACCCACTGGAGCACCCCTTTTCCAATGGACATAGAAACTGTGAGTGGTCTTTGATCTAAGAGAAACAACCAATGACCATCCTTTTATTAAAATGTTGGCATTATTAAGAAAATTATTAAATTACCCAGAAATTATGTCTGTTGGACCTTTTAACCATCACACTGCCTTGTATTATTAGTACCTGTGCACTTTCCTCCCTACAATCCTGTGAAGTAGGGAGTACCAGTATTATGATGCCCACTTTACAGAGGAGAAAACTGAGGCTCTGGGAGGTCAAGTAACTTGCCCAGAGTAACCCAGTGAAAAAAGATCAAAGCTGGATTCAAATCTATTCCTTTAGCTCTTATATCTTTCCACTTCTCTCCACTTACATAACTACCATCTTAGTTTAGTTTCTCACTGTCTCCCACATTGATTATACTAATAATTTCACTGGCTACTTGTTTTGGGTTCCTCCCCTTTCTTATACCTCCTAAACACAGATGCTAAACTGATATTCCTAGGTCACAAGTCTGAGAGGTCACTCCCCTGCTCCAGAGTCTAAGTGACTCCCCATTACTAAGCTAAAATGCAAACTCCTCTATTTAGCATTTATAACCCTTCAAATTCTAACTCCAAACTTGCTTTCTAGACTAATTCCACATTACTCCCCATATGCTCTAGCCAAATGGTATTCCTTGCTATTTTTCTATTTCCCAAACTTTGTGCTCATGCTTTGAATGCCCTTTCTCCTCACCTTCCCATGTTGGAATCTCTAGCTCCCTTTAAGGCTCAGCTTGACTATTCCAAGACATCAATCTTGATCCCCCTCAGATATGAGTGTTCTCCTCTGCCTCAAACACACAAAAAAATTGCTTTCTATTTACTTTGCTGTTATTTTATATATTTTTTTGAGTATGAATTGTCCTTCCCCTCAATAAAACAAATGAAAAGCATTTATGAAGCATATACTATGGGTCAATCATAGCAAGCTTAGATAGAATGTAAGTTTTTAGAGTTTACAAGCAATTATGATTTTCTCTTTGTACCCCAAGCACCTCCCATATTGCCTGGTACATAGTAGGTGCTTAATAAATTTGTGTTTTGGACTTATTTGAATTCAGACCTCAAAAGTCTTGATCGTTCTACCTAAACTACAGTAAAGTTAACTTCTAGAGCAGAAGTACTACACCTGTCCAGTAACACTCCTGAGTGCAGCCAAACCAGATTAAAATGAAAGTGGGAAATATTTGACAAAATAAATAAAAATATAATAAAACATAAATAACATTACATTTTAAAACTAAGTCAATATGCAACCAGGGATCATTACATGAGGATTAATGACCCTTGTTTCTATTTGATTTTGATGCTACTGTTCTTAAAAGTACTGAGAATAAGTATCAACCCTTTCTTTCATCACCAAGGCTTAAAACAGCAAGAGTATGAAGTCCCGTTCATTCACACTAAAGTGTAAATGACTTACATCCTTTAATAGGAAAGAGGAGGTGAAAAAGTTTGAGTTCTGAGATCAGAAGCCAAGAAAAAGACTCACAGAAAAGGAGTTGAGAGATCTCTTGTTTCCTTCATAATTTTCCCAAAGGCTGTCCTTGTTTACCTCCAACTGTGCCTAGAGAAGTAGAAGCTACTAACATAAGGGTTTTATGTCCTAAATTGTTGAGCAGGTCTGGTGTCAAGATCTTATTGATGCAGAATTCCTGGATTCTGATGGCCTGGCTCTGCCAACAGAAAAGGGGTTAAGTGATTCAATGGATAGAATGCTGGCTTCTTACTAGCTCTGAAGAGGAATACCAAAATGGTGGGTTGGAGTTCTCTCCAAAGATGTGTTTTGCCAAGATTTGACCCCAGGTTTCAGCAGAAGTTTTTAAATCACTAAAATATGATTGCAAGTGTTTTACTCAAAATACAGTCCACATCATCTCCCTGGATGCCCCTAGTTTTCATTGCAAGGGAATCAATCAGGGAATAGTGGAGCTCAGAGGTGGTTAAGATGATCCCACCACAAACCTTATGGATGGGTAATGAGGGTGGCATAGTTCCTTGGCAGCCCAAGGGAAAACCAAAGTCCAAAGGCCTTTGGGAAACACTAATTCTCTTGTTATTTTAACTAGGAATCAGGAATGGAAATGGCAGAGAGGCAAATCAACAACAAAGATGTCCTGAAGTCCAAAACAAAGCTAGAACTAGGAATTCATTTAGCTTAATGATAGCCCTCACTGGGTACTTGGTAGGAGAGGGAGGAGAAAAGCATGGTTGTTGTGTTTGTCCTTCATGCTCAAAGAGGACAATGACATCAAGATGATGACATAACTTGCAGTTGACTTTGATTTGAGTGTGGGAGGGTTGTGCAGGGTCACCAATCTCACTTTCTTCTTCTGAGCCATCTGAGTCCAGTGGCCTGCTACTCATCAGGCTGACTGGAGATGACCCAAGATGCAATATGAGATCTTGGCCCTTTCAGGCTAAAGTCTTATCACATTCTCATGGTAGAGTAAAAGAGAAGCTTACTACATCCCACTATTTGGTAGCTTCCTATTTTAATTAATTATTCTACTACTATGAGCTAAGCTCTCTAAGAAGTCCTAAGCACTATTGTTTTACAAAATAGACTGACTGTGCGTTCCCCTTCACTAAAGTTTTGAGCAGAAGTTGGAGGAACATGACTTGGGTGTGTTTAGAGGTCATGCATGTCAAGGTAGAGGGCTGGACTAGACTGGAAGCTGAGGTTATTTCTGATGGTGAAATCTTGTTAATTTTGTGTATCTGAGTTGCTTGGGGAGTCTGAAGTTGGGGTTGGAGATGGAGAACTATAGAAAAACCCAATTCTAGCCTGGCTTTCTGATGGCTTGTCTATCCAGAGACTCTCTGGAACCTATGACTGCCCCAGGACTGAAATAAACGCTTTAGGAAATCAATGATTAGCATAGATTTTCTAATTAGCAATGATTTTCTAATCTTTATTTCAGTGCTTCCAAATTTAGATGGACTTGTGATCTCACTGATGTAGGCACTATCTTTGACTCATAAACTCATCAATGTCTTCTCCCTCAGTGTGGTTTTTCTCTACGTTCTCCCCCAAATTCTCTAGATCTACACTCAGGACTATACTGATAAATGTCAACCAGCTCTCCAACAACAACAAAGTTCACAGGACACACTTTTAAGTTTAATCTGTATTAACATTCTATCCATTATTTCCTTAAATCTAGAGTGATAATCAGCAAAATAATAAGTCAGACCTTGATCTGTAGTTTGACCATGTCAGTGGTGAAAATATTCACACTATGCCATACCAATCAAACTATCAGATAATTATTTTCTAGAGCTGGAAAAAATAATATCAAAATTCATCTGGAAGAACAAAAGGTCCAGAATATCAAGGGGACTAATAAAAAGAAATGCTATGGAAGGTGGCCCAGCTCTACCAATTTCAAATTGTTTTATAAAGCAGCAGTGATCAAAACCACTGGGCACTGGCTAAGAAACAGAAGGGTAGACCAGTAGAATAGGCTAGGTACTCAAGACACAGTAGTCAATGAATATAGCAATCTACTGTTTGAAAACCCAAGGACTCCAGCTTCTGGGATAAGGACTCACTGCTTGACAAAAATTGCTGGGAAAACTAGATAACAGTGTGGCAGAAACTAAACATAGACCAATGCCTGCCACCATACACAAAAATAAAGTCCAAATGGGTACATGATCTATGTATAAAGATTGATACTATAAACAAATTAGTGGAGCAAAGAAGAGTGTATTTATCAGATTTATGGAGGAGGGAAGAATTTTTGACTAAACAAGAGATAGAAAGCATTATGAAGTACAAAATGGATAATTTTGATTACATTAAATTGATAAGATTTTCCACAACCAAACACAATGCTCCCAAGATTAGAAGGGAAGCAGAAAACTGGGAAAGAATTTTTGTAACTAGTGTCTTTGATAAAGGCCTCCTCTCTAAAATATATAGAGAACTGAGTCAAATGTACAAGAATACAAGTCATTCCTCAATTGATAAATGGTCAAAGAATGTGAACAAGCAGTTTTCAGAGGAAGAAATTAAAGCTATCTATAGTCATTTGAAAAAATGCACCAAATCACTATTGATTAGAGAGATGCAAATCAAAACAACTCTGAGATACTACATCACACCTATCAGATTGGCTAACATGACAACACAGGATGATGATAAATGTTGGAGAAGATGTGGGAGAGTTGGAAGGCTAATTCATTGCTGATCCAACCATTCTGGAGAGCAATTTGGAACTATGCCCAAAGAGCTACAAAAATGTGTATACCCTTTGACCCACCAATACTGCTTCTAGGACTGTATCCCCAAGAGATCATAAAAATGAGAAAGGGTCCCACATGTACAAAAATATTTATAGTAGCTCTCTTTGTGGTGGCCAAAAATTGGAAATCAAGGAGATGCCCATCAGCTGGGGAATGGCTGAATAAATTGTGGTATATGAATGTAATGGAAGACTATTGTGCCATAAGAAATGATGAACAGGAAGACTTCAGAGAAGCCTGGAAAGACTTACATGATCCAATGCTGAGTGAAAGAAGCAGAACCAGGACTCTGTACACAGCAACAACCAAAATGTACAAAGATTTTTTCTGGTAGACTTAGAACTTCACTGCAATGCAAGGACTTATAAAATTCCCAATGATCTTTTAAGGCAAAATATTTTCCACATCCAGAGAAAGAACTATGGAATTCAATCTCAGAATGTAGCAGATAATTTTCTTTTGTATTACATTTTGGTTTGTTATGTGATTTCTCCCATTCATAATTCTTCTATGCAACATGACTATGGTGAAAATGTATTTAATAGGAATGTATGTGTAAAACCTATATAAAATTGTATGCTGCCTAAAGGAGGAAGGAGGGAGGTAAGAGGAAGAGGGAAGGAAAAAGAATCTAAGTTATATGGTAATGATTATAGAACACTGAAAATAAATAAAATTTAAAAAACAACAAAAAAAGAAAATACTCATACTAAAAATTTAACAATCAGCACTTCCAAGAAATTTAGAGATTATATGCCTTCTTCTAGGTCTCTTGATATGATTCCAGTGTGATTATGCACTATGGAACTCAAGAAATCATTAATTATGATAATATCTGACATTTATAAAGCACTTTAGGTTTTGCAAAGCACTTCACAAGTATTATCTGATTTGATCCTTACAGTAACCCTTGGAAGTAACTGCTATTGTTTTCCTCTTTTACAGATGAGGAAACTAAGTAGACAGAGATCAAGCGACTTGTCCTAGATTACACAGATAGAAAGTATCTGAGACCAGATTTGAGCTCAGGTAATCTTGACTCTAAGTCCAATGCCTTACCTATTGGGACACCTATTTGCCTAGTCCCCTCATTTTATAGAAAAGGGAAAAGGCCTAGGGAGATTAGATGGCTTACCCAGGTTTCCAAAGATGTCAGTAGCTGAAACAGAACTCACACAGAATCTCAGAAATGAAAAGATCCTTAAAGGACATCTTGTCTCACTGGTCCTTGAACAGGAAACTCTTTTACAACATTGACATAACATAGCCATTCAGCCTCTGTCTATACATACTCAGTAATGGGGAACTCACTACATTTATTCCATCCCCCACCTCCATGGTTTTGCATGACTGGTACCCCCTGCCTGAATTCCCTTCACCTCTCCTCTGCCTCTTAGAAATCTCTGTTTACTTCAACAAATCAACAAAGATCGATTAAGCACTTACTATGTACCAAGAATCTCAGAAGCTACTAAAAAGGCAACAACAGTCCCAGCTCTCAAGAGTTCTCATTTTAACGGGGGACACAACATGCAAACAACTATGTGCAAACTACACACACATACATATACATGCATATGATGAATTGGTGAGGGGTGGGGAATCTGTAGCCTCAAGGTCACATGAGGCCCTCTTGGTCCTCAAGTGCAGCCCTTTGACTGCATCCTGGGTCATCTCCAGTCATCCTCATGAATATCTGGTCACTGGATTCAGATGGCTCTGGAGGAGAAGAGAGATTGGTTACCTGCACAGCCCTCCCTCACTCAAAACAAAGTCAAGTGCAAGTCATGTCATTATTTCTCTGATGGCAAGGTCTTCTTCAGCAATGAAGGACAAAGTGCCACCTCCTTCATGAAAACTTTCTTGATTCCTTCTCTCCCCCCAGCAGTAGCTAGTGTAAACAAGTATGTTTATCCCATGAAAAAAAAATCTTGTATCTACTTTGTAGATAGTTTGTGTAGCTTATATATTAGGTACATTGTTTCTCCTGAGAAAATCTAAGGAACGGTTTCATTTTTTTGTAACCCTAGTGCAGGACTTGAGTATAGTGTTTGCAACATTCTTGTTGAATGAAATTGAATGACAAGGGTAGAGGTTGAATCGAGGTTGGAGTTAGATGCCATAAGGGAGGTAGCAAACATCCAGAAAGGGAAGCAGTTATTACAAAGCACCAGCATGACTTCATTAGGATGACTGATTATTTCCTTTTTTTTTTTTTTTTGATAAAGCCACTTAACATCAGATACCAGGGGAAGGCTGTGGGTAGAGTTGTTAGATTTTAACAAAGCATTAGATAGAATGTATCATGTTCTTCTTATGGAGAAGACTAAGAGACCGAGGCCAGACCATCCTAGAATTGCCATCAGAACTGTTCAGGATTGTGAATTGGCTTCAGAATCATTTGAAGAGCAATTAGACTTGATCAATTTGGGGCCCAGAGAACAGAACAAGGAGCAAGGGCTAGTGGTCAATTGAGGCAATGTCAGGAAAAATGTCCTAACAAGAACAGTTGGCCCCAAGTGAAATGAGTTACCTCCTAGAGATGTGTTTAGTTCCCTTTCATCAGATATCTTTACCAAAGACTTTTCAGGAATGGTAGAGTGGACTTTTCAAGAAGCAAAATGGTTTAATGGACGGGGCATGACTTGGAACTGGGAAGACCTGAGTACAGGTCCCGCATCAGACATTTAGTGGCTCTGTGATCCTCTAGGAGGGTTGCTTGATCTGTGTTTAGGTTTCCTCTCCTGAGGGTAAGATGGACACAGCGGCCTCTCAGATCTCTTCTAGCTTGAAATCTTTGATCCTATGATACTTCCAGGTTGGATTAGCTGGCTCCTGTTAAGTATCCAACTTAAATTCTATGATTCTATGTGTGAGGAGGTATGGGAGGGGAAGGTTGCATATAGGTTGAATGGACACTGTAGAAATTATATGCACAGAATTAAGTGCATAAAATGAAACATGCAAACAGGTTTGTATGCATACACATATGTATGTATTTGTGTATTATATCTATATAAAATTATTATATATGTGTGTATATATTGTATGTGTTCATATATAGGAAAATTGATATAGAGATCTATGGTCTGCAGATCTATGTAGAGTTATATATTGTTCAGTTGTGCCTGACTCTTTGTGACTTCATTTGGGGCTTTCTTGGCAAGGATACTGGAGTGGTTTTGATGAGGCAGAAGAGTACTAGAAGTAGATGGAGCAAGCAGGATGCAGGATATGAGATATGAGATAAAATGCAGGGTATGATAGACCAAAAAGTGATCAAAGAAGACTAGGCGTTGAAGCCCCTCACCATGGATTTACCTGTGTGCTTTCACAAAGCACCCCCAGTTCCAGAACAACTCTTTCCTTTCCCTCCCCTATTGTCTTTGCTTATCTGTTGATAATGCACCTCAGGCCTATCTGATATCCCAGGCATTTTGGAGCCTGGCTTGCTCCTCCCATTCCCTTGTTCTCTTTTCCTCTATATTCCATAAAATTATTTTTAAACCAGACACTGAATCCCAATAACCACTTTTGCCTCCTATGAAGAGCAGGGCCGATCTGCTGCCTTAGGTGAGTAGGACTTGCCACCTATGCTCTGCCTCCTTTGACAGTATCACTTCAATAAATGCATTTCTTTAACTTGGACACTGAGTGAACTCTTTCAGGGCAATGGGACCCACACAGCTATTCTTCATCATTTCAGGTGATTCTTGGGGTGCACCCTGAACTCATCAGTCCTCCATTTCCTTCTCCAACTCATTTAATGGATGAGGAAACTGAGATAAACAGGGTTAAATGACCTGTCCACGATCACACAGCTGGTAAGCATCTGAGGCTAGGTTTGAACTTGGGTCTTCCTGACTGCAGGCCAGGCATTCTATCTACTGTGTTACCTAGTTGTCCCCAGATCTATATATAGTGTCCCACAAGTCTTATCGAAGTTTAAACTATTAAAATATAGACTGGCATTAAGATTCTTGGGACAGTCTGTAGAGCCATGCCAAAAAAAACCCATTGGATTTAGAGATGGAAGGATCTTAGAGATCTGGTACCACAACCCTCTCCTTTTACAAATAGACCCACTGACCAAGGCCCGCAAGTGATATGTATATACCCACATTCGCATACATATACATTGGAAACATGGTATAGTAGGAGGAAGTCTGACAAGTACCCAGCTGTGTCACTGACATTGCTGTGTGACTCGGAGCACATTACTGGCAAACTTTAAAAGCACTAGATAAATGCTAGCAATTGTTAGCGCCAGAAAAACAGTTGTCTTACACCTCTCTGATGCAGTTATCATATAACATTGAGAAATCTAGTGATCTATGCGCCTTACCTGCTCCTAAAGTGAAAACAGAAGAGAGGGAGAGAAGGTGGAAGATAGGAAGGGAAGAAAGAAGGAAGAGAGAAAGGGAGGGGAGGAGAGAGGAGGGAAGGAGAGGGAGGCTGGGAGGGGAGGAAAGGAAGAAAGAAAGAAAGAAAGAGAGAAAGAAAGGAAAATATGGAAAAGAGGAAAGGAGGGAGCGCGGTTGGGAGGAAGCATTTATTAAACTGCTCTGGTGTGTCAGGCCCTGTGCCAAGCTCTGGAGACCCCAAAAAGGGCAAAGTGCTGTGGCGCCCCAGGAGCTTAATGAATGAGGTTGGCATCGCCGCGCCCCTTCCCTCCCCGCACTCGGGGCGCTGGAAGCAGCCTCCCCCGGGAATCCTGCATCTCTGAAGTCCGGGACTAGTAGTAGCCAATGACCTCCCCTACCTCCCAGATCTCAGCCCTCGCTGCGATTCAAAACGGGAAAGTCTGGGGCGAGGGGCGGGGGACGGGATGTTGGACGGCGGGACCCCGCCTGCTCCATTTAGTGATTAATCCTCCGGTAAATTTGGGGTTCTTCAGCGAGCGGATGTTTCCTGGGGCGTGCTAGAAAGTAAAGCACTCGAGGGCGGGGGGAGTAGTCCTCGAGCCTCGGTGCAGCCCCCAGCCCAGAGCGCGGGCTCCCGAACACCTGCGGGCCTCAGTGTTTGTTGAAGGATTAACACAACGTTCATTGAAGGGGCGGCGGAGCCGGAGAGAGGAGGAATGGGGAGTGGGGGTCTGCGGGCCCGGAGACTGGCAGGCCGAGGCCGGCGAGGATTCCCAAGGTCAAGGGGGCAAGAATGCGGGCCTCCAAGTCGGCCCCTCGGGCCGCAATCTGGTGATAATCACAAGGACTTCCCCCCCGGACTGATGCCTCGTGACCCGAGTGCCCGCCACGCCCCAGACTTGGAGCCAGCGCTAGCACCCGGGAATACAGCCCGAGGCCAGGCTGGTGCGGAGGGACGGGGGTCAGCCGCGCGCAGGGGCAGAACTGAGCTCTGGGATTTATTTGCCGCTGGCCTCAAATGACTAACGAGCGTCAGATGAGTCCCCGCGCAGCCGCACGAGCAGGGAAGGGCCCTTCCTCTCTCCTTGCCCTCGGATTCCCCGCGGTACAGTGCAACGCGCCTGCGCACGCCCCTTCGCACGCTGTCACGCAAGAGGCGTACGGCGGCGGCTAGGGGTCGCGAGCCGCCGGAGGAGTGGCGGGCGCGCGCGGAGGAGTCCGGGGCGTCGGACGCGTCTCCCCCCCTCCCCACGCCTCCCTCCCCCATCCCCCTCCCGCTCCGCCTCCTCCCCCCCTTCTCCCTTCCCCCTCCCCCCCGACGATGTTTCGCTACGAGGTGAGCGCGGGCCACCGGAAGTGGCCCCCCGGGAAAAGGGGGAAAGGGGATAGAGGGAAGGGGGGACCCCCGCCCCGGGAGGACTGAGTGGGGGGAGCGGGAGGAGCTGGGCCCGTTACTCCCGTTACACCTACCGACCGACGCCCGGGCCGGGAGCCGCTGCCCACAGGAGACTGAGGGTCGGGGAGGCTGCCCTGGGGCCTGGGGGAGGGGTCTTCCTCTATAGCCTTCGGGGACCCCCCCCTTGGACCATGAGGGGCTTCCTCTGCAACTTTAAGGGAGTCCCATTGTAGCCTTGGGGAGCTTCCCGGGGCCTTGGGGGCCCGTCTGTAACTTTGGGGGAGTCTGCATCTTGGGGGCTCCCTCGGGGTCTTGGGGCTTTCTTTCCACTTGGCGGGGTTCTCTCCTGAGCCTGGGGTGGGGCCTAGATGAGGGCCTGCCGCTCCCCGGGCTCCCCACCTCCCGGAGGAGCCCAAGGGGGCCGCTGCTGGAGGTGCAGCAGTCCCGGGGGGAGGGGGATGACCGAGAACAGCGCCTGCCTCCGGGCCTCCACCTGGCTACCTAGAGGCCGAGGTCTGGGGCGGTCATAACCTTGACCCGACTCACTAAGGCCGGAGCCGCTCTCTTGCTGGAAGGCACCGCTGATGCCTTTAGGGGAAGCTTGTCGGAGAGCCCCTTAGGTGGAGGCTGTCTTTGGCTTGGAGCTTGGGGTGTGTTTCTGTTGCTGCTGCTGCTGTCGTTAGAGAGGAGAAAGGTTTGCTCTTTGACTTTAATACCTCCCTTAGGAGGTACCTTGCCCAGAAATTCAGAGCAGGGAGCTTTCTCCAGTACTTTTCTGGGATAAAGAAGCCAGAGATCCCTAAGGAGGTGGGGAGGTGGGGTGTGTGCTCATCTCCTCCAGTAAAGAGGCAGCCCGGACCTGCCTTTTTGACATTGTGAAAGAGCCCTGGTCTTGAAGTTAGAAGGGGGTTTGAATCTTGCTACTTAATTGCGACTTATGTGTCTTTGGGCACAAGAGTGGAATCAAGCACTAAAAAGAGCTTTAATGAACATCTCCGCATCTTACTTTACAAGGGAAGAAACTGAGATCTGGAGAGGTTAGGTGACTTAGGTACTAAGTGATGGCAGAGTTGAATTTGAATTCAGGCTTCCTGATTCCAAACCCAGAACTCTTTCTTTCTCACCTTTCATGCATTCAACAAGCTTTTATTAAATTCCTGCTATTGGGAAGAGCATTGACTCAGGAAACACAGGACCCTATTTTGTGTGACATTGGGCAGGTCTTTTCCTCATCAATGACATGAGGAGGTTGAAGAAGCCTTTGATGCCCCATCCAGCCCTAGATTTGAGCCTATGTGCTGTTCTCTATATATACAAAAGTAAAAATTAAACATCCGCTGCCCTTGAGCTTAAGTGCAAATACACACATAGAGTAATTTCTGATAGTGGTGGAAAGGATCAGGAAATATGTGAATGAGGTTAAACTTGAGATGAGCTTTGAAGGAGGCTGGAAATTCTGAGAGGTTCATGTGAGGAGGGAAGACTTTATTTACATAGAAAATAGACTTGGTAGGCCTCAGTTTCCTTCTATATCCAGTTGTAAAATTCCGTGATTCCTAACCTGGTGACTTTAAGCAAAGCGATCATAAGCTCATATATCTAGAGAGGAAGGGACCTCAGATCATCTATTCTAAACTCCCTCATTTTACAGATGTGGAAACAGGCCCAAAGAAGTTAATTGACTTGCACAAAAAACCCACCAGTAGTAAAATGGCAGAGTTGGAATTTAGGTCCCAAGTCCTCAGACTCCAAGACTGTCATTCTTTCCGCTGTACCACATTGCCTCCCTCATCTTTAAAATAGGGAAATATAGAGCCTCTTTCCCTAACATTCCTCAGCTTCTTGAACATTTCTGTGTTCTGTGATTCTAATAATAATTAGTTGTAATAGTAATAACACTTTGCATTTATATAACGCTTTAAGGTTTGCAAAGCACTTTACAAATATCTCATTTGATCCTCATGACAACCCTGGGAGGTAGGTGCTATTATAATTCCATTTTACACATGAGGAAACTCACAGGAAGAGACTAAATGATTTGTCCGGGATCACAGTGCTAGTAAGGGTGTGAGACAGATTTTGAAGTCAAGTCTTAACTGACTCCAAGTCCAGAACTTGTCCAATGCACCAGCTAGCTTAGAGAATTGAGTCACAGGGCATAGCACTAAACCTCTGGTTCGTTCACATTAATAAAATTAATAAGAAGTCTCCCTGGAGCCTTAACATCAGGTTTTCCAGACTGCACTAACTTCTGATGGACTTTTGGTGACTGTGGAAATAAAGGGTGGGAATAAGATGGCTATTGTCATTTTTTAAAAAGCAGAAAGAAATAATTAACAGAGAACAACAAAGTAGGGGAAAAATTTCATATGCCATGTCATTGTGTTTGTGCAAGGCCATGGACATGATTTACCAAGATGTGCTTTGTTAGAAAACGGAGTGAATTGTGAGTCTGAAGATTTGCTATAGAGGCATTTCTTTTTATTTCCCAAGTTAGGGGTGAGACAATGTTGGGAAATATTTAAAAGAAAAGAGTGATAGATTGAGAAAGAGATGAGCATGGTGGGAAATCAATTTATAGGGGAAAATACCTAAAACTCAGAGCCAGAAATGTAATATAATTAACTTTCAGTTCCGTTTACTACTTTAAGCAGATAAGGAAGTTAAGAATTAGTTTCAGTTCTGACATATTTGTAGCAGTTGAGATTTAAGAAGAAATCCCTTTACTAGATTTCTGATGAGTCATGTGAAATGATGCAGTCAAGAAAATATTGTACACAATGAAAATATAGGCATGTACAAAAATGTAACTAAAGGCAATAGTGCCACAGACAATGTTGGTACTAGACTATTCAAGCACATAGTCATCCTTTCTGCTAACAAAAGGTGACACATTATCAATGGCAGTGGAGCTATTAGGTCATTTAGCTGAGCTGTTTTCAGAGAATGTGCTTGGCAGGTATGGACCTTAGTGTAGTGGGTTTGGGGTATTAGAAAGTGTCAAAAAATATATCAGCAGAACCAAGATTTCTGATAAGAGAAATGAAACCCTGGGAAGAAAAGGAGAAATAGGCTAGCTCCTGAGAGAGAACACTATCCTGAAGGCAAATTCACCTTTGCAAGCAGTGTCTCCTGTTAGATAAGGTTGTGTAGAAGATAGACCACAGTTATCAGGAAAGTTAATGGACTACATTCTTCAACAGGGAAGAGAGTTCAAGGTGGTCTTTTCATAGCTGACAATGAAATAGGGGTGTGTGGGCTTGTTGAATACCTTAACCCTATCTCTTGCCCCTTTAGTCCCTAGAAGATTGTCCTCTGGATGAAGATGATGATGCTTTTCAGGCTCTGGGAGAAGAAGATGAAGATATTGATCAATTCAATGATGACACGTTTGGAGCAGGTGCAGTGGGTAGGTGTCACCTCACATTCTAAGCATTCTGGCACCTCTTCCATGCTGGATAGAAGTCACAAACTTAACATCTCTATTTTGGGTCTCTGTCTCTAAAGCTTGATGTTACCGTGAAACAGCTTTTATTTTTATGACTTTCAAAAAGAAGTAGAGACCCTGTAACAAGTAGAAAAACTAATTCCAATTTTGAACTGGATTTTGAAATAATTGGATAGTCAGTGGACCACAGAGCTCTTTTGGGCTTCCCCTCTTAGTGTTAAAAAGCAGTGTTAATTCATCCTTCAATTAAGAAGGATGACATTAATGATGCAGGTAGAGAAAAAGTGTAACACTAGAGACAGTTAGGACGTGAAAATATGTATAGGAATTTAGAGTTGAGGCATTTGGGCACATGAGTAATCCAGACAAAGCGCAGTAAGAAGCAAATATATACACATGAGCAGTGAGGAAAGAGTAGAAAATAAATAGTAGTGGATGAGGCTGAGGCTGACAAATGAGAGAAAGGAAGGCCTTAGAAGATGCTTAAAGATTTTTCTGCAGCTTTTAAGTTTTATTATATATTAGGCTGAGATAAAGACAGAGGGGAAAAACTGATAAAGAATATAAGTCTGGGAATTGAGTTCTGTAGAATTCCATAAAGAACTAAGGAACTATCACTAGAAGAAACAGAGCACTATTCTAGGTATCAGCCAGAATTGTAAGAGAAAGGGCCCAAAGGCCTTCTGGACTGTGTCCTTGGCTATGAAGACAAGCCAAAAAGATGCCATGCTCCAAGGTGTTGGAGACTACTGGTACCAGGGTAAAAGGATAAGTTGTAGGATAGAGTCATGGGGCAGAGAGCTGTCATTTTGTCTTATCTTTAGGATAATAGCATTCATAGACACCTAATGCAACAACATAGCACAAAATAACTGAGCACTAACATCTAGATCCATTTTTATCCATAAAGAACATGTTCTATTTTCCCCCTTTCATAGCATCTTCAATGTTAAAGTAAACTTTGACTGAATTGGTTCATGGATATTGCATTATTATGGCTCAGTCTTAAACCTGCAGCCATGGAAAGAATAATCTTTGCCCTCTGAGTAACTTTCAGTATTACTCTGGGCGAAATCTTTTACTTGGAGTATGTTCCCTCTAAAAGTAAGAGTGATAATATGTTGTAAATATATTTGAGTATATGCTATTTAATCCCTCTCCCCTCCCCTAAGTCCCCACATACATATTGCTGTTAAAAAACCACGAAGAACAGAATGCAGAAAATAAAAGAGAGTTAAAATAATTTCCTGTGAGATTACTTGCTGACCTAGAGAGGAAGCATGACTAAGAAGAATTTTTCAGTCAACAAACTTCCAAACAAAGGATTTTCCAAGATAGTGATTTTCTTTTGAGAAAATCTTGGAATAAGAGAGTGGAGTTCATACACACACACACACCCTCTCTTCAATAATTATGAGCAGCACCATGTAAATATTAGTAATTACAATTATGTTAATGAGCACCTTTAGCCTGCTTTGTATAACTGTTATATGTTCAGAGACTCAGCTTTTTGATTGAATCACCCTGGCAGTGTTAGTAACTATGAGTTAGTGGTACTAAGTATCAGACTTCCTTAAGAAAATATGTGATTCTGCTCTGTATAGGTTAAGTTTTTATGTTGTCTTAGTGTAGTAAACTTGGAAGTAAAATTTTAACAAGGCAAAACTTGTGCACCAAACAAACTGAAAGAAGGAGCTGCTTGCCTCTCATCTTTACTTTGTTGAACTTCAGTATTTCTTCTATATACCTTCTAATGTAATACTCTGTCTTTCTGAGGAACTGTGATTGTTCCCAAATTAAGTGTCCATTACTCCTTGATCATCTCTCTTGCTCTTGTCCTTTAATGCTCCTTGATCTTTCAGGGTTGGCCTCAAGGCCACCCGAATTTACCACCAATCTGGCTGGTGGGATTGTCTAAATCCAAAAGCAGCTAAGAATCTGAGAGTTGGTCTTAATGTCAGTATTTTTTGGATGAAAGGAAACGGGTCTTGATTTAAATGGCCAAGAGTACAAACCACCACCGCTGCCTCCTCTTTCTCCTTTCTTTTCCTTCCTCCTCCTTTTTCCTTCTCCTTTTTTCCCCCTTCTCCTCCCCCATCACACCTCTTGTTTTCTTCATGACTTGCAATGGCACTTGTGACCTACATGGATTGAGGTCAAACTTTTTCATATCTGAGTAACTGCATTCTTTAGGTCATGTGAAAAGTACAGAGAGTAAAGTGTTACCTCACAGTGAGTGCACTGGAACTCAAAATGCCACACACTATTTCCAAGTGACCTTATACATTTATTGAAAAAAGAATGAGAATGGTAAGATTATGGTATATTATGCAAACATGCCACTTTGATTCAAGATTAAATGTCTACTTTAAAAATAGAACTTCTTGACCAGAGGAATTACCAAACCAGTGATTTTATTCTTCTTTTCAATTTAGAAAATTTTATTTTAGCTTTCACCCAACTATACCCCCTGATAGGGGGCAGAAAAGAAAAGAACACAGCCTTGTAACAAATACACATTGTCAAGCAAAAAAAAAAATTCCCTGTATTACCATGTCCAGAGACATATTTTAGTCCATGCCCACAGTGCACCTCTTGACAGGAGTTAGGTAGCATGCTTCATCATCAGTCCTCTGATATTACAAACTAACAGTTTGAAAAGGTTGCTCTTCCTGCTTTCTTTCTTTGTTTTTACCCATATAAAAAAAGTAGGATCTTAGTAGGGGAAATGGCAAGTAAGAAAATGTGCAGTGGTAACCTTTGCACTGAAGGAAGCATGGCTTGAAATAACTCATTATTTACCCAACCATCTGTGTCACAAATGTTTTCTTTTCTGTAGATATTACAGCCCAAACATAGTATGTTAGTGCCATGAAAAGCTATTGGAATTTGCAGGTGACTTTAGATTTTTTTTATATAGAAAGGAAGATGATATGAAAATTTTTAATGGACTATTTATTCCGGTAAACAGTTGTTGATCAAGCAAGGGAATCAGTATGTCTGGGAAAGCACCCACAAATCTTAATGCTTCTGCACATTTGGTATGTCTTTTCTAGGTCTGCTATCTTTGGTACCAGAGTAAACCATTATTTCAGGGTTAGGGAAGGTCCTTTATTTCCTAATTAATGTTTCCAAAGCTACAATGCTTCCTAGGAATGTTGTCAAATGGAGTTTTCCCGTAATTACAAGGTATGGGAAATTATTTATCCCATTCCAGGGTGCATTGGTTTGCCATGAAGGTGATGAATATAAGCATTTATTTTGCTTGTTTGTAATATTTAATTTTATATTAGGCCTTAGTGCTTTAAGAAAAAGGCAAAAAAGAAAATAAAAGTCAAACAAACTAGAGTCTTGCTATATCACAGAAATTCAGAGTTGGAAGGAACTTCACAGACCATGCAATCCAAACAGTGCCTGAACAAGAACTATACAACTATTCAACAAGTGACGATCCAGCCTGTGCTTGATGGCATCCAAGGAGGGAAAGCAGAGGCCTTACGGCAAGCCTGAATTTTCCTCTTCAAAGCGTTGCTCTCTGGGGCAAGATAGAATGAAGACAATCTCTTTTTTCACCTGATAACCCTCTAAATATTTGACTCCTCTAAGTCTTGACTTACCTTGGCTACATAAGCCCATCTTCTAGTCTTTGTTTGGTGTGATCTCAAGGCCCTTACCCTCTGGTGGGACAGTTTACAGCTCATCGTTGCACTTCCTAAAATGTGACATGTAGAAGTGAACACCACTCCCCAAATATATAGTTTACACTTATCTGTACATGGTTGAGTGAAAAGAGTCCTGGATTATGAATTAGAACCTGGGTTCTAGTTTTGTCCCTACTTTTTTTCCCCAGTGACTTTCTTAATATTTTTTTCTCTAAGATTCCTCATCTGTAAAGTGGAGGGCCTTAAATATTATTCTGTATGGTGCTACATAATATCAAGTAGAGAGTTAGACATTTGTCCTTGATCTCTTGCCATTCATTGTCTAAGAGAGACAACATTGATACATAGCCTGTCCAGAAAACCTACAAGCAATTTATCCATAAGTTTAACACAAAATATGTAATGTATACAACCAAAGAGGAACATTATTGTATATTGTGAATGGATAAAATATTGTATATTTAAATGGAATGGAGTTAGGAAGAAAATGCTATTTCTTTTAGTTCCATATCAAAAGCTTCAGAGAAGTAGAGATTTCGGGATCTCTTAAGTGAATGAGATTGAGCTTGAGCTGAGAAGAGTGTTTCTCATAGATGTAGGAATGAATTGGTTATCATAAAGTAGCTTTGGAAGCAGGAAAGAAGTGTGGTTTAGGAAAGCTGAAAAGTGTGGTGATCAGGGCTCAGAGGCTCATCATAAGATTGAGGCCCTAAGACACCAGGACAGCATGGTGGTAACAAGAAAGGTTGTCTTGGCAAAACTGTCACAGATTGAGAGTAAAAGTGATGTTACAGTCTGTGAAGGGAAAAAGCATCCCCACGGAACAGATAAGCAGAAGCGGGATGAACATACTCTGTAGGAATAAAAAGGAAGAGGCAGAGTTGGGAGGTGAGGGGAGGACGTAAACATGAGTACTCCAGACAGCAACAGTGCTAGTGCAGTGCTAGTTTAATATTTCTGGGGAAGCTTGTTGTTTGAGTCATGTTTGAGCAAGACCCATGAGTGGTGTGAACACAAGTCTCAGTATCAGTTTTTTAAAATGCCTTAAAATCAGTTCCATAAATGCCAGGATATTATGTTTAAGCAAGACTTTATCTGAGCTCTGATCTGTTCTTGAAATGGACAGTGACTTTTGTTCCACTTTTTTTCTCTTTTTAAAACAAAAATCCCATCTTCTTTCTGCCTAATTCACAGAGGTATACTTTGAGTTAACATGAACACCCACTCAACATCTATTTATTGAATATCATCAATAAATTCCTGGGTGGAAGGAGAGGGAGGGAGATGAAAAAAAAGGAGGTAGGATCTCTGTCTTCCTGGAGTTAGTAGAATAAAAAATACATGTACAAATAACTGATTTTTAGGTGTGTTTTAAATGTGTTTAATGGGAAATACAAACTGCTGGAAGAGATAGGGACACATTTTTGTGGCTGGGAGGATCAAGGACATAACTAAGAATTGGACAAGCCAGCAGGATTAGGGAGCATTTCAGTCAGAAAGAATACCATGAGTAAAACCCACAAGTAAAGAATTTCAGGGCAGGCTTCCAAATTAGGAAGTAGCAACTTGGTTAGAGGGTCGAGTGTATAATTGGGAGTATTCTGTAAGAATAGAAGGATTCATTGTGACCACCTAAATCGTGGTGAGCCTAAACTAAAAGACTGAGCTTTATTTAGTTGGCGAAGGGGATCTTCAAAGGTATTTGAGATGTGAAGGTTCATCATCAGAGGTTTTACTTAGAGATTAATCTAACACTAGAAATTAACTGGTAGCAAATTCCAAATTTGCACAAGTTATTATCTCCTTTAGCCCTAAATCTATGCAGGTTCTAGGACTTCTGGGATATTTGAGACTTTGGACTTAGTACACCAGCAAGGCAGAACCCACAAAATAACTATGTTTTGCTCCAAAAAAAAAATTACTTAATGGATTTAGTCAGGATATATACTGTATATTTGCTCAGTAATGATCATGTTGATCTAGTGTGCACTAAAGTACCGGTCAGTAAGCATTTATTAAGCACCTGCTGTGTACCAGGTAACGTTCTGGGAACTCAGAGTACAAATATAAAGAATTCTTACTTTTAGGACATTTAAATTCTAACAAGCATAGGTTGTTGGGAATCCTTAGCTCAACAACATAGAAATTTATCCGTAATAAATTCTGTATAATAAAACTTACAGTTCTTAACCCTACTCTTAAACAGAAAAAACAGTGATTTCAGTAAAAGGAGCACTGAGTATTTTGCTTTTGTCTTTGTATTCAAGCACTTAACACAGTATCTGGTATGTAGTAGGCACTTAGAGCTTGTAGATTAAGAGAATGACACTAAGTTACCTCTCCTATACCTTCTGAACTCTGTCCATATGGACCAGAGTGGGGGGTGGGGAAAGTGGAGGAGAGGAGAAAGGAGACAGAGCAGGCTTCAGCTATATAGTTCAGCTTCAAATTAGAACAGATCTAGATCAGCAAGCAAGGCAAGGAAGGAGACCCAGAGTTCTGCTGGCTACTGGGAAGAAGGGGGGAAAGTGAAAGCAAAGTTTCCAGGCTCCTGCTCCTTTCAGAACAGCCATACAAGGCAACAGAATGACAGGGGAAGATTACGGGCCAAAAACCTAGAGAAGCTTTGTCTGCTTTTAGTCATTCTACATCACACACTTAAGTGCTGTTTTTTTTTTTAGAACCACCTCCTTAGAAGTGATACAGAGCTCATGCAAGTTGAAATCTGTGATACAGAAATCAGTTTAGAAAGGAGTCTGATCCCCATAAAGTTAGCTCAATCATCTTCCTTATTGTGGTACACTTTATTGATTCAAGAGGGTCCTGCCTCTGTCTCTGATAGGAAACCATCCCCTCAACTGTGACTGATTGAGGGGCATTCCTGTGTTAGTGGAAGCTAGGTGGGAGAAGGGCAGGCCACTCTTTTAAATAGCCAGAAGGTATTAACTATTAAATACAGCATTACTAGTTTGTGGAACTAGGGATACCTCATAACAAATATAAAAAGTAATGAAACTTTTAACCAAGATTGTGGCATTAAGAATAGACAAAGGAGGCTGGTTGTGAGAGATTTTAGAAATAGGATATTTCCGAATGTGAAACTTTCCAATTAGGGGTGTGGTGGAAAGCAAGGGTGAGGGAAGAATCCTTGAAGATTTTGATGTTTAGATATTTTAGGATGATTGGAAAGATAATGATAAATTGGGGGGGAGGGGAGCAGCTTTTATAGGAGAAAGATGAATTTCACTTTAAACATGTTGAGTTTGAGGTGTCGGTGCAGTAGCCTGGTGGGAGCATCCACAAACTAGTTGAAACTTCAGTTATATAGCTGAAAGAGAGAGAGGTCAGGACTGGAGACATACCTTTGGGACTCTCCCCTTAGAGGTGATGGTAGAAACTAGTAGAGGTAATTCTGAAGGAAGAGAGAATATAAAAAGAGGTCCAAGGACAGGAATTTATAAATTGATAAACCTCAGTTACCTAGTGATCTATAACAAAAGTGCCTTTATTAGCCATATTTCATCTTTGTGATTTTCTTGTAGATGATGATTGGCAGGAAGCACATGAGCGCCTGGCTGAATTGGAAGAGAAGCCAGTGGTAGCAGTCGCACAGACGGGCAATGGGAGCACTGATGAGATGGATCTGCTGGGAGACCATGAAGAAAACCTGGCCGAAAGACTCAGTAAAATGGTGATTGACAATGAACTGGAGGACCCAGCTATCATGAGGGCACTGCAGACCAAGCCTGTTGTGCAGGTGAGTGGATCCCCAGGCCCTTAGAAGGACTTTGAAGGTAGACCCTTCCTGGGATCTCCACCCAGGCAGTCATTGAATAATGTCTTAAGCTTTGCAACTTTTTACTATGCTACAGCTCATAATAAACTTGTTTCTAAGAGTGAATAAAGGCTTTTAGTAGTAGTAGGCCTTCATATAAGGCCAAGTGGTAAATAGTAAAACGTGTTTTCTCAGATTGTTGAACTCTGTATATCCTCATTCAGGTAAATAAAGCAACCAGAGAATTCAAATTGTTCCAGAGTTCCAATAGTTATTCATCTCTTTTCCCTTTTTTGCACCACCAGCCTGGAGGTCTCAATTCTAGCATTTGGGATGGCTCTGCAGTTCTGAGACGCATACGAGGACCACTTCTTGCTCAGGTACTGTGTTAATTACGTTAATAACCTCGAGTATGCTTTCAGTTTACCATTGTGAAATATATCATTATTTTAGCAGAATAGAAGTCCCTTGAGAAACTCGGTATCCCCAGTGATTTTCACAGTCGATATGTTGAGTCCTTAATACTCAATTCAGCAAACATTTATTAACGCATATTGAAATGTGAGGTACAGTAGTGACTGAAAAAGCCTAGCCTAGAATAACATTTGTTGCCCCAGTTTGGAGTATTATTTTTTTGCCACTTAAATTCAGTTTGACCATTCACCACTATAACTGTGCCACTGATTCAGATCATATTATCTGAAAATGTTTTAGTATTTCTAAAATTGCTAAAGCACTTATATGTCCAATTTTCTAATGACTCTTTTCCAATCAGGAAATGCCCACAGTGTCTGTGTTGGAATATGCCTTGCCTCAGAGACCCCCACAGGGCCCGGAAGAGGAGCGGGACCTTTCTGAGCGGGCATTACCGAGACGTTCAACTTCTCCCGTCATTGGGAGCCCTCCTGTCAGAGCGGTCCCAATAGGCACCCCACCTAAGCAGATGGCTGTACCCAGCTTTAACCAGCAGGTATGTCTCATTCACAGGCACTCAGCCCAGGATATTGGGAATCTGGGCAAAATTATTTAGTGAATTTGTTCTGGGAGGAGGGGGGAAGATTTCGGTAGGCCCTGAATTAGAAAGGAAAATAGCCAATTTAGAGTAAAGAAGAGAAAGATGCCCCTATCATTCATTGCTGCTGCTGCTGTCTAATAATTGAAAACAGGTTACCACTTGATGGTATTTTAAAAAATGTTTTGGTAGCTATCCAAAACACTGCCAGATAATTAAAGGCTGGGGGGAATGGGAACACACAGTGCTGTCCACATCCCTTTGTACCCTTAAGATGTCCCTGCTTTCCCTAGAGCCTGTGCAGTCCTGTTCCATAGACTTTCCTCCACCTGAAACCAGCAGCTGAAAAGGAAGGCCCATTTGGAAGGTATGGGGGGAGGGAGGTACTGGTATGGCCCAGCCAGGATCACTTCTATGTGAAACATTAGAAAGTCACAGTGTGTCATGAAGCTGCTGAGCCTGGAGGCCATATCAGAATATCATAAAGTCTCCAGAACAGAGCTTAGTTAATCCTCCAGCTTTCTTATCCATTTCCATCCCTAACTGTTTACCAAAATGTGCCATCATGGGAGTGAGAATTTGCAAGTCCAAGAATTTGCTAGTACCTCCCTCAGCATGGAAGGGGTGGGGATACTGGAGAATTAGCTAAATCTCCCTCAGCTAAAATGGGCACATTGTTTGTGAGTGAGAGAAAAGAGCAGGAGGTCCATGCTTGAACTTGTTTAGAAGCAGGGCCATCGATTTCCATTTTACTTCTACACCAAAATCTGAGGGGAGGGATACTTAGAGTAGGTGAAAGAGAAACTGACTTGTATCGAAGACCAATTCTATGGGATTTCTTTTTGTTCTGACAGATTCTTTGTCCGAAGCCTGTTCACGTTCGTGCCCCAATGCCACAGCGATATCCTGCTCCCTATGGCGAGAGGATGTCCCCAAACCAGCTGTGCGGTGTCGCGGTATTACCCTTTCTTACTTACTATGGATGTGCATGTGTTTACATCCTATACCATCCTCTGCTGCCTGTCTCCTGAACCTGGACTTGTATTTTCTACACTCTTTCTACCTCAGTTTCTTAATCTGAATCTCAGAAGGTCCTAAGGCCTAGTATGATTCATGCCTCTCAATTATTTCTCTTTCCTCAACTTTTTCTTCTTTACAAATCTAGGCTGTCAGTTTGATCAGCTTACCTTTGAATTTTTAAGTCTTCTTTACCATTTACTTCTCCATGTTAAATAATAAGTTTCTCTGTCTATGTCTTGAAGTATCATTCCTTCTCCATTTTGTTCCTTCTAGATAATGCCTTGAGTATCTTATTCAAATTGTTAAATTGGTTATTTTTACATGTGACCCAAGTATGTTTTCTATTTCTACTTTGAGTGTATATGTATATTTTCTTGGTTGATTTTTTTAGGTTTAGAATAAGCTTTCAGTTTTTCCCTTTCGTTTCCAGAACTCTTCCCTTCTGGGCCACCCGTTCCCTCCCAGTGTCACGCCTGTTCTCAGCCCAATTCAGAGGGCGCAGCTTCTAGGAGGAGCACAGGTAAAGCTGTGGTTTGCTTTCTCTCTCTCTCTCTCTCTCTGTTGCCTCTCACTTTCTGGCCTAAGGAGATAGCATTTGAGTTTTGTGACTACTCTGTCATTCCTTAGCATATTTTCTGCTTTGCTTTTCTCAGTAAAACTATTTTTAAAAAAATTATTTATTTAGTATTTTATTTTTTCCCACCAGTAAAGCTACTGATAGAGATAATACTCTCTGGTGGATAAAAGTTGCTAATCTGTTGGCATAAGGTCCTTTGTAGCTGAATTGAAGGTTTTGTTCCTTTCTGTACCTGCAGCCTGGACGAATGTCTCCCAGTCAGTTTGCTCGTCTTTCTGGATTTGTAAGCAGTCCCCTTGCTACTATGAATCCCAAGTTGCTTCAAGGACGGGTTGGGCAAATGATTCCCCCAGCTCCTGGCTTCCGTGCCTTCTTTGGCGCACCTCCACCAGCTACACCTCCCCCAGCACAGCAGCATCCCTCCTGCCCAGGACCTCACCTGCAAAACCTAAGGTAACCAAAATAAAACGTTTCATTTTGCTTCAGTATAACTCATTGGATGCTCACTGAATTTCTTCTGTGTTGACAAAGTGTAGTACAGTGTGTGCATCCCTGTTTCTAGAATGAGAAATTCAGCAAAACTGGTACAAACTTTTGCTAGCCCTTTGCTTAAACGTCAGGATTGCCTTTAAGAAATGACTACTTTCAGGGACTTACTTTTCAGGTGCTTTTATATCAGATCACAACCAGATCTCCTAAAATCAATGAAGACTTTTATAACTTGGTGCCCTAAAGTGCTGTCCACTTATAAACCTGAATTTGTTAGCCACCACCTATCAGCTAAGTGAAGAGCAGTCCTAATACACGAGTAATTCCTATCGCTTGGATGACTCTTGGAAGTTATTTTTGTTTTTCCACAGACCTCAGTCCCAGATGTTCAGACCAGACACAACTCACCTTCACCCGCAGCACCGTCGACTCTTACATCAGAGACAGCAACAGAATAGAAAGTGAGTACCGTGTTCTCCTGAGTATGGATGGTGTTAATTGGAGAAATTGTTTCTACTTGACGCTGATTGTTTTGACGTTTAGGGAATGCCCTCATGGATTAACTGATCAAATAATGACAATATCCACAATAATAAAAATGATAATAGCACTGATGTAGCAGTTTCAAGTTTGCATAGCCTGTTACACGTGTAGACTCTTTTGGTCCTCACAACAGCTTATGAGGTAGGTGCTATCATCATGAGAAAACTGAGGTTAAGTGACTTAGTCAAGGTCACACAGCTACTAAGTATCTGAGGCAAGGCTTCCTGAAAATACATTATTCCCTTTTGTGTGTGTAAAAAGAAGAGAAAAAAAGCAATGGGGAAAAAAGGAAGAAGAAATTCTGACATTTCAGCAGGCTGTTAGACAGTGTAGTAGAGTGGGCAGAGTAGTGGTTTTAGAATCTGAAGACCTGGATTCAAATGCTGGTTGCAGCACATTTAGCTGTGTGACCATGGGCAAGTCATTTAACCCCCAGAGACTCAGTCTCCTCACCTCTGCTAGGGTCTGATGTTACACTGCCTGCCTTATAGGGCTTGCATGGGAAGTTATTGTCCCCTGTCTTCTTAAGGGTGATGAGCAAATAAATGAAGAAATTTATGAAATTTGTTGAGTTACTTGGAAGAAATATTCTATGTAAATTTGAATTTTTTGAACTATTGGTAAGTAGTATAGACCTCTTCTCTAATTTTTGTAAGTATTAATATTAAACTAAAATAGTCTGCATTTCCCTGAGTCTTTAAAAACAAGGGTATGATTCTTGTTCTTTTGATCCTCTAACTTTTACAGTTTCTGGACTCTTTCCTGGGACCTCGTTCACCTGGTTTTCCTTCCTGACTGTTCTCTCAGCCTTTGCCACCTTGCTTTACCTGTGACTTTTCTTCTTGGTAGCCCTTCCATGTGCACAGCAGAACACAAAAATTGTATGGGAAACAATGCGTCTCCATTTGTTCAAGTTCCACATATTACTTTCAAAGCTTCCCTGCTTCTCCGTGCCTTCTTCTGTGCACTTGTAAAAATGTTTCAACAGTATGTTCACTTTCTCTCTTTGTTCTCTCTTTCTCTTTTTTAAAAGTTCCTGACAATTAAAAAATAAGATAAAAAAGACTACCAAGGAAGCATGACCAAACATGACCACCATGGCCACATGCAAAAGCAGGCTCTTTCTGCACTCTGAGTCCATCCCATCTCCATGAGGTCCCATCACGGATCCTCCCCAAAACCTTCTTGCTTATTGCTTTGATTGGAGTTCCTTAAGGTGTTTCCAAGATGTTTTCCTTTTCAATGTTAGACTTGTACAAATGTTCTCTTCGTTCTGCTCACTTCACTCTGCATCGGTTCATACTCAGGATTTTCTGAAATCATCTCTCTTCATTTCTTATGCCACAAAATACTTATTACATTCACATACCATGATTAGTTCAGCCATTCCCCAATTGATGGCATCAGTTTATGTCCTTTGCTTTTCTTTTTTCCCCCTTTTAGTATCAGAAAGTTTTGTTTGTGACTGTTCTATTCCTTGTATCTTCTTCACTCTTCCCCCTGCATTTATTTCCCTGTTGAGTTTAATAAATTTCTATAATAAACTCTGTGTGTTTAACCCTTTTGTGTCTGTTTCAGATAAAAGTGAGATTTATCTTATGTTGCTCCTCTGCATCCACTTCCTCTGTGTTTGTGTACTGTTCTCACACACATCACCTATGAGAAATAGCAAGTTCTATCCCTTTCTTCCTCCTTTCTCCACTAATATTCTCTCTTCCTCTCTTAAAACCTTCAGAACAGAAATAGTACTGGCCCCCAGGTCTTTTTCTGTATTTAACTTCGTCAATATCCTTTGAAAACATTAAGGTTCCTGTGGAACATGTGTTTATCCTCCTCCATTAGAATGTTAACTCCGCATCAACATACAGCCCCTTTCAGTTGTTCAAATATAATTCTCTTTGTAGGGTTCTCTGGACTCGTGTGTTTGTATTTCAGAGTTCCAACCCAGTTTTGGTCTTTTCATTAGAAATTCAAGAAAAGTTTTTATTCCATTTAAGGTAACTTTTTCCCCTATAGGATTATATTCTGCTTTGGTGGTAAGGTTATCTCTTTTGCCTTACGGATTAAATAGAAGCTACCAGGTCTTCTGTGATCCTGCCTGTGAGTCCTTGGTAGTTAAGCTGTTTCTTTCTGAAACCTTACAGTATTTTTATTTTTATGTGGAAGCTCTGGATCTTGACTGTGATATTTCTAGAATATTTTCTCTTGGAGTTTTTTTTTTTCAGGAGATGATCACTGGATTCTATTTTTACTTTGTCCTCCAGTTCTAAATAGATTTGGGCAAGTATGAGGTCCGGTCTTTCTCTCCCTCCCTCTCTCTCCCTCTTTCTCCTTCTCTCTCTTTCTTTCTCTCTGTACTTCCACAATAGCTTATTGTTCTCATCCAAACTATGCGTAGCACCAAGAATTACTATACGTGTGTATTTTTTTTGAACACGTTGCTAATGTTGTTCCATATAATGTTTTGAGTTGAATAACTTTCACAGCCAGACTCCTAGGAAGAGATTTCCATTTTTACCTCTTACTACTTCTCAACACCCTACATTCTGACTTCTGATCACATCACTTAAACAAAATTTCCCACTCCAAGGTCACCAGTGACCTAATTGCCAAAACTAATGGCCTTCTCTCAGTACCTAACCTTCTTGACTTCTCTGCAGCTTTTGACATTGTGGACCACTTTTTCCTTCTAGACATTTCTCCTCCATGCATTTTCTGGGTGTCCCCCGGTTCTCCTACCTCTGGCTATTTCTTAGCCTCCTTTGCAGGATTATCATCCTTATATTACCCCATGTTGTTCATTTTTATAATTTCATAACTTGTAGTTGTAATTGAAGAAGACTACAGTGACATCATGATGCCAAGGTCAGTGTACAATGTGTCTGACTGGGGCTGATCAAGGTAGTAGAGTTTTATCACATCCTCTCCATATTTTACTACTATACCCCAGTGTTTTCTTACAAGCCCTTTGAATTGTCCTTCTGTATCACCAACTGACTTTTGATATCTCTACCTGTATGTCCTGTAGGTAACTCAGACTGAATGTGTATAAAACAGAACTTGTTATTTTTTTCCAAAAAAACTCACCTATCTTCATAAGTTTCTTATTTCTAAAGAGAGTACACTCATTCTTCAGTTACCTAGGATCAAAACCTTACAGACTCTGTAACCCTCAAATCCAAGCAGTTGGGAAGTCTTACTTCTACTATCTTCGCAGTATACTTCACCTCATTTCCCTTTTCTCCATTCATATAATCATCACCCTACATCACTCATCACTTCTCACTTATTACAGTAGCCTCCTAATTGGCATCCCTGCTCTCCCCTCTCTAGTCCATTCTCCACACAGCTACCAAACTGATATTCCTAAAACACAGATCCGACATTGTTACCTCCCTCCTCAAGAAACCTGAGCAGTTCCTTTTCTCTTTAAAATCTTATACTGATTCCCCTGTTTAGCCCTTAAACCCCCTCATAATCTGACTTGAGCTTATTTTTCCAGGCTCTTCACATATTACTTTCCTCTATACAGTCTACTTCCCAGTTAGACTGACTTTCTTGCATCTTTTTGTACGCTACATTCAGTCTTTCTTCTCTGCCTTTGCACTGGCTCTCCCTATTTTTGGAATATTCTCTCTCCTTACCTCTGCTTTGTAGTAGAATACATAGTTCCTTTCAAAGCTCAAAGTGATTACCACCTTCTCCAGGTACCCTGTCCTCATCCTCACACAAGCTAGTGTTCTCTCCTCAAAAATTTTATGTGTGTGTTTATCCATGCATACCCACCAATAATGTTCCCCCTTCCAAAATAGGCTCCTTAAAGGCAGGGATTTTTTTTTTATCTTTATGTCCCAGTATCTGGCACACAGTGGGTGCTTAGTAGCTACTTATCAAATGAACTTAAGCCTTTCCCAGTATGTTTTCTTTACAATGTTACCGTTTTATAAATTATTCTCTTGGTTTTACCACTTCACTCTGCATCAGTACATCCTACTCAGGATTTTCTGAAATCATCTTTCATCCTTTCTTATGCCACACAATGTGGACTTCAAGGCTCTCTGCTCTCATATTATATTTCTCATTCATTCACTGTATCACTCAGATGAGTCTATATTAATTCCCATATAACTTTCCTACTTCCTTGGCCTTTTGTCAAATCATATTTCTGTCTTTCAAAGTAACTTCTGCTACATTTGCCCTGTTATTTCAAGGAATACCTTGACATTAATATAGCTGTAGTTCATTATATAGTATTGTATTATTTTGTACTATACTCTTAAATAGGGAATATTCCATATGCATTCTTGACTGACTGTAAAGGTTTAGGTATTAAGAGAAAACATGATCTTACAGCCAAATGACAGGTGTTATGACCTAGCTTACATATTAATGAGTGACAGATGGTCTAGCCAGGATTCATTTTCCAGACATTTTTTACCTTATCTCTTATACTCATTTATCACCTTTTTATATAAAATATAATGCAATTATATTCTTTAACTTGGATTTGACTTCTCTCTTGGGATTCATGCTTACTAATCAGAGAAGAGATTATTTCATGTGTGTATTTGTGTATGTGTATGTATATGTACACATACACACAAGTCTGTGAATATTTGTGTATGTATAATTTTATTATTTTAAACTTTTTTTTAAATTTTGAGTTCCAAATTCTCTCCCTTCCTCTATCCCTTCTTCCTCTCCAGAGGAGAGGAGATAAGCAATATATCAGTTATATATGTGAAATCCTACAAAACATTCCATATTAGCAATATTTCCAAAAAAAGCAAGAAAAAGAAAAATAAAGAAAGTGAGATAATTATACTTCAATTTGCACTTCAGTTCATCAGTTCTGTTACTGGAGGTGGCTAGCATTTTCTTATCATAAGTCCTTTGGAATTCTCTTGGATCATTGTATTGATCGGAATAGCCAAGTTTTTCACAGTTCATCATCATTACAACATTGCTGTTAACTGTGCACAGTTTCCATCAGTGCATATAAGTTTTGGCATATTTTTCTGAAACTGCCCCTTTTGTCCTCTTATAGCGCACTAGCATTACATGACAATGATATGCCACAACTTGTTCAGCCATTTCCCAGTTGATGTGCATCCCCTCAACTTCCAGTTCTTTGTCACCACAGAAAGAGCTGCTATGAATATTTTTGTATGTATAGGTCCTTTTCCTTTTTCTTTGATCTCTTTGGGATTACAGACCACTTAGTAGTAGTGTGTGCATAGTTATGTAGCTCTTTGGGTCTAGCTATCAGTTATTTTCCAGAATGGTTGGATTAGTTCAGTACTCCACCAACAGTTAATCAGTGAACCTATTTTTCCCAGAGGGAAGAAATCTCTTTTGTTTTGAGATTGAATTGGTAGCTCCTTAAGCATTAAACTGTCACTCTGTGTGTTTCTTGTGTGCTTGTATAGTTATGACAGGACTTTAAAAAGAATGATGATAAGACTTTTTCCATAAGTTGCTAAGATCCTGTATACAAAAAGGAGCAGTGCCAAATTTTTGTCAGACTAGTTATGAACTTGGATTAAGGTTTAGATCAGACTTTTCAAAGCAGATCTCACTTTGTGAATATTTTCCCACCAGATTCTGGAATGTCTTTTGTTGACCAATGTAAATTAGATGTTATATTCTTGAACCTGCAGTGGCTAACTCTTTTTCAGCTTTCACACTTTCATATAAAGCTAGGCCATCATCCAGCCTTCATTTTTTTCTTATGACTATGTTAAATGAAGAAACTGGATTAGGTGATCTCCAAAGATGCTTCAGGTTCCAAAATTCTCCAAGTGTTTTATGTTCTTTCCTTAAGGAATTTTATACTTATAATTACTTCTTTATATGTAGCCATCATCTCCACTGAATTATAACTTAGTTACATATTCCCCTCTAAAAAAATTTTTTAACTGGTACAGTTTACTTTTCTTGTGCTATGGTTTACTTCACTCTCCCTATTTTAACTTATTTTTCCCTTCTCAGTTTCTACCTTGCAATTAACCATTTCAGTTCTATATTATCCTCTAATCTCAAATCCATTCCCTCTTGTCTTGTCAGTGTTCATAACCATGCCAAACTGCAGCCCTGGATTACTTCTGCCATCTGCCTTTTCCACTTCTGCTTACATGATGCTTAATGGAGTTGAAGGAAATCACTCAACCGAGCTGATTATTAAAGGCCTACTAATAGCATCAAAACAAAGTACCCACCAAACCGGAATCTTTGAGGGAATTAAGCTTGTTTTTCTTTTCCTTAGCCAACATCGAAGTTTAAATGGTGCATCTGGGGATCGAGGAGGTCACCGGAACAACCATCAGGAGCAGCTACGGAAGGACCCATATGCAAATCTTATGTTACAGCGGGAGAAAGATTGGGTCTCAAAGATCCAGATGATGCAATTACAAAGCACTGATCCCTACTTGGATGACTTTTATTACCAGGTACATGCTATTCGCCAGTTCTTTGTATATCTCTTTGGATTCCTAACTGGTTATTTTAACAGTACAGGATTTCTTTCAGCGAAGCAGATATTGAAACCTGTACTTGCTTTCCCATTCTATGAGATTCTTGCTCACATACCACAGACACTCTGGTCTGGAGACCTACCCAATGCTCTGGAGATTTTCTAGGTATTTTACCTTACCATTGGTACCGTAACAGCATTTGGGCTATCTGTTATTCATCACTCTTTCCACACTACTGGCCCACCTCTCTTTCCAAATAGACATTTCTTAAATAATATTTTTCTTTTATGCCCCCTTCCAAAAACAAGTATCTGTGAAATTTTGTTTTGAAATCCCTAGCTGGCTTTGGACTTGGTAAATTCTGTTCTTCAAGCTGAATGCTGTTGTATACCAGTTCCTGTGATGCAATGAAATGGTTTTTGGTGCACATTTCATTGATATTCAGTAGTCCCTTTCAGTTGAATATGTCGAGTTCTTTGTGGATTACCTTTGCTCATCATTCTGGTTCTGCCAGAGAAGAACACTGGCAGCCTTACGTTAGATGATTCATCTTATTTGGAAACTGAGACTTTTGTTCTAAAGGGCCTCAGTCCCCTACTTCGCATTTTCTAATCCCTGTCCACCTCAACCCTGCCTCTAATGTGTCCATACTCCTTTATTCTTCCTATCCCTCTGTTATGCCTTCTAAATTCTTTCCTTCTTTGTTTAATGGACTTTTTCTTTATTTTCGCCCTTTTCCTCTTATGCTCCTCCCATCTTCTGCTCTTTGCAGAGACTTGGTTACCCCTCGATGACACTACATCCCCGACCACTCTTCAGCACTAGCTGTACTTCTTTTATTCCACCCTAGCACACTGGGTCTGAAAGAAGGGTTGGAATACTTCCTGTTCCCCATGGCCACTTTTGGACTCTCACTTTGCCACATTACTCATTAGTCTTTCCTCCTTTTCTGTTCATTCCCTCATTCTCGATGCCATTAGGATCCTTTGTCAGGATGCGCATTGCCTGCTTCGTAGTCTTCCTTTATGCACCAATATAGAGAGTGCCCTTTTACTAGGAGACTTGAGCATATCTCAGTGGTCCCTCAGATCTTAAGCTCCAAATTCCTTAGACTTCTTAAGTGCCATGACCTTCATTCCATCTCAGGTACACTTGGGATCCCTCACACCTTATACCATCACTCACAGACATTCCACTTCTACCATCAAAATTTCCAAAGAAAATTTTAGGAGATCATACTCTCCTATCATTACATAATTCCCTGTGCCCTGCCCCTCCTAAACCTATTCATACGAGAAATTCCAAATTCATTGCTCCTGTTCTAACTTGACTTTTTTTCCCCCTTCTCAGTTTCTACCTTGTGGTTTACCATTTCAGCTCTGTATTGTCCTCTAGTCTCAAATCCATTCCCTCTTGTCCTATCAGTATTCATAACCATACCAAACTGTAGCCCTGGATTACTCCTGCCATCTGCCTTCTCGATGCTTAGTGGAATTGGAGGATGTCACTCAACCAAGCCGACTAGGTCCTAGGTCCAATACAATTATGTTACCTAATCTCAAAGGGTCCTCACCACAGCAAGTTAATCCTTTTACCCCCATCCCTAATTGATTCTCTCTTCCTCTCACCACAGAGCTATTCAGAGCTTCTCTCCTCAAGCCTTCCACACCACTACCCACCTCTACCTTCTCAGCTGAAGACTTTACTTTGTATTTTGTCATGGGCTTCCTCTTCTGTTCTGTTCTGTACATCCCCTCTTTTCTCCTCCTTTACTCCACTCTCTGAAGAGGTCGTCCTCTTCAGTAAGGGCAACCCTAGGTACCCTTGATCCTCTCCCCTCCTGCATTCTCCAGCAGATAACCTCACTAAGATTGTCCTCTCTAATCTCCAGTCTTTATCTTCTGGTCATCGTGTCCCGTCCTCCTCCCCCGCCCCCGCCCCCCCCACTGTCCACAAATATGCCTAAGTCTTCCTTATAATTTAAAAATACCTTCACCAGACCCTTTGGTCTCTTCAAGATTTTATGCTATATCTCTTCTACCTTTTTAAGACAAAATCCTAGGAACAAACCTTCCTCTCATCTCTCTGACTTCCAGTTTCATCACTCAACTGAAATTGTTGTCTTCAGAGTTAACAATGATCTCTTAATTGTCCAATTAATGGCCTTTTCTAGTCTTCATCTTTCTGGAACTTTCTGTGGCCTTTGATATTGTTGACCACCTTGTCTTCTTGGGTACTCTCTCTTCTCTGTATTTTCATGATACAGCTCCTTTTTGGTTTTCATAACCTCTCTGGTCTTTCTTCAGTCTCTTTACTATTTGATAATGAATATCATGGCCGTCTACTGTTGGCTATACCCCCGGACTTTGTTCTTGAACTTCTTTCTCCATACTCTCATTTTGTGAACTTATAAGCTCACATGGACTTAATTATTGCCTTTATTTTTTTTTCCAAATTTATTTATTTGTTTTCAGTCTTCAACAATCTTTTCTGTAAGTTTTAAATTTTCTCCCCCTCCCTCCTCAAGAAGGCAGATTATCATCTTTATGAAGACGACTTCCAGATTTGCATTTCTAGCCCTGCTTCTTCCTGAAGATCACTCATCTTTCACTACTTATTGGCCATTTTAAACGGGATAGCTTCCCAAACTCATCCTGTCCAAAAGAGAACTCATTATGTTTTCCCTCAAAACCCCACCCTTTTCTTTATTTCTGTCAAGGCCGTCATGGTCCAGTTGTGTATACCAAGGTTTGAAATTTTGGTGTTGTCGTGACTCCTCACTCTCCTTCAACCTACACCTCTAGTCAATTGCCAGCTGTTATCATTCCTGCCTCCACAACATACCTCACTTCTGTCTCCTTCTTTCTGCTCACGGTCACTACTCTGCTTAAGGCCTTTGTTATTCTCTCTTATGTGGACTGTTGAGATAACCTCCTTATGGGCCTCACTGCTTCCAGTGTCTCAACACTCCAATCTGTCTTGTGTACAACTACCAAAGTAATCTTACTAAAGGACAGATTTGATATTGTGCTTCTCAGTAAGGGCAGGTAGGTGGCACAGTAGATAGAGTGCTGGTTCTGGAGTCAAGAAAACTCATCTTCCTGAATTCAAATCCAGCCTCAGAAACTTACTAGCTGTGTGACCCTGAGCAAGTGACTTCACCCTATTTGCCTCAGTTTCCTCATCTACAAAATGAACTGGAGAAGGAAATGGCAAACCACTCTAGTATTTTTACCAAGAAAATCCCCATTGGGGTCATGAAGAATTGGACACAACTGAAAAACAACTAAACAACAACTTCTCAGTAGAGTGCAGGAGCCCTCTTTTATCTCTAGGTACAAATATAAACTCAGCCTTTAGGTTTTAAAGCCTTTCACAACATAGCCTTAACCTGCTTTTTTAGCTTAGTGTCTGACGCCTCTTCCTGCCCTCTGTGGTTCAGTCAGACTGACCTTGCTGTTTCTTATACATCATCTCCATGCTCTTTACTTCCTGTCCCCTGGAACATTCTCCTTCTTCACCTCAGCCTCTTAGAATCCTTTCTTTCCTGTTCTGCATGAAGCCTTTTCTGATCTCCCCCAATTGCTTGGTCACCCCCTACTCCCTTGTATTTTTTGTGTGTGCATGTTTGATTTTGTATCCCAAGTTTTTAATACTGTGTTTGGTATACACTCGTGCTCGCTCGTGTTTGTTGATGAATTGGATCAAACAAAATCAACAAAAAAAGTAGATTTTTAGAGTTTAAAACAAAACCTGGAGTATCAGTAACTTAAACACTCTATTATCCTATTATTGTGGATCATTAATATTTGGACAAGGCATGTGTCAATTGAGGCAAAAATTGTATTATGATTTTAGTTTGAAATAAATTTTTCGTCATATATTTTCTTTGCCTTACAGATTTTTAAAAAATATTGTATCAATTGACAGCTTAAGTTCTGGGCCTTTTGGTATTAAAGATAATTTACGTTCATTTCTGTTATCTAGAACTACTTTGAGAAACTGGAGAAACTCTCAGCAGCTGAGGAAGTGCATGGAGATGGCCCCAAGAAAGAACGTACTAAGCTGATCACTCCTCAGGTGGCAAAGCTGGAGCACGCCTACAAGCCAGGTGAGTGAGGGCCTTGTCACCCCATTGTCTGTGTTATCGGAGGCTGAAAATGTTGGAGGTAGGGCAGGGCAAATGAGGCTGGAATAATACAGGGGCCTACCATGGCCAAACATTAATGCAGCAAGCACATTTCCCTTAAATGATTCCTTAAAATAGAGGGAAATATTGACAGTTATTATTTAACTGTGTGTTGAAGTTTGCTCAAGAAATTATTGGGAAGTCCACCTACTCAGAGTTTGGACATAAAGGATTATTTTTTTCCTCGTGGTTTGATGAGATAATAGTATGTTCTTTAAAAGCTATCTGCCAATATTGTTGTGGTTGTTTTGTTTTTATTTTGTTTTTGCAGTGCAATTTGAGGGCTCTTTGGGGAAGCTTACTGTCTCTAGTGTGAATAATCCCCGGAAAATGATTGATGCTGTGGTAACATCCCGGAGCGAAGATGATGTAGGTGTTAGCAGAACTATCTGATTACCGGGATCTGGATTGTCGCCTTTTCTTCTTCGTGTCCCTCTCAGTGCCTCAGAGCAGGATTGTTATTTGTCTAACATCTGTCTAGTTCCTGAAAGAACACCATTATTTCTTTGCTGCCCTCTCCCACCCTTATCTCTGTCTCTGTCTTTGTCTTGAGTTCTCTCTGTGTGTGTATATATATGTGTTGTGTGTGTGTATGTATGTATGGATGTATGGATGTATGTTTATGGATATATGTATACATACACAGAAATATATTGTGTATGTATCATATGTGTATATACAGTTCCCCTCACCTCATAGAATGTGAGTTTTATGTCCTTTCTTATCTATACTTGGACACTGTTGGTTCAGTTGTCTGTATTTCCTTTCTGTAATATTGTCTACCATATCTTATTCACTTTCAGCAGACAAAAGCTTCTTATTCTAGTTTACACAACCCTATTGCCACGCTGCCTGCAGGTAGATACTCAGTCTGTGCTTTAGGGTGGTTATGGTAAAAAACATATCTCTGAGGCATCTGTCTTTCTTAGGAGACCAAAGAGAAACAAGTTCGGGACAAGAGACGAAAGACTCTCGTTACAATTGAGAAAGTAAGTTCTAATAGTTATACCTACATTCAGCCACCAGTAGAAAATTGCCAAATTCTTATACACGCACTCATAATCACACACATACATATAGCTCTTTACTACTATGTATTTAAATACAGATACACACATGCATAATGTGGGAAAGTTTGCATTTGTTGGAATTACAAGAAAGGTTTAATAAAAGGCATATAGTCTAAGCTTCAGTCAGTTAACAAACACTTTTTACTTGTTGCTTGCCAGACCTCTGTAGAAAGCATGGTTGTTTGAAATTTTTAAGTACAATTCCAGTTTCCATTTTAAAACTAGGAGAAGTGTAGAGCTAGTTTTGTTGTTTTTAGCCATCTAGAGAAAAGCTAAGTAGAAAGGAGGGGAGACAGTACAGTGTTGAGGGAAGTTCCAAGGTAGTTCTAGATTTAACAGAGATCTGTAGTATCTTAGTCTACCTGTTAGATTAATTTCAATACTATTCAATCTCACTTAATATCCCAAGTGTTTGGGAATTGGAAGGGGGCAGGGCTAGCAGCATGTTGCCCTAACACATGAGCCTCTGGTTGTCCGTCTTAGACATACAGTCTGCTCCTGGATGTGGAGGATTATGAAAGGCGCTATCTTCTAAGCCTGGAAGAGGAGCGGCAGGCACTGATGGAGGAGAGAAAGCAGAAGATATGTAGCATGTACGACAACCTGAGGGGAAAGTTGCCTGGGCAGGAGAGGTAAGAGCAGCTGTCTAGGAGAGTACAGGATGAGTGGGGTCTTTGCTTCTTGCCTGCACGGAGATTATCCATCATCTGCCCACACAGTGCTTTTAGAACAGTTGTTTCTCCCAAATCAGGGCATACATTTAGCTGTGGTGAGCAGACACCCCCCCCACCTTGCAGTAAGCCTTTTCCAAAATTGGACTGACAAGTTTTTTATTGTGGAGAAGAGAAATGAAAAGAAATCAAACATGGCAAGAGTGCTGAAATGGCCTTTGGTCTGTCTGATAACTCAGGGAAAATGTATTTTTTTTTTCTACTGTCTCCTTCAGTTTCAGGAATCAATTGGTGGCATAGCCTCATTGTTGAACTTCTAAGTCAGATTGGCCCTCAGTTATTTAGCCCTGTATGAAGTGAGCTGGCTGTCCATTTTTTCAGTGAGGATTTTTCCTGGAACAGTGCAAATATACACTGTAAGGAGTCAGGGCATGAAGTTTGCCCCTGGATCTTTTGACAAAGAAAATAAATGAAATGGTTCAGTACGTTGACCAAAAGCATTTCATATCTAGAAAATTATTTTTCATCCTTTCTTTGAGGGTTGCTTTTGACCATGCTTATGGTAAAAGAATTACAGTAAAGTAATCTTATATGGGATGTTCAGTTGGCAATATTCTAAATGGAATGAATTAGGAACTCCCTATTCTTAACAGGATTTTTCTGAGCTAGTCTCTAATCTGGGAATGATATAACAGCAGGCCAGAGACAAAAGTGCCAGTTATCAACTAGATTTTGATTCAATTTGAAATTCTTTCTCCCTTTACAGGCCAAGTGATGACCACTTTATGCAGATCATGTGTATCCGTAAAGGGAAGAGAATGGTTGCCCGTATTCTACCTTTCTTGTCCAAAGAGCAAGCAGCTGACATCCTCTTGGCAACAGCCAGGAACTTACCCTTTCTGATCAAGAAGGATGCCCAAGATGAGGTAAAGAAACACACCAGGAGAGCGATCTCGACGCTAGTTCTTCATAGTTCATAACAATTCTAGATGTTTAACATTCCTTTTCTTTAAGGAAAGAGAACTCAAGAAAGTATGTTCTGGTCATTAAAACTAAAAACATGTATATTCGAGTCCTAAGTTTTTAATTACCCAGGAGGTAGAGGAACAGGCCATGTGAACAAGAAGGAAATAGCTGGTATCTTGCTGTGGATTTGCAAGAGTTGGTTATGTCCTGTTTGGCATTTTCTTCATGATGTGCTCAGACTGTAGCTTATATCATCCTATGGATTATTGACAGTAAACATTTATTAATGCCATGCACCAGAGATACAGGTATAAAGACTAACATCCTATTTGCAAGAAACTTACATTCTAATTTGGGAGAAAACCAACATGTATGTAAATATATATATATATAGCTGTGACCCAGTGTCAGTGAAAATTAATCAGTGTCCCTAAAGCCCAGGCTGTTATTTGTAAAACACTTTTTAAATGAGCTAGGTAATGTTTGAATTCTTGTGGAGGGTTGCTAAAAATCTCATACAAAATTTGAAGTGGTTTCAGGAAATTCAAAAATGGATATAGTTCAGTAGTACAGAGTGATGTCTTTAAAAAAAAAAGCAAGATTCCTAAATACAAGATGGAGAAAATATGGGATAGCCACCAGAATAGCAGAAAGGAACTCAGGAGTTATGGCAGACTATTTTAGTCTTGGTAGTCTGGTGCTGCTACTTGGAAAGATTTTAAGAGCCTGGAGTAGAGGATTGTAGGGTGCTTGATCTGAAAAGGGCCTTAGAGATCACTTTGCTGAAATCTTATTTATAATTATTTAAGGGCCCTAGAGATTAAGTAATATGTTAAAATGTTATATTAAAAATAAGGGAAGAAGTCAAAAGGGACCCAAGAAAAACATAAAAATGATTACAAGGAATGGAAAATATGTATAGGAGAGATTATCTTTGAGGTTTCTTAGCATGATGAAAACACTGGAAGGAATGGCTTTACTCTTAAAGTATATAAAATTGTTATGAGATAAACATTGACCAGTTATTTCCTTAAAGGATCAAATAGAAATAAATGATTTTGAATTATAGTAGGAAAATTTGGAGGAGGGAAATTAATAAACTCATACTTTGGCCATGTCATTCACTGGATAATAGGATAGATAATTTCACTGAAAATAGGATAGATAATTATAGTAGTATGGACTCTAATCTCACCAGAGAGAAATGAGAGAAGGGACAAATGAACTCTTAGATTGCCTTTAAATTTTATAACTTTTCTATTTTGGAACTTGACACCTCAGTGTGTGTGTGTGTGTGTGTGTGTGTGTGTTTAATTAATGTGTTTCTAGTTGGTTTAATTGCAGTCAGTTCAATTGCAATCCTATGTATTTTGCACATTTTCAAATGCTTTTCTGAAAAAGGGTCCAATTGACTTCACCAACCTGCTACCTACGGGGAGTTCAGGACTCCAAAAGGTTAAGAACTTCTTTCTCAGCAGTGATCAAAGGGTTAGATTTTTGTTTTGGCTCAGCAATGAATTTACTCTATGAAGGCAGGCTTTCTTTTGATAATATTTAATATAAATTTTGGAATAATCTCTTTGTTCTCTCTGAAGCAAACTCAGAGAATGCCTCTTCCTATGTCAACAAAAGCCAGATTGGGGTGACTTAACATTCCTTAAGAGACCTTTAACCTAAGATACTTAAATAATGGGACCTTTTCCATACCTTAATATTTTGTGGACTATACTATGTTATGGCATGTTAATGGTACAGAAAACACAGACATCTTGGATTGTAATTTCTATTGGAAACTTTGTCAGATTCTCTTATCTTACTATATTTACAATTTATGCAATTAAGAAATTTCTTTCTAATGGTCTAGTTAATCACTCATGGAGACCATACATCTGAAGGACACCGACTGCCTTCTTTGTCCTAAAACAGATTTTAAGCCTGTAAAATTTTGTATGAGATTAGTCAGATAATATCTGGCTCTGCAGTACTATGTAATCATTACTTTAGAGGGAATTAAATGATAAATGTATGCACTTTAGCCTGTTGCCTTTTCTTTAACCAGATGTGCAGGTTAACACTCTCTCTTTGTGGCAGTTTCTCTGTAATACCACTTACCCCACAGTGATTAAAAGGATAAATAAGATAATGATAGATGTGAAAACACTTTAAAAAGTTAAAAAGTACTCTACAAACAATCAGGAAATACACAGAAAAGGTTACAAAAAGATTTTACCCTTTGACTCAATAATTCCATTGTTGAGAAGGGCCCCTGACAAAGGTAACTGTCCAGATTTTCATAGCAGCGTTATATGTAATTGCAAGGAAAACAACTGGAAGCCTCCTAAATGTTCCAGCAGTAAGGTGATGATTAAACAAATTATGTTACATTAATGCAATGGAATCTTATAATGTAAGTACTATAGAGGGAGAGTGCAAGGAAATCTAGAAAGACCTTTGTGAAATTAATGCAAAGTGAAAGACGTGACAAAAAGTGAATGAGAATTAATGGGGAAAGAATCCTTATGGGAACATAAAGTGAAAGTACTGAAAAAGAGCTAAGCATTAAAGTTAATTACTAAATGGTTTGTATCAATGTGTTCAATGTTTAAGTTTCTAATAAAACATTAAATATTTTAAAAGGTGTCTGAGTTCAGGATAATTCTATTTATTGTTTATTCACAATAAATAGAGGAGTGTGAAATTTCTAATAAAATGGACTTGACAAAGGTGAGGTGCTTTAGGACTTATTTTGAGGGTTACATCAATTTTAGAGCCAAATGATTTGAGATTCTCTCACTGTGATTTCTCCCCTTTTATTAAATTTTGTTTCATTTAGTGTACTGTACATTGTAATGCCCATCTCTTTCCTACTTTGACTGGAGGAAATATGCAGTGCTAGTGTCTAATGCTTTTGTTTTTCTTCTTAGGTTTTACCTTGCTTACTGAGTCCCTTTTCCCTTCTCCTATATCATCTTCCATCAATGACTGTCACCAGCCTTCTGCAACAGCTAATGAACCTACCTCAAAGTGCAGCTGCACCAGCACCCGCCAACCCACACCTCACTGCTGTGCTCCAGAACAAGGTGCTCTTGGGCTCCGTAGGCCTCTAGCTACTACTACTGAACTGCATTCTCAACCTGAGCTTTGAGTTGTGCACGCAGGCTACAGGGCTTGGCAGAAGGGCCTAGGGAACAGTTGTTGCATGCTTCATGTGTGTCACAAGTTGCAGTTAAAAATTCTGACTTTTTGGATAGACTGGGTAGAAACAGTAGTGTCTAATCCTACTCACTCTATTTCTCCCTAGTGTTAAAATTGTCCACTCAATTAAATGAACTGTGTGTCAATTCACATTCTTTTCTAAATACTAGGAGTGATAAGGATAAAGGAAACAAAATTTGGTTCTAAATTAGTTTAAGTATGTTTAATCTATACCATCTGTTCCCTTATAGTTACTTTGGCAGGACATAGAAAATAGCAAATACCAAATACCAAAAGTTTTAGTGCAATTTTAAGCTATTAAAACTTAAAAGACTTTTGGTTCATCCTATTTAAATGTGAAAAAAGTCTAACTCTGGGTCAGACAAAAAAATCCAGCCAATCTACCTTTGACAGTATCACCAACGAGTATTTTGTGGAAAGGCACAGTTGCCCTCTCTGATACTGTATTCAAAAGGATAGAGATGTGTATTCCAAAACATCCCCCGTTTACTGTTATGACTTAATTATCTGCAAATTAACCTTAGATCCTTCTAGAATCTGTTTATATTTTCAGCTTTAACATTTTTAAGGATAAAAAATTTCCTGCCTTTATTGATAGAAGTGCTTTCCCCTATTTTTGATACCCCAGGATTTGGTAACTACAGCTTGGTTTTCACTTTCCTTAATTTTGTGATTTGATTGTATATATATTTTAGTTTACTTTTTAAAAGTCTACCCTTGTATAGATCACCTTTATAATTTAGCTGCTTTACTCATCTTTTCTTGATTCTTCTCATGAAGTTAGTCTCATTAACAAGCCTTCACCTTTTTTCTCCTTTTTTTGGTCTTATAACCACAGTTTTTTTGTGGCTTACCATTCATTATCCGATAGCTATAAGTTATTAGGAAGCAGACTTCAGTTCAGTGCAAGGAAGAGCTTCCCAACAGTTAAAGACATTCTTCATGATTTCTTTGTGTTTGGAGATGTCTACACTGACTAGTTAATACCTTATTAGGGATGTCATAGAGGATAAGTGCATTTTATGTGGGGGCTGTGTTCATTTATTTCTTAAGACTCCTTCCCAACTTAAATTCGTTTCCATCACAATAAGGAAGCAACAGTAAGCTCATTCACACTATGTGTATAGTTAGGCAACTCTCTTCTACCCCCAGAAGGGTGCTAGTCATGCTAACCTGAAGTTGGGAGGTTCTTTGCGTATTGACTCCTAATTTACTTTTGGATTTTCATCTTTCAGTGTAGAAATAGTGAAGGGGCAGGAAGTGTTAGTCTGTGACTACCTGCAGTCTCCATATCATGGACAGCCTGACATTATTCCCACCATCCAGATCCTTTACTCCTATTCACACCTCCTTAATGGAACTGGAAGTCACACAACTTTGCTGACTAGATAGATTGAATTCATGTTGTCCAGCTTCAACTAGACCTTGTCAGAAGCAAGGCATTGCATTTATTCATCTCTAATTGATAGCCTATCTTACTCACCACAAAAGCTTTTCCAAACTTCCCCCTCCCTAGTCTCTCTCAACTAAGGATCTTGCCTCCTATTTTACCAAGAAAATTGAAGCCATTCAATAGGAGTCCCTTCTTCACCTTTTCTTTTTAAAACCCCTCCTCACTGTCCTCCACTTCTTCTACCTTTCCCCCAATATCTAACACTGAAGTCCCATTTCAGTCATCCTTTCCTCTTTAATCTTCAGTCTCTCCCTATCTACTGAATCTTTTCCCTGATGTCTAAGTATTCTCAATCCTTAAAAATCTTTCACTTAGACCTTACCATCCCTCCAGGGGTGGCTAGGTGGCTCAGTAGATAGAGCATTAGGGCTGGAGTCAGGAAGACCTTTGTATCAGTAAGCATCCGACCATACACAGGAGGGTCTGCTACCACAGGTTCTTTGATCTGCTTCTCTAAAAGGAAAGGCAACTTTTGAGGGTTAACGATCACCCTAATCAAGCACAGAAAAAATCAAAATCCAAATTTCAGAGAAATCAAAAATGAACAGACAGTGCTTCCAAACTGCCTGACCATTAATATTACATACATCTTTACCAGAGAGGGTAGCACCAACATCTGGGTTTTCAAAGAGGGGTGGGGGGCTCCTTAGCAGCTTCCCAGAGTCTAGTCTGGCACACAAAGCTTCTTCCAAAAACTAATCTCCAGAGTAAAGCCTCACCTTCAGAGCCATACTTCTCACAGCCAGAGTGCATGATCCTCTGACCCAATGCCTCAATAGAAAGAAAAAAGGTACTCGGGAACCTATAAAAATAGCTCCCCTAATCTAGCTTCTTTCAATGGACTGGCCCATCCTTGGGTGAGGAAGATCTTCTTTAATCACATTCAAATAGAGGCATTATACTTCTTGATTATACTAAAACAAAAACAGCCGAAGATCCTACTTTGCTTGTCCTCACAACCTTAGATCAAATGCAGCCTCAGACACTTTTAGTTGTGTGAGGCAAGTCACTTAACCTGTGTTTGCCTTATTCTATTGGAAAAGGGCATGGCACAGACTCCAGTATCCTTGCCAGAAAAAATCCATGGACATGTCGTATGGGGTTATGAAGAGTCAGACATTAACAGCTATCCCTTTAAGCTACAATGCTATATTTGTACCTTTGACCTTTTTAGCCAAACATTTAGAAAAAGTTGTCTCTAGTTCCTGCTTCTACCTCCTCCCCTCCTCAACATTTGACATTCTGACTTCTAGCCTCATCACCAGTGTTGTCTTAACTGCCTACTAGAATTGCTCATTCATGATTCAAATAGGAGTCCTCATTCTTCCTGCCCTTTCTGCTGCCTTTACCACTTGTAAACCACTCTGTTCTCTCTGGGCTGATGTGACAACTCTGTCCTGATTCTCTTCCTTTCTGTCTAGCTGCTGCTCCTGTGCTACTTCATCCTCCAAGTCCATCCTCTCATGACTGTCTCTGCCATTCATAGGCCCCCCCCTGCTTTTCCCCTCTCCGCTTTGGCACGCTACCAACCCATTTTCCTATTGGACATCAAATCAGCCTGAGACATCTTAAGCTCCACATGCCCAAAACAACCACCAGTTATCTTCCTGCCATGAACCACCCATCTGCCACATTTCCTGTTTCTGCACCAGCATCCCACCAGTCTTCTAGGTTCATAGCCAGTCTCTATCCAATCAGTTGCCAAATCTTTCCATTTCTACATCACTCCCAAGCACTTCTGCCACCTCACACAGCTGCCATCTTTGTTTTAGACTCTCTCGCTCCTCATCTAGATAATGGCAATGACTTCCTAATTTGTCTCCCTGCTCAAGGCTCTCCTCATTCCAGTAAATCCTCAACATTGCTCCTAAGTTAATTTTTTTAAAGCTCAGATTTGACTGTCTCATGCCCTGGCAAATAAGTTCTAGTGACTTCTGATTACCTCTAGGATAAAATAAAAATCCCTCCATTTAGCTTTTAAAGCCCTTCACTGTTTGGCCTCAGTCTTTCTTACAACTCATTCCCCCTCCCATACCCTGGGATCCAGTTAATGGAATGTCTTTGTTTCCATCTCCCATTTCTACATCCTGGCACAGGGTGTCCCCCACCCCTCCTCATCTCTGCCTCAAGGAGTCTTGAAAAGACATGGCTCAGGCACCACCTTTTCTGTGAAATCTTTGCCAAATTCCTCCATCCATCCACCCCAACTACTTTGTAGCAGGGTATATTCAGTCTCTTGATGTTGATTTTGTATAGATCTAGATATGGCTGTGGTTTTCTCCCCAGGCCAACAGTCAGCTCCCTGTGAGAAGGGATTGTTTCCTGCTCTCCACAATGCCTGGCACCTAGTAACTCTGCTTGCTTAGCTGGCTGACAACATTGATGCTTTTCTTCTCTCCGTACAGTTTGGCCTGTCATTGCTCTACCTGGTCCTGAGCCGAGGAGAAGAGCTGCAGAGTTCAGAGCCATCTCCAGAGTTAATGCAGGACAACCAGTGGTAAGTTCAGCCAGTGGCCTCTCCTTTCGGGCAGGCAGGATGTGTCACATCAGTAGGGCAGTTAAGAAGTCTTTTCTCTTTCTCACATTGTTTCTTCTTTGGCTTTTCTCTGTCAGGACAGAGTTGATGTTCATGGCCACGAGAGAACTTTTACGGATTCCCCAAGCAACCCTGGCTAAGCCCGTTTCCACCCCTGCAAATTTAGCATCCCTCTTTTCTCGATATGTTGACCGACAGAAGCTGAACCTACTTGAGACAAAACTGCAGTAAGTGAAACTGGTGCTAAATGTTGTATATGGGAGCAGGTTCAAGGCAAGGCAGGAGGAGGAAAGAAAAGATAGAGGGCTGTTGAATTAAGGACAAAGACAGAGAAATGGGATTCTTGGGGGTCTGGGGCATTTGGCACGAGAATTCTTGTGCAGCGAGGCAGCCCTGTGGAGAAAGCACTGGGCCTGCAGTCAGGAAGACCTGAGTGACACTTACCAGCTGCTTGACCTTGGGCAAGTCACTTAACTTCTGTCGCCTCATTTGTTCAGCTGTAAAATGGAGAGCACAGCTCCTTGTCAGGGATTTGGTGAGGATCAGATGAAACAGTAGAAGCACTAGAACAGTGCTTGTCACTTAAGTGTTTGCTCCCTTCCCCTTACACAAGTATCCTTGCTGTGTCTTACAGATGGCTTCTGTTGGGGTAATTTTCCTAACTTCTCTCTTTTTTTAGGTTGGTTCAGGGGATACGGTAGAAGAGCTCTGGAGGCACTTGTGTCTCCAGGTGGCCGCTGTCTGCACTACTGCCATCACCAATGGAGTGTTTTCTGTTGGGGAGGGAAGGTGACTCCTTCCCCAAAGCAAAGCCTTGTGGGATTGTTTCTCATTGATAACTGGTATTTGGAGACAGCCCCGATCTCCTGCCTCCTCCTCTCCGCTCCGGAAATTTGGCTGGCTATGACTTTTGCTGATTTCTACTCCTCACTACTAGGTCACAATTCTGCATGTCCTGCCCTGCCCCCATAATTTCACTGGGTTTTGGTTTTTTGTTTTTGTTTTTTTTTTTTTTTTGGCTATAGAGTCACAGATGTAATCTCTTAAATCTGATGTTTTCCCATCATTCATGCTGAAAGTGAATTATAGCCCACCAAAAATATTCTTCCCCTTACCCTGTTTGATGCTTTCCAGTTCCTTGTCCCTTATTAACAAGACTCTAGGAGGGGACATTAGATGGAAATCCCTTTTTTTTGTGTTGTCTCCAAAGTTCCAAAGGAGTGATGTGATGGCTTGGAAGAAAAAAACAAAACAACCTTTCATTGGGCTATTGACCAGCTCTTTCCAACTAACAGCCAGCTGGAACGTGGGGATTGTCTGTCTACTCTATCCCCAAATCTGACTTGCTGATTGCCCTTCGTACAAGCTTATACAAATATGGGTATCCGTCCCCAAGATAAATCACTGAATCATTAGGTGCCCAACTCTGCTCAGAAATCCTCATTCGTCTCCTCATCACTCCTGCTTCTGTTTTCATCTCCTTGCTGTGGAAACAGCATGTGCTTTGGTCCTTTTCATCCTCACTGAAACCATAAGAAGTGAATTCATGCTTTCTATCCCCTTCCTTGAGAGACTGCACAGGATGACTGATTCTCTCCCGTAGTCTCCATTAGCAGAGTAGGAACTTAACTGCAGATCTTTGCACACTTAACTACCCTGTCTTCCTGGGAATGCTTTAGAAAGCTCTTTTGTGGCTCTTCTCTAAACCTTTTTCATTTGGTCCTTATTGGGTAGAGACCTCCAACTGTAACCATGATTTCTGAGTTTGACTTGGTCCTCCCTTCTCTCCCCACCCCCACCTCCCACCTCTAAATAAAGCTGCTGTCCCTGCTCTGTTTCGATCAAGTACCATTTCCCAGATAACTGTGGAACCTGGGTTTGAAACCCAGCTGGAACAGCCTCTTGCATTGTCCCAATTTCCTAACAAAATTAACCAGGGGGCCTGGGTTTCATCCCAGCAGGCATAGCCCCAGGACAGTTTAATCCGATGAATTTTCATAATCATCCTATACTGTTTCCTGCTGTGCGCACCTTTTGGAATGTGGTGGAGAGGAGAGGTTCTTTTATTTAAGAAGATGAACATTTTGCACATATATGTATTGTACAACCAGTCAAATCCTCCGTTATAACCAGCCTCTCTTCCATCACTCTTGGTTCACCATCTCTTCCCCTCATCCAACTCCAGCTTCTTTCCCAACCATTCCTTCACCCACTAACATCCAGTTTTTCTCCCAACCATCACTTACTGAATATTTCTACCTGTGCGCCTTCGTCTTCTCCCCCTCCCATCAGCCGATCAAGTGGACATTTCATTCTTTTTTCCTTCCTGTGCTTTTACTCTTTTTGTTTGGTTCTGATTAATGAAAATAAAAGTTTCTAAATTTACATTTTTATAGGGTATTGTAAATAAAAACAAATTGTATACTTGAGAATTATCCATGAGTTTCTTTGTTTCTAAATGTGTATTTCTAAGGTGTCTGTCACATTTAGTCACTCTAGCAACCACCTTGAAATGGGTAGTGAATGGAAATATCTAATAATAATAACAGTTCATATAGTACCTACTGTGTGTCAGGTTACCGTATTAAGGGTTTTACAAATGTTGTTTCATTTGATCCTCATGACAGCCTTGGAAGATAGGTGTTATTATCTCCGTTTGAATTCTGGCCTTGTTGCTGGCAGTCTTTGACCAGGAGCAAGTTGCTGGTATAGTAAACTATAAAGAGCACTAAATTTAGAATCCCAAGACTCGAGTTCAAATCTAACCTTTACTTCCTAGCTGTGTGAACCTAATCCAATCCCTTTATTTATTTAGGCTTCAGCTTTCTTCTCTATAAAATGAAGAGGACCCTGCAGGTTGTTTCTATCCCTTGGAGTCTGGCTCTGTGACTAGACCCTTACCAATACCTTAACTTCTGGGAACATTAGGCATCAATTATGTGTAAGAAACTGTAGGAACTGAGTGTCCATGCATACAGTGAGATAAAGGATAGCAGCAGTCTTCACATGCTCCCTTTAGTGTCTGACTGAGGCTTAGTGATGGGCAGTTAGGGCCAACATTTACAAAGTCTGAAGCTCCAAAGAGCACCACTCTATTTGGACAAGGCCAACTAATAAGGATGTAGTCTGAGGCTGAGAAATCCAAAGCCAGTTTTCCATGAAAAATGAATATTTAACCAGGCTCCAAACTTTGGGGCTGACCCTTAGGTCCCAAGGAAATACGTGGAGTCCTCCCTAAGGCAGGCTTGCATCATGCTTCTGTTCAGTCATAAAATCACTCTCTAGGTCAATACCACTTCCACATTTCCTTATAGGTCCTAACTTTTCATCTTTTTCATCTCTGTTATTTTCTGAATCTTTTCCACGTCTTTAAATTGTAGCAATCTAAGCTATGCATAATAGTCCATTTAGTAATCTGGCTGGTTACTAGAGCTAGGGACTGAGTAAACTTAATTTGTGGTCTGTGCTCTGGCAGAGAGATTAAGTATTTAGTTAACACTTAGAACTGTCCAAACCTGAGTCAGAGAGGGGTGCTTGTGATAGTGTTCCCTCCAAAGTATGGTGATCCCAGCTCTCATGATACCAACACAACATTAGTTAATCCATTCATTCAACTATAATAAGCCCACTCGCATGTAATTATGTAGATAGGAAAATGTTTTATATATAAGATGACAAGATTCTTAGGACTTCAGAGGAAAATCATCTAGTTCAACCTTGATCTGCCAAAGAATCCCCTTTTTGTCCCTCCACCCCCATTCCCTTCCATTCTACCTTCATACTCAGTACTAAACACTTAAGAAATTTTTCCTTTCAGTACACTTGAATTCACCTCTTAGCAACATTTTCCTATCCCAACCAGTAAAATCTGATTTTACACCACTCAGAAGCCCCAAAAGTAAGTAGATTATGAAGAACATTATTATTTGTAACTTTTTGCTCTACAAGTAGACTTTCAATTCATTACCCAAACAGCTTCACTGCTATTCCTCCAAGATATGAGGAAAAATTAAAGGTAATGATATTCCTTTTCTAGAGCCCACTCTAGAAGAATATATCAGCAGTCTCATGATAGCAGGTACCTATGTGGAGCAGTGGATAGAGGATGTGGAGTCAACAAGACCTGAGTTCAAATCCAGCTGAGACATACTAGCTGTGTGACTATGAGCAAATTACTTAACCTCTGTCTGCCTCAAATTCCTCATTTGTAAAATTACATAATGATATCTCCTGCCTCACAAGGGCTATTGTGAGAATCAAATTGCATAACACATGTAAAGTACTTTGCAAATCTTAAAGCATTAAAGAAGTGTAATTTTTAGGAGGAATAAAAATCCCATATGCATAAGTTCCAAAATAAAAGTCTAGGTTATATACTGACTTCAAAACTTCACAGATTTATGTAGTAGATTATTCAAAATGGGACAGGTAGGTGTTGCAATGGATAGAACAGTGAGCCTGGAGTCAGGAATACTTAAGTTCAAAACCGACTTCAGATACTTATTAGTGTGACCCTGGGCAAGTCACTTCACCCTGTTTGCCTTATCTGTAAAATTAACTGGAGAAGGAAATTCCAAACCACTCCAGTATCTGCCAAAGAAACCCAGATGGGGTCACAAAGAGTTAAACAGGACTGAACAAGTATTGGAGGTATGGGTAGTAATACCCATGGTTTACAAAACGTTTTGCAAATATTTTATCTTCAGAATGACCCTGGGTGTAGGTGCTGTAATTACCCCCATTTTACAGATGGGTAAACAGGTTAAGTGACTTGCACAAGGTCACTCAACTAATAAGCATCTAAGTCTGGATTTGAACTCAGGTCTTACTGACTCTAGTTCTAACATTCCTCCATTATGCACTGCCTTGCTGGGGTTACTGTTATATTCTGTAGTTCCTCTGTGTGTTGGTGGGTGGTCTCCAAAGAGTAGAGCCAAAAGATGTCATCGCCCTCTGTTAAAATCAGCAATGGAACATCCTTGAACTTTGCTAGATTGGTCCTACACCCAACCACAGACACACAGATCATTGCTGGGCCAGGGATCAAACCCCTTTGTAGCTTAATAGGAGCTGTTAGGACATGTTCATGTGGCCCAGGCTTTGAGAAGTCAGCCTCCACATCATGATGAGGAGCTGGAGGAGGATCTTCTAGTTAAGGACATCATGGATAAAAATAAGTGATTAACTCCTTAGAGGTAACTGTGATAGAGAACGTGGATTTAACTCTCCTGGTGCAGGTGCATGGCTTGTTGAATCAGTGAGCCATTCTTCATGGAGATAGTAGTGAGTGAACTCATACCCAGACTTCCAGAAATTTTTAATCCATTCTAGAGGAGCCTTACCCCAAGTCATACCTTTTATTGGCAATAGCCTCCCCAAACCCATTGAATCCATTTCAATTTCACTCTTCGAGTAAATGAATGATCAGGGTGGACAAAGTCACTTTGACAGCAGATCTCCATCATCCCGACTTTGATCCCTGGAGAGCAGAACTGACCACCAACTTCTGGGGGGGATTATAACAGCACTTACTTCACAACGCTGTTATGAGGATGAAACGAGATATTTGTTTAGCGTTCAGCACAGTGCCTGTTTCATAGTAGGGGCTTTAAAAATGCTTCTTCTCTCACCCTTCCAATTTTCCCAGCCATTAGTTGTCTCTGCCATGCCAATATGAATCAATTATTACATAGTGAGTGTTGAGATGTCCTACCAGTATCTCAAACTCAACATTCCTGAAACAGACAGAACTCATAATTTTCCATACAAACTCAACCTTCTTTAAAATTTTCTATTTCTGTCAAGGATATCACCATCTTTCCAGTTACCCAGGTTCACATGCTAGGAGTCTCTATTGATTCTTCCCTCTCCCTCATTTCCCATATCTAGTCATGCCAAGTCTTGTCTGTTCTACTCACTCAACATCTTTTGCATCTGTCTCCTTCTCTCTATTCACACCATAACCACTCTTGTCAGGGTCTTCATCATCTCTCACCTAGACTTTTGGAATAACCTCCAAATAGATCCCCCAGCCTCTTGTCTCTGCCCTCTGCAATTCCCCATCCACATAGCTGCCAAATTGACATTCCCAGAGTTCTCATCTAGTCATATCACTCTGCCCAAAAAGCTTCAGTGGCTCCCTACTTCATTTAGGATAAAATACAAACAACTTTGGTGAGCATTTAAAATCAAGTTAAATATGTGCACCCTCTTCACCCTGCTCAGGCCTTCTACCCTCCAGTCAAACCTTTCCATGTATGTTATTTTGTCTCCCACCCCCATGCCTTTGCACAGACTGTCCCTCATTTCTGGAATGTTCTTCCTTCTCACCTCTGTCTCTTGGAATCTCTAGCTTCTTCAAGAAATATCTTCTTAAGGAGGCCATTCCTGATTCTGCCATTTGTCACTAATGGGCTCTCCAAAATCATTTTTTATTTTGTTCATATCTTACATTTACTTAGCTATGAAGATGTTGTATCCCCCAGATACTATGTAATAAGCTCCTTGGAGTCAGAGACTGACTCACTTTTGTATTTGTTTCTCAGTGATTAAAACATTATTTGGAATATAGTAAGCATTTAATTAGATGTTTGTTGACTGAATGATTGAAACAAACCTTCCTGAAGAGTAGGGACATATGCATTATGTGTGTAATAATTCCTGGCTACTACCCTAAACAATATCCTTCTCCAGAAAAACCTGTTTCGTCCTAGTGGGCTTAAGCCTCAGCCAACTGGCTACCACCCAAATCATCCTGCCAGGCACTGAGAAAGGCCAAGATGTTACTGTCTCAGACTGAGACACAAAGAAGATGCACTTAGCTGAATGTGTCCCTGGGCTGGAGTCAATGATGACCACTTGGTTGGGCAGGGAAGCAAGAAGAAAATAGTCTTGCCAGTTCCCTCTCCCTAACACAATACTATATAAGTCAATGAACTATTGATCCTTTAAAAACTTGGCATGCTTTCACACAGGAAATTTTCAGCTGAGCATTAAACGATCTTGAAAATGACAAGTAGTAAAAAAATAATAAAAGTAGTCAGTATTTATAGAGTATTGATTAATTGCCAGTCACTGTGCTGAGTACTTTATAATTATCATCTTCTTTTGATTCTCACAGTACCTCTGAGAAGTAGGTGCTATGGTATAGATGGGGAAACTGAGGCAAACAGTGGTTAAGCCACTTGCCCAGCATCACATTCCTTCTATTCCTGTTCCTTCTGATTCCGGTGCTCTATCCACAGTTCTGCCTAGTTGCCTCATCACGAGGAGATCCCTGATGAAAAAGCTCAGTGAAAATGTGACTCCCTCTAAGTCTTTGGTCTCAGTGATGATGAGGTAATTAGTTAACTCCTGACAGTAGGAAGGAAGGAAGGAAGGAATGAAGGAAGGAAGGAAGGAAGGAAGGAAGGAAGGAAGGAAGGAAATATGCATTTATTAAGTACCTACTAGGTGCCAGGCACTGTGCTAAATGCTTTTTATAAATATGTCTCATTTGAAACTCACCAGAGTGGGAGGAGGTCGGCACTATTATTTTCTCCATTTTACAGTTTAGGAAACTCAAGCAGACAATGCTTAAGTGACTTGCCCAAGGTCCCACAGTTAGTATCTGAGGCTGAATTTGAACTCAGGTCTGCCTGACTCCAGGCCCAGTACTCTGTCTACTGTGCCAACTAAGGTGTCATTTATTTTGCAAAAGCTGTGAGAAAGATTTGGCCTAAAATCAATCAATACGTATTTATTAGGCACCTACTAGGTCCCAGGTATTGGGGATTAAAAGTACAAAGAATGAAACAAGAAATACTCTGGATGAGGTTAAATTCCAATGGAGAGAATAAGGACAGAAAAAAATACATACAACAATAATATAACATAAGTAAATACAACGTAGTTTGAGAGGAAAGTGTTTGAGGGGATTCAGAAAGGCTTCATCCAGAAGATGGTACCTGAACTGTCTCAAGGAAAAGAGGAATTCTGGGAGAAAAGAAAGAGTACATTCCAGGCATAAGAGACAACCATCCCAAAGGTATGGAGATAAGAGATGAAGTATCCTGTGTGAGGAACAAGGAAGCCAGTTTGCCTGGACTGGAGAGTGCAGCAGGGGGTATATTGAAACAGTGAGTGAAGAGATAAGCTCAGGCTAGATTGTGCAACATTTAAATGTTAAACACAGGAATTTATATTTTGTTCTAAAGGCAGCAGGAGGTGCTAGGAATTGGTTGAGTAGGGGAGGCATAGTGATGAGTGCTTTTATCCACATCATTGTTAAAAATGTTAAGTGGCACAGGGCCAAGGACTGCTTCCTGGGAACCAGGAGACCTCCTGCCACACAGACTCTGAACCATTCATTAATATCTACGCTTTGAGTCCATTCATCCAAACAGTTCTGAATTCTTCTGATTGTATTATTGCCTAGTCCCTATCTCTTTGTCTTCACCATCAGAATAATGTGAGATATTTTAACAAAAGCTTTGCTAAAATCTAGGTTGTCTGTGCCCAGGGTATTCTCCTCATCTAGTTTAGTAAGTCTATCAAAAAATGAATTAAGGTTAATCTGGCATATTTGTTCTTCAGGAAGCCATGGTACCTCTTTTGAAATTACCTCTTTACTTTCTAGGTATTTGCCACCCTTTTTCTTTAATGATCTGTTCTAGACTTTCCCCTAGAACTGAAGTCGAACTCACTGGCCTATAATTTGGAGAGTGTTCTTTTCTCTGATTTTATCACTGAAAAAACCTTTTCTGGATCCATAACCTTTCTGACCTTGGTTTGTTCTTTTAAGTATTTCAAATCTTTTTCAGTTAACCTTGCTTAGACTATCATTTTGAACTCTGAACCACATGAACCATTGGCTAAAAAGGAATTCTGTTGAATTCAATCATCTCCACGTCATGCAGTCTCTACCCAGGCTATCAGCTTTACCTCCTCCCTTTGGGAACCATGGAATCCAGCCTTGGAGTAACTCTGGACTTTGATTGATGAGCTTTCTCCTTATCTTGCCCATATCCGCACCTCCACTTTACTTCCTGGACGTCTCCAAGAAAAAACCCTCCCCCTAGTTTTCCTGTTATGAATATCCCAGAGAGAGGGTAAATTCAAATATCCAAAACTGAACTATCTTCCCCCAATTCCTTTTCTTTTCCAAACTTTCCTATTTTAGTCAAAGGCACCACAATCTTTCCAGTGTCTACAGTTCATAATCTTGGCATTATCCTGTCCTTATGTACTAGGCACCGTAGGTACAAAGACAAACATGAAATGATCTCTGTCCTCGTGGAGCTTGATGTTTTCTGAGGCCCCTTCCCACACTAATTTTCCATAATGACTATCTAAATGCTTAGGGGCATGGCCCCTACCCTCCAGGATCTTACATTTGATTAATACATTCTAGTAACTGTCCAAAAGAGCATGGATTTACTTCACTTAGAACTGTGTTTAAAAGCCTGTTGTAAAGGCAGGTCTCATCTTTTCTGTATCTTCTCATTTCAGCTTAGTGTTCCTGCCTATTACATAAACATGAACAAAAAAGCCAGGCTAAAGGACGCTTGTCATAGGAAAACTTGGCCAGAGAACCAGGAAAAAGGCGAGTGTGGGTCTTGGGAGGTTTGTGGATGGAGCCCATCACTTGTCTTCAGAAAGTTCAACTGAGCCAATTGCGTCAATGTGTCTATTAATTGACATTTTTGTCCTTGGCACCAGTTCTTTCTGTCCCATAGACTGGGAGTCACTTTTAATGCCTCCCCCTCTTTTATCTTCATATTCAATCAGTCACCACAGAAGCCTGTTGATTTTCCTCTTACCTGTTCCATCTCTCTATTCCCACTGTACCCACCCTAGTTAAGGCCCTCCTCACCTAAATTACTGTAATAGCATACAAGGTAGCCTTTCTGACTTCATTTGCTATTTGTAATATTGGTAAAGCACTTTGCAAGCATTTTTAAAAGTTCTTTATAAATACTAGTCATTGTTACTATCACACCCTAAGTATCATCAGCAGAACTACCCTGAGGTAGCTAGGTGGCACCGTGAATAGAGTGGGTAGAGCTATACCAGGAATCAAGAAGACCTCAGACACATACCACTTGTATGACCCTGGACAAGCTGCTTTAAGCTCTGTCTTCCTCAGAATGGGAGGTGAAATGAGAGATTTAAGTAGTATCTCCCTTGTGAAGTAGCTAGTCGTTGCAGTGGATAGAACCCTGAGCCTGGAGTCAGTAAGAGATGACCTTGGGCAAGTCATTTAATCCCTATTTGACTTGGTTGCCCATCTGTAAAATAGGGACACACTAGAGAAGGAAATGGCAAACTATTCCAGTATCTTTGCCAAGAAAACCCCAAATGGGGACATGAAGAATTGAACACAACAGAATAACAAATTATTATTATTTCTTTTAAAAAACTCTCTCATGTCACCTCTGCTCAGCGATCTTTACTGTTTCTCTAGTCAATACCTAAACTGATTGGTTTTCAAGATCTTTCATAATTTGGTCCTCTCCAGCATATTCATCATTTCTCACTACTTTTCAATACATTGTGTTGGAAAGCATGTCACGGTTTACAAAGTAGTTTCATAATATATACAAATATAATACAATGTATGATACTTTTTAAGCATCATAATACTTTGTACTTTAAAATGCTTTATAATACTATATACTTTATAAGAACTTGAATATCTTTAAATATAAATGAATGAAGGAATAGATTAACAGATATATAGACAGATCAAAGCATTTATGCCTATGTCCTCCATATCTCTAGATGTGCAAGGACTAGGCCTAATCTAAGGGGCCCAGACTGAAGAGGTTCAAGTTCCGTCTTCAGCTCATGCTTCTCCCCTCACCCCTTCCCCTTCCCTTGCACCAAGCTCTGAGGAAATCTCCTGCATAAAGTTCAAGTAAGATTTACATCTAGGTGTCCCCAGATATGGATAACAGGATCCCCTCCTCCAAATATATAATCCAACTATCAGATTGAGACTTCACCATCATGGAAAATGTGTGAGATACAAAGGATTCACAGGTGCACATGAACAGATGCTGGTAACATGAAGCATTTAATCTGTTAAGACTCGTTAGACTCCTCCTGGAAAGTAAGACACTTGGGGTGGGGTAAAAGGGCCAGCACTGAGCAAATACTGGCCTTAGCCTCAAACTTGCAGCATCTGGGCACTTCACAACAGTATCATGGAGTAAGGGTGAGGAAAGGGACTGTGGTAAAGTAGAGGGAGTGTTTTTTCTCTGGCACTTAGTTCTTGAGAGACCTGGGGGAAATGGTCTTGCCTCTCTGGGACTTTGGAGCTCTGATCTCTGATCTGATCTCCTACTCTGCCAGAGCAGGGTTCTCCCTTCTCTGAGAAGAGTAATTAAGGAAATCTCCTTGTGTGGGGCCTGTGCTTGACTCTTATGGTATTGAGCAAGTAATTTCCCTAAGACTGGAAATACCCATTTTCAGGATCACTAATCTTTGATCTGTGCGCAAAAAATAAATAAATAGATAAGGAAACAGAAAGACAGACTGGAAATGGAAAATCATAAACTCTCCTTTCAGGCTTACCGAGGCAAACCCAGGTCACTCATCTGGTGCTTCTCATACAAATCATAGGTTGTCATCTGGTGGGGAAGGGGGAAGGGAGGGCTCAGTAGGAGGGCATAAGGGGTTCCTTCCCCCTTGTCCTTTGCTACACTCCAATCTGGAAGTCTAAGAAGGACAAAACTCAGAAAAAGTAAGGAGTGGCTGAAGGGATAAGACATTTCAGTTTACTCTCACAAAGGAGGGTCAACCCAGATCTGTCCTCCTTGACTCTCAGTCACTAATTATCTTTCTTTTCAGGGGAGGAGAGGGTGAAGCACTCAGGGTTAAGTGACTTGCCCAGAGTCATGTGGAAAGTAAGTGTCTGAGGCTGGATTTGAATTTAGGTCCTTCTGATTCCAGGGGTGGTGCTATAACCACTATACCACATAGCTGCCCCTGAAGTCATCAATTATTTTAGAGGAAGCCCCAGTCACCAAAGACTAATACAAGGCATTCATTCCCTGGAGTCCTCACAACAAATGTCTACTCCCTCTTCACCTCCACCTCTCAAAATCTCCTTCAGGGCTGATTAGGGGCAAACTGAGCAAAGCATCATCTAATTGCAAAACCTCTACAAGGGAAGCAGAGGAGGTGTGGTTTTACAGATAAGGAAAGAAGCTGAGAGGGGTGTCAAGTGGCTTGCCCAGGGTCACACAGGTAAGAAATGAGGAAAGGACTTCAACTCTGATGCCAATCTGATAATAATATTAATAATATCTTGCATTTGTATAGCCCTTTAAAGTTTGCAAAGTGTTATACATGTGTTAGCTTGTTTGATAATCCTGTGAGGCAGGTGCTTTTATTATACCATTTTACACTTGAGGAAACTGAATCTTGGAGAAGTTAAGTGATCTCATAGCTGATTTGTATCAGAAGTAGGTCTCGAACCAAAGTTTCTTTCTCTGAGGCTGGCTTTCTGTCTTATATCATGCTGTCTTTCTGCCTAGCACATAGATAGCAATAACAAATGACTATTGTGGAGACTTTACAGTTGCCAATCATTTGTCCAGTGCTATTCCTACCAGGCTAGGCTTCATGCTCAGATCTCTGCTATAGTCAAAATCGGTTTCCTGAATATACCGTGCTTTCCAATTCTTTGTCTTTATTTATGTTACCCTCCTCACCCCACCCCCCCCAAGTCTGGAATATTGTTCACTCTTTACGCACCCAAACCACATTTATCCTTCAAGTTTAAGCTCAAAACAGTTCAATTGTATCACCACAATTCAATTAAATAAATGTTTCTGTTTTATTAGTGTGCCAGATCTGAGAAGTTCAAATTCATCCTTAGACACTTACTGCTATGTAACCCAGGGCAGTCACTTAATCTCTGTTTGCCTCAGTTTCTTCATCTGTAAAATAAGCACCGGCTTCCTAAGACTGTTGTGAAACTCAAATGAAATAATATTTGTAAAACACTATGCAAACCTTAAAATGCTATGTAAGTGCTAGTTATTACTAATTGTTATCATTTAAAAAGTACCTATTGTGTGCAAGTAACTGTGCTTAGGTACTAAAGATTTATATACAAGTAGCTGACCAAGCTTCACAAGATTCTTTGATAGAAATAAATCTGGAGCTAACTTTGCTCAATGATCCTCTCATCCTTAACAAGTAAAACATAAAACATAGAAATAGATGGTAACTCATAATTCTGAAACACTTTTAAGACTTACAAAGCACTTTGTTGCAATTCATGAGGTAGACAGAACATTATTATTATAGAACATTATTAGTATTCTCATCTTACAGATGATAAAACTGAGGCTCTGAGATCTTTAAGTGACTTGCTCACAATTACACAATCATTAAATGTCTGATCAGGGAGGGATGTGAACCCAGGTATATCAACCCTAGAATGCCCATCATTGATGATGTCCTCTACAAAACTCCAAATAGAAGAGAATTGCTTAAAGGTGGTCAGGATCTTTTCTTTTCCAAATGTAACTGAAGATTTAAAAAAAAAAATGTGTAGCACTTCCCATTTACCCTACCCGTCCCCTACCATCTCGTATAACCATGAAATCCAGTTAAATAAAATGATTCATTAGACATGTATGTCAGGGATGTGGCTTCCTGCCACAGATAGTGAGGTCTTTCAAACACTTCTGCTTATAGATGGCATTGTGCTAACTGCATCACGCCCTAGAACCACAATTGTCAGGCCACTCCCTTGCTTCCTTGGGCAATCTCCGTCCTCTCCACAAATACCAGGAAGTACGGGAGGATGCTTCTGATTCAGCTGATCTATAATAGACAAATATGAGCATTCTGCTTTCATCATCAACTTTAATGCTATCTGTTGCTCCAGTTCTGTGTAGACATCATGAGACTCATAGAGGAAAAGATGCCCCACTTCAGACTGCACAAGACTGAGCACTCCCCAATCACCCTCTCATTTTCACCTGTTCTTGCCTTTCTTTGCCTCCTCAGCACTTAGAGTATCCAGCCCTTAATAAATGCTTGTTGACTTCACTTGATTTCACCTGTCAGGCCATATCTGGTACTGCCCAAGAAATCTTTGTTCTTTGCTAGAAGGATTCTGTAGATTCCAGAATCATATTGCCATGTGACACTGCCCTCCTCTAAGTAGACAAGGGCTCAAGAATAATGTTGTCCTCTTAGGCTATGTATACTAGCAAATGTAGCTTCTATATGTTTCTCTAGTATGTTTTGCCAACTGCTTCCATACCCTGGACTGAAAAAATCCACTCTTAGCGACTTCCCTCTTGAACCAAGAGGATAAGAAAAAAAGGGCAAGTTCTGCCCCAATGCAATCATTAAGGAGAATTTGTGCATCCACAGATTCTTTCATCACTCCAGAATTCAGGTCTGCTCTGGACTCTGAAATGGAAAAAAATGAAAAAGGGATTTTTCTGGTTTTCTTATAGAGCAACACCCACGTATGGTTCCTGCAACAAGATTGGAGTCAACCAAATCATTATGGAGCCCGTCCTAGTCATTGAAATCCAACAAACACTATGAGGTGACAAGGAGTAACTCCCAAGTAGCCAGTTAAGCTTAGGGTAGCCCCAGTCTCTGAGACATAATTGGGGGTTATCTTTTTGTCTTAACAAGGTACCTCCAAACCCTCTTGGATGGAGAGTTGACCTGGGACACAGGGATCCCTTGGTTCAATTGCTGCCCCAACACATACAGCTGTGTGAATCTGACCAAGTTAACTTAACTTTAGGCAATTCCCTAAGAAAGTTGTAGAGATCTGCACTGGTAGAGAAAAGTTCCTTACTGGGAACTCCCCATGCCAATAAAATCACAGGTCCATTCTCCATTTCTAACAAGGTGCTAATGCACATGTTTATGATATACTCTATAGAAAAAGTGAGTTCTATAGACATAGCCTCATCTAGTTGATTGGGGTACTTTATTGTTCATATATATGAACAAACTATATTGTCCTTATAATGTGAACTGTGGTCTAGGAAGTTTATATTCTCACTATGCGATCTTTTGGTACAGTGGTGTCAACAGGGACAAACAGAAACAGGACTAGTAATTTACACACAGGGATCCCTGCAGGCCATGTATTGACTTAAGTTTTAAAATGTTCTATTATCTATGTTTTACTGTATTTTTATTTATTTAATATTTCCAAAATACATTTTAGTCTGATTTGGAAGGCACTCAGGATTGTTGTGGGGTTGCATGTTCCACGTCTCTCTTCTAGTACATCTTACTTTATGTTATACGCAAGAATATCAGAATCATGTCCTTTCTTTTCTAAGAAATACATTTTATTGATGTGCTTTTCTTTTTTTATATCCCCAAGTTTTCTCTGTGTATGTGCATACACATCCATATAAAACAGATATTTTAAAATAAAATAAAAAAAACAGTAACAGTGAACACACAGCAAACTGTCTGAAAATATGTGTAACAACTATGTGACCCTCCAATGTCTGCAAAGGGGTGGGTTGGAATGTCTTTTTCATAGCTCTTCTTTTGAGCCATGTTTGTTCTCTGTAATTTTGCAACATTCACTTGCGATTTTTTTTTTTTGGTGGCTGTTCTTCCTGTTGGCATGGTTTTCTTTATAGTATATACTATTTTCTAGGCTCTATGTACTTCACTCTGTAGATCTTTCCATGCTTTCTGTCTTCATCACATTCATCATTTTCCTTAGCATGGTAATATTCCTTTACATTCAGGTGCCATTTGTTTAGCCATTCCCCAGTCAATGAACATCTACTTTCTTCCAAAATTTTGCTTTCACAAAAAGCATGATATATATATATATATATATATATATATATATATATATATATGTATTTTTTTTACTTATATAAGGACTTGCTTTTTATCAATGGTCTCCGTGCATAAGTCTAGTAGCAGACAAAATTATTTTGAGTAATTTATGACTCCTGATGTCTGCCAGTGTCAAAAATACAAAATCCTATTTGGCATTCAAAGTCCTTCATAACATGTCTATGTTCTAGTGTTTTTACACCATACTGCTTGCCATGTACTCTGATCCAGAGACATTAGCTTATTGGCTGATCCACAAACAAGACACTCCATCTCTGGATCTGGACATTTTCTCTAGCTATCCCCCATTCCTGAAATCCTCTCCCTCCCCAATTTCCTTGGCTTAAGTCCCCACTGAAATTCCATCTTTTATGGCAAGTTTTTCCCCAAACACTCCCCTCCCCCTTAATTTTAGTGCCTTTCTTCTGTTAATTCCTCTTGATTCTGTGGTTAGCTTGTTAGTATAGAATTGTTTGAATGTCATCTTCATTAGATTGTGAGCTCCTTGAGAGGGACTGTCTTTTACCTTTGTATCCCCAGCACTTAGCACAATGCCTGGCACACAGTAGGTTCTTAATGTTTGCTAATTAGTCTGTTTGAGGAAGCTCTTCGATATCATAGGGTAGATTCACCAGCACAGTATCATTCAGTATATAAACATCTGGACAACCTCACCATATACAGAACATGGACTCTGTATTGGATCTTTTCCATAACAGTGGTGAATGACTCTGATGTGCATACGTCATGCTGTGCCTCTCATACCAGTCATGATCAGAGCGCCAACAAACAGGGTCATTTCTGTTTTTATACCTTCTAAGGAATCTTGAATTATTTTACGCATGGATGTGTAGCTGGGAGACACTTGTTAGGTATGATACCATATCAGAGGTGGACTTTAAAGGACTAGTCAAAATGCAACAGGTGAAGAGAGGAATATAGGCATATAGAAGAATATGAAGTACAGTCCTAAGGTACAAGGTGTGTTCGTCAGACCAGTTTGGCTGGAGCACAGAAGAAGCTGAGGACAGGATACAGTTAGAAAGACAAAGCCTGTGTTGCTCTAGGTTATAGAGGGAAGATAAGAGTTTGTTTATTCTAAAGGCAGAGAAACCACAGATTTTTGAGCAGAGGAATGACCACATATTGGAGATTATTCTGGCAACACAAAGAAAGATGGTTTGGAAGGGCTAGTGGGAGGAAGCAGGAAGACCTTTCAGAATCTACTGCAGTAGAGTGGAGGGATGTGTGTGATGGGGTCCTTTTTTTTTTAATATATTCATTTTACTTATTTTTAATGTTCTGTAATCACTACCATAAAACTTAGATTTTTCCCCCTATCTATCCCCCACCACCTCCCAAGACAGCATACAATTCTATATAGGATCTACACATACATTCCTATTGAATACATTTTCACTATAGTCATGCTGTGTAGAAGAACAAAGTGGGAGAAATCATATAACAAACCAAAACATAACACACACACACACACACACACATACACACATGATCTGCTACATTCTGCGATTGAATTCCATAGTTCTTTCTCTGAATGTGGAAGGCATTTTGCCTTGGACCACCACTGGATTTTTTTTTACGTACTTGCATTGCTATGAAGATTCAAGTCTACCAGAAAAAACTCTTGCACACTGTGGTTGTTGCTGTGCACAAAGTTCTCCTGGTTCTGCTCCTTTCACTCAGCATCAGATCATATAAGTCTTTCCAGGCCTCTCTGAAGACTTCTTGTTCTTCATTTCATATGGTGCAATAGTATTCCATTACATTTATATACCATAATTTATTCAGCCATTCCCCAATTGATGCGCATCCCCTTGATTTCCAGTTTTTGGCTACCACAAAGAAAGCTGCTATAAATATTTTTGTACATGTGGGACCCTTTCCCATTTTTATGATCTCTTGGGGATACAGTCCTAGAAGTGATATTGCTGGATCAAAGGATATGCACATTTTTGTAGCCCTTTGGGCATAGTTCCTAATCGATGGGGTCCTTTTCAAGCACAGTAGTAAGGACAGGAAAAAACAGAGAAACAGAAGTGATAGGCTAGACAATCAACTGGATGTGAAATGAAATCAGGAAGAATTAAAGATAATCCTCAGGTTTGTCACACAGGAAGCTGATGAAAGATGATGCCAAAATAAGTGAAGTCAGAAAGGTTCAGGAGTGGAGTATAAGAAGTTGAATTTTCTGGGACACTGAGAGATTGACAGAGTCAATAAACATTTATTAAGCACTGGGGATGCAAAGAAAGTCTCTGATCTTCCCATGGTGATGCTATGACACGAAAGTAAATTGGATTTAAGTGAGGGAGGGCTGTGCAAAGTCACCAGACTCATTTTCTCCTCCAGAACCATCTGAGTCCAGTAGCCAGATATTTTGGTCAGGATGATTGCAGATGGCCCTCAGGAAGTAGAGTATTCCAGACATGGAGGACAGACAATGAAAATGCCCAGAAGGCAGAAATCAAATGTAGTATTTGAAGAACTGTAAGGAAGCCACAATCTCCACAAAGCAGAGTACATGGAGTGGAGCAAAGTGTGAGATAACAGGAAAGGTGGGAAGAGGCCAGGTTGTGACTTTGGAAGCCAAACAGATTTTATATTTGATTCTAGAAGTAACAGGGAGTTTATTGAGTGGGCAGGAAAGGGTCAGACCTACAGTTTGGGAAGGTCACTATAACTAGAGGATGTACTGGAATGAGGAGACACATGAGGAAGGGAGACCAATTGGAAGGCTAGTGCAATAATCTAGGGACGAGGTGATGATAGCCTGAACTTGGGTGGTGGTGGAGAACAGGAGATTAATGGGAGACATTTCATGAAATAATAACAGCCAGTATTTATATGCATTTTAAGGTTTGCAAAGTGCTTTACATATGCTAACTCATTTGATTCTCACAACAACCCTGTGAGTTAGGGATTATGCCAATGCCCATTTTACTGATGGGGAAACTGAGGCAGGCTTGCCCAAGGTCACACATCTAGTAGGTGTCTGATGAATCTGGGCAGAATGAGTCACAGAAGGCAGTGAGATGGGTTTGATTCCTGGCTCCCCAACGGAGTTGTGTAAGTCTGGCCCATAATTATGGAGCATGTCCTGTTCCAAAGCATAGGCACCTAATAAACATACTGACTGAGCGCCCATCAGAATTTACAAGACCTTTGAAGGTGGTAGTTTCTTTGACTAATTTCATCTTTCTAATCACAATAACTCACAATTCCATAAGGCTTTAAAGTTGACAAAGGACTTATATCATAGTGAGGCAGGAAGTACCCAGACTTTTATCCCCATTTAGCAAATGGGCAAACTCAAGTTTGGGCAAGGTTAATTGACTTAGTTATTCAAGTCCATCCATAAAGAGCTGGGCATGGCAAACAGGTCTTCCGATAATAAATCACATCCGTAACTTACATTCAGGGAAATTCAGGTGGCAGCGGGGAGGTTGGAAAGTATATAGTTCCACCAGAAAACCTCTACAAGAAGCAGGTCAGAAAGGCGATGGGGGTAGGACTGGGCATGAAGGTGGAAGGGGGAGCCCCTTTTTATAGACCTTGAGTCTTCGTGGAGGGACAAGCCTCCCGCAGGAGGGAAGAAGAGTGTGCGCCTCTGGCAGATGAGCAACGGAGGCCAAAGCACCATTGGCCCTGCCCTAGTTGTGGCTCCAGGCCATCCCAGGGCCTTTTGTTGTATTGTCCTCACCCACGAAACAACAAGACGAAGGCCCAGCTGAACGTCCCACATCGCGTTCTCCCGGCCCGGGCCCCCGTCGGGGGCGGGGTCAGGCCGAGGCTTGGGTCGCTCCCCGCCCCGAGGCCGAAGTGCTTCCCTCTCGCGCTCTGCACTCCGCTAGGGTGGAAGAAGCGGGGCCGGGGTTTCCCATGTACGCTCTCCGGGACAGCGCCTAGTTAAACAGAGGGCAGGGGTGGGGCAGGGGCGGAGCCGTGGAGGAGGCGGGGTCAAGGCTGGGCCTCGGGCGATCCCGCAGTCGTGGAAGGAGAGGGGGAGGGGCGGGGGCGGGGCGCGCAGGAGCGGAGGGGTGGAGAGAGTACTGTGGGCACAGGCCTTGCCCATACCTGCATTTCCAGGGGCCCTATAAGCTTGCGTCTACCCTTCGAAAACCAGGTATTGAGAAGCCCTTGCCTATATAAAGGATTCCGGAGCCCGGAGTGGGCAGGACGCCTCCTGGGTTTCTTCCCTAGAGAGCAAAGAGAAGGCAGACAGGCCTGACGAGAGAAGGCCCCGTCCGCACTGCGCCTGCGCTAACCCAGGCTTCTCTTTTCCCATCCGTGCACCCCACTTCTTCTCGGTCCGAAGGAGACCACACCCACAGTCCTATTCCCAACTTGGATTGGCTGCTCTGGAACCCAGAGCTGCCATTGGTCAGCATCAACTGGCCTACTATGTCAAGACCTCGGAGCCAGTAGTTTTCCTGGGTTCCGAAGTCCCGCCTTCTCACTCTCTGCAAGGGTCCCCATCAGCGGCGGGCCTCAGAACCGCCTCTGGGCCACTTAGTGAGTAGCAACAGCATTCACCAGTAGAAGGTGAGGGTGTCGAAAAGCTCCTACCCACCAGGACCTTGATTGGTTCAGTAAATGTTAGAGTAAGCCCGAGCAGCAGGCTCGCAACAACCAATCGGTGAGGGCGGAAGAGGGTATGAGGAAGGAGTGATGGAACGGGGTGACGTGGCGGTGACGGAGACATAAACTAAAACGAGTGGCGGAAGCCAGGGCCAATCAATTACGCAACTGGTTGGGTCCGTTTCCCTCTTCCTATGTGAGGGCGGACGACTTCCAATCCTCAGGGCCAATGAACCAGGACCTGGATGTGATCGGCTTCCCTGCCACCCAATCCGCGGAACCTCTGGCGGAAGTGTCCCACCCAGGTGTACTTTGGGGTGGGGCTAGCCGACCAGCCTGAGAGAAGCGCCAATGACGAGGGGCGACTGTCCGAGTGGCGGCTGCAAGCACCAATGGAAGAACTCCGGCGCGGCGGCTGGTCCCGCCTCCCGGTCGCTGAACGGGCGGGGCGTGGACGTTGCGCGGCGGCCGCTGCTACTGCTGCTGCTGCTGCTGCGCTCCTCTGTGTGTGTGTGTGTGTGTGTGTGTGTGTGTGTGTGTTGTGTGTGTGAGTGTGTGTGTGTAACAGAGTCCGGGTACTGTCGCTGCCGCTGCCGCTGCGGGGTCACCAAGGCCCGTGTCTGAGGGCGATGGCGGCGACCGAGCTGCGGGGAGTGATGGGGCCCGGCCCGGCAATGGGAGCCGCGCCGGGCAGCGGAGGCTCGGGGCCGGCCGCAGCTGGAGGAGGAGGAGGACGCGGAGATTCAGGGCCTGGGCCCGGAATAGCTTCGGGCCCCTCCGCGGCCGCGTCGGGAGGAGGCCCCGGGCCAGGGCAGGGGCCCGCGGCCACGGCCGGGGGAGGGTCGGCGGCCGGCCCCGCCCCGGCTCCGCCCACGGGGGGCTCGGGCGGCGGGGCCGGGGGCTCGGGCTCCGGCTCGGCCCGGGAGGGCTGGCTCTTCAAATGGACCAATTACATCAAGGGCTACCAGCGCCGCTGGTTCGTGCTGAGCAACGGGCTCCTCAGCTACTACAGGTTAGTCCAGCGCCTGGGCACGACGTTCAGGGCCCCCACCGCCTTCCCGAGCCCACCCCTTCCCCCCACCCTAGCCTTACTGGGACGGGAGGGGGAGGGAAACTGAGGCCGTGCCCCGACCAAGGTCACGCAGGCAGTAAATGGGTGGCCCAGGTGCCGTCCCCATCCCCAGGGTCTGCCCTCAGCCCTCGTGAGCGCCGTGTTGACTTTGACACGGACACACGCATACACACACACACACACTCACTCACTTCAGAGTCACCCGGGACTAATCAACCCCGGCAGAGGCACCGGTGCTTATCAGCAGAACACCCGGGAGCGCCCTGTGCTGGGCTCCGCTCCGCCGACGTTGCTGCTGCCCTAGAGAAACCCAAACACACCTTTTCACCTGGGGCTTGGCCGGTGTTCCCTTTCCCTACCCCGTGCTCCTGCCCGGCCAGAGACAGACACCAGCAGCACCGGTCATCGCGCACCGGCTATTCTGCCTCAAATTCAGGTCAACTCAGCAAATGGTCATCGCTCAACCAAGCTTTCTGCCTGCACAAGAATAACAGGCACCAGCTCATCTACAAAACCCAGAAGTCCACCCTGGAGTCAGGTCCCTTTAGCAGATCTTACTGCCTAGATCTCCAGCGTGCTTTTTTACCCAGTACACCAGTAGATACAGATAGGATCTAAGTAAAGCACAAGAATGATCAACACAGACAAGCATCACCCCCAGCACACATGTGGAGACCCATCTTGCCCAGAAGACAAACAGGTTTACCCTATATTCGATTCAGCAGTTGTTATTCAATGAAACCCAATTTAACTTCATTTAGGCCAGTTCACTTTACACTACATACTGCCTGCATAACTCCACACACACAAATAAATACACATGACCTGCCATATTCAATCAACACAGAGTTCTCTCTTTAAAAGGGGACTAGCTTTATCAACTCAATAAACATTGCCTTATGGAAACTCAAACATTCTCTCCAACTTTAGAAAACAACAGAATGTCAGAGCTAGAAAGGGCTGTAGACATATCTTTATTTAGCACCTACCCTAGAGCTCAGACTAGTTTTTCACCCTTTTCAGTTCAGTTGTATGAGCTAATGTGTCCTCCACCTCTACTTAAACACAAAGACCATTCCTATCAGAAATGAAGTTGTTACTGCCCTTAGTGCTCTCCCCTGCCTTTCTTTTCTTCCCTAGGTTTGCCTGAACTTTGCCTCCCCTTCTTTGGGGTTTATGATTGGCTGAAGAAGAAAGTCCTATTCACTTCTACTCCTTTGTGATCAGTTATGGAATCTTTGGGTCCAAGGGGACCTCAGATGCCATGTAGTACATGAAGTACAAGTCTTCTCCACAATATTCCTAGTAGTCTGATGAGCTCTTTTAATGCTTGATAGAGTCCTGTCATCCTTCACACTCGAAATTATCTGCTCAGTTGATTTATAGATCTCTTTGTTATGATCAGTTCTGTTGTGTAGTTCTTTGGTTAAGTGGGGGGTTACTCTAGTGGTAATGATGACTCTCTCACAGAGTACTCTTGTCTTTTCCACAGTCCTAAAAATTCAAATTTAACACTGCAGTCTTGCTTAACAAATTAAGGTCATCAGCAATATACAATACACTTCCAGGTGTATGTGTAACTAGATAACCCAGTGGATAGAGCACTGGCCCCGAAGTCAGGAGGACCTGAGTTCAAATCTGGCTTCGGATACTAGTTGTGTGACCCTGAGCAAGTACCAACCCTGCTTGCCCTAAAAAAAAATACATCTGCCATAAAAATGTGTAATCTGGCTAGTTAGTCCCTGACAGAACTCTTCCTCTCCACCTCTTGCCCATGTCTCCTCTTTCTTTTGTTGATCATATTAAATGCAACTCAGTGAAAAAGAGGGGTCCAGATAGTTTAGCTCTGCCAAAAGCCAAATTTGGGTACTAGTTTAAATGGACAGCAGTATTCAGTAGAAGACAATGAGTTATTGGACTGTAATAATTGCATTCACAGATCTTGGGTATTGAGTGTACCTTAGTGTAGGAGTGGCTCATATAAGATGCTTAACAAATGTTGGTTGAATTGAATTAGGGCCTTTTCCAAAACACTATCCACTTCAGGGTTCAGGAAACTCATGGCTCACACTATAGTGTTGCAAGTGTAGTACCAGCTAGCCGACTCTGCATTTCTGCTCCTTCTAGTCACTGGGCTAGCAGTCAGATTCTTCATCATGTCATATTTCCTATATTAGCCTGATGGGAGGGCAGAATTTAGACTTAAATTTTGCCTCACCTCATCTGGTTCCTTCTTCTCCAAAAAATGGCATATGAACAAGGAAGCTTTGACTTTTGTGGTGTTTTTTCCCTGATCTAGATTCCTGCCACATCCATTTAGTCTGTTAGGGTCTTGGACATCCCTGTAACCTTATTGTCGTAGTCCCCAGAGAACTCTTGTCAATTCTCCAACCAGTCTCTGACTGCAGATAAAATATAACTCAAGACATATGGAGATACAAATGTAGATCAGTGGTTCTCAAAGTATGAACCGTTAAGGATCCATGAGACTCTTTCAGGGAATCCATGAGGTCAAAACTATTAATATAATATTACTAAAATGTTTTTGTTTTTAATACTGTAAGCATCAGTAGATACCTGGTTAAAGAAAAAAGTAAGGTGTCTCAAGTCCCAAAAGTTTGAGAACTGATCCTATAGATTTACCTTGTCCACTGACTGGAAAATTCTTCTTACATGCCAACTAGCCAACAGGCTCTTAGGTTATCACCAAGAGCTACAATACTGCTTGCTAGCCAGACTTTTGATTTTCATGCTCTCAATAAGACTGTCCCTTTATATATCTGCGAATTGTGTAGTATGGTGGAGGTCCAAGACCAGTGGGTTCAGAATCAGAAGACCTGGGTTCAAGTCCCAACTCTGCCAGCCATCAGCTCTGAGTCATTTGATGACACTTAACATCTCCGGTTTTGGTTTCCTCTTCTGTAAAATGGGGATGATAAACCTTGTACTGCTAGAGTCGCAGTAAGGAAGATGCTTTGTGAACCCTAAAGCTTGGTGTGGAAGCTACTTTTTCATTACATCTGCCCCTTCTAAAGCAATCCCTGTGAGGCTAGTCATACTTTTGCTACACTCATACTTCCTGAAGAGTTCCTTGTTCTTGCAAGTCTGATTCTCAGCCCTTGTTTCTTGTGCCCCTGCATCACCAGCTATAATGTGTTTTTATATGTGGCATTCAAGGTCTTGGAAATGAAGCATCTGCCCAGTCTTCTAGAGCCTCAGGTTTAAATCCTCTGGTTTTATCCAAGGTTCCATGATCTCAACCGTATTTTTTAAGGGAAAAGCTTTCAGGCTAGGAAATACTATATTCTCTTAAGAACTCCCCAATCTCATGAGCATCATGTCTCTCCTTATTTGATAGGCATTTAGAAGCAGATACTTGAACCCAACAGAACTAAATTGAAGCAGGCCTCACTCGTGGGCTCTTGAAAACCACACTCATTTATGGTGGTCAGAAAAACTTTCCAAATACTAAGTGGTTAGTTTAGGGATATCACACTGGGTACAAGAGATTCCCATGAAGTAGCTTGTGGAAATTGCCAAGAAGAAGGAATGTGATGGAGGCGCCAGGTGCTGCCCTTGGAAGGGTGAGCCTGTGTGTCAGCTGTGTGCCTGGAATTTGGCCTGTATTATTCATAGAGTAACTGAAGCCTGAGGGGGGTGCAAATAGCCTGCAGCATGGGTTCATGTTACTCCTATATCAGGTAGAGGAAAGGGAAATGCATGGTTTGTTGAGAAGCCTCACTTTCTTTCATAGTTGCAGGGGGTGGGGGAGACACTGAGTGGTCAGAAAAAAACTGGATTTTCCTGAGCACAGTAAGAATACTTTTTTGCAGCACCTCTGAATCTTTTTGGAGAAGGGGTGCAAAGTGTGGCATGTAGGAATTCAGGACATTCCAGGTGTGGTTGGTCTCTTAGCTAGGGAGAAAGCTAGGGGTTTACAAGGGACTTTGATCTCTTTGTGTTCCTGGGTTGGACAGAGTGCAGTCTCAGTAACCAGGCTGCTTTTTATTGGTGGGGCCAAATCAATGAATATCTGTAAAATGGGAATGTTGAGTTAATGTTAGAGTTCCAGAGCCTTGCGCGTTTCTGCTTCCCTTGTAAACAGAGAGATTTAACGGAGGCTTATTATTTAATGAAAGATTTCTTGCCAGTTGTTGTGTATTAAAGTGGAGTGCATTAAAGCTACAGAAGTTAGTGCTATTAATAGGCCTGCCAGTCGGGGAGCTCAGGGGAACTTTTACACCAATGATCAGAAACAGGTCTTTTGTATCTCACCGAGCTAAGAAGGAGTAGGGCTTCTCATCAAGAGAGCTAGTGGGTCTTAGAAAGCAGCCTATACCAGGAAGACAATGGCTACTTGTTCTTTTCTTGCCCCCAACAAAACATAAATTTTGCATAAGTACTCCACACTGCATTTGCTGAGCTTCAATTCGAAAAGATCTGAGAGGCTTTTCACACAGAGTCATTGAGTTGAGCCTGCTATTAGAACCCAGAATGAAAGTTTTCATCTTGTCTCATCCTTACCTCATGGAAATGGTTGCAGAGATGGGCTGGAGAAGGGTGGATACTTAAGCCTAAGATGTTATAAGTAGCAAATATGTTGCATAAAACACCTTGTGAAGGTGCTACATCCCTGTAGGAGAGTGTGGGAAGTAACCAAAGTACTTAGCCATTTCAACTTCATCAATAAAAAGAAATTCTACTGGTAATTTAGCCAGAGGTATGACACAGCGGGGTGTTGTGTTCCTTAGAGCTAGCATTTATAGGCTGGGAAGACCACCTCACATAGGTCTGACTTGCATTTTAGAATCAGACAAAAAAGCCCTAACTAGAATTGCAGATGTCTTAGAGTATTGAAAAGGAATGTGATGAGGGATAGATTTTCAGCCCTACGTTCTACCTGGCTTGTCTTTTGTTTCTTTGGTGTAGATCAAAGGCAGAAATGCGTCACACCTGCCGAGGAACCATCAACCTGGCCACAGCCAATATCACTGTAGAGGATTCCTGCAACTTCATCATCTCTAATGGTGGGGCTCAGACCTACCACTTGAAGGCCAGTTCGGAAGTAGAGCGGCAACGCTGGGTGACAGCCTTGGAACTGGCCAAGGCAAAGGCTGTGAAGATGCTGGCAGAGTCAGGTAAGTGGGGGAAGAAAGGAAAGAGAGATGTATGTGGTAAACTACCCAGTCTTCTTTGGCTCCATCATGTTCTGCTGATTGGACCTTAAAGTTGAGCTGCTGTTCCCTTGTATCTTTTAGCTACAGTTTCCCCCAGTTTCCATCACCTCATAGCAGTATTCTTGTAGATGTATTCTGTCAAGAACTTTTCTCTTTTTAATGTATACTGTCTACCTGATGCTTTAATATGACTTTACAGGTTCAAGAAACACCTTTGACTAATGGCTTAATCTTTGGGTTACTATAAACTCACAATCTGGATCCCATTGTAGTTTTACTTACTTCTCACCTTAGTGTTGTAGGATTTGATTTCTGAATTCATGAATTATTGATTGTATTCTAAGTCCCATATCCTAGGCTTGAGGGCATCCTCTGACTTCAATTTGAGTCTAAGTCATTGGGTATAACATAAAATAGTAGTTGCAGACCTCCATGCCTGAAATTCCCATTGCTCCTTTAGTTTCTATAAAGTGAATTACATTTCCATCCAAACAGTCCTCCAGGGAAATTGGCAAAGTACCCTACTTGGACATTAGTGATTTTGGTCAAGATGAATTGAATGGTTACTTGTAGACTGAGTTACGGTGGTCATTTATAGGACTGTTTTCTCCTCACTGTCATGCCATTTTTAGGGTTCACATAGCAAAGATATCACATTGTTGTAAATTTACGTTTAAGATTTCATTTGAACTTGGGCCTTTCTCCGTCTTTAGGGAGGGATTTCATTACTTTTTAATGCTAATTTAAGTGAGCTATTACATTCCTAGTGCTAATAATCAATAGGGCTAGTGACTTTTAGAAGTAAACTTCATTATCTAGTCCTAAGTACTAGAGAATTTGTCAGCATAGTACTGCCTTTTGCAGTATCTCACGTCTTAGATGAACATCCTTTGAAATCTCTGACCCTTGAGCCACCTTTGCTAGTGGTAATTTAGTTCCAGTTCTGGATTTTGTGATGTGGACTCTTGTCCACAAGGAATTAGACTGAGATTCTCAACTCATTTCATACAGGGCCCAACGAACAGCCAAGAGATGGTAGTGGATTTTCAATAACAGTCAGCTTGGGCTGGATTGGAACCGGCAAACTAGAGGTAAAAGGCTCTAATAACCCACTCCTGAGCCCAGGAACCATTAAGCTTTCCCTTCCTCAACCCTGTCCTGTAATCAGGTACTCATCTAGTCTCACTAGGACCTCCAAGTTGGTTAGGGCTCCAAACATGATAAGCATCAGTTTTAGGTGTGTCCAGAATTGGTGTACTCCTGACTGGTTCCCTGGAAAACATGCCTCAGTGCAGAATCACATTTATTGTGTTTTTCCCACAGATGAATCAGGAGATGAAGAGTCAGTCTCTCAAACGGATAAGACAGAACTACAGAATACCCTCCGGACCCTCTCCAGCAAAGTGGAGGATTTGAGCACATGCAATGACCTGATCGCCAAGCATGGCACTGCTCTCCAGCGGTCCCTCAGTGAGCTCGAGTCCCTCAAATTGCCTGCTGAAAGTAATGAAAAGATCAAGCAGGTCAATGAACGTGCCACGCTCTTCAGAATCACATCCAATGCCATGATTAATGTAAGTGCAAACCTCATACCGTGTGGGCCTTTGATCCCTTTCCTGACTAGAATATAAACTCCTGCATAGGCTGAAATTGGAGCCCCAGGCTTCGCTTCACTGCTCCTGGAACTAGAATTACCAGGCTTGTGGCTTAAAGGGGAACAGGGTGCCCAGCTGAAATGACAGAAGGGCTCTGGGGGATCCTGCCTTGCTTGTGTCTATTGGTCCAGAGTGGAGTAAACTGGGCTGGTAGATAACGTTTAGGAGGAAACCTTAGGAAGCTTGAGGATGCTGTTCAATCTCCCCACTTGCTTTTGGAGGTAATTCATGGTTACAAAGAAAATTCTTTTCCACTTTGGGACCCTTCTGTAAGTGGGGAGAGGAAATTGTTGGAGAGCTTCCTGCCATAGGTGGATTTGGTTGGGAGGATCTGGAATGTTGGGGGAATACTTCCTCTGCTTTGTTTGGTGACGTGCTAGGGAAACACAGAACAGTTCTGTTACCTCTTCAGGACCTCCAGATACTGATAAGTACAGCACAAGCATGGAGGTAGAATTGCAACCAGCCTGAGAAGATACCTTGTTCAGGTCTCACTTAAGTGTTAGGAAGATTATGGAGAGGAGAAAGATTCTTGAGAAAAATATTTGCATAGTTTTTTCCTCTTACATGAAATGAACATGTTATGAGATACAGTGAAAAACTACTAGATTTACCTTAGAGGACCTAGAATTGAATCCTTACTCGGCTCTTTACTGTGACGTTGGACAAGTCACTTCCCTTCTGCACTTCTTGGTTTCTTCATCTGTAAAAGGAGAGAGTTGGATGAAAAGACTTCAAGGTTCCCTTCCACCTCTAAATTCTACGTATCCATTTATTTCATGAGGTCTCTCTGTCTAGTTTTGAGAGTTTTAAGAAATGTGCTTAAAACTAGTTTAGTTCAGCTTAGCTTCTAAATACCTGAATTTTTCTTATTAGCAGGATAACTGTAAATGGTTTCAGTTATTTCCTTTATGACTAAATAGGCTGGTAACTTATATTTTCATATTATTTTTTCTAAAATGTTAAACAGATACTATAGATATCCTTATAGTTAGAATGCCTTCCCACCCGCTTCTGGCCTGGTGAATTTTTGCATTGAAAGACCAATTCAGATGCCACCACCTCCAGGAAGCCTTCCTTGATATCTCTAGTCAGTAATGAACTCCTCCTTCTCCCATAACATTTTGATTATACTTTTGTACTGTATAAATAGTGTGAGAGTTGGCACAAGGGCTCATCTGATCTTCATGACAGCCTTGTGAGATAAATGAGAAAACAGGCTCAGAGAAGCTCAGTGATTTAACCCACAGTTACCAAGTGTCAGAGGCAGCATTTGGAATTGGAGTCTTTTCCCAGCTCTAAACTCACAACTCCTTTCTCTGTGCTGCCTTTCTGCTTTTATTCTACATCACAAGATTATAAATACTATGAGGCCAGAGACTTTTTAGTTCCCCCAGTCCCTAGCACTCTTCTGGGCATGTAGTAGGAGTTTAATAACTGTTCAGCTTGAGTTGGGAATTCTCTAAACCTCAGGAGGTAGCAAGAAAGCAATTTGTTTGAGCCATCTGCTCAAGAGAAAGGAATGTAGAAAGGTGGGTGACCTCCATTGTTCCTGCTTGCCTCCACCATTGAACTGGTCTCTCTGACTCCCAAGCCCATTGTCTTTCCCCAAAACGACTTACCTTTTGAAAGATATCCTTTAACAGCCTTCGTGTTCTTGTGACAGTCTGCCTGTATAAAAAAATAGGTGGTTAAGTCAGTAGGGAGTAAGCGCACTTGGAGCTTTTCCTAAAAGAAATGATAAGAAAGCAGTGCCAATGATGTAGCAGTGTGGGGTAGCCTTCCTAGTGCTAGGCTTGGTGTCAGACAGGAGAGAAGGTTGCTTCCTGCCTCTCACATTTATGGGTTGTGTGACCATGGGCAAGTTCTCCAAAGCTCTGAGCTTCTGTTTTCTCATCTATAAAATGGGGATAATAACCTCTGTCTTTGTCAGTGTCAGAGATAGTATCTCAGGTCCAGGCTTCTCTTGGCTTCAGGGCCAGCATTCATTCTCTCAGGCCATATTGTCACTTTGTTGTGCTTTTGAGTTATAGCTATACGTGTGTGAAGGTATCAGAGTGGGAACTTGTCTTATTGAATTGTCTGGCTCCCCCAGTTTATAATAGTGTTGCACATACAGTGGGTACATAATTCTTGGCCTACTCAAATGAATAATGTAGATAAAGTGCTTTGTCAACCCTAAAATGTTGTTTAAATGTTAGATATTGAAAAAGGGGAGAAAATTTCCTCTGTATGTAGACTTAATTCAAAATCTAAATAAAAGCATTCTTATTGTAAAATTTGCTCAACATTCTCCTTTAATTTTCGTCTTTTCTCTCAGTAACATTCCCATTTGCATATTAGACTCTTGGGATTATTATTTCTTCATTTTTTAAGCTCTGGTCATTAGCCACTTGTATGTCCCCTTCAGTGGCAATATGGATGAGGCGTTGTGTGCGGTCCTGGGACCACAGAGCCGAGCAGCTGTCCAGCCCTGCTCTGAAGGAGGTCCTGTGTGCTGTTGTAGGGAAGGGGGCCAAGGCATGGCCACAGACCAATGTCCTACAAGGTGGGGATTGATTCGTTCAGTGGAGATATACAGAAAAGGGCTGGAGGAAAATTTTGAGGAGGGAGAAAATCCTTTGAGTTGAGGGTGAGGGGAGTTCTCAGGTAAAGCTTCCTGAGGGCGGAAGCATCCAGCCTGAGCCTGGAAGAGAAAATTCGGCCGTTGGCTTTTGGCTTTGCTTATTATTACCTCTCCCAGCCTGCCCTCCCCCTTCTCTGGTTTTAGCATTCTGTAAAATGCAGTGTGCTTAATGTCTGAATGCCCTTAATTTCCCACTTAATGGTAAATTACAGTTTGTGTATTAAGATTTACATGTTTGGTACAGTGAAACTGGGAAAATAATATTGAACTGAGAAGCATTATCCCAAGGAGGAGTAGGTTTGCTGCATCTTTAGAGCCATTTTCTAGGTATTAAAATTTTTCTGTTTTGGTTCTTTGAAAATATGGGACCTGGACTCACTGATGTCCCCTCTCATTTTCTTCTTCCCAGTTGGTCTGACCAAGGTGAAGGTGACCTGATCTCCAGAGATGATCCTTTTGTGATTCTAAAGTTTGAAACATCAGTCTTTTCTTTTTCTCTCAGTTGTTCTTTAAGACTTGCTTCCCCCCCTCTATTAAATGAGAAGGCTAGAGACAAAGAATTTACTCTTCCCGCTCTATGTAGGTCACCCTCAAACTTCGAACTAATGAGGCATCTCCTTAAAGCAAACATCGCTCACTTGGGGCCCATTTCATTGAGTTTGGCCAGATGTTCTCCCCTGCTCAGTACAGGGTTCTGCAGCCTTAGCCCTTCAGCTCTCCCTGAGAAAAGCTGATTACTCATGTCATCTTTTTGTTTCTACATTTGCCACATGATTGCCTCTGTAGGGATAGATGTCATCGTTTGTGATGTCACAAGTCCCATGGCCAGATTTGCTACTCACTTATCATTTCTTCGGTCCTTGTGACTGTAAGAGCATTAATGAATAGATGAAATATTCTTTTCTCCTGGATTTGACCTCGATTATAATGTGAAGGTGGCCATCATTGATCCTAGGGAATCATGACCGGCCAGGGTAAAGTTTCTCAGCATGGGAGTCATTTACTCAGTGGGACTCTTAGGAGACTAGGTGAATGACCTTCATCCATTCTGTTGCCATCCAGGCCTGCAGGGATTTCCTGATGTTGGCCCAGACGCATAGCAAAAAGTGGCAGAAGTCTCTGCAGTATGAAAGAGACCAGCGTATCCGCCTGGAGGAGACCTTGGAGCAGTTGGCCAAACAGCATAACCACCTGGAGAGGGCTTTCCGAGGTGCCACGGTGCTGCCAGCCAGTGCCCCTGGCAGTGCTGGTTCTGTGAAAGGTAAGCAAGTAGTAGACCTCTGCTGGTCTGTTGGACAGGCCTTTTGCATCCCTTGGAAGCTGTCTACTGCTACCAGTACACAGAGTATCTAACCCCTTGGCTCTAGTGCTTCTTCCCCGTTCCCTTTGTTTTTCTACTCGGCATAAAATTGGTGTGATCTCCAGCAGGCTGTCCTCTGCCTTTGCCTTCTTTTCTCTGTCCCTGCTTTTGCTGTGTATGGTTGGCATTAAGAATGCTCAGGATATTGGGAAAATGAAGATAAAGAGTGTCAGCCTGGCCTTCCCCTTGCAGATCAGATCTGTTCTGGCAAAGGAGATATGAGTGACGAAGATGACGACAATGAATTCTTTGATGCTCCTGAGATCATCACCATGCCTGAGAGCTTGGGCCACAAGTAAGTTCATCTTGGCTCTCCGCCTCTATGGGATCCAAAGTGTCTGACCTCCAGGAGGTTAGAGGCTTCAGTGGCAGTATCAGTAAAGTTCGTCTTGATGTTGCTACCAGGAGCTTTGGTCAGTGGTGGGCTGTGTGCCAGCTTTGTGTGTCTCTGCAGCCCGTTCTTTGCCCAGTGCTATCACTTTGGTTACTTATTTGTTAAGACATGTCTCTGAAGTCCAGCAGCCATTTTGCTTTTGAAAGATAATGCCTAGAATGAATGGGAACTTGATAGTTGTAATCCTGGTCTAATTCTCCTGTTTTTCCATTTGTTCAGACGGACTGGCAGCAATATCAGTGGGGCCAGCAGTGACATCAGCCTGGATGAACAGGTAGCTCTCCACTGTGAGAAGGGCTAGTAGCAGGCACTGGGTAGGGACAAGGGCCAGTGGGGCTCTTCAAGGGGAACTTGAGGTGGCAACCAACTTGAAAAAGAGCTAGGAGGAGCACAGAATTCCCACCTTTTTTTTCCAGGCTCGGGGAGGGGTTGCTTTTTTTTGTTTCTTGGGGGTAATTGCTTGGATTTTTTCTTGCCCCCAGTATAAGCACCAGCTAGAAGAGACAAAGAAGGAGAAAAGAACACGAATTCCCTATAAGCCAAACTACAGCCTCAACTTATGGAGTATAATGAAGAACTGTATTGGAAAGGAACTCTCCAAGATCCCTATGCCGGTGAGATTCTGGTTGTGCGGGTACACTAGAATCATGGCACTTTGCACAGTTTTTTGTGGAGAGGGATTTGATTCATGTCAGTCAGGATCTGGTCAGAGAGGCAGATAGTCCAGCGGAAAGACTGTGGACTTGGGTTAGGAGAGACCTCCTTGCCAATCTTAGCTGCAGCACTCACTGGCTGTGTTACTTTGACTGAGTCACTTGATTTCTTCAAGCCAGAAATATTTGTGCTACCTACCTGACCAGACTGTTGTAAAGAAAGCACTTTGTAAAGCTAACAGGGCTATAGAAATGTGAGTCGTTGTGACCGTCAGCCGAATGCAGCTCTAGTCGGACATCACCTCACCTCCTCATATCGGGGAGAGAAGGATGAGTCTCCGGGGTTCAGAGCGGAGAGAGGATGAGAGCCCAGGGCTTTTGGCTCCACACTCAGTGGCTGTTGTTGGTTTACTTGTAACTCAATTCAATTCATCTCAATGAATACTTTGTGCCAAGTATTATGTGAGGGGCAGAGGATACAGAGATGAAACCTGTGGTCCTTGCCCTCAGGGTTTACAGTCTTCATTGAGGGAGGAAGAAAGGGAAAGTATAGCACTATCTCTATATATAAGGCTGGTACAGTGTAGAGTATATTAACAGAGCAGATTTTGACATCACCTAAAATAAGGACAAGCCTTCCTTGAAAATACAGGATTTTTTTTTTGATTTTGAAATGACTTTGCTTGAGGAGTAGCTGTTCTTGCTCTTTCCCAACTTGCTCCCAGAGCCATGAAAGTGGAGGAGAAAACTTGGTGGTTTAGAGACTGGACTCTGCAGCAGGGGATGGCAAGAAGCTGTGACAGCAGAAGAGTTCAGGCAGAACTGACCTGCTTAGGGGCCACCTACACAAAAATTCTGTGTTCTACCCACACTACCCAAAATTCTGGACTTTGCTAATGCTTGTGGAATTCAATGAATTAGGGTTTGGAGTTCATCGTTAACATTTAAAAGTTCAACTATTCTAAAAGGGTTATTGGGCCATCAATGAGTCTGACCTTAGCATTAATTTATTTACACCTTTCTGGTTGAGATCATCTCCAGCAAGGGAATCAGAATTGGGGAGGGCACAGAGGAACATGTTGGGGGCCTGGAGTAGGTAGAAGGAGAGTGGTGGGGCACAGTTCAAGGGCTAGAGGCTAGGAAGGAGGGCTATCTGTAGAGGAGGCAAGTGCGGAAAAAAGTGGGAGGATGCCTAAGGGAAATCCCACTTTGAAGTTTTGCCCACCTGACCAGAAACCTTCTTTTTCCCTGTACTTTGTGTATCATGTCATCACTTATTTCTAGGACTCAGAGCTTAGACTAGTACTATATAGCGTAGTCACATGAGCTAAATAAACTTTAGTGGGCCATCCTGGAAACTTAAGCACCATTTTTAATATTGTTTCTATGGAAAAATGCAGACATCTAAATAGCCAGCTTATTTTAAAGCTGCGAAAAGAATTTCAGAGATCGCTTTATAAATTGGGAATTTCCTGTACCCAAAACTAAGTCTTCTTTACACTTAGATGCTTAAAAAAAACCATCTTCTTCTCAAAGTGTGAAGGTGTGTTCATGTAAGAGTATGTTCTTCACTACTTACCTGCTGTGAGTTCTGGCTCCCTCTGCAGGAGACAGGAGGCTGATCTTGGAAATAAAGCTTCTCTTTTGCCTTGCTCTGTCTCTCTGACCAAAGCTCTCCACTTCTTAGTGTCTCCATCTCCTACTTTGCGAAACAATAACTACCCAGTAGATATGGTGAGTATTTTATTGTCTTGGTGGATGTGTTGAGCACATTTGAAATTTTCTTCTTTTCCTGTCAGGTGAACTTTAATGAGCCCCTGTCCATGCTCCAACGCCTCACTGAAGATTTAGAGTATCATGAACTGTTAGACCGAGCTGCAAAATGTGAGAACTCCCTTGAACAGCTATGTTATGTGGCAGCTTTCACCGTGTCCTCCTACTCCACTACTGTCTTCCGCACCAGCAAGCCATTCAACCCACTCCTGGGGGAGACTTTTGAGCTGGACCGACTTGAGGAGAATGGTTATCGATCCCTCTGTGAACAAGTAAGGGACCTTCTAGAGAAGGTGCAGGATGTTGAGGCCCTTATGGTAACCTCTTTACATGGAGGAGAAAACCTTCATGGTTAGTGAAATGGCTTGCCTTCTTGTGTCCCACTCTTTTGGAAATACCTGTTGTATCCTTGTCTTTTATTCTTTTTTATTTTTTTCCTTTAAGATGTGATCATTGACAGTCTTGTGGGTCCTTTTGCTCTGCTGGGCATATAAGCATCAAGAATAGTTTTAAGTGTTGCCTGATACAGTGCACCTGGACAGGCAGGCCCTCCTAGCTGGGGCAGCAATGCCCCCTGAGGGAGACAGGGAGCAGCATGTGCTGGTCAGTTCACCACTGCCTTGACTGCCATCTAAACATCCTAGACCATGAAACTTAGAGTTGGTATCACCCATACCACTGCAGTTGCTACCAGTACAGTCTCCCATTTTTCCCTCTAGCAGACAACATTTAGGGTAGAAAGCATTGTTGAGAAGAGACCACCTTCTTCATCAACACAGGCAACTACTGCTAGAAAGCTATCACCCAACAGCAGATGGGCACAGGAACCTTGAAGGTGGCAGCACCATCCCCACCCCCTTACTTGACAGACCTATGTCCAGCGTAGCCCCTTGAGAAAGGAACAACCATTCCTACCAACTAGCTGCTACCATAGAGGGCAGGTCCGGCAATGTAGCTGAGGAAGCAGGACACCCTGAAAGAGAGAATAGGCAACTACATGTCTCCTTGACCACCATCTCCCCTTGGACCCTGATGGAGACAGTCCAGGACCCTCTGCTCCAGAGCCCCAGAGTGTCATTGCCACCAGCCCAGGACCTTTTAACGATCAGCCTAGAAGCTGCTCCTGCTGGTTCTGCAGTTATAGCTGCTGATGATCTAGGAAAGGAAATTCTTGTCACCCAAATATTTGGCGTGTCCAGTGGTTTAACTCAGAAACTGATGAGATTTTATCACTGGAACTGACTTTAAAGAAGAGCCCTTGCCCAACTCTGCTTTGCTGCTTTGAAGTAAGGACCATGGGACCTTTCCATCTGATTGGAGCTGAAGCTTTCCCTGTGTACTGTTTTTCCCAGTGGAACTGGAGCTCCTTGAGAGCAGGGGCCATCTTGTTTTTTTGTTTGTGCATTGAAAGAACTAAATAAATGCTTCATTCATTCAGAGAACCTTGGACCAAAAATTAGGAGATCCAAGATCTCACCTTGACGGCTACCAACTAGCTGTGTAAACTTGGGCATACTACTTGCTCTCTCTATGCTTCGGTGTCATCTTCATCTGTAAAATGATGAATTGGATTAGATGTTCTCTAAGATCCTAACAGCACACAGATTCTATTCTGAATCATAAAGGGAAGTTTTCCCCACTCATTCTTCCTCCATGTTTTTCTCTCTCTTTTCTTCAAGGTGAGCCACCATCCTCCTGCTGCTGCACACCACGCTGAATCCAAAAATGGCTGGACATTACGACAGGAAATCAAAATCACCAGCAAATTCCGTGGCAAATATCTGTCCATCATGCCCCTTGGTAAGGCACACCACCTCTAGGGGCAGTCTCAAGTGCGTGGAAAACACTTTGTAGATTTAAAGTGCTCTAGAAATACTTTAAAAATTACTTTAGAATACTTTTTGCAAGTTAGACCAAAAACTCAAACTCTAAGCCCTAAGTCATTTTGGTTAGGGGAGAGAGCCAATTCTTTATTCTGCCTCAAATATATCACTTCTTAGGTTAAACAAACAAAAAAACAACTTTTATTATTAGTACAGTTAATACTTTTCTATTGTGGTCATTTTTATTTTCTAAAATTGATACCTTTTGTTTCTTCTATTGGTAATATGTTAAGGCTCTTCAGTTTTACTCAGCATATTCCAAATTAAAAGAAATTTCTTAGAAATGCTTAGTGATAGCTCACCTTCTATTCTTTGCTCTGAACCAAAGAGTAAAGTGCAGCAAAAAATTTCTCTTTAAGTTGACAGAGTTCCTAACCCCTTTCAGTTGATAACTCCCTGCTATAGTCCCCCACTTAAGGGTCCTCCTGAGGGCTTAATGCAGGGATAGATGCCTTCTGGGTTCAGGTCCAAATGATCTTGAACAGGATCTGTAACAATTGGCCCTTAAGAGTGTGTTTGTTTCCTCAGATGAGGTGAGTTGGCTCATTGTTTATGCTAAGTAGGCTTAGTTCATTTCTGTTAGTCCCTTCCTCTTTTTATCTCTTTGTAGTATGCTTCAGGAAAGTAGGAAAAAGGCTTTTAAAAGCCCTGTTATTCTATACGATTGAGTTTTGGATTTTTTAAATCACAACTGTTTCTTGAATTTTTAGAGTACTGTTCCTTGCATGAAAGTTCCTCAGAAAGACTTTTGGGAACATATGCTGTTTGTTCAGTTTTACAAAATTAGTAAGCCAGGATGTAGCTGGTTCCTGGGAGAGTTAGATTAGAGCCCAAGGCTCCTGATGCCATGTATCCTCCTTACCCCTTCCCCTTCTCTACTAGGGACTGTGACAAGAAGGTGGAGGGGAGTCTAGATCTGTGCTTTAGAAAGGTTGTTTTGTCAACTCTATGTAGGACAGAGGGAGAAAATGGAAAGAGAGACTAACTTAGGAGTTTTTTGCAATGGTCTATGCAAGAGATGGTAAAATGTCTGAACCAGAATGATGACAATGAAGTTGGAGATAATGAGGTGGATACAAAAGGTGTTATGGATGTTGAATTTACAATGCCTGGCAAGCGGCTGGAGAGGGAAGGTATCAAAATGATTTTGAGATTGTGTTGGGAGAAAGAGGGCTCTCTGGAGGGAGGGGCAGGTTGAGAGGGGTCGATAGGGAGGTCTAGTTTGGACATATTGAACTTGAATATGGAATCTCCAAGTGGAAATGCCCAGCAAGGCATGTGGTGTGGGTTTCTAGAGCAGGAGTGAGTTAAGGGCTGGATGTTTTGATTTGGGAATCATTTGAATAGAAATGATTGTTGATCTCATGGAAACTGATGGAAACAACTCTTTACATGTAGCTGGGGTAGAATGAAGGCATTTGGGAGTTAGGATGAGTGAACCTGGAAACCAAGATGTATATATTTTGTTTTTTTAACTAAATTTTATTTTCAAACGAGAATCTGGATTGACATGAGGATTCTCTTTGCCACCTCTGCTAGATTGTGAGTTTCTTGAAAGTAAGGACTGTCTTTTGCCTTTCTTTGTGTCCCCAAAATTTAGTGCAGTGCCTGGCACATAGTAGGTGCTTAATAAATACTTATTGATTGTCTGACCTTTCAAGAGGACAGTTGTTGTGATAAAGTTTTCACTTCCCCAAATTGGAATCAGAGCATCTGCTTTCAGATCCCAACTCTGTCACATCATAATGTGATATTATTGGCAAGCCACTTACCTTCTGTAGGCCTTGTTTTCTGCATATTTAAAATGAAGGGGTCAAGATGCCAAAATAAGGTTAACATTGGTAAATGATTTTGAAATAAAGGGTGAAATAAGATAAGTAATTGGGGACCACTGAAAATTTTACCTCTTAGATCTATGGATAAGGAAGAATTTAGGACCAAACAAGGGATAGTGAGGATCATGGGAAGTAAAATGAGTGATTTTGAATACATGAAATTAAAAAGTTATCGCACAAGGGAAAAAAAAAAAACTGCAGTTAAAATTAGAAGGAAAATAGGAAACAGGAGGAGGAAGAATTTACAGCAATTTATATTTCCCAAATATATAGGGAACATCCGAATTAATAAAAATAAGTGCCATTCCCCAATTGATAAATGGTCAAAGGATGTGAACAGGCAGTTCTCTGATGAAGAAATTGAAACTGTCTATAGCCACATGAAAAAAATGCTACAAATCACAATTGATTAGAGAAATGCAAATGAAAAGAACTTTGAGGTACCCTTACACCTATCAGATTGGCTAATATGACAGAAAAAGAAAGTGATAAATACTGGAAGGGAGGTGGAAAAATAAGGACCATAGAGGACTGATGGTGGAGTTGTAAACTCATCTAGCTATTCTGTTGAACATTTTGAAACTGTCCAGAGGGCTATGAAAGTGTGCATATACCTTTTGATCCAGCAATACCACTACTAGGTCTGTACCCCAAAGGGATCAAAAAAAAAAAAGGAAAAGGACCTATTTGCACAAAAATATCTATAGAAGCATTTTTGGTGGTTGCAAAGAACTGGAAATTGAGAGGATGCCCATCAGTTGGGGAATAGTTGAACAAGGAGCAGATGGTTATGATGGAATACTGTTGCTCTGTAAGAAATGACTTTTATGAGGAGTGGTTTTATAAAAACTGGGGAAGATTTACACGAACTGAAGCAAAGTAAAGTGAACAAAACCAGGAGAATATTGTATGTCATAACAGAAATACTATAATGATGGGAAAGACTTAGCTGTTCTGATCAAGACATTGTCATTCAATTCATTTGCCTTTCAAGTCAATTCCAAGTCATTCAAGACAATTCCAAAGGATCCGTGATGAAAAATGGTATCTACCTCCAGATTGAGAACTGATGAAATATAAGTACAGATTGAAATATTTTTTACATTATTTTTCTTCCTTTTTTTGGAAACATGTCTGATACGGAATGTTTTGCATGATTTCCCATGTAGAACTGATATCTTTTCCCTTGCCTTCTTGCCATCCATTTCTGGGTGGTGGAGGAGTAGGCAAGTGGGAGAGAAATTTGGAACTCAAAATTAAAAAAAAATGATTGTTAATAGGACACAAAGGTCCCTTTCAACTCTTAAATCTATCAAATATGAATTTAGTTTTGAGAGTTTGTACTTTTAGAACTGAGGCAGCTAATTGGTACACTGAATAGAGTGCCCGACCTAGTCAGGAACACTCATCTTCTTGAGGTCAAATCTGGTCTCAGATACTTATTCCCCGTGTGATCTTTGGGCAAGCCACTTAACCTTGCTTGCCTTAGTTCCTCATCTGTAAAATGAGCTGGAGAAGGAAATGACATCCCTCTCCAGTATCTTTGCCAAGAAAACCCCAAATGGGGTCAGGAAGAATAAGACACAATAGAAAACAACAGCACCACCACCCTAGAACTGCCCCTGGTCATTTAGCTCCATATCATCTGATGGCAGTAGTGTGCCATAGCCAGCAGGTCTAAGTCCAAACTCTTCGCTGTGTTCATGGCAAGAGAGTGGTACTTTTCTGGCTCTCTTCTCTGCCCAGCTCCCACCTTTTCATAACATTCCAAAATAAATTTGGTTTTAGATCTGTGCTTTTCATTAACTGGTTGTGTGACCAGAGCAAGCCCTTTTCCTTCTGGAATGTGTTATTTGGGAAGGGTGAAAGTTGGATCAGAGTTATCTCAAAAGCCTCTTTTGGCTAGAAATCCAGAAGAGGAGAAAGAGAGGGTGATAAAGGAATCACGTGTTCATTGTCACATACCAAGTGGCAGGGCTGCAATTAGAAGTCTGGTAACTAGCAGTCTTGTGCTCTTTCCACTGTTGCACACTGACTTCGTGATCTGTTAGAGTTCACCTGGCCCCTTTCAGTGCCTTTGGCATTCAAAAGCAGAAATGTCCATGCAAGGTTGTTTACAAAAAGTTAGAATCCTTTCTTTAATTTCCATTTCTGCTGCTGTGAATAGTTTTCAGTCAAGACATAAAACTGTCAAAATATTTTTCATTAGATTGTGTTTCATTCTAGTATTTCATATCTAGTATGCGTTTGAGCTTCTATTTGCATGGTTGCTGGACACAATTCATCATAGCAGCAAGTTGGTTGCCCACAAGACAGTAACACTCTGTTAAAGAGCAAATTAGAAAAGCACAAAGTAACTTGTCAGAGGCAGAAAAATGATCAGATTACCTTCCTGTGACAGTGTTGTGCCAATTGTCTGATATTTGGATAGTAATCTGTGTCTCCATCTCCCTCCAGGTAGCATCCATTGTATATTTCATGCCACTGGTCATCACTACACTTGGAAAAAAGTCACCACAACAGTACACAACATTATTGTGGGAAAATTGTGGATAGATCAGGTAAGCTCAGTTGCCCACAGGGTATCTAATGTTTAGAGGCCTTCTGCTTAGCTGCTGCTTTGCAGAGAAATATGAAAGGTAAATGGCACTGGCCCACAAAATTTCTAGTAGTTAATCTGTTATAGGTGGCAAAGTAAGTAAAAAGCATTGCCTACCACTGATACAGCTAATAAATGGAATACACCTCAGAACGGGGCTTTGAATTTTGATTCTACCAATGACTAGATCTGTGACCTTGGACAAATCACTTGTCTCTTGTTTACTTCTCTGTAAAACAAGACTAGCATGATTGTTAAGTCCTTTCAGGTCTAACCCGAGTATGTGCTGAAGAATACATTAGAACTCTATTATAAAATTCATTCATTAAGCAAATATTTATTGAAAGTATACCACGTGCTCAACACAGTCCAGGAGTGCAAAGGTGTATGAGACATGGGTCCTTTTCACAGTGAGTGTACAGTCTGCTTGAGAAAAGCTATACAAACATGAAATTTAAATGAAAACATAAGCTATCAGTACAGGATATGTCATGAAACAATATATGATTTAAGGACTATGTGGAAAATCTATAAGAAGTAGACTTCGCTGTGGGTTGGAATGGTTAGGGAAGGCTTCTTGTAGAAAAGAGCAGTTTCTTCAAGCTTGACTTGAGATGGTAGGATTTGAGAGGGTTGATAAGGTCAGAGGAGCACAGGCATCGAAGGTGGGAAATTAGTAGGGTGTCTGCTGGGCTCAATAGAGACTAGCTGGATGGGGATGAAGGAGAAAGTGGGAGTGGGAAATATGTGTGGCAAAGGAGGTTATGAAGTGTCGTTGTTGTGAAAATAAACTTAGAAACCTCAGTTATCACTTTAGTATGGAAATCTTTGCTACAGGCCTCCATTATGTCACCTGGAGGCTATGGATAGCCATTACAGGATGTGTGTTTGTCATATATCCCTGCTTTATAAAGAGCTCCCTCTTGTGGGAAACCGTAACTGATTAGTTCTGGAATGTGCAGGTTGAAGAATAAATAGTAATCAGATTTGAGATTTGACATATGGCCCAGGTATCGGAATCTCAGTAAAACCACAGCTCTTATTTCTCCCCCTCTGTAGTCTGGTGAGATCGACATTGTGAATCACAAGACAGGAGACAAGTGCAATCTCAAGTTTGTTCCTTACAGCTACTTTTCCCGAGATGTGGCCAGGAAGGTAAGAGAAGTGGGAATCAGAATTATTCCATGAGCTCCTGTGTGTGGATAACCTTTTCACCAGTGCCTTTGATCCCTTGTCTTCCTGTCTGTTCTGGAAATTTCTGAGTTATTTTCCCTCCCAGTTCTTTCTTTCCAACCAGGTGTTCTTTCTCAACGGGAAGTGTTCTTTTAAGGTCACCATTTTAAGGCCTCTTAATTTAACAAATCCAGTGGCTTCTTCTCAGTTCTTTATCTGTAGCACTTGCCATTGTTGATCCTTGATTCTCTTTGGATCTGCCTTTGGCCCTCAGACTGGAGGGCTAGAGGACAGAACAAGGAACCCACAAAACCTCCATTTAAAGAGGGCTCCTAGATTAGCCAGCACTCCATTACCCCTGGGTGCTCTCCTGGGTGTATTTTGCCATCCTTCCTCTTTCAGCTTTCTTTTGTGTGTTGTCTTTCCCTCATTATATTGTAAGCCTTTTCTGGGTGGGGGCCTTTTTTCCCCAGTATTTGTATCCCCAGCACTTAGCACAATGCCTGGCACATAGTAGACACTTAATAAGTACTTATTGATGGACTCTTCTATCTCTGGATTCTGTCTCTTAGAAAGTTTATCCATTCCTTTGGTGTCAGGTAGCATTTCTGTACAAATAGTGACCTCTATATAGCAGTCTCTGGCTGGCCCTAACATCATCTTGGGCCCTAATTTCCTCTCTTGAGCTACTGTGCCCCCATTTTTTCTTTTTCTTTTTAAGTTAAATTTTATTTTCATTTATCAAGCTTTTTTCCCCCCTCATACTTACTTTTCTACAGCCCCACATGAGGTTCAAAAAAAGAAAAACGAAACCTTTGTGATAGGCAAAACAAATTCTGAACATGCATCTCATTCTATATAGTAGTCCATCAGCAGTATTATCAGGAGTTGGATAGCATTCTTAGTCACTGGACCTCTGGAATCATGATTGTATTTATTAGAATTCTTAAGTTTTTCACAATTGTTTATATTTACAATTGTGTTACAGTATAAATTGTCCTGGTTCTCCTCATTTCACGCTGTATCACCTCATGTACAAGTCTTCCCAGGTTTCTCCATAATTTATTCAGCCATTCCCAATTGATGGAGCTGCTCTAAATATTTTTGTACATATGGGACTTTTTCCTTTTTCTTTGATCTCTTCAGGGTAGTAGTATTGCTGGGTAAAAAGATATGCACAGTTTAATAGCTTTTTGGAAATAATTCCAAATTGCTTTCCAGAATGGCTGCATCAGTTGGTGCATTTGTGTACCAGTTTTCCCATATCTCCAGCATTTAATGTTTTCCTGTTTTATCCACTCTGTCAATCTGATGGGTGTAAGGTGGTACCTCAGAGTTGTTTTTAATTTGCGTTTCTCTACTTATTAGTGATTTAGAGCATTTTTATATGACTGTTATTAGTTTGGATTTCTTCCCCCTAAACTACCTGCCCTTACCTTTTCACAGCACTTACTGACTGAGGAATGGCTTTTATCCTTATCCTAGCACTTAGCACAATGTCTGGTCCATAGTAGGTGCTTAATAAAGGCTTACTGACTCATTGACTAAATTAAAGTCAACTCCTTCTATATTGAGACCTTTATCAGAGAAACTTGTTGCAAAGATTTTTCTAAACTTCTTCCCTTCTCAGCTGCATTGGATTCATTTGTGCCAGTTTTGAAAATTTCCTGTAATCAGAATTGTTCATTTTACCTCCTTTGATCTCTCTGTCCTTGTCTGTGAACTCTTTCTGTGTCCATAAATCTGACAGGTAACTTCTTCTTTCTTCCTCTGATTTAATGTCTTCTTGTTTCTAAATGTCTGCTGAACAACTCCACCAGGATGGCCCATAGTAACCTCAAGCCCAGCATGACTGAAATAGCTCACAATTTTCCTTTCAGAACTTATTCTCCCTCCAAACTTACCTGTTTCTTTACATGGTGTGTCTTCTTCCCAGTCACGCAGGGTAAGAACCATGCTGATCTTTCAGTCTTTTGCCTCCCTTATCCCTCACATCCAGTCACTTAGGTTCTGTCATTTTGTTTCTGAAATACCCCTTTCAGACGTCTCTCTTTCTGCCCTTCCTGACACCCCCTCATATTGGAAATGACTTGGTCTCCAGTGTCACCTGTCTCCAATTCATCCTTTGCACAACTGCCCAGTGGATCTTCCTAATGTCCAGGCTCGATGTTGGTAACATTTCCATTGCTTCCCACTGCCTGTGGAAGAGAATGAAGACTCCTTAACCTTCTGTTTTCATTGCCACAGTCTGGCTTTCAGCATGCATCTCCAGATTTATTTTGTGGTGCTCTGCTTTACTCAATCCACACTCCAGCAAAGTGGGATTTTCTGCTTCCCTATCTTATAAATGTAAGCTTGTGGGCACTGACTTTTTTTTTTATTTGTTTTGTCTTTATCTTTAGCACTTGACTCAGGGTCTTGCTTGTTGGGTTGGCTTGTCCTGCCTTCTCTCTTGGTGCTTTTCTGCACAGCTTTCCTCAGGGCCTTTTCCTAACTCTACTTTGCAATGTATACTGGTGAAATGCTTGTTCTTCCATGAGACCTTCCCTCACTCCCTTGCACATGATCTGCCCTTCCCCCCCCACACCACTGAAGTGATTCCCCCCTTCTCAGTCTGTCATGCTGCTCTGACCTATCCTATGCATATATTATAATAATATACTATCTTGTATTATAGTTATTCCTGTACATGTCCAATCCCAAACAATGCAAGTTTTATAAGATCTGGGGTGAACTCTTTGTGAAGTCTGGGTTATATTTATCTTCATATCTTTTATATCCTAGCAGAGTACTTTACATATGGTAGATCTCAGCTACATTAAATAATACAAAAGTTCTTTTGAGGAGGAGAAGCAAGTGATTCCTAACCTAGGGACCATCGTTAAATTTTTTTTTTTGATAATTTTTTCCCAGTATAATTGGTTTCCTTTGTAATTCTCTATATTTTATTTTATGCACTTAACAACATGATTATGAGAGCAGGTCCCTAGACTTCCCAAGGTTCCTAAGGTGTCCAAAACACAGAAAAGGGGAAAATTCCTTGGTCTAGAATTTAAAGCGGAATGGTAGGGGGAGGGGAAAGGAGGAATTTGAATGAAGGAGCAGTAACTTTTCCAGACTTCAAACTATTTGATACTGGTGGAAAAATAAAAAAGTGGATGAATCTGTAGAGCAAACTAGATGAAGAAGAATAAGATTCAATTGAACTCAACAGGATTTGAAAAACCTAAAATCATAAATCACTCGATGAAGAGCTACCTGTTGAACAAGAGCTGAGAAAACTGGGAAAGCTTGGTAGAAATTAGGGTATACTAGCATTTTATACTGAAGAAGTTGTGACCCGAGCCTTAATCTTAACATAAAAATAAAGAAGAGTACCAGATCAGTTCCTTTTTTCAGTTATGGTTAAGAGTTGAATTTGGTGATTACAGAAGATAAAAGATAATTTCTGCTCCCTGAAATTGAAAAATTTTTACACAAAGTCAGGGCAGCTCAACTAAGAGAAACTCACATAGGGGAAAAAAAAAATCTTTGCAGCATACGGTAGATGCTTAATTTGATGTTTGTTGAATTAAATACCATTATAGTGCAAAATCTTTGTACAATAAAAAAAAATTGCCAAGCCCCATTTAGCTTGATTATTACTAAGGTTATTGTGACCCAGTGATTTCAAGTAGTATTCTATATTATAGAATAACTTGGATGGGTCTTTGCAATTTATTATAAAGTCCTGTGGCTGTTCTTCCATATGAATTTAGAATAAAGTCAGTAATTGAAACCAAGGGTGATTTCTCTGTGTTCCTGCTTTACATCCTTGTAGGTTACAGGGGAAGTCACAGACCCATCAGGAAAAGTACACTTTGCCCTTCTGGGAACCTGGGATGAGAAAATGGATTATTTCAAAGTTATCCCTGGCAATGGGGATAATGGGGGTGACAGTCGGCAAAGAAGCCATGAATTAGAGGAAAGCAGGGTCATGCTCTGGAAGAGGAACCCACTGCCGTAAGTATGTTCCCTAAGTGCTATCCATGGCCGATGATGCACTGAGCTGAGAGGAATAGGTACAACTTTCCTCTTCCATGTCCAGGGAAAGGGGCTAAGCAGGTCAAATGGGAGATTACAAAAACAGTTTTCATTGTATTTGAATTCTCTCCTAGAAAAAAACAAAATCTCCTCATGATCTCTTGGCCACCTCTACTACTCATATAGGGTTGATGCTTTCTAAAATCAGTTCAGATGTCATCCTGGTGCAGGGAGTAGGGTTGAGATTGGAAGGGCACTGTGTCATAGTCTGGGGCCAGAATTTTCAGAGCTACTTCTAGGAGGAAGTCATTTAACACCTGGTCTGTGACTCCTCCCAGGCAGAGAAGACTAGGAGGCTATGAATACACTGGTCGAATTTTTAAGACAATGGCCCTAAACAATAAGACTGGAAACAGTTCAGGACAGATATGCCACAAGTTTCAAGTATTATAAACATTTAGTATTATTCTGGGTCAGAATTATAGAGAAGTGGTGAAAGTTACCTCCTGATAGACCTTGGCCCCTTCCTCCTGGAAGTTGGGATGTCTCAGCAGAGCTTCTCACAGAAGTCCTGAAGGGTCAGATCTGATTCAGGGAGACTAGGCCAGGGGATACTTGTATTCTCATCTTTGGAGGTGTAGAACTCAGTCCTGGAATCTTTCATCTTGCTTTTTTGGCCTTTCTGCATTGCCCTTAGCTCTCTCTAATGGAGTCTTGCCTCTGATGTCTCCTTGTCTTTGTTTCTCTCCCCCTAGGAAGAATGCAGAGAACATGTACTACTTCTCTGAACTTGCCCTAACTCTCAATGCCTGGGAGAGTGGCACAGCCCCCACAGACAGCCGCCTGAGGCCTGACCAGAGACTGATGGAAAATGGCCGCTGGGACGAGGCCAACACGGAGAAGCAGCGCCTAGAGGAGAAGCAGCGTCTTTCTCGGAAGAAGAGGGAAGCCGAGGCTGTGAAAGCCACTGAGGACGGTGAGGGAAGCCACCAGTATGTCTTAACAGTATAGATGGTGCCAGCATGGTGTCCTGCTAATGCCATCTTGTTCTCTCTCTTCTTGTAGGCACTCCGTATGACCCTTACAAAGCTCTGTGGTTTGAGAGGAAAAAGGACCCTGTTACCAAGGAGCTAACCCATATTTATAGAGGAGGATATTGGGAAAGTAAAGAAAAACAGGACTGGAGCTCATGCCCAGACATTTTCTGAAATGACAGGAACAAGAGGGAGGAGGATCAGAGGGGAAGAGGATGAAGGTTGGGAGAGAAAGCCAGCCATTCTGACTTCCTTACCTAGTGCTTTCCTCAAGGTTATCTTTCTTAACCAATCATTTGTTCCAAAGCAATCACCAGGAGCAGAAGCCCTGGGGTGGTGATTGATTGGCTTCGATGCCTTATCTGATTGAACCCAACGTTGACATACTAGATACCTGTCTTTGTAAGGGAGAGGCTGGGTAGCTGGGAGTTAGCATTATTTCAGACCTGCAGGTCTCTATCTTTGACTCTTCCTCCTCCCTTTTACCCATTAAAATTATGCCACCTCTAGTCCCATCCTAGCAACAGTATCTCACTCAGCCAAGAGACACATGAGGTGAGTGTGTGGATTAGAGGTGTCTTGGTGCTGCCAAGAGTAAGCTCTGATAGAAGTTCCTTTTTAAAAACATGCAAGTGAGAATCTCAGTGCTTGGCATCTGTAATGACTGCACTTGGAGCTCAGGTGCCCCTTTAATAAGAGTTCTCCAGGGCAGGGTAAGTTTTAAGAGAGCCAGGGGCATGCCATGCATACCCAAGAACTGACTGCAGGCTGGGAGTACTTAGTGGAAGAGTTTACTTGTAAGTAGAATGGGGGCAGCCAGGGACACTCTTTTATTGTTGGGAGTTTGTCTTTATCCATGTTGGGCTGCCACTGCAGCCATCCCTAGGAGCAGGCCTAATCCTCAAGGATGACGATACTTGTAACCTTGGGGGCTGCTTGGACTTGTGCAGCTGAGAAGATGAGAAGGGCCAGAGCAAGACTTCCAGCCATTCTGGTCTCTGCATCACTCCTCACCCCCACCCCAACTGCCTTCTGTACTTCAGCTTTCTCTCCTGGCAGTAGGTCGCCATGGGGTCTGTGTTCCAGTGTGGAGCAGGACTTTGCTTGTTTTCCGACATATTTTGTAATGGAAGAGACAAGGGAGTAAATGATCCTCTGGAATAAGTTTTTTCACCATCTCTCTCAAGCCCCATGGACTGGAGCCACCTCTTGAATAATTTGTTAAATATCTGTATATTATATATATGTAGAGAAAAATCTAATTTTTCTGTTTTGATTTTCCTCCCTTCATTAAGAATCTTTTTTTTCTTTTTAAATACACCCCACTCTGGGACTCTCTGCATTGAGCATTTATTGATGTAGATTTCATGTTCTATTTTTCCACCTCAGCTGAGGCAGGAAGATTTTAAAGCTGGTCAGGATCATGTGTGAGCTGTTAGGGAGCAGGGGAAGGTTCTCATGGCTCATTTCATGAGGTACTCATAATCTGAACACTGGCAAATACCCTTATTGCCCTGCTCTCAAAATTGACATCCTTTGCCCCTCCCTTCTCTGCTTGGAAGTTCTACAGCTGTGAGGTCCCAAAAGTGACTTTTAGTTGGCCTGGGCCCCTAACAGAGGCAAGGTCCCCCCCGAAGCGCTCCTTGGGGATGTGAGATCTGCTGCTGTTTTTTCTCACCTTCCTCCCCTGCTGTTTTATTTTGTGTCCTCTGTCTACCTTGGAGAACCTTCTGCAGCCTTTCTCTCCCTCTCCCACCCAACACCACCCACCCCTAGTTGAGGATCACATTGAGGTGCCTTCCTTGTATGCTTTTGTTGGTGTTTTTGATTCTGTTCCTTAACAAATGAGCCTCAGCCAGTGGGGGTATTGGCTGGGGAGGGTTGGGGAGAATGGTGTGTAGTATAGGTCATTTCAGAGGAAATCACCATTCCATTGAAATGGAATTCATGCTGCCTCAAGGATTTCCCTTGCTTCCTTCCCAGCTTTGACGGGCATAACAGAAGGGTGTAGTTGGGGGACTTCTTCCAACTTGCCCTACTCCCAGAGCAGGGAAATAATATACAGGAGATGGATCAAGTAAGTAGTTTGAGCAGAAGGCTATAGAGTAGGCAGTCCTCAGCTACACCAGCCCCTTCTCTTCCCCTTCTGCCTGCATTCTATTTCCAGGTTTGGTACTGAATCAGAACCCGATTCCTGCCAGTGGGAGAGGCTTCAAGTCCTACAGGTGGAATAAAGGCAGATTTAAAACAAAACAAAACTATAATTATATTTTTGGGTTTTTTTGCATTATTGCTTTTTTCCAAGAAAACGACTAAATTAAATAATTTTTAAAAAGCCCAATTGTCTGTCTGATTCTCTTCTATCCATATATAAATTGGAAAGATGAGGGGAGACGTGGATTTCATTCATTTAATTCTTGGGAATATGGGATCCATAGAGTGACCATCGGAGAAATGCAGAGAATTCTTTTTTAAATAGTAAAGAATGAAAAAGGAAAGAAGCAACAGCAACTTGAGATGTTTGTTTTTTGTAGTAAAAGTATTGATGGAGCCCATTCCTTTGAGTGGCACTTGGTAGTTCAGGGGAGAATGCTAAACTGCCTGTGAAATAGTCAGAGAACTTCGTGTGTCAGATACCTCTGACTAACTTTTCCTTAGCTCTGTCTGTCTGATGGTGCTACAGGTTACAAAGCAGGCCTGCCTGAGCCTAATGCCTCCTTTGGCTTGCCTTTGCCTGTCTCATAGCTATCTCTCATGATCATCATTAACATCTCAGGCCAGGAGATGATACATAGGAAATTTAGTCAAAACAAATTTCAGAGTTCTGAAGCCAATGTTTTTCTTAAGTCGTCTTATGCTCTCTTGAGAAGGAGATTCTCCAGTTTTCATTTCTTATGGTTGTAGAGTTCTGTTTGGTCTAAATTAAAGTCATGACAAGAAGGAAAAGTTGCTTTTTAGATGACATGGGTGTTATATCACTTTGCTTTTGCTGTTTTTCTGGGAATCAAGGTTAAGGCAGTCTGATGTTGTGGGGAAAGTGTGGGACTTTAAGTCAGAACTTGAGTTTCTGCTCATCTTAACACTGAGTAGCTGTGTGACCCTGGGGAAGTCATTTAATGTCTGTGAACCTTAATTTCCCCATCTGTGAAATGGGCAATGTAACATATGCATCCCCTGCCTTATAAGGTTGTTGCAAAGAATATGCTTTATAAGTCTTAAGACAGGTTGAAACTAGAAGTATATTGGAGTAGAACATTTTTGAGAGCCTTTCCAGCTCAGATTTTGTTGAGTTATTCCAAATTAATTACCAGTTTAGGTTTCTAAAAATATCAAGTTGCATAGAGCATGTGGCTTGGTCTAGAAGCAGGTTGGGAAGATTGTCTTTAGGAAAGCTTTAGAACTTAGCCTTTGGATATTTGAGAAAATAGGACAGAGCTTTGTTTGCCATCAGATTTCTGTCCTCATTACTCACTTGAAGCAATTCAGTTACCCCATTGCTTAATCTGTTAGACTTTCAGTCTTTGTCCTTGACTTCTCAGTGGCTTTTAACAGGACCATTCAGTCCTTGTTTCCATGAGCTATACTCATGTAGTTGTCTACCTTAAAGACTTGTCCTCTAAGTGAATTTCTATATTGTTGCCCCTTAAATGTGGGTATTGCACAGCACTGCCTCAAACCCGATTCACTAGCAAGTCAAGACATTACCTTGTCATATCATTGGGCCTCTTTGAGAATGAAGGATCAACAAAAAACAACAGATAGCATTCCCATAAAGTCTTACACTGGGCCCTCTCCTCTATAATTCTCCCTTTGGTTATTTCTTCCCCTCATGGTTTCAGTTACTGCCTCCAACCAAGTGGCTCCCAAATTGTTCAGTCTAACAGGTAATTCTTATTCTCTGCAGTTTTTGTGTCTGTTATTCCGTAAGTCCTCTACATAGGATACATCCAATGTATGGAGGCCTTTAAGTCTTTTTGTATTTCTTGAGTACCAGAGGAAAATTCAGATTTTGCACTTGTTAATACCCTGATTTTAGCACATCACTGGTTCACATCCTTTTTAGGTCGTGTCCTTGATGATCTCCTTCATACCAATTCTGGCACATAGGTTATTTTTGGAGGAAAACTTTTCTGCCTTCACTGCTCTTGGAGTCGACAGCAGCTTCTGTGACATTTCAGAATTTTTGACCTTATAGCATCACCAGGGAAGTGTTTGCATTGGAAAGATAGGTCTCATCAAACAAAGTAGATGTCCCTTGATTGGAGAGCGGCTAAGCACAATGTGGTGACTCACTATATTGGATTATTATTCTGCTATAAGGAACTGATCAATGAATACAGAAAAGCATGGGAAGATGTGAATTGATGCAAAGAGAAGTAAACAGACCAGGGCAATTACATAATGACCACAACAACATAAAAGGAAAGGCCAACAGCAATAGAATAATTGAAAAAAAGCTTGACCCCAAAGAAGAGCTATATTAGAAAGCCACCCTCTACATTTCTTTCCAATGGACATTTAATGGATAAGTAGGTCTTTGTACTGGGAAGCAGCTTGTCATCAAAAGCATTGTGTAATTTTTCAAATTCAATCTCAAAATTCTTCCTCCTATTCCAATCTGGGCCCAAGTCATAGTCCATCTTTAGGGTCTTCGTCATATAAATCATTCGTAAGTAAATGCACTGATATGTACTCATAAATGCGTAATTCAACAGGCTGATCATCCAACACCAATCGGGGCATTTTCATACTTGCATAGGTTGTTAGGCTAAATTTCTGAAATAATCACAAATCTCATGGAAGGACTTGGACTTGATGTAATTGATACAGGATCATCTTCATACTACCATCTGGAAGAGCTATTTTCCTTTATAGAGAATCATAAGTTCACAGAATTTCCCATTGGGCTCTGTATCATCATCTAGTTCAACAGAAAAAAAAAGAATCCCCAGAACACTATACCCAGTAAATGGTCAGCCAGCTTTTGCTTGAAGACTTCTGATGGGGAGCCACCTACCTCCTAAAAGGGCCCTTTCCACTGTGGGACTATAAGGGAATTTGTCTCTCTGTAACTTAGACCTGTTGCTACTAGTTCTGCCCTGGAGCCAAACAAAAGGACTCTAAATCCTCTTCTGCCCTCCAAACAAATGACTCTCAACTTGTTAAATCTTACACATGATTTCTGCTAAGACAGTGGTGTGTCTCCCTGTTGTATGCCTTTTCCAGTTAAGCTTATCAGATCATTGTGCAGTCATTTCTAAGGTTACATCAAATTCATGAAACTTACATTCCTCCTAAATCTGCCTTTTCCTCCAGCTCTATAATCATTTTTAAATCTTTCCCCCCTCACCTCCTTTCAGTGTCCAAATCCTTTCATAGAGACTTCTGAAATATATCTTGCATCTTTCCCCTCTTTTTAAACCCTCATCTCTTTCATTGTAAAAGCCTCCTAACTGGCTCTTGTCTATTGCCTCTCTATATTGCTGTTCAAATTATAGAACCAGGATGTCATTTCTGTACTAAATACCTTGAAGTGGTCTTTCCATTGCCAGTGAATAAAATGCAAACCTTTAATCCCAGGATCCAAAGGTCTTTCCAGTCTGATCTGTTGCGCTTCACATGGTCTCTTTCTGGCCAAACTAGATTGACTCACTGCCACCTGTTTCCCTTTCCCTATTTCTTATCCTACTTGATACCTTCTTCATGCCTTTCTTCACAATGTCCCCACCCCACACCTGCACTAGAGGCATCTGCACCTTCCCTTTCTAAATCTATTGAAGTCCCGTTAAGGCCCAGGTCAGATGTCTCTTCCATGAAACATTCCTGGACCCCATCAGGCAAGATAGCTCTCCTGTTTCATTTCTCATAGCACTTTGCCTTGACCTTGGAAGAACTGACGGTATTTTGGCATAGACTATAACAGGAAAGGTGCCATCATTCCAGTTTTCCAACCCTGATAGATGGAGGAGTTGGTCATTTCTCCACTTCCTGACTTTCATCAGCTCCCTGCTGGGAGCCTAAGATTGAAGCTGCCCCCAAGGAATGACCCCAGCATCCACTCCTCCTGGTCCTTGGAATTAGGATTAGAGATGAGATAACATGTTTTAAAAATTTGGTGTCCATTCATACATTTCAGAGGGAAAGAGAGTAGGAAATAAGTCCATGGTATATAAAAGTCAAGTATGTGCATATTCCTCTATTTACAGGCATAAGGAGACATCACAGACCCAGGGACATCAGTGGCAACAGCTGCAACTCTCTGGGGGCTTTGTAGGCACAGCCCTGGGCACAACTGGTACTGGGTAACAGAAGCAGCAGCTTTTCTTGCAGGAGGCACAGCTGCAGACTTTGCATTTATTGGAACTGACACAGTGCAAGTTCCACACCTTGCAGTCACGGTTTAGATCAATGTCTGGCAGGATGAAAATCAGACACATAGTTCTTACGAGAGCAGGATGGGCTGGAGAAGGATATTGGCGAGATAACATTCATAAAAGCTCGTAGCATAATGCCTGTCAGCACATCCAGTCAGTTATTTTTTAAGTGCTTACTGTGTGGCAGGTACTAGTTAAGTAGGTAACCCTGTGTTCTCTTATTAGGGAAGGGAATAAACATCAAACTTACAAATACCTTTTCTAATGCTCACATCAGCCCTGAGACTTAGGTACTATTCATATCACTCTCATTTTACAGATGGGGAAACTGAGGCCAAATGACTTGTCCACAGTCACGTAGCTAGTAAGTGTCTGAGGCCAGATTTGAACTTGGCTCTATCCTGACTCCAGGCCCAGCACTCTATATACTGTGTGACTGGGTTGTCAATATAATAAATGTGGTATAGATACTTCTTCCTTTTCTTTCTCTTATTTCTCAGCCCTTAGAAGGGGCTGTGTCATATATATGGGCTGCAAAGTCAGGAAAATCAATATCCATAGCTGGTCCTTGTCCCAAAGGTGGACATGCCAAGCTATCAACTGAGTCATAAGTTCAAGGGCTAGCAGAGGATCCCCAGAGGAATCTGGGGATTTTTATAGTTGATATAAATGTGATATCCAATATGTATGAAGATTGCTTTGTAGATATGAGATCAAAGAATATGAATGGGCAGTTTTTAAAAGCAGTGCAAATGATCATTTAGCCCTCAAAATTATTTGAGCTTTAATAATTGGAAAAGTCACAAGTTTAAATACTCAAAGATACCACCTTGTATCGATTAATAATTCATCTTTATATAGTACTCAAAAGATTTATAAACCATTTTCACAGAATTCCATTAGAATTGAAAGGGATTCCCTACAAATAATGAGATCCTCCAGATACTTCTGTCTGCAGATGCCAATGGGCTGATTGCATTAAGTCCCAAGAGTCTCCTAAATGAGGTTCAGAATTACTTAAAAGACCTTGCACTAATCGTCTGCCCTCGAAAACCAAGTGGATAGAAAAAATTGGTTTTCCAGTCCATGATGACCAGCCCACTGGCATGAAGATCTCGAGCAGATACTGTTCATACACTATGAACTGAGCTAAGGGTCAGACAAAAGGCAAAAAGCAGGCAGGATGGCTTTTAGCAAATTTTGTTTCCCTTTTTAAAAAGTCCAATCTTCCCAAAACAAAGACCCAGCTTTTTAATATTAATATCCAGTAGGGCAGATAGGTTGTGCAGTGGCTAGAGAACTGGACTTGGAATTAAGAAGGCTCCTCTTCCTGAATTCAAATCCACTCTCTGATACTAGCTGTGTAACCTTGGGCAAGTCACTTAACCCCATTTGCCTCAGTTTCCTCATCTGTAAAATGTGCTGGAGGAGAAAATGGCAAACCATTCCAATATATTTTCCAAGAAAACACCAGATAGGGTCATGAAGCATTGAACATGACTGAACAACAAAATTCATCCAGCAATGCTGTAGAAACTGAAATCTTAGAAATATCATGGTCTCAATATCTCAAACTGAATATCAAGATAAACTTCAAATAGACACATGACTTAGAGGAAAGGAAATCATAAGCAAATTAGAATGGCAAGGAAGAAATTATTAGATGTCACATGAATTTTCTATCAATTTAACTAGTTAACTAGTGTTAGCCAGTTAATGCATGAATCAGAAATAGGTTTTAGTACTCTCAGAATGCAGCATGGTGGGCCAGAAATTGATGGGAAATGTGTCATTCATAATTTACCAACAATATGCAATATGTGGAACAAAGAAGAAAAATGACTATTCGTTAAATATGAATACATAATGGTAAATAATATAAACAAATAAATAATATGGCTGGTGACCATACAAAGACAAATAGTATATTTGTTAATGGAAGACAGAAAAAGGGAGGTATCTTCTTAATAGAGGAAGTTTGACTAAGTCAAAGAGAACTGTAAAACAGACAAGGGAGGAGGATCTTCACAGGACTGGAATCCACCTTCAGAAAGTAAGTCTTTTTGTACCGATAAGAGGAGAAGACACTAGAAGATGCTAGCTGCTGTAGTTTTTGCAAGTCAGTTATTTTCTCCCCCAAAATTCACTTTCTACACAGACCCCTATAGATAAGGGAAGAGTTCATGATCAAACAAGGAGAGAGAGAATCACAGAAGACAAACGTGGACAAGTCTGATTATATAAAGCTAAGTTTTTTTGCATAGACATAACTAATACACTTAAAATTAGAAAGGAAACAGGTAACTGAGGGGGGAAATCTTCGCAGCAAGTTTCTCTGATAACAAGATCTAATTTCCAAGGTATATAAGGAACTTTGACTCAGATACTTTATTACTTTTAGGGAAATATGAACTGATGCAAAGTGAAGTGATCAGAAGTAATGAATACAGCAGTATAAATAGAAATAATAAAAATTAGAAACTTGTGAAATTATTATGACTGACTTTGAAAGAGATGTGAAAATGTGCCTCCTTGCCTTCTTTGCTGAGAAAAGAACTACTGATGTGGAACACTATATATGATGTCAGACTCATTTGAGATGTTTTGCAAAACTTTTTTGTTATTTTACTTCTTTTTATTCTTTAAAGATTGGTTATTTTGGGGATAGAGATGTTTAATGTAAAAAGAAAGATATTACCAGATTTTAAAAGAAAGAAATCAGATAGTCCAAGTCCTCTTTTTTTAAATTATTACTTATTGTTATTGTTTGTTTTATTGCCATTCAATAAACTTTTATTAAGTGCTTCTGGATCAGCTAGGTGGTTGAGTGGATACAGCCCAGGCCATAGAGTCAGGTAGGACAGGAGTTCAATTGTGACCTCAGATACATAACTAGCACAGTGACTTTGGGCAAGTCACTTAACCCTTCTCTGTTATATGAGCTGAGAAAGGAAAAGGCAAGCCACACCAGTATATTTGCTAAGGAAAATGCCAACTCTTCGTGACCTCATTTGGGGTTTTCTTGACAGAGATACTGAGGTGGTTTTCCACTTCTTTCTCTGGATCAATTTACCGATGAGGAAACTGAGACAAACAGGGTGAAGTGACTTGGCCAGGGTCACAGTGTCTGAGGCCGTATATGGACTCAGGTCTTCCTGACTCCAAGACTCTGTGCACTATGGCGCCACATAGCTGCCCACGGGGGAAAAGAGGGAGCTGCAAAGAAAAATTGATCACAATAATTACCTCAAGCTTTTATTAGGCACCTACTGTCTGTCAAGCTTTGTACTAATCTAGGAGAAAACAAAGATGCAACAGGAATTCATATTGTATCTGAAAAAACAACCCGTAAGACACATAAACAAGTACAGGCACAGAACAGAGATGGAACACATCGAAGGCACATGGGGAAGGCACAAGCAAGAACCAGGAAAGGAAGGACTCCGTTTTTCCGTTTTTCCTTCAATTCCTCGTTTCTTAGGGCGCAAGAATATTTCTTCAGAGCATCCATAACGCAATCGAGATGCACACACAATGTTTCTGATCACCTTCTGTAATAGAAGGTGCTGCTATGAATGACTTGGTGGCCAAGAAACCTAATCCTTTCCATGACCTTTAACTCCTTTTTCATTTTACTTTTGAGGAAAAAGAAAGTGAAATGACCCACGCAAAGTTGCGTAGTTTTCAGAAAGAAGGGACCGAACAATGGCTTCCATTCAGGTCTTTGGATCAAACTTCCACGAACGTTTTGGCATATACAACACTTTTCTAGAAATATCACAGAAATATGAGTAAACAACACAGACTCCTGCACTCCCTATTCTCCGAGAGCCCGGATAGCTCAGTCGGTAGAGCATCAGACTTTTAATCTGAGGGTCCAGGGTTCAAGTCCCTGTTCGGGCGGAAAGATGCTTTTAGGTAAAATGCAGTGCCGGTGACTCGACAAATCCTCAGAAAGCCACCTTTCCTACTGTGCGCAGGCATTTAGAGCCGGATGTCACTTTTTACATATGTAAAGCCGGAGGATATACAGAGCAGGCGCTTACTCCATAAATCCTCTTTGATAAGTCCTCTGACAGGCGCTTACTCCATAAATCCTCTTTGATAAGTCCTCTGACAATCTGGGTTAAAAGTGCTGGGAACCGCCCGAACAGGGACTTGAACCCTGGACCCTCAGATTAAAAGTCTGATGCTCTACCGACTGAGCTATCCGGGCTCCTTAAGAAGATGATTTTTATTCAAAAGTTGAAAAGGGCAAAAGGACTTGACATTCTGTGACTGGTGCCGAACTTGGAGAAAGTGAATGGAAGTTGCCCTAAGTAAGAATTTTATTAAAATGAATAAATTGAAGTTGCTTAGGTCCTAAGGGGTCTTTAGTTAAAGATTCGCGAATTGAATCTCCTCTATTTGAGAAAAATGGCTCAGAATCGGTGTTGGATCCCTTTCCAGGGGTGATATTCTGTGAAAATCCCCTTTGCCCAATGTCCTATCTAAGCCATTCAAATCAATAGGCATTTTAAAGTACTTCCTCTCTGCCAGACACTGGCGACAGAAAAACAAAAAGGCAAATGCCCCTCCTCTCCCCTGCTTCCTCATTGCTCTAAGGGAGTTTTACAGGATCATTTAAACCAGAGGAGAAACCCAGACACCAGGAATTGTGAGCTCAACTCTACTCTTAGTTACTAAGAACAAAAGCACGACTCTGGTGGGACTCGAACCCACAACCTTTGAATCCCTCTCCGAGGTAGCTAGAAGTCCAATGCGCTATCCATTGCGCCACAGAGCCACGCGGCAAAGGGCTTTTAAAGAACTTGATGAATGAGAAGGGTTAATTAAGTAACGCATGGCTTTCATGGTCCTGAAGTCCAATACTATGTTCAGTGCACCCCTCGGTTCTTCTGTAAAGCACTAGGCTGGCAGGAGTCCAAAGTTATGATGAGATTATCTGTCTAGAAATAGATTTCTTAAATTCATACTTGATTCCTGCTCACATAGTTTCTGTGGCTCCCTATTACCTCTAGGTTCAAATAGAAACTCCTCTATAATCAGGCTTCAAGCTAACCACGTTATGTTGTTTACCCATTGCTCTCCCTCAGGCATTCTGAGTTCGAGACCTACGGATTTACTGCTCTCTATCTCCTGCCTCTGGGACATTGCATAGGCTGTTAGCTGCACTCCCTTTCTTCCCTTCCCCCAATTACTTAGACCCTAGCTCCCTCCAAGGCTCAATTCATGTACCACATCCTACACGAAATTTCTACAGATCTTCTCAATTATTAGTGCTCCGGAACGCAAGGACTGTATTTCTCTCTCTTTGTAGTCTCAGATCCTAACATGCAGTGGGTACTTAACAAATGCCTATTGAATAAACTCGAATTGACAATCTCAGAAATCCCTTGAGTCTGATGAGCACTCTCGAGTCATCGTACATTTCCTGCCAAAAACGAAATGAAGCTCTGTGACACCCGCTCGCATTTCGTGGGATCGGTTTCACTTTACCCACTTGGTAAAGTGCCCTGCTTGGGAACATTGCAGATGCTTCATAAATCGTCATTGCTAAAATCAAGGGAAAACCGCCCGAACAGGGACTTGAACCCTGGACCCTCAGATTAAAAGTCTGATGCTCTACCGACTGAGCTATCCGGGCTCCTCAACAGGGTGATTTTTTGTTCAAAAGGTGAAAAGGGCAAAAGAATTTGATACACTTGAATGTGTAATCATTTAAATATACATGAATAGCAGAGGATGGCCCCGGGGGTGGGTTGGGTCGGAGGTCTGGAAAACGGGTCTTAAAGAACCAGCCTGAAGCCTAAATCCACGCCCCCATCATGTAAGGTTGTGTGAGGATCTGCAGGGCCAGAGATAACCGGAGAAGATGTTCCGGGCTCCTTTCTAGTGGACCCAGGATACAGAGAGACGCCTCCTTGGAACCCTTTCTAACCCCGTCCTGTCCTTGTCACACACATCACTGTGACTTTGGACAGCTCAGTCAAGGGTCCCAATCAAACCCTGGTCAAGATCACTTGGCCACTAGGGGCTGCAAAAGTGTCTCTCTAGCCAGAGCAAAGAGAACGCGCCAGTCATGGAGCCGAAATAGCTCAGTTGGGAGAGCGTTAGACTGAAGATCTAAAGGTCCCTGGTTCGATCCCGGGTTTCGGCAGAAATTTTAAGTCGTGGTTTGGACTCATTCAGGTTTTATCATGATTTCTCGGCTTTCTGGAAATATTGGCTCCCAGCAAGCGATGAAACACAATGGGATTTGGCGGGGGGGGGGGGTGTGTGTGTGTGTCTCTGTAGCATTTGGGATGCAAAAGCTTCTGGAGATTCCTTCCCCACTGCAGGTATCCTCTGACTATCTGGATGCCACCCTTCAGTTGCTATCTGGTCTCGAGAAATCAGTCCAACGGGGACTGCTATATCAGATCGAACTGTTCACTATCTGCAAGCCGGGGTGGGGTGGGAGCGCTGCAGAGAAAGATATGCTTTCCTTCTCTCCACTCTTTTATCCCCTTTCTCTCATTTCCTTCCTCCCTCCACCTCAATATTTCCACCTATCCGTCTCTTTTCCTCTTCCCTTCCCTTCCTCCCTTCCTCCCTCCCTCCCTCCCTCCCTTCCTTCCTTCCTTCCTTCCTTCCTTCCTTCCTTCCTTCCTTCCTATGTTCACCTAGTAGCAACCCTAGCTGCATTCTGAATCCCACCCACTCAGAGAATGGAAGTAAATTCAACGGAAAACTCCCTCACAATGGAGGTGACTTTGGCTCTACTCTCTGAGACTATAGCTACCCAGACACCCCAATCCTGGGGTGGGTGGGATGTTGTTCATGGTAGTTGGAATCCTGAAACAAATGCCCAGTGATCCAGTCCTAGTTATGACTCTGGGGCTCTCAGAACAATCCCGCCAGACTTGGAAAGCTGCGCATGTGCTCAGTAATCTTGGCTTCCCTACTTACACAGGCTTGTGTCCAGACGGATGGCCCCTCAAATTTGTATCCTCCCTTTCTTGGTGGATAGGTTCTGCCCAAAGGCATGCACTTCCTGACTAGAAGGGCAGTGTTCTATTTGCTTGGAATCCAATGGGTCTCTCAGCCTGGATGAATATGAAAGTTTTTTTTTTCCAATTCCTAGACTGAAAAATCTCTTTTTCCCTCCTACTATGCTATCACTCCGATTTAGCCCCTGCAGTGACCTCCAAACTGGTGCTGCTGTCTGTCTCTTCCTTCTCAGAGTCAGTCTACACACACATGCTGCCCCATTCGGCTTCAAAATTATCAGTAGCTCCTCATGGCCTAATGAATAAAGTCCACATTTCTTGGCCTGACATTCAAGGCCTCCCACTGCCTATCTAACTTTACTTTCCACTTATCCCTTTCCCCTCACAGAACAGTCTGTTCTCAGACCAGCACCTGCTGCTATGGAAGTGGGAAATAACAATCTCCTTTTTGTCTTTCAACACACCCAGACCTTTAGTAACTGACACCAATGCTAAAGGGCTAACTGCTCCTCTTTCTAACCTCTATTTTTGTCATCATCTATTTTGTCATTATCATTCATTCTATTTCTCAAGTTCACAGCCTTGGGATTATCTGTGATACCATTTCCCAACAGTTACAAAATTCTGTCCTATCTACAATACCTCTTGAATCCTGATGAATGAATGAATCAAAAAAATCGTTGATTAAACAATCCTAAGTGATCTCCCAGTCTCAAGTCTCTTCCCACTACAATTTTCTCACCACTCAGCTGCCAAGGTGATTTTTCTAAGGCTAAAAGTCTGACCCTGTCTCAAACCTAGGGGTTTTATGAGTGACTCCCTGTGACCTCCAGGACAGATACATTGGCATTTAATGTTCTTCATAGTTTGACCACTTATTGCCTTTCTTATCTTCTTCCACGTTCCACCCTTCCACACACCCTAGAGTCCAGCTACAGTGAAGCTACTTTTAGTTCCTGAAGCACAACATTCCATCTCCCCTGTGTCTTGGCTGTGATTGAAACCCATGTCAAGAATGCCCTGCCCCAAACTTATGCGTCTTAGTTTCCTAGGTTTATTTCAGGACTGAACTCAAAATCTACTTTCTACAGGAGTCCTGTCCTGGTCCCCCAGAGCTGGTAATATCTTCTCAGATTACCTTCTACCTATCCTCTCTCTGTAGCTTGTGTGTACTTAGTTATTTGTCCTTTCCTGTTTGTTGTTGCTTTTTTTTTTAAATAAAAATCAGTCTTTATTTGAAAGGCTCTTCTTTGGCCCAGGGCCTGGCAGGTGCTACACCAAGGTGGACAAGGTGTGATCAGGGCCCAGCCCTGATGTTACCAGCTGCTTCTGACCCTGACCACCTGGAAAGTCAGTTGATGGACTCCATGAGGACAGGCAAAGGACATAAACTCACTTTTGCTTCTGTATCCCACTGAGGCACACAATAGGCACATCATAAATGTTTGTTGATCTTTCAGAGCATTTAGCAGACTCCCCTGCACACAACAAATGACAGCTGTTTAAGCCACCTGGTGGCCCATGGTCTCATTGACTGCTCCCAATCTTGCTTGGATAATCTTGCTTCAGCTACATTTCATTTATGAGTCTAGGGTAGGATTCATTTGAAAAGTAGTGAAAAACAGCAGGCTCTCTCTGGGCTCTGGCCTCCATCCTCTGTTTGGGAGGGCTAAGGAGGGAAGGGAAGGGGCAGAATTATCTTCTGCCTCATTAAGAGGTATTTTTGCTTCTTTCAAAATTTTTAAAAAATATTTTAATTGCTCCTCCCATGCTATCAGGAGAGGATACTGAAGATAAAGAATAGCTGGGGAGGTCTCACTAAAATTAATAAAGCTGAGATGACTTTCCAACAGATTTTTGCCAAATGTTGAATTCTCCTATCACAAAGCATTTCAATTTGTATTTATATTTTATAAAGGAACTTTCTTTCAATTTCTTAATTAGCTTGCTATCACTTTATTGGAGATACAGTTTATATATATGTATGTATGTATGTATGTATATATACATATATACTGACATAATACACACACACACACACACACACACACACACATATATATATATATATATATATATATATATGTATATATATTAGACCCACACACAGAACCCAGAATAATGTTTATATCTGTGTAGCAAAAACAAAAAAGAGATTCAATCACCCTCCTTTCCCCTTAATCGCAGTTGGCAAATGTACCTGGCTTAACTGTAGCCAAACTGGCATAGACAAACAGGAACTAGCATTTAAAGGAACAGATTCCCAAATGCAGGCTGCAAAGTTACCCCAATCTGGGGGTGGTGGGGTGGTGGGTGGTGGGGTTATGGAGTGGTGGGTTGTGGGGTGATGAGGAGTGGTGTGGGGACAGACTGGCGTCTCTAACTTTTCCCCTTCCTTCTCTATTCTCGAACACTCGCAAGGTCAAACGGGGACAAGTTTCCCTGACTAATCTAAGCTCTCAGCAAAAGGGCAGAAAGAGCAAAGTTCTCCCCATTCACCCCAGAGGGTCTCACGCCTGCAAGCCCATGGTTCTCTATCCCTCCATGCTTCCCCTTCCCCTATCTCTGTGATCTCAACCGCGGTACATGAGACTTAGTGAGTGTTGAAACAGGTGGTTCAAGGATCCCACCTTCGGCCGCTTGCCCGAAGAGGTGGGCAGGATGGAGAGAGACTTCCTTTTCCGCTCTCAAATATGCAGACCCGGCAAAATTTTAGAACCTAAAAAAGGAGGTGAAATAAAGAAAAAAAAAAAACAATATGAACCATGGAAAAGCTAGTTAAGATTTACTCAAACTGCTCTTTGATACCAGAGCCCGGATAGCTCAGTCGGTAGAGCATCAGACTTTTAATCTGAGGGTCCAGGGTTCAAGTCCCTGTTCGGGCGGACAGCTTTTATGGAAGAAAAATATAAAAGCTCCTAGAGGAAAGTCTCATACCCAATCAAGGGCTGAATAGTGGGGCAGCGTTTGTTCCGTGGTCCCAGAGATCCCGCAAAGGGCAGAGTCTCGGACCTCGGCTTCGGCTACTAGTGCTTTTGAGATGGAAGAAACGTTAAGAAATGCTTGTTCAATCGGCTCAGATGAGACAATATTTCCAGAAATTTGCAAGCTTAAAAGGGCAATATAAATACCAGTTGTTGTTATCATTCAGATCTCTTTATTCTACAGGAGACGAAAATGAGGCAGAAAGGTGGGTGATTTTCAAGTCATGTAGAGTAGGAGAATCAGAACTCCAACCCAACTTTTGACTGATGATCCCGACGCTTTGTAACCCCTTGAAGCAGAACAAGTCGCAGAGGAAAGAATAAGCAGGCAGTTCTCAAGCATTAAGTAAGCACTTAGTATGTGCCAAGTCCTGTGCAGCTCTCTGAAACATAACCCACACAATAGGATACAGAGGTAAAAACAACACAGTCTGTCCTAAGAACCTTCTGTTCCAGGGCAGGAGTCCTTGGTTTCATGGATAGATTTAAGGCGCTCCGTGAATTTAGGTGGAAAAATTCTTCTTTATTTTCTTTAACTTCTAACTAAAATGTAGCATTTCTTTCAAGGATTTAAAACATGATTCTGAGAAGGGTTCCATAGGTTCTGCTGCCCAAAAGATTCCTGGCACAAAGAAAAGCTAAGAACCTCTCTTCTAGAGGGTGAGGAGCCAACTCATACACTTTATATTATATGCGCACGCACTTAATTACATGAAAATAATACAGAGCGATTTCAAGACTGGAGGGCACTACCAAATCAGGGGAGTCAGGAAAAGGGGGCGTGCAAGGATTGGTGGGTCTATCCGAGGGAGGTAAATTTCACTCTGAGTTAAAGAACTCATCTCCCACAAGGCAAATTGGGCAATTGAAATGCACTGAGGGTTGTACTCAGCTGAACTTTACTGAAGCCTTGTTTAAACCAAGCAAAAATTTGCAACTTCCAACCTAGAGAAAAGGTAGATTGAATCAGGTCTTAACGACTACTGGGCAAACGGGGCTTAGGCACAGGATGCAAACTTGGGGGATGGGGAGGTGGCTTCCTAGGCAACTACTCTCTTCCCTTATCATTCTTTGCTTTTTAGGGTAGTTTGTAGGCCTGATGTAGGTAGATACTCCAGAAGGATACCCTGGTTTAGGATTCTACCATCGGATCTCTTTGTCCAGCTCCTCCTGGGTGATCTGACCCTCTAATAGGGCAAATGCCATCTGGGCAGGACCTCATTCCTTCTCACACTCAAAAAACCCCACCATCATAGAGAACTGAGCCAAATGTACAAGAACACAAGTCATTCCCCAATTGATAAATGGTCAAAGGATATGAACAGGCATTTTTCAGAGGAAGAAATTAAAAATATCTATAATCATATGAAAAAATGCTCGGAATCCCTACTGATTAGAGAGATGCAAATCAAAACAATTCTGAGATACCACATTACACCTGTCAGATTGGCTAACATGACAAAACAGGAAGATGATAAATGTTGGAGAAGATGTGGAAGAGCTGGAACACTAATTCATTGTTGGTGGAACTGTGAACTGATCCAACCATTCTGAAGAGCAATTTAGAGCTATGCCCAAAGGGCTACAAAAATGTGCATACCCTTTGACCCAGAAATACCACTTCTAGGACTGTATCCCCAAGAGATCATAAAAATGGGAAAGGATCCCACATACACAAAAATATTTATAGCAGCTCTCTTTGTGGTGGCCAAAAACTGGAAATCAAGGGGATGGCCATCAATTGGGGAATGGCTGAATAAATTGTGGTATATGAATGTCATGGAATACTGTTGTGCTATAAGAAATGATGAACAGGAAGACTTCAGAGAGGCCTGGAAAGACTTATACGATCTGATGCTGAGTGAAAGGAGCAGAACCAGGAGAACTCTGTACAGGGCAACAATCACAGTGTGCCAGGATTGTTTCTGGTAGACTTAGAACTTCATTGCAATGCAAGGACTTAAAAAAATTCCCAATGGCCTTTAAGGCAAAATGCCTTCCACATCCAGAGAAAGATCTATAGAATTCAATCTCAGAAGGTAGCAGATCCTTTTCTTTTGTTTTATGTTTTGGTTTGTTTTATGATTTCTCCCATTCATAATTCTTCTATGCAACATGACTATGGTGAAAATGTATTTAATAGGAATGTATGTGTAGAACCTATAAAAATTTGTATGCCATCTTGGGGAGGAAGGTAGAGGGGAAGGAAGGGGAGGAGGGAAAAAATTTTAAGTCATATGGTAGTGATTGTAGAACACTAAAAATAAATATTAAAATAATAATAATAAAAAACCCCACATTCCCACACACATTGTTTTAGTTCCAGGAGAAAGTCAACATTTTGTAAGCTCTTACTGTATGCCAGTCAATGTGTTAAGTGCCTGAGATATGTAGGAAGACAAAAATAGCTCCTGCCCTCAAGAACCTTACATTCCAAGGCAGGAGATGACCTGCAAATAACTACATGCCGAATAGATATGTACATGATAAACTAGAGCTAATCTCATAGAGTAGGTACTAGCTTTGTGGGAGCTGGCAGAGGAGGTGAGGGATGATTGGGAAAGGCTTCTTGTAAGAGGTAGAATGAGAAGGAGGCCAAGTGCATTCCAGACCTGAAGGGATAAACCAAAGAACAGGTATGGAGTGGGGAGATGAAAAAGGCTGGCATCATGGGATTATAGGCTATGTGGAAGAGAATAAGGTAAAAAGAATTGGAAACGTGGGAAGGGGTCACGTTATGAAGGGCTTTAAAAGACAAACAACATTTTATATTTGATACTGGAAATAATTAGGAACCATGGAAATTTATCCAGTAGGGTAATCTGCTTTAGGAAGGTCACTTTGACAACTGAGCAGATGTATTGGAGTTGGGAGTTGAGAAAAGGAGACCGTGGCAGTGTTAGAGTAGAAAAGGGGCATCTACATCTGAAATGTTGCAAAGATAGAATCGATGGGACTTGGCAACAGATTGGCTATGGAGGGTAAGTGAGAGTGAGATGTCAAGGATGACACCTAGTGGGAGAGCCTGGTTGATTGGGAGTATGGCCATCTTAATTATAATAGAGAAGTTTTTGAAGAGTTTTGGTTCTCTGGGAGAGTGTGGAAAGGAATAGGAATGGGGATGGAAATCTAGGCAACATAAAAACAAAAGATAGCAATAAAAACTAATTTAAAAAACAAGATGGTAATAAACTATAGGAGTCCTTGAAGGTCAAGCTAGAATTTGAAGTGACAGATATCCCTTGGATGTGGAAAAAAAAAAAGGGGCTGAATCTTTGGCTAATATTATAAACGTTGACCTAGATTCCAAAGAGTAGAAAATGAATGTTGAATAATTACAAAGAAGAAACTTGACCCCAAAGAAGAGCTATGAGAAAACACTTCCCCCAGATCCTTTGTAGGATGGGTCACAGAAAGAAGTTCAGGGATGTGGAACATGTCGTGTGTGTGTGTGTGTGTGTGTGTGTGTGTGTGTGTGTGTGTGTGTGTATACACATATACATATATATCAGTTTTGAGGAAATATTTTCCTTTTCTCCTTCCTTTTAAAAAAAATCTCTCCGGGAGGGGGATGGGGATAGAGAGGGGAAAGTCTAGGCAATGTGAAGTGTATAATTGATTCCATTTCTAGTTTAAAAAAATATTAGAAGGCTTTCAGTGTGTGTCTTGGGGTGGAGAAGAAGATATTCTGGGCATAGAAAATGATAAAGGAATCAAAGGCAGGCAAGAAGTGTGTGTGTGTTCGGGTGTGTTGTGGAGGTGGTGCGGGGACTTTTCTAATGGCAGTGAGTGGTTCGTTTTGTCTGGACTATATTAGTAATTGGAAAAAAGTAATAGGAAATTAGGTTGGGAAAATAGGATGATATTGTACTGTGGGGCTTACTTGAATGCCAGGACAAAGTGTTTGAAATGACACAAATCCTTTGGATAGAATAAAAAGGATGATTTTGTGACCAATATCACAGGCACTCATTTTTATCTTTTATATGTGTCAACCTATAATGATTTTTGCCTCTCAAGTCATCACTTTTTCATAGAATCATAGATTCATTTAAAGCGACAAGTTAAACCAGGTAATAAATGAACTAATTATTTCAACCCCTCATCCATTCATCCATCCATCCATCCCTCATTTAGGATTCCTTGTGCCTCAATGTATCCTTGGACAAGTCACTACTGTACATCCCAGGGTTTGGTCTGCGGTCTCTTTGGAATCTTTTCTTGTTCTAACACGAAGATCTAATGTATCTTTTTCTGACTTTATAAAATAAAAACATTAGGAAACACCAAAAAGTCAGCTGAGACTTGGCGGCTAACAAAATTTAAAGCAGCTCGTGTGTCTGCCGAAATAGCTCAGTTGGGAGAGCGTTAGACTGAAGATCTAAAGGTCCCTGGTTCGATCCCGGGTTTCGGCAAGGAGGCTTCTTTTACCTCCTTCCTATTCCTCAGCCCGCCCCCCCTCCCCCCTCCCCGCCCTCGCCATAATTGACGGAAATGCTCAATCTCAATTTAAGAGGTCAGTGTCAGTAAAGATACAACTGCATCCCCTTAACCCCAGTATCTCTCTTCGTTGCCCCTTACCGGATCCCTCTCTGGTTGAGCGTGGATCGCTGAAAGGTTCAGAGAAGAGACTGGTGCAAACGGAGAGTTCCGAGACTGGAAGTGGATGCAGGGCTTCTGCACTTTGAGCTGGCCCTTTGTTCCTCAGGCCCAGCTGCTGCTTACTCAGGCTACACTTAATTAAAAAAAAAACAACAATAAAGAATATAGAAATTAGGGCATGAATCTGCATGCCCTCTTAAGGACCGGAGGCGAAAGTGCGCTGGGCATGTTGGGTTCCATAGTGTAGTGGTTATCACGTCTGCTTTACACGCAGAAGGTCCTGGGTTCGAGCCCCAGTGGAACCAGAAATGATCCGTCAGATTTTTGAGGCTCCGCGGCTAGGGGCATGGGGAACCGCTCCTGGGATAGTGCGTGGGTGGCATTTTTCCGCTTTAAAAAAGTGCCTTCGTTCGCTAAAATCAACCAAGGACGTGAAAATCGGCTCCTCAGGTTGAAAGTCTGACGTCCTACCGACCAAATAACCCAGCTTTTGTTTCACCCTACTTTTCTGGTTCTATTACCATTATAATCAACAATTTTGATTGGGTCTCTGTGTATCTGTATATGCGTGTGCGCATGTTTTAAAGGAGAGTTAACTTTCTTACGAGAGCTCCTCCTTCCATTTTGCTCCTTCCCAGAGGTAACGGCACTGTGTGTAATGTGTGTGCAAGCAGGACAGACGATTTCATTAGAGATGTTTGTAAGGCGTGTCATCTAGCCAGGTGCAAGAGTGGACTAGCTGAACTCTGTGGCTCTTTCCAAGCCTGGGGTTTTAGAATTCTGACCATGAAATAGACCACAGCGTTAGGACAGCTCCGCGTATCTTGATCTGGTCTTTTTTGTGATCTCTCGTGAAGATAGTTCAGTCAATAAATATTTGTTAAGCTCCTACTATGTGCCAGGCATTGGATCAGTTGAGATAATGCAACTCATAGTAAGGAGGTCTTGCACGAATGAGTCATCAATGAAGTGGTTATGGAAAATAATTATAAGCATTACTATTTATCCCAAAGATCACTTTTATTACTATTAAGTGACCATTTTCTTTGGTGTATAAAAGTCACCGGCTTAGCAGGGGCTGAACTTTCAAGGCTCCTTTCTGGTATTTCTCAAATCAAGAGAAGGAAGTGCAGTGAGTCTGTATTCCGAAGGAAAGTGGACTTTCCAGTGGTTTTTAGTTTCCAACTTTTACTTTTCTTTATAGGGATCGCGACTACAGAATGAATTTAGGGGATTAGAGCTAAAAACTAAATTATCCTACCAGAAGTGGGGTTCGAACCCACGCGGACACTTGTCCATTGGATCTTAAGTCCAACGCCTTAACCACTCGGCCATTCTGGTTAGCGATAATAGCTTTTACCCCCTTTCTAGGATGAAGTCTCATATCCCCTAAGCCTGTCAGTTGCTCTCCTGGAGAACAATTTGGTGACCCACTCCAAAGGGAACAAAGAAAACCAACCTTAAAGAGGAAAGACGCAAGGAGAGCGTAGGTCACTTTATGACCACCCAAAATGTTTTTCATCTTGCCCCTCAGTCCCAGAAGGGACACAACATGCACAAGACTAGGTCATCTTTGGAACCGGGAACCTATGGTAAAAACATTTTCCTACTCTCTTGCTTAAATGTGCCAGGAATTCTCCACGAAGCTGAGGGCATCCAGAAATCCAAGTACTCCAGTCTTCAAGTCTATTTGGGGGTCCTGCAAGTATATGAATGAGTACACATGAGTACTACATCAATACGTAGTAATGGGGAAGGAGGGCTACAAACCCTTCCCAACATATTCCTCCCCGGCCTCCCCCTCCATTTTCCCCTCATCTTTTCCAGTCTTCTTACCCCTTCTCTGCCTCCTGTATGCAGATCTAGGGACACAGATCTCCTCACGATTCCTGGAACAAGCCCCTTCATCTGTCAACTCCGGGCATTTCCCCTGGCTTGCCCGCATGGTTTCATTCCAACGCGTTCTCTCCTCGTCTTCTTCGAGTTTCCCTGGATTCCTTTCAAGTCTCACCGAAAGTCCCACGTTTCTCAAGAAACCTCTGCTCATCATAAGCTGGAAGTTCTCCCTCACTCAAAAAAACAAAGTCAAGTGCAAGTCATGTCATATTTCTCTGATGGCATGGTCTTCTTCGTCAACGAAGGACGAACACACAATAAACTGGTGCCTTTCCTCCGACAGTTATCTCCAGTTCATTCTGTATACGTCTTGTTTATACGTTCTTGTTTATATACTATCTCTGCCATTGGAATGTTAAACTCTTGAGGGAAAGGGACTGTTCGTTTTTTTTGCCTTTCTTTGTATCCTCAGAGTTTAGCACGGAGCCTGGCACTTAGTGAGTGCTGAACACGGTTTCGTTCTCGGAAAGGATCAAAATGACATGACGACGTTAGAGACTGAAAGAACACCAATTGACAGGCACCTTTTTTTTCCACGAGGGAGGAACCGAGTCAACGAACAGACCGCGCCCTCAAGGGACTCACAATCTTAAACTCCCACTCGTCTCCTTCCTTTTGGTAACCTAGGAGCTACCGCAGCCAAGTCTTCAGAGTCACATTGCCCAGGTTTGGGAGAGGTTATGTGGGTATAGGAGCAGGAGGACTTTTCTGGACTTGGGAGTGTTAGGAAATGAGCTCCAGGATGCCAGTGCTCCTTGGTTTTCATTTCTAAAAACACGACTCTGGTGGGACTCGAACCCACAACCTTTGAATTCCTTTAAGCTTTAACTAGAAGTCCAATGCGCTATCCATTGCGCCACAGAGCCAGTCACTTGAGTAGGTCTACCTTAATTGTCTCTACACACAAAAGACAGCGCGTCTCCTGGGGAAGAGCCTACATTTCAGAGTATAAAAAGGTTTCCTGGAGTTTACGCTTGGAAGAGGCTTTGGAGATCATCTCGTCACCTCGCTCATTATACGTAGAAAGTACAGCTGAGACTCCTTGCCCTCCACCACATGCGCGCATACTTATAGAGCGTGGATATTTGCAGAGCGTGGTTTGTTGGTCAGTGGTGGGGGAGTCTGGTCAGGTCGTGCTCTTGTGCTCCGCCAGCCCACGGCCGCTCACACATACATAGGGTTAGCGCCCAGCTTGGGACAGGAGAAACGGTATTTGGGGAGTACAGATTTGTCGAAAGATGAGGGCCAGTGGAACCGCGTTGTGCTTGGAACATTTCCCCGCCAATTTAGAGAGTAAAGACAAAAGAAATAGCTGAAAGAAGAGGCAAAGTAAGGGACAGAAATATTTATCCCCTTAAAATTTCTTACGGAAAGTTAGCTTCAGCGGTTCCATAGTGTAGCGGTTATCACGTCTGCTTTACACGCAGAAGGTCCTGGGTTCGAGCCCCAGTGGAACCAAGCGAAGAATAATCTTTGCTTTTAACTGGCGGTCTTGAAAAAATTCTCATCTCTTAGAAAGAAGCAAAGTCCGAATCCATTCATAGTCTGTTTCTTTCAGACACACAGAGGCACGAGGCTGAAGAAGCCTTCAAACCATCCTATTCCCCAAAAGGGCCAAGTGGAGAACTGAACCGTGATTGGTAAGATCTATTCCCAGCTCGGCATCCAGAGCTTCCCAATGATGAACTCATCCTCTTCAGTTCCTAGGATGTTGTCTGGGCATGAGAGCCTCCCAGAGATATCACTTAGTCATCACCTTTGGAGTCACGAACGCTGAAGTATTCAGGGGACGCCAGGGATGGACTGGTAGCTGGTAAAACGAAGAGGTCTGGGAGTCAGCTCTGAGGATGTCCTAGGGGGAAGCTACATTTTGGGGTTTTGAGGGATCAAGCAGCTAATGAGTATTTAGTAAGGACCCACTTTGTGTTAGGCACTATGCTAGGTGCTGGGGACAGAGAGACAAAGGCTAAAAACAATTCCTCTTTGTGAAGAGCCTGTATTCTAATGGGGAAACTACAAACACACACAGATATATATGTATGCATGTATATATACACATCAATATATATTACATATATGTATATATGCAAACACACACTACATACCAAATACACACATTTGTGTGTGTATATGTAAATGTGCACACATATACACATGCACACACATCATAAATCTAAAGTAAATATAGACCAATTAAGTTAAATGAAGGGGTTTCTGAAGAAAGGCAAACATTTCCAGGGGAAAGGCTTTCATGAAGAATCTGATGTTTGATCTGAGTCTTAAAGGAAGAGAAGGTCCCTAGGCTAGAGGGAGGACAACATTCCCCCATCAGTGCTCTGTTGTCTTGGAAAGGACACTCCCCTCTTTTGGAATATCAGATGGGACTAATGATACAGGCTTTATCTACATAGCAGTGCTCTTAGAGGAGGAGCATTTTTGTAGACTTTCAAATGCTACACATCTGCAGCTCCTCCTACCATGGCCACAGTCTCCAGATGCAGCCACCATCAGTCAATTCTGCCACCACCAGTGAGACTTCAGCAAAACATTATCAAGAGACATGGCTATTTACCTGAAGATTCCCTCTAGCTCCCAACGTTGTTTTTTAGGTCTTTACTTTTCTCTTACCATCACAAGGACTTGACTTCCTAGGAAGAAGCAAGTCCAAACAGTTAGGGGAGGGCACAAACCGGTGCAATAAGGCTGGGGTTTGTTGAACATTGATTTGGGGGCCAGTCGGATCAAGGAGCCTTCTATCTATCCATTTATTCCAGAACCATCAGACCCAGGAAAAGACTCCAATTGATGACCCTTAGCAGAAAGAGCATGCTTGTCCTATCCACAAATGCAGGAGCATGGGGCTCTGCTAGAATTTAGATAACAATGCATCTTCCTCTAGCATTTTGAGGCTTACAGAACTCTTCTGTGAGATAGTTTGTGTAAGGATTATCATTCCCATTTTACAGATGAGGAAATTGAGGTAAAAAGAAGATAAGGAAATTGTTAGCAGGGTCACATTTCTAGTAATATTTGAGGTAACATTTGCAGGAGTGGGGAGCCTGCAAAAGCATCCCCTTTGGATATTTGTTCTCTGAAGTTTGGATTCAGTCAAAGGGCCACAGTTGAGGACCTAGAGGGCCACACGTGGCTTCAAGGTCTCAGTTTCCCCATCCGTCTGAACCCTCATCTTCCTTTTAGCGTTCTGACAACACTAGACAATGCTGGTGAAAGGTTATTGACCGTTCTTATGGACCTAGAGAGGACTGAGCCTGCCAGTTATCAAAGCCAGATATGGGAACCAGGGCTTCATTTCCTGTACTTCATTCTGGAATTATAGTATAAGGGAAAGGGTATGGTACATCAAGATCAACAAAAGTTGGAGGCTGTCCAAGGCTGAGACAGAGCCCACTTAGAAGAGTCCAGTATTGGGGCCAGTCCAGTGTCAGTCAAGTTGGTGAGGGCCCAGCAAAGACATTGAATGACCTATTCAATCATTGTTGTACTTTGAATCAGTGTCCAGTCTTTTCCTTTCCTGGATGCTGGGTGTGCCTCTGGTGTTGGGGAAATACTTGTACCTGCTGTTTTTGCTACGCATTTGAGTAACTTGCCTGTGATAAAGACTCAAAGGACACTCATGTTGCATCAGAATAAGAATGGTAGAACCGGAAGGGGCCAGCTAGTGCTCATGTAGCTGGAGTCAGACAGAGGACCTAGGTTTGAATCGTGATTTGGCCAAGTCAACTTTAACTTTTCTGGTCCTGAATGAACATAGACATGTCTTAGATTGTGGAATGTTAGAACTGGAGGACAACATCAGCCACAGGAGGAATTTTAGAACCTAGAGTGTTAGAACCAGAAAGGATCTTAGCAAAGAGAATTGTAGAATGTAACAGTGGGAAGGAACCTTAGAATATAGGATGTAGGAGCCTTAACTTGGAACTGGATTTGACCTTGTCTAATCCCTTTGCTTTAATGAGGTTGCATGACTTGCTCAGGGTCTCACAGATAATAAATGTATGAGAGAGGATTGAAACCCAGGTCTTCCTGATTCCAAGTCCAGTGCTCCATCTTTTACAATAAGAGCAGTGGATGTGCTGGTATATATTTAGCATTTGGTTCTTTGAAGCAAAAAAAAAAAAGGACCCACAGCACTGTAAAATTTAATCTGAAGTATTCCTTTTAAAATAGAGTGTGATACATGTGGACTAATGATGGTTTAAGTAGAAAAACTAGAGAGTTTAGAGACCTTTTAATGTAACTCCTATTTTGACTTGTTCCATTTGCAGATGTCATAAGGTTAGGAGGGACATCTTAGATGTAGTAGTAGTAGTCGTAGTCATAGTAGTCGTAGTTGTAGTCATAGTCGTAGTAGTAGTAGTAGCAGGAAGAGGAGGAGGAGGAGGAGGAGGAGGAACAGTAGCAGCAGCTAACATTTAGCTAACATAGTGCCAGGACACTTCTTAATTATTATGTCATTTGATCCATAGAAGAACCTTGGGATATAGACACTATTATAATCCCTATTTTATAGATGAAGAAACAGGCAAATAGGGGTTGAGTGACTTGCTCAGAAGTGATGTTTTTAGTAAGTATCTAAGGTTAGATTTGAATTCAGGTCTTCCTGACTCCACGCCCAGATATTGGTGGACAGTCACTCTTCAAAAAAATATCGACCATTCAGAACATAAGATGAAACTGGGTGAAAAGTTAACTTTGCATGTGTAAGGTAGGGGAGAGGCCTTGTTACAGTTTTTCTTAGGTTTTTGAGATGCTGTTCTCTCCTGATTCTCCTCCTACCTTACTGCTGCTTCTCCTTTGTAGGATCTTCATGTGGGTATTGGCCACTAATCATGGATATTCCTTGAGGCTCTTTCTTGGGCCTTTTTCTTATTTTTCTAGTCTATATCTCTTTGTGATTTTATCAGCTCCCATAGATTCAATTGTCATCTTTTTGCGGATGATTATCAGATTTATTTATCCAACTCTAACATGTGTCCTAACCTTTAATCTCACATCTCTACCTGCCTACTGAATAGCTCAAACTGGATGTCCCATTAACATCTTAAATGCAACATGTCCAAAATTGAACTTGTTATTTTACCCTAAACTTTCCCCTTTGCTTAACTTCCTTCTTGCTGGTTGGTACCACCATTGACCTAATCACTGAGTCTCTCAAGGTAGGGGTAATCCTCGACACCTCATTTCTCACTCCTACATTTTTGTTCTTTAGCTAAATCTTATCAATTTTACCTTTACATCTGAAAAAAGATTGGGGTGGAAGAGAGGAGATAAATTTTGATCTCAATATGTGGCCACAATATGACGTGATAGTAAAAAAAATGCCAAAGGCTCTTAGATTACTTCAACAAGACACAATGTCTAAGACCAGGGTCATGAGAGTTCTTTTTCAGCCTGTCCTGGTCAGACTCCCCTTTAGTTTTAGGCACAATATTTTAGGAAGTACGTTGATAAGCTAGACAGCGTCCAATGGAGAACAATTACAATGCAAAGAGGCCGAATCAGTGGGCCACTGAGATTTTCTTCATTCTGAGATTTTTTGATTTTGATAAAGTGAGAAAACATGAACTTGCCATTTGAATTTGGTGTTAGGAGAGGGTTTAAGTCCAATGTCTTACGTTGACTATCTGTATGGTCTTGGACAACTGGAAATTGGGAAGAAGCAAATTTAGATTTGGCATAAAGAAAAAATTTCCCATTGATCAGGGAAAGAGTTCTTAAGAGGACTCTGCAGAGCCTAAAGGTCTGTGAATAAATATCAGGAGATCTGTGAACTTGAAACTTTAATGTCTTGATAATTATATTTCAATATAATTGGTTTCTTTTGTAATCCTATGTTTTGTATTTAATACCTTTATAAACATTACTTTGAGCAGGGGTCTAAAGGTTTCACCAGCCTGCCAAAGAGGTCCAGGACACAAAAACGGTTAAGAATTCTTGAATTAGAGATGTCCTATAGAGGACTGGTCTGCTTGGGGAACTAGTGGTCCTCCCTCCTGAAAGTCTTCAAGCAAAAGCTGCGTATATAGGTAAACTGTGGGAATTCTGATTTGAGTACTGGTTGGATTAAATGACATTTAGGGCTCTATCCAACTCAGAAATTCTATTATCCTGTTCTTGTGAAGTGGTTTAACTTAACTGAGAGTAAGTTTTCTTATTTTTAAAAGGGGATAATGGTGATAACTATAGTGCTTACCTCATAGGATTATTATCAAATGAGACAATGTGTTTAAGTACTTGGCACACCTTATAGTTCCATATCATAGTGGTGAATTGATCCGGAGAGTCCTCCATCTAAGTGATCAACTCAGTAAGGTTATAGATTGTGGTCTTTGGTTGAAAGGGACACCTTCTGGGAAAGTCAACAATTCTTCCATTACCTCTGTTGAGAAGACACAGGGAACTCCTCTGATTGGTCCTTTCTCTGAGTGGCTGCCTTTAAGGTGATTGTCAAATAAACTAGGGGCTCTTCTGCTTAACTTACCATTCCATAATGTAAGCAATTATTATTAATGTAGAAAGTTAGAGTCTGAAGGGATTGGAGAACACAGAGTGTTAGAGGCAGAGGGGACCTCAGAAAACACTTGGTCCACTCCCTACTAATAACATACAGAGAGGCTACATTGTTTACCATAGGTCCCACAGTAAATTGGTGGTAGGTTCAGATCTCCTTCCTGGGTCATTATCCTTTTCATTTTTTTATATGTAGTCTTTAATATAAATATTCTTTGAATGGAGGAGTGTCTTGTCTGTCTATGCATCTTGTTTTGTACCTTGGTTTTTCATGCTTGGAATAACCCAAAGTCTTTGGTTTTACTGGTTCCTTAGGGTAATTTGCATCACTGTACTCCAGGATGCAGATATCTGCAAGAATGTACCTCTTGTGCTATCTTGCCTGCTGAAAATAATGGGTGTAAAATTCAAGTCAACCTTTCCCAGTTCCCTGTTAACACAGAGCCAAGTCCTTTACAGAAGGTACAAGTTTTCTCTGTAGTCTTCTCATGGCTGACTTCATCTCCTGGTTTCTCAGGGTGTAAATCAGGGGGTTCAAGAGAGGGGAAATGACAGTGAAGGTGACAGAAATGACCCGGTCAGAAGGAAGGGCAGTAAAGGGCCTAGCATATACATAGATGCAGGGCACAAAATGCAGGGTGACCACAGTGATGTGGGAGGAGCAAGTGGAGATAGCTTTCCTCCTACCCTCTCCTGTCTGAGATCTCAACATCACCATGATGACTGTGTAAGACACAATGAGTAGAAGGAACCAAAGTGTGGTGAGGAGACCATTGTTGGAGATCATGAGGAGCTCCAGAACAAAGGTGTCAGTGCTGGCGAGTTTGAGAACTTGGGGAACATCACAGTAGAAACTATCAATGACAGCTGGCCCAGTGAAGGGGAGTGGGAGCAACAGAGAGATCTGCACAATGGAGTGTATGAAGCCTCCCACCCAGGAAGCTGCCAAGAGCCCAAAGCACCTTCCTTTACTCATGAGGGTCACATAGTGAAGGGGTTTTGAGATGGCCAAATAACGATCAAAAGCCATCACAGAGAGAGAAAAAACATCAACTCCACCAAGGAGGTGGAAGAAAAACATTTGTATCATGCAGCCATTGAAAGAGATGGTCTTTCTCTTAGCTAAAAGGTCTAGCAAAACCTTTGGAGCAGTGATGGAGGAGAAGCAGATGTCCACAACAGAGAGATTTCTGAGCAGGAAGTACATAGGTGTGTGGAGGCGGGACTCACAGGTCACAGTGAGCATGATAAGGAGATTTCCCAGTAGAGTTGTTACATATACCAGAAATAATAAAAGAAATAAGATGATGCTCAGTCCTGGAGACTGGGTAAGGCCTACAAAAACAAATTCCTTCACCCTGGTGTGATTTCCCAGTTCCATTAGCTCATGTTTCCTCTTCCTTGGCCACCTTAGGAGAAAAGAATTAAATAATAAAGAATATACACATTTACTCAGATATGCCCCTCCTTCAATTTATACCCACCATCTGCTCCTTTCACTGCTACTCATGTGCAGCTGAATGAAACTTTGAGAAAATCAAAAAGCAATGCTGACTGGACCTACTCTAAATTTATATGATATAATCTGAATTGGACTCTCATGGAGGCAGAACAATCCTTTAAAAATCTCCCTTATTGATTCATTATCCTCCCAAGCCCATGTGTTTTCCAAACCTTTTCAAATCTCCTCAAACCTCCTATATCTGTCTCATATTTCAACTTTCTCAAAGCATGCCATTCACCAACATCTCTCTCTTTTCCCCTCTCCCTCTTCTCACATCACTCAGATGCCTCCTATCTCATATAATGAAGTGATCCTTCTCCTGGGCAAGGCAGAGCCTTCTATGTGCTCAAGAACCCACCATGACTTATCCAACAAATTGTCTTCTCTGTCATCTCCATCCTCACTTATCTTCAATCTCTCCATGTACTGGAGTCCAGTAGTAACTGGTGACTTTCCTAGTGTCTACAATATGATGAGAAGATTTCCCAGTACAGTTGCTACACCCATGTCTCCCTCATTCTCAGAAAATCCTCACTTGCTCCAGCTACCCTTGTTATATGTTATCCTATATCTCTACACCCTTTCTTGGCTAAACTCATTGAGAAGAAAATCTACAATCAGATACTCCACTTGTTTTCCTTATGTTTGCTTCTTAACTCTTTACAGGGTGGCTTCCAACTTCATTCAACTGAAGTTGCTCTTTTCAAAGTTGCCAGTGATTTCTTAATTACCAAATCTGATGGCCCTTTATCAGTCCTCATTCTTTTTAACTTCTATGCAGCCTATGATACTGTCAGTCACTGTCCTCTTCTTGTTACAGTCTTTTCTTAGGTTTTTGTGATGCTGCTGTCTTCTGATTCTCCTCCTACCTTACTGCTGCTTCTCCTTTGTTGGATCTTCGTATGGGTATTGGCCACTAATCATGGGTATCTCTTAAGGCCCTCTCTTGGGACTTTTTCTTATTTCTCTCTTTAAATGTGTTGCTGGTTTCTTCATCTCCCATGGATTCTCAGATTTATTTATGTGACCATATTATCTCTCCTAACCTTTAATCTCACATCTCCAACTGCCCACTAGACAACTCAAACTGGATCTTCCATTAACGTCTTAAATGCAGCATATCCAAAGCAGAACACATTACTATAACTTTCCTCTTTTCTTAAATTCTTTCTTGCTGTTGAGGAGGCTGCCATAGACCCAGTCAGTGAGGCTCCCAAGGTCCGGTTAATCCTCCACACCTCACTTTCTTACTCACACATTTTTTTTCTTTAGCTGAATCCTATCAATTTTACCTTTGCAGCATCTCTTATATATAGGTCTCCTTTGCTTTTCTGCCACTTCTACTACCCTTATGTAGGCCCTCATCACCTCAATTATATACTATTGCAATAGCCTTCTTGAGGGTCTGTCTGTCTCAATTCTGTCCCCACTCGAATCCGTCATTCATTCTTCTGTCAAAGTGACTTTAGAGGATGAAATTACACAGTTGAAGAGGTGGAAGGAGTTTATTCTAAGCCCACAGAATGATTTGGAACAAGGGTCAGAGGAAGCAGAGAGCAGTTTCCATTCAGAAAGCAGACCATTTTTTAAAGGAACCATGGAGTTTTATTAATCAAAATTCTTTTGGGAATATTCATCCCTTCATTCAACAATCATATTATTAAACTCCTCCAGTGTACCACAGACTATGTCTTACTTTGTACGAGGCACTAGGATACAAAGGTGTCTTGAAGGAAGTGACATCCTATTTGGGGAAAACATGAATGGCAATGAGTATATTGAATTGAAAAATATAAAATTTTAATATTCAAATATATTCTATAATAATATAAGATGATAAAAATATAATGAATATGAATAATATATAAATACAAATAAAATAAATTCAAAATAACTTTTTTGATGGACACTAATAATGGAGGGGACTTAATTAATGCCCCATGGTTCTTGAGCTGAGCTTTGAAGGAAGCTGAGCATTATAAGAGGTGGAGATGAGAAGAGAACCTTTTCCAAGCATGGCAGAGTATACCAAGGCATATAGGTGGGAAATGGAATGTTGTGTATGGAAGAACAATGGCACACTGACTGGTTTTCCTAGAATATGTGTTGAATCTTTTCAGCTGTGTGTAACTCTCTGTCACCCCATTTGGAACTTTCTTGGCAAAGACACTGGAGTAGTTTGCCGTTTCCTTCTCCAGCTCATTTTACAGATAAGAAACTAAGGCCAACTGGGTTAAGTGAGATGACCAGGGCCACAAAGCTTGTAAGTGTCTGAGGCACATTTTGAACACTTCAGACTCCAGGGCAGGCCCTTTATCAAATGGACCACCTTACTGCCCTGTAGGATACACCAGATTGTTAAGGGCTTTACATACCAAAAAAAGGATTTTGTATTTTTTCCAGAAGTGACAGTCAGCAGTTGGTTTTAGGACTTAGCTTGCAAATTTCTTGGGGACATGGATTTGGACATTGTATCCCTAAAACATATCATACAGTAGGAAATTAATAAATGCTCCATGACTGACCGATTAGTTACAAATGCAAGTGCCCAGGATTTCCGGGGATCAGAACACTTTTGGTACAAACTCTTTCCCATTCATCCTTCATTTCCTGTGTTGTTTACTAAAGGCTGATGTCGCTGACAGTTCCTCAGAAGTGTTATATTGCTCTGAATCTTCATCACAAGAATCAGTTCCATTCAGTGGGCTGCAATTGGACAGGTGGTTTTCAGAAGGAATGTCAGTTGGAAGAATTTTGGGACTCACTCTGGGTTAACTAAGGAATTTAGTCCATTACCCTATCCCATTCTCCATTTATAAAGAAACCACACACACACACACACACACATACACACACACACACACACACACTCACACAGCTACACGCATTTACATACACACTCATATACAGACATAGGCACAATTCTCCTTGAGCATAGTGTCCATAATCCTCTCTAGTATCAGTTTCTGACTGATGCTACTTTGTATTTTCCTGTGAAGAGACTTGGAGGAGTTTGAGGTGGGGCTGGAAAAATGAGAGCTTTGATTGCAAGGGTGTCGGGGACTGAGAGAAAAGGCGTAAAATCAAGGATTGATACGGGAGCTCTGAAAACCTTTCCCCTCTTCCTCTCCAGGCTTTCTCCAACCTGTTCTTCCCCTTGCTTGTACATTCAAGCAGAGGGATTCAATTGAATTCAATTCAGTAGATATTTACTGACTTACGTTTCACAGATCTAAAACTCGAAGTGTTTAGAGATCAGGTGGCTTTTCCCTCACGGTGTTAGTAGCAGAATCGTGGACATTCTGCTGAAAGTTTTCCTGCATCTGCTCAGTTACCAAGAGCAAAGTATCTCACCTCTTTTCTGTTTCTTGGTAACAGGTGGATCCTCTGCAGACCACCAGAGGTCCCCAGAGAGCTAAGGACCTCTTTGTCATTGTTATTTAGAGAATATCCCCTTTCTCTGCCCAGACATTTAGGAAACCCTTCCATTACTTTGAGTGACGTTCCCTTTGTATTAAACCTATCCTGGCATTGGGTTTAACAGTACTTTTGTATGACATCTAGTGCGCTCTTGGCTTTCTAAGAGCTCATTACATTGAGCCTAGGGGTGGAGACACTTCCAGTTGTGGCTTTGTGATTTGATGCTGGACAAGTCCCTAAGCCTTTCTATTCCCAGGGTCCTCAATTGTGGCTGGTTATTCTTGTTCTCATCTCCTGTCTCTTCTCCTTCCCACTCTTTCCTTTCTTTTCTCTTTTTTCCTTCCTTTTCCTCCTTTTGCCCTTGCTCCCATTTTCTCAGTCTCTCTTCTTATTTCTTCCATCTCCCTATTCTACTTCACCTATATTAAAGGATTTGTTCTGTAAAACTTGGACTCAGACAAAAGACCAGCACCCAAAGATGTAAGAGTCCACATGTGACCTTAAGGCCACAGGTTCCCCACCAGTGGACTAAATCAAGACTAGAAGCCAGAAACCTTGGTGCTTGATCCACTGTTCCTTTCTTTATGCCTCATTTCCAGACTCTATGCTGGAGGTCAGACTCATAAACACAAGAAATGAAGCCCTCCCTGGAAGAATGTGGAGGAGGCTCTATTCCTCCCTGACCAGTTGTACAACTTTGTTTTATGCAATACAGATACATGAGTACATACCCACACTTTCAGCTGACTTAATCAGGGTCAATACACATGGATTAACATTCTCTAACTAAACTCCTGGATTCCATTACCTTTATATTATGCCCATTCTTCCCAGCAGAATGGTTTCTAGTAGGCTCTTGTTGATAGACCATGTCTCCCTCCATATCATCCCTCCATATCCTCATGACCAGCCTAGTCAAGTTTGTAGAAGTTTATCACCTTCCTGGCTATGTAGGTAATTCATTTTATGGCTATAATAACTTTAATAGACCCTTTTCTAACTTCCAGAGAGAGGCATTGTCATTTCCATGGAGGGAATATCAACATCATTGAAATGAGAGATCCTTGAATTACTGAAGCATGTGTGGTATATATGTTTGTATGTATTCATATGAGGCAGCTAGATTGACTCAGTGGATAGAGTTCTGGGCCTGGAGGCAAGAAGTTGTTATTCAATTGCTTTCATTTGTGTTTGAATTTTGATGACCCATTTGGGGTTCTCTTGGCAAAGATAATGGAATGGTTTTCCATTTCTTCCTCCATCTTATTTTACAGATGAGGAAAATGAGGCACAGGGTTACATAATGAAATGTATTTTTGACTCCTGGCCTGGCCTTCTATTCATTTTGATAGTACAGAGTCAGGAAGTCTTAAGTTCAAATCTGGCCTCAGACACTCACTAGCAGTATGACTCTGTGTGTCACTTAACCTTGTTTGCCTCAGTTTCCTCATCTGTAAAATGTACTGGAGAAGTAAAAATAAAGCAAAAAGGAAATGGAACTCATTCCAGTCTCTTTGCCAAGAAAACCCCATATAGAGTCATGAAGAGCTGGGAATAACTGAGCAACAACTGCATAGTGTGTATGTATGTGTGTATGCACATGCACACATATAACTGTACATATATTTCAGAATCTTTCACCAAGTCATTCAGATAACAATTTCCAGGGGTCCCAGCCCTGGAAAGTACTCACTGTTGGCTGGCATATTGGCATTCTTCCCAGATTGGTACGAATCTAACCCTTCTGCTGTTCAGTTCTTCTGAGTCAGGGCAGGAGGACTTTCACAGAGCACAGTCTCATGATGTAAGTAGGGCCACTAGGCAATTAGAGGATGTAGGTAGCATCCCTAGGGGGCCATTGGGCAAAGCTGGGACTGGATGTAGGCCTCCTAGTCAGGTTCTTAGGGTTTAGCACACAGGGGACCCAACAAGGGATGATTTTTAATGACTTTTTAGAAACAGATAAATAAATGCCAAGAAATTCTGCTCAGTAGCCCATGGTGGGATTTATTTTGTTATTAGTCAAGTTGTTTGTGTTTCAGTGAAGGCTCTATTTTTCCTGGTTGGCCAGGAACGCACAAGGGTACAATGTTGAACTGCTGACATTTGTAAAACATTGGTACTGTGTTCAAATGGCAGGCTCTACAGCTGGAAGAGACATATAACATCATCTCATCCAACCTACACCTGAGTCTACTGTATAATTTGACTTTAAGTCAGCTTCCCTTAATGAGTTTGTGATGGGGAATTCTCTCCCATTGAGGCAGGCTTCTATATAGCTTCTAGAGGTTAGGTTATTTTTCCTTATAAGGAGCCCAAATATTTCCTATTTAACTTCAATCTATCATTCCTAATTTGTTATATGGGACTAAGGATAACAAAGTTAACTCCTTTCCCATATGAAAGGTATGGGAAAAGAGCTCTTTTGCTTCCTGAAACCCTTTTCTTTTAGAGGCTACACATGTTCACAAATTCTCATTGATTCTACTTTAAATTAATTATTTCATTTGAATTATTCTAATTTAGACATTCTCACTATTCTAATTTTTTGGAGCCATGCTTTTTATTTGTTGCATTTTGAATCTGAAAAACAATAACCTTAACAATTATTTCAACATACAGAAGGGGATTCCTCCTCTTTAAACACAAACAGTTTATTCCTTAATGTACTTGTCAGATCTATGAACAAAGGAAGAATTTATTACCAAACAAGACAAAGAGAGCTTTATGAGAAGTAAAATAGATAATTTTGGGTACATTAAATTAAAAAGATTTTATATAAATGAAACCGATATATTGAAGACTACCAGGAAAGCAGAAAACTGGGAAATTTTTTTTCTTAGGTAATTTCTCTGATAAAGACTTTACTTCTCAGATAAAGGAGAACTGAATCAAATTTGTAAGAAGTCTACCTTCATTTGATAAAGGAGCAAAGGATAAGAACAGCTCATTTTCAGATGAAGAATTCAAAGCTATCTATAGTCATACAAAAATGTTTTAAATCATTTTTGATTAGAGAAATAAAAATCACAACAACTCTCAAATATTGCCTCATGCCTATCAAATTGGCTAATATGAAAGATAAGGAAAATGATAAATGCTGGAAGGGATGTTAGAAAATTGGGACGCTAGTGTACTGTTTGTGGAGATGTGAATATATCCAACCATTCTGGAGAGTAATTTGGAATTATTTCCAAAGTATAATACTGTGCATTCCCTTTGACCCAACAATACCACTACTAGGTTTCTGAATTTCCCCATCGTTTTCATCAAACCAGTCTTGGTGTTTGTGAGTGTTCTGACCCAGATGAGGAAATTCAGTGCTGTACACCAAATCTCTCAAAGCTGCCCACTGCTTTTCTGCTCCACTGTTGCCAAACTGTGTTGGCTCAACTTTCCCTCCAAGTTAGCAACAAACTCTTCATGCTCAGGGAAGAGCTCTAATTTGTTGACATTAATCTTTTTGGTAGTCATTTTGTCTTGGTGGGTGGCACTTTTGATGAATGCAAATATTTAGCTTGGAAAGGATAAGTCTATGATCAGTCCAACACTCTGCACCATACATTGCTTTTGTCACTCTCACTCTTGTTTGTCTCTTTTCCTTACACTCAGTCTATAAGATGTCATTGTTTGCTGTCAGGATGCATTCATGACATTTTATTGTGTGTAGGTAAATGGAAAACAGTGTCGATGATAAGAAGGTCATGCAAAAACAAGTCTTCAGCAGTAAATGACTGTTGCTATTTCCAACTTCATGCTTCCCTAAGAAATGAAATGCTAAATGAAAAACGACAAGTCCACAGGATTTACTGGCAGGATAGTTCATCCACCTCTAAGAAGGCAGCATTTAATTCCATCAAAAGCAAAATACAAGCAAAGCTTAGAGAGATGCAGGATTTCTGGCTCGGTAAGAAGGCAGATGAAATTCACTTTTATTCTGATAGCAACAATCCAAAGCGCTTTTATGATTCCTGAAAGCTATTTATGGACCAAAAACCTATGGTGCATCAGAACTATTCAGTGCTGATGGAGCCACATTGATTAGTGATAAGGTCACTATCCTAGAGAGATGAGATGAATCCTTCCATAGTGTTCTCAACAAACCATCAACAATCAATGCTGAGGCCATTGACCATTTACCTTACATTGAAGTCAATCCCTTCGTAGCTGAACTTCCAACTGAAGAAGGGGTTTTGAGGGCCATTAGACTACTTTCATGTGGCAAAACACCTGGTGCTAATTCTATTCCAGCTGAGATTTACAAGGTAAGGAGAACATTGCTCATACAAAAGCTGATTGAAATTTTCCAGGTTATATGGCAAGAGGAGGTTATTTCCCAGGAGTTCAAAGATGCCTCCATTGTTCATCGCTATAAAGGTAAAGGGAATAGATTGTCCTGCGACAATCACAGTGGGGTCTCTCCCTTAGTTATTGCTGGTAATACTTTTGCTAGAGTCCTCCTTAATGGGATGATCCTTCACCTGGAAGATGGTTATATACGTGAGAGCCAATGTGGCTTCAGAAAGTGCTGAAGAACAGCTGATATGGTGTTTGATGCCCAAAACTCCAGGAGAAATGCCAGGAGCAGAACAGAGGTCTGAATACAACATTTGTAGATCTGACTAAAGCCTTTGACACTATTAATTGTGAGGGCTTATGGACAATTATGTCAAAATTTGGTTGCCCAGAGAAGTTCATCAGTATTTTATGACAATTTCATGATGGCATGTTTGCCCAGATTCTGGATAGTGGACAGTGCTCTCATGCCTTTCCAGTCACTAATGAAGGACTGTATGCTTGCTCCCATGCTTTTTAGCACAATGTTTTCAGCCATGATGTCAAATGCTTTCAATGAGGATGAACATGGCATCAAGGTCAACTACTGTACTGATGGTAAGTTCTTCAATTTGAAAAGACTAAAAGCCAAGACCAATGTAGAGGAAGTTTTCGTGTCTAATTTTCTGTTTGCAGATGATTGTGCACTCAATGCAGCCTCTAAAATTGAGATGCAACAAAGTACGGATTAATTCTCTGCTGCCTGTGCTAATTTTAACCTAATAATTAATACCAAGAAAACACAGGTGCTCCATCAGCCAACAGCACACCATCCATACATGGAACCATCAATTACAAAACGGAGAAGTTTTGAATCCTGTGAATAAGTTCACTTACCTTGGTAGTGCATGTACACATTGACAATGAGGTTGACACAAGTATTGCCAAAGCTAGCTCAGTGTTTGGGAAGCTCCGAAGAAAAGTTTGGGAGAGAAGAGATATTAGACTAACTACCAAACTGAAGGTTTACAGAGTCATTGCGCTGACCTCATTGCTGTATACCTGTGAAACATACCAGGGCCATGCTACAAAAGTGAATCATTTCCATTTGATCTGTCTTAGGAAGACTCTGAAGATCACCTGACAGGATAACGTACCAGACACTGGAGTCCTTGCTCTAAGTGAACTGTCAAGCATTCTAACTATGCTTCAGAGAGTGCAACGCCTATGGGCTGGCTACGTTGTTCAAATGCAAAATGTATGCTTGCCAAAAAGACTATTTTATGGAAAGCTTGCATGGGACAGGCAATCACCAAGTGGCCAGAAGAGATGATACAAGGACACTCTCAAGGTCTCTCTCAAGAACTTTGGATTTGATTGTGGGACATGGGGGGCACTGGCACAAGACATCTCAGCATGGTTTGCCCCCGTCATAAAGGGTTTTGTGCTCTACGAGCAAAACAGAATTGAGACAGCATAAAGTAAACATAGAATCACAAATTTGGAAAATTCACCCCAAATATTCACACAGATTGTCTGTGTCCAATCTTTGGTAAAGCATTCTGAGCTTGTATTGGTCTGGTCAGCCACAGTTGGACACACTGAAACTTGAGTTTATCATGGTGATATCATTTTAATCGTCTTTGAGAACGAAGGACAACAACCAACCAACTTTCTTCTTCTTGTCTGTTTTCTTTCACCACAAAACTAATATGGAAATGTGTTTCCCATGGATGCACATGTATAACCTTTACAAAATTGCATGTCTTCTCAATGAGGGGTGAGGAAAGAAGAATGGAAGAGAATTTTGAACTTAAAATTGCAAAAAATAAAGGTTAAAATTGTTTTCTGCAAGTAATTAAAATATTAAAATTAGTAAATACTTCATTCCTTCAGTTGTCTTTTTTTTTTTTTACCCCATTTTGGGTTTTCTTGTCGAAGATACTGGTATGATTTGTCATTTCCTTCTCAGTTCATTTTATAGTTGAGAAAATTGAGGCAAATAGGGCTAAGTGACTTGTCCAGCATCACACAGTTATTAAGTGTCTGAGGCCAGATGCGAACTCAGGAAGAGAAGCCTTGTTGACTCTAGGCTCAGTGCTCTCTCCACTGTACTACTTAGCTGCCCCACCTCACCTTTGTACAGGTCTTTCCATTTTCTTTTTCTTTTCTTTTTACTATATAATTTATTTGTTTTTTAGTTTTCAACATTCACTTTCTTTTTTTCTTCTTTTTTTTTAAATTTATGTATTTAACTTTTTACATTCATTTTCACAAAATTTTGGGTTCCAAATTTTCTCCCCATTTGTCCCCTCCCCTCACCCCAATACACTGAGCATTCTAATTTCCCCTATCACCAATATGCCCTTTTTTCTATCATCCCTCCCTTCCCTTGTCCCCATCTTCTCTTTTGCCCTATAGGGTCAGATAGCATTCTATTCCCCATTACCTGTATTTCTTGTTTTCTAGTAGCAAGAAAAATACTCGACAGTTGTTCCTAAAACCTCCCTCCCCACCCATTCCCTTTGGGAAGGCAGGAAATTCAATATAGGCCATATCTGTGCAGTTTTGCAAATGACTTCCATAATAGTCATGTTGTGTAAGACTAAATATATTTCCCTCCATCCTATCCTGCCCCCCAATGCTTCTATTTTCTCTTTTGATCCTGCCCCTCCCCAAGAGTGTATATTTCAAATTGCTCCCTCCTCCCATTGCCCTCCCTTCCATCATCCCACCCACCCCGCGTATCCCCTACTTCCCCACTTTCCTGTATTGTAAGATATGTTTTCATACCAAAATGAGTGTGCATTTTATTCCTTCCTTTAGTCAAATGTGATGAAAGTAAGCTTCATGTTTTTCTCTCAGTTCCCCTCTTTTTCCTTCCACTAAAAAGTCTCCTGCCTGCCTCTTCTATGAGAGATAA
>CM053770.1:262597804-262617666 GCA_028658325.1 Potorous gilbertii
AAAAATAAAATGAGATCAGACATCCCTAGGATCTTATTAATCAATAGATCATTGGAGTTATTAGATACAAATTATTCCAAGTGTGGGAAAGTAAATGGCCTCCACCAAAGTGCTCTTTTTAGGCCTCATCTGATGTTGGAGGTAACTTTGGATACTTTATACTAACAGAACACCAGCCCTGGTAGGTACTGCCAAGCTGGACAAGTATGGTCCTAGTGATGAAGTATGTAGCTGGCTAAATTTCGAGATTGTCACCATTTTAGTTGGGGGGTAGAGGGGAGATTAGATTTTTAGTTATAACAACTCTAAAACACAATCCATTAAGCTATGGATATAGGGCTAGTCATGAAGGGAGTGTCCACATTAGAGGAATTTATATAACCTTCAATACAAGGGAAATAAAAGATAATGGAGAAGTGGAAGGGATAATGGGCAGTTACATGGCTCAGTGAATAAGACTCGGGAAGACCTGAGTTCAAATTCAACCTCAGACATTTACTGTGCTACCCTCGGCAAGTGACTTAACCCTGTTTGACTCTATAAAATGAGCTGGAGAAGAAAATGGCAGACCACTCCAGTATCTTTGCCAAGTGGAGTCAGAAAGAGTGCACACAACAATAGGGAGGAAGAATGTAAATATTCATCCAATTCAATAAACATTCATTGAAGTACCTACTTGTATGTGGTACTACGCTAAAGATACATGACTTCATTCAAATTTTCATTTAAATCAAATGATAAAAATTTTGAGCAATACCACATCAAGGGCAGGACCTTGGACCATGTCTCTAGACTCCACCTCCCAAGTTGTTGTCTTTGTCTTAATGCTCATTCTTGGGGTCCAGTCATTCAACCAGTTCCAAAGTGACCTAAGTGTACTGCAACAACAACAGCAATATCTATTATTTCTATAGCACTTTAAAGTTTGCAGACTCAAATATTATCTCTTTTTATCCTCACAACTAAGATAGGAGAGAGGTGTTATCCTCATTTGATGGATGATTTATAATCTAACCCATATCTCTCCATCTAATCCCCCCAAAAAAAGCATAAGAGACTTTGCCAAATGATTAGCTAAAATTGAAGTATTCCATGTAGACAAACATTCTTTGATGTTCTGTCTCAGTACCCTGTCAAAAAAGAAATGACCAGGCTGACACAACTTGATGGAGGCTGAGTTGACTTCTGATAATCTCTGCTTCCTTTTCTAAATGTTTACAAGTGATGCTTTTAATAATGCAATAACAATTGTGTCAGGAGTTGAAGTCAATGTCTCCTGCCTAAAGTTTGTGGTCAATGTACTTCCTTTTTTTCTAAATTGGCATATTTACCAATCTCCAACTTTGGAGAAAATATGACAAATCTGATACCCTAGAACTTTAAATTACTAAGGAAATCACTGCCACGACCATACTAGCACTTACCTATGTGTGATATTAAGGCAGTTTGGAAAAGGGTGGATGGATTCTGGGACCCCTCCCAAAGACCAGAGTACAGGTGCAGGTCACCTGGAATGAATTCAGGGATTCAAACATTCCTAAAGTCAAGGTGGTAAAAATTTATTGTTACACTTTTCAGCGGGCAAGAGATCTTAGGGAACCTGTGGTTCAAAAGGGGTACTGGTAACATAGATATTCTATAGTATAACATATGCCAAATATTCTAACTAGGTCATTCAGGGAAGGATTAGGAGTGGTTAAGGAGTGCTTAGTTCTTAAAAGGAACATGCACTTTTGGTACCTACTGTGCAGATATTTTACCCAGAGTTCATCAGGAAATAATCCAAGGTAGGGCTATCCGGAGGTATGGTTTCAGGTCTGAAACATCTCTAAGTCAACAAAAGGTCAGGACTGACTGAAACATACCCAGACTGGTCCCATCAGTCTTGTTAGACAAGATAAATGTAAAGGAGTATTCATAGGTATAAGTCTAGGATACATATGATTGGTCAATGAGTAATAAATGTCATGATGACCCAGTATACAGCTAGTTCAACCAGTACATAGCGGGTTCAAACAAATACATTCTATAGGTGCAGCTGCCTACTGTACCAGGAAGAGAAGTAAAAGTTTTTCTAGGGCAGCCTGTCCTTTGGTCAGAGAGAAACTTGGATAGTGTTTTGAGGCTAGGGAGAAATGTGATTTTAAAATTGGGGTCCAAACACATGGCACCCATGCACCTCATCAATACCACTGTGCAGTGGTCACCATATTGGATTTATACCCAAATAAACACACAGAATGCTGGGATCATTTGGAATTTAGTTCAATCAAATTGAACAAGCAAAGGTCCAAATGTGCTCAAATTCCCACTCCATAGACCTGTTATCTGGCATGGTTTGGATAGGATTAAAGAGAAGGAATGAACTAGGTAATTTCTATGGATCTCTTTTAGAGGCAACATCCTCCTTTGGGTAGTATGGAAGAATAATAGGTACAATAAGCCAAGGAGGGAGCGTTCCCCTACTATCTTATCATGAGGCAGCTAGGTGGAGTCATAACTAGACATGAGTGCTCTACTTGGGACACCTGAGTGGCTTAGTAGAGTACTGGGCCTGGAGCCAGGAAGACTTGACTGCATATTCAGCCCCAGATACCTTTCAGCTGTGTGATGCTGGGCAAGTCACATAACCTTGTTTGCCTACGTTTCCTCATCTGAAGAATGAGTTGGAGAAGGTAACAGCAAAGATACTCTAGTATCTGTCAAGAAAACCCCAAATGGTGTCACACAGAGTCAGGTAAGACTGAAATGACTTAATAACAGCTGGATTTGGAATCAAGATCATTTTGAATCCAGCCTCACACACTTACCAGTTATGACTTAGAGCAAGTCACTTAACTCCTCAGTTTCTTTGATATGTAAAACAGGGCTAATAAAACCCCCACTACACAGGATTGTGGTAAAGATCAAATGGCATAAAACATGCAAAATGTTTCAGAAACCTTAAAGTACTACAGAAATGTTAGTTCTTACAATTATTCTAATTGTAGAAGTCTAGATGTGTAGACTCTAAAAGTAGAATCAAACAAACCTTGCCTCCCAGCTTCTCTAGATTTAAGAGACCTCATGTGCAGCTCAATGGGAGTCCTAGGAAACATAGGTTTGTTTTTGGAAATGAAGTAAATTAAAAAGAGTCAGGATTGAAGGACTCGTCAAAAGGAAGGCGAAAAAACCACACATCCATATGTGCATATACAGGGTATCTCAAAAGTTTAATGACTTAAAAGTGAACTGAGATTTGTGAGATCCTTTATGTGTATATTGGCTATATTTACAAGTCTATTGTCCCCAGTTTAACTTTTCTTCATAAGAGGGTGAAACTGAACCTCTCTGGTCAGCTACTTCTGCAAAATTGGAAGTTTTCCAGATGACTCATGAGCGCTGCATAACACAGAAATGAAATGAGGCAAGGGGCATAATAATGCTGCACTTTGTAACAGATTCACAAGTGCCCCAGAAGCCCCAGAATTCACTTCTTTGCCTGCATCCTGAATTTACTATCACTGAATATTCTAATCACTCCTTACCCTTATTCCATTTATAAACCCCTTGAGGGCAGAGATTTACTTCTTGTTGTCATTGTATCCTTAGCAACTCAACTGGTTGGTGGGTTGGTTGATTAAATGGTCAAAAGAAATTTTCAGATTGAGACACAACACTTTGTAGATGAGTCATGGATGTGTCTAAAATAGGGCTCCAAATGACCTTTTATGCTCAAATTTATCTAGTGTAGACTTTATCCTTTATTTTCATCTCTAAAGGGCTTTCCTGCCATGCAGAAAAAAAATGAGTTATGCCCTTTTTTTCTTCCTTTTTTATATACTACATGAAACAGGAGTAGAGGGAGGAAGGAGTGCAATTGGGTATAAAAAAAGAGTCACAATAGCAAGCTTTTTTATTTCTCAATGAGACCAGCACTCAAGAGTATGTAGTTAAGAAATAGCCCCCCCCAAAAAAAACCTACATTTGAATTTTAAGCTTCTTTGAGTATGGAGTCAGAATTCCAGTAATCCCAGGAACTCTATGAAAGAGAGTGAGAAAAGGTGGCCTTAAGGTAAGCAGCAGTATGTGTGTGTGTGTGTGTGTGTGTGTGTGTGTGTGTGTGTGTGTGTGTGTGTATGTGTGTGTGTAGCTTCTTGGAGGATGAGAAAGTGTAGAGAAGGCTCAGCATTGCCTGATTTAGGCCAACCCACATGTGTAATCTTGAAAACTAAATGCATCTGCCATGTTGAGGAGTCTCCTCACTCCCCTGGCCCTCCCTATCAGCCTGCTGAGGGGATCTGTGGGTTGTTTCATAGACCCCTTCTCTCTAGCTTTGGGTGGCATCAAGAGGGCCCAAGGAGCAAGTTGGAGTTAGAGAGAGAAGAGCTTAGTAAAGCATGGTTGACAGTAGGCCTTGTCATTCTGTTCTCGGAAAATGCCCTTGGAAAGCTGAGTCAGGCAGAATGCACACACAAAATGCTCTGGGTGAAACTTGCGCCCCATGGCACTGATGCAACGACCAGTGATGGGCTGCTCACACCCGTGGCAGATGGTTCCTTGCCGCTTATGGTAGTGCCGCTCACAGAAAGGCTGCCCGTTCAGCTCAAAGAAAGAGGCTGTGGAGAAAGGCTGGAAACAGTCCTGGGGAGAAGAGAAAGAACAAATAGAGGCTAAGAAGGGACTGTGTTTAACCATCCCCAGAAAACAGAAGCCCAGGGTCTGAGAACCCACAAGCCTCTCAAGGCAATAGAGCTGAGAGCATCTTCTCTGGAAGAATACTGTGAGAAAGGTCAGGACTAGGGAGGGGTTAAGTGTGGGGGTGGGGGGATAAGCATTTATGTAGCATCTACTATGTGCACTTCCATCCCTTGAGTAACTCTCAGAAGCCTATTTATTGAATGGGTGTATCTCTCTCAAAGAGAGAATATGATAAGACCTTAGCCTTGAAAGGGCCAGGGTCTCCCATTGCACCCTGGGCCACCTTCAGTTGTCCTGATGAATATCAGGCCACTGGACCTAGATGGCTCAGGAGAAGAAAGTGAAGTTAGTGACCTTGAACAGTCCTCCCTCACTCAAATCAAAGTCAACTTCAAGTCATGTCATCTTCTTGATATCATGGTCCTCCTCAAGGACAAAGGACAAACACAACAACCAACTATGTGCTCTTACTATACAAATTCCTTTACAAATCTTATCTCATTTTATCCACACAACCCTGGGAAATAGGTTTTGCAGTTGGGAATAATTCCCATTTTACAGTTGAAGAACTGAAGCAAATAGAAGTTAAGTGATTTGGCCAGGGTCACACAAGTAATAAGTGTCCAAAGGATGAATTTGAACTCAAGTCTTTCTGATTTCAGGCCCATCACTCTATTTCCCTGTATCACCTAGATGCCCATGAAGGATACTGTCTGTCCATTGCCTTTTAGAGGATCTGTCTCAAATGCAGATTTGGCAGGAACACTGACCTCTCCCTGAAAGCTCTCTAAATCATGGGATCATTAGCTATGGATTTAGACAAGGACATAATAATCCAACCCCTCCCTCCCCTTCCCACTTTAAAGGGGAAGAAAATGAGACCCAGATAAACCTGGTGATTTTCAGATCCCAGATGTGGTATTTGAGACCCCCTTACTACTTCCAATGCTACCTAATTCTCCCTAAGGCCCCATGTTGACTGACCCCACACACAAAGCACTCAGGGTGCCAGACAGTGTCCATGGCTGACAGATAATTCTCCAACACAGGATGGTTGCAGCCTCCACACCTGGGAGCAAACATGGCTAAGAAATCTTTCCGGCAGTATGGTTTCTTGTCCTTTTCATGAAATCCTGGGGAAACAGAGCCAAAGAGTCATATCAGCCTATGAAATAGGAGTTTTTACATCAAAAATCAAAATTGTCTGTGACCTTGAGACCAAATTAACTTTTTCAAAACAAAATCAGTTGACCAAGGGGAGAGACCTTTTCCTTTGGCAGTGAAAAGTCACACTTGATACCTGTTATCGAGGTCTAGGAGAGTCTATGGTTCCTCAGAGACAGGGAGATTACCTGCCCCTCCTCACTATGGGGACTCCATTGCAAATCTTCTTGACTCTTGAAAGGATAGCAAATGCCTTTCAGGCAGCCTGAACTGGATTCCAGTAGACATCTTAAACGCAAAATATCCCAAACCAAAATCATTATCTTCCCTCCTCTTACTTGTACCACCATCCTCCCTGTCATCTCGGATTCCTTGCTCTCTCTCTCTCACTTCCCAAGTCTATCTGTTCCTGAGCCCTGCTGTTTACACCTTTGGGACACCTCTCAAATACTTCTTCTTTCCTCTGACACTACCACGCCCTGATGCAGGTCTTCATCACCTCACACCTGGCCTAAAAAAGTAAGAAGCTTGCCAGTGGGTCTGGTGGGTCTGCCAGACTCATACTTCTCCCTCTTCAATACCATAATCAGCCACTAAAATGATTTTCCTAGAGCACAGTTATGACCATGTCAAGCTGCCTTCCTCCCCACTCCAGTGCCTTCTTCTTGTCTCTAGCAGTAAATACAAAATGCTCAATTTCACATTCATAACCCTTACTAACCAACCTCCTCCTACCTTTCCAGTCTTCTTCCACCTTACTTCCCAGTGACCCTAGTCTCCTGGTTGTTTCATGAAGAAAATAATCCAACTCTTGGCATTTTTTTTCATTGTTACCCATTCCTGGAAGGTTCTCCCTCCTCCTCTGGTGACTACTAACTTCCCTGACTTCTATTAAGTCCCAACTAAAATCCCACCTTCATCAGGAAGCCTGCCCTATCACCATTTTATTTCCTGTCTATGCATCTGGTACATTAGCTTGTTTGTGTTTGACTAGGATGCTGTCTTGTCGAATTATGAGCTCCTTGAGGGCAGGGACTGTCATTGGCCTCTTTGTATCCCTGGCACTTAGCAAACTACCTGGTATACAGTAGGTCCTTAATAAATATAAATTGATTGATGAACAAGAAAAAGTATGGGAGTAAAACTATAGCCACAAACATGGACATGGTAAACACGAGCCAGGCTGCCAGCTTTGGGCAACACCTTTACTTTTGCAAAGTATTTTAGGCACAAAGCCCTTCTCTGGGAGGTTGTGCACGCTTTACAGCCCCACTGTACAAACAAGGAACCTTAGGCTCTAAATAACTGGTCTATGATCACAATGCTAACTGGTGCCCAGGGTGGATTTTGAGCCCTTGCTTCTGGGCCCAGTCTCCATCTTACGTAGTATGTGTACTATAAAGGCTGAAACTCTAAGCTCAAAGTTTTACAGTAGATGTTCTCCTTTGCCCTTAATCTGAAAGGACTATCAGAAGTGAATTTAGTAGATCTCTTTATATTCTCTGACCTCTCTGCCAATATTGCTAGAAGAAAGCCATATCACGGCGTTCCAAGCTCTTACTGTATAAAAAAGAGAATTGAAGAGATTTCTTTTCTCATTTTCACCTTTCCCACTGAGAGGAGGAGCCCATAGCCAGCGGGTTTTTTTGTTGTTTTTTCTCTTAGCAAATATCCTAGACAGAATTGGGTAGAATGACCAAGGACCAACTACAGTCTTGGGTAGAAAGCTTCTCTTCTTCCCAGTCCCTGAACTATTCCATTGGGTCACTCTGATGTATTTCACATTTCCCAAATGGTGTGGTTTCGCTGAAGATCAACAGATGAATTAATATAATATAAAGATTCGCTTTCTTTTGGTTATCTACTAGTGATCTTAGATTAATAAATGTTTATTGGACACAAGAATGACTGTCTCATCAGATGCTCTCTTCTGGCATTTTCTGAAGATACAGGAGAGGAGCTCAATTTTTTCCCCTCCATTATACCAAAAAATCCATAAATTTCACATGGTCCTAGTCTTATTAACAAAGGCAATTAAATTCACTGAGGGCTGCTATTGAGGCCATAAAATTCTGCTTATCATCACACTGGGCTTCTAACCAATAATACTGAACCAAGCCAGGTAAAGGACTATGACGGTGAATAAAGCCACTTTTAATGTGGCTTCTGAAAGTAATGGCTCAATCAGGACAAATGACCCAGGAATGGTCCTCTGAGAAGCAGTTGCTCAAGAGAAGGGCCCAAGAACCTGAAGAAAGAGGCAGAAAAGTAACAACAGGCATTTCAAATCACAAGAATCTCAGGGGAGGAAAGTTCAAAAGTAATCAGCTAAACTTTCAGTGGTGCCCCTTCATTTAACAATGTAGCAAATTGAGAAAGTTTCAGCATGTGGCCCCTTGAGACTCTCTGGGGCCAATTATCTCTGGAGGGCTAATGGGAAACACTGACAATTAAAAGTACCACAACAGGGAAGGGGGTGTTGATGTTCTGCTGACTGTGAACCACAAGGGAAATTAGTGAGCCCCTGCAGGGCCAGGAAGGAAAACAGTGAAAAAGAAAGACAGGGATTCACCGTGGGCCTGCTCTCGGAGGACAGCACCTGCACCACGAAGGAGGGGAAAGGAAACTCAAGTCTTTAAGGGATGCAGAAAAGTACAGACGAAAGTGATTTCTCCTGAGGTTAAAAAACCAAGGGGTCACGGTAAAGAACTGCACTGCTTGTGGCAATTCCAAAAGGTAGAGAGCCTCTAGCTCAGGGTAATTTTTCTGTAGGCAAGAATACAGATGTTCACAGCAAAGAGGGGGAGGTGGGGTTGGAGCAGAGTTCTGATTCATGGACAGGCCTTTTATGGTCAAAATTTTCCATTCATAAATTGGTTTTCATTTATTCTTGAAGAAACAAACTATCGCAAACAGAAATGAAAATGATCTCTCCATTAAAATGAGGCCCAGTCTGGAAAAGGAGTGACCGGCTAGGATCAAGACTGCAAATTACCTGCAGGAATGTGGGAAAGGATGAATCTGAGCTAAAAGGCTCATCATGATAACAAATCTGGCATTGATTTAGGCCAGGCAGGCCTAAAGCAGGAGCTAGCACTTGGGGACCCTTGGACACAAGGTGATGAGGGCAAAGGCACACCTATGTTCTGTTCTTTTTCTAAATATATGCTTAGTGTCTGAAGAAATCTTCTGGGCCACACCTACCTTCCTCATTGAACACCTCCCCACAGTGGAAGCAGAAAAAATGCTCTGGGTGCCAGGTTTGGTCCATTGCTGTCAGCACCTTCTGCAAAAGGGACATACACACACACACCCATGTCAGAATGTGACACTATCACCACAAGTCAGGTCTGCCTAGCTAGAACGACTTGGAGGGGCAGCTGCCTTCTTACTTACATCAAGAATGGGGGCGGCACAGTACGCGCACCGTGGGGAGAAAAGCTGGTGGTAGTCCTTGGAGCAATAAGCCAAGCCACTGCGCTCGAAGAAGGGGTTGCTGCAGCCAATTTCCTTTTTGCAATGAGTACAGACAAAATGTTCTGGATGCCAAGTCTGCCCTAGAGCTGTGATCACCTACAGCAATACAAAAGGTTAAATACCTGCTACATGAGAAGCACTATGGGAAACACTAGGTTACAAAGACAAATATAAAACAGGCCTGGCCCTCAAGGAGTTCCTGTTCTGCTGGGATATGACACGTATACAGAGAAGTGAACATGAGGTGAGCTAAGGAGAAAGAACTTCCATTAGTGGGGCCTCAGGAACAGGATCACAAGGATGTGGGCCTTGAGCTGAGATCCAAAATAATCACTACCAAGGCCTAGGCCAGGGCTAGAGAACCTGTGGCCATATAGTTTTGAATTTGATCTGAAAAATTTGGATTCAGTCAAAAGGCCGCAGTTAAGGATTTAGAAGGACACATGTGACCTTATAAGGATTTGTTCTGTAAAATTTGGGTCAGTCAAAAGGCCGCACTTAAGGATTTACAAGGACACATGTGGCCTTATAAGGATTTGTTCTGAAAATTTTGACTCAGTCAAAAGGCTGCACTTTAAGGATTTAGAAGGACACGTATGCCTTAAGGTCACAGGTTCCCCACCCTTGGCCTAGAGAATCCACTTAACACAGTCCTTCAAAGTGGTGAAGATGAGCCATACAGGGATATGCTCAAGGGCTCTGCAAAGAAAATAGGAAAAACAATCTTTGCAGCAAGTTTCTCTGATACAGGGCTAACGAAGGAGTAGGGGCTCAATAAATACTTGGAGAAGGAAATGGCAAACCCCTCCAGTATCTTTGCCAAGAAAATCCCAAATGGGGTCACAGAGTCAGATGTGACTGAAACAACTAAACAACAACAAATACTTACTGATTGATTAAAAATGAATTAACACCAAAAAACAGTTACAATTTGCTAAGAATGAGGGGAAAATTCAAATTAAAACAAGTGAACTTTATTATTTAAATAATACTTGTCCCTTTGATGTATGTAAAAGGGAACCTAATACTGATGGTGCCGAAATAAGAGGCACTCCTTCATTGTTGGTGGAGTTGTGAATTAACACAACTTTGGACAGGCTTTCCCTTCTCCTACCCCTCCCAATGGTGGAGGGAGGTGAAAGAAGAGAAAAAATTTTTTCAACTGAAAAAAATTAAATTTGAATTTGTACACCTTTTCTGAAAAGAAATCTGGCAATATGCAATGAGTTATAAAACAGATCACACACTTTATACCAAAGATCCCAACACTAGATCTACACCGTAAGGATGTTACAAATGGAAGGGAAGGGGTATCTACACAGAAATATTCAGAGTGGCTTTATTTGTAATAGCAAAAACTACAATCAGTTCACAAGTTCAATGACTGGTGAATGTTGAATAACTTATGATATATTAGTGTAATGTAATATTTCCACAAGAAATTAGAAATATAAAGAATATAAAGAAATGTAGAAGTGTTAGAGGAAGTGATCGAGAATAAGGAAAATATTCAAGGAAAAACAATATACAAAAATAATAAGAGAAGCAAAATCTGCTCATGTCAATAGAAGACCAGAAAAGGACAGAGAAGCAAATCAAGTAGAATGTGGACATTTTGCTTAAGTTGATATATACACCCTGAGTTCATAGTTCATGTATATCTTTATCTTTATTTTTGTTTATTTGAATATCTTTGATAGCTATTAAAGGTTTTTTATCATAACAAAGGAAATCAAGATGAGAATAATCCAAAATATTTATCTTAGAGAAAGTTCAGTCCTTCGTGGCATGCAGAGACAGACAGAGAGACAGGCAAAAAAACAGACAGACAGACAGACACACATACACACACATGGCTGCAGAACACCAAGCCTGAACTTTCCCACCTTTCCAGCAATGGGTTTTTGGCAGGAAGCACAGTGGCCCTTGGGGATGGTGGTAATGCCAAGGTCTTGCAAGTCCTGTTCCAATCCCCCAAGCATAGTGTCCAAGGAAGCACTGGAATCTTTTTTCTTTGGCACTGACTCCTTGGAGCTATCAGACTTCACCATGACCTGCCAACAGGAAGAACAATTTTAAAAGGCATGAAAATCAGCAACTTCCTGTACTTTCATGTTCACAAGCTCATTCCACATTCAGATCCCGCTGTTACTTATGCATAAGAACTGGTGGAAAGTCTATGACCCAGGAAAAGTATTGAAAATAAATACTTGGAGCAGCTAGGTGGTGCAGTGAATAGAGCACTGGCCTTGGAGTTGGGAAGACTTGAGTTCAAATTTGACCTCAGACACTTGACATTTACTAGCTATGTGACCCTGGACAGGTCACTTAACCCCAATTACTTCACCAAAAAAAAACAAAAAAACAAATGAAGAATGAAGAAAATAAAGGTGCCTGGAATGGGTGGATTCTTCTAGCCCTGATCTCTTATGACCCTATGTTCTATATTAATAGAGTACTGACTCAAGGGTCAGAGGATATGGATTCAAATCCCACCTCTATCACATACCACCAAGGTGACTTTATTCTGCTGGACATCAGTCTGCCCCTCCATAAAATGAAGTAGTTGGACTAGATTAGCCTGAGGTCTCTTCCAGCTCTAACTCTCTGATCTGATGATCTCCTAGCTAGTTCAGTACCTTCCTGATAAACCATGCAACACACAATCCCAAAGTAGCCTAGGATGTTGTTCATCCTCATCTTAAGGATCTACCATGACACTGTCGCTGCCTAGCTGGTCAAGTCAGAGGTTGGATGTGTAGTTTATGAAAGGGAAAACTAAAGCAAAGGTGAGAGGCATCTTCCAACATCTGGAAGCCATGCAGAAGGATCCCAGAACTCAGCCCAAGAGCTAGTGGTTGGAGCAGGACAGTTTTCAGTTTAATGTGAGGGAAATGATGCCCAACAATGAAACCAGCAAGCAGTGGTAGCATCTGTGACAATGGGGTGTTCTCAGAGAAGTCAAATGACCAAAGGCAGAGGTCCCTGAGGAGGTTAGGGTTGAACTGGATGACTTCTCTCCCTTAACTAAGACACTAGCAGGTAGTAGTGATAAGTGTGATGGATTTGGAAATCAGGAGGTCTGACACTGATATCTACCAGCCTGGACAAGTCACTTTTCTTTAATAGATGATTTCATCAGCTCCCATTGATTTAATTACCATTGCTTTGCTGATGATTCTCAGATCTACTTTGCTGACCTCCAATCTCACAACTCCAACTTGACTTGCAGAATGTCCAGCAGACATCTTAAATTCAATATGTTCCAAACCAAACTCATTGTCTTTCCTTCTCAACCCTCCCCTCCTCCTACCTTCCTTCTTGTTGAGGACAATACCGTTCTCCCAGCCCCTCAGACTCACAACTTAGGAATTATTCCGGACTCCTCACTATCTCATTCCCATAAGCTTGATTTCACCTATTTCTCAGAAATATACCTCTTCCTTTTCTCTGACACTGACAATCCTCTGGTGCAGGCCTTTGTCACCTCACACCTAAACTACTGAAGTAGCCTGCCTGCCTCAAGTCTCTCCTCATTCCACCATCCACTCAGTCACCAAAGTGGTTTCCCTAAAGACCATGTCAGTCCCCTTCCTCAATACTCGAATGACTCCCAATGACCCTCAGGATCAAATATAAAATCCTGTTTCATGTTTGAAGCTCTTCATAACCTCCCACCTCCCACCTTTCCATCTAATTCCCTTTTCCCACCTTTACACTACATATTCTTTGACACAGGCCTCCTGGCTCTTCCATGAAAAATATACTCCATCTCCTAGCTCTAGACATTTTCTCTATTGCTTTTTTCTACTTCAAATCCTGTACAGCCTTTGGGGTTTTTCTCAAGACTACACTTTCCATGCGAGGTCTTTGAATAGAGACTAGATGACCTCTTGTTAGAAATGTTGTGGACAGGATATCTGCTCAGGAAGGGGATTGAGATGGGGAGCCTTTTGATACTTAGGATTCAGCAAACAGATTTTATCCAATAGGCCCTGTCCTCACCAATATTTCACTTTTCTGGGCTTTTTTTATTTATCCAATAAACATTTCATGTTTACATAATGAGAAATTACACTGCATTTGCCTGTGTTGTAGTTGTTTCATGTAAGACAGGACTTTATCTCCCAATTGGCTCATAGATTTCTGTCAAGGAAAAAACCTTCTATATTTTAGGCACAAGTGTTCCAGAAACAACTTTATTAATTTAACATAATTCTAAATCCAAGCATTTCTAGCACCTCCTCTCCCATTTACACTGTATACCACTCATTTGTACATAGTTGTTTGCATGTTGTCACTCCCATTACAATGTGAACTCCTTGAGGACAAGGACTGTTTTTCCCTTTTTTTTTTGTATTCCTCAATCTGACAAATAGTAGGTGTTTATTAAATGCTTGTTGTCTGTTATAACTCAGAAAGAGGAATGTCCAAGCTGATAGTGTCCCCCTCCTTCACCCCACATTTCTCTACCACAAGACAGGTTAGGTTACACTGCAGATTAACAAAGATGACAAAAAATGACAATAGTCAAAGAGTTGTGGGTTAATAGGTACACTAATACATTTTTGGTGGAGCTGTGAAATTGTGCCACTGTTGTGCAAAACTTGGAATAATGCAAAGTGACTAAAATGTTCATAGAGGCCTCAAGGCTACAGGTTTCCCACCCCTGGTTCATACCCTTTGAACTGGAAATTTCATTATTGGGCTTATACCCCAAGGAAACCATCGATGAGAAGAAAATCCCCACAGACATCAAAATATTTATAGTATCACTTTTTGTGATAGCAAAGAATTATAAACAAAATCAATGTCCATTAATTGGAAAATGGCAAACAAACTGGTACATGAATGCCATGGAATATTACTATGTAAGAAATGATGTGTGTGATTAATAGAGAGAAGAATGGGGAACTGATGCAGAGGAAGTCTGCAAGAAAATAAGAAGCAAAATGACTAAAACAATGTAAATAGAAAAAAACACATAGTAACAAAAAAAATTAGGAAAAAATATATCAAAAAATCCTACATGAGTGTGGCAAAATTTTAAAGATCAAGTAAGACTCAGTTGAAGAGACATGAGACTACACCCCAACCCACCCTTTTGTGGAGATGGGACCTCTAAAGGTATCAGACATTGTACAGGTTTTGGGGCTTTTTCAAGATGTTGATTGTATTGATTTCTTCCTCTTTGTTTTCTCTCTCCATTTCTCCCTCTCTGTCCTTCCTTTCCTTCTTCCCTCCCTTCTTTTCTCTCCTCCTCCTACTCCCTCCTCTCTCTCTCTCTCTCTAAAAATTACTATTTGTTATATGGAATGGCTCTCAGGGTGGGGGTGGGGGATAGAGAGAAAACTACAATAATGAAAAGAAAATAAGACATTAATAAAACCTGGTAATATTTTTTAAAATTTAAGGCAACATTTGTAGGAATCTTGAACAAGGAAAAAGATCCCAAATTAAAATATGGTTTGGGTCTAACATTCTACTGCATCTTAATCTTCTACAACTATTCAATTCCTTCCTTGATTATTTACCTCAAGGACTAAAAGGGCTTCTTATCCTCTGTGCCAAGATCCTAATCCAAAGGCTCTTTACCTGAGTTTCATGAACTTTTATAAAATATCTTGACAAATGTGTTTCAAAATAGTTTCCTTGTTTTATTTATGCATTTAAAACCATTCTTCTGAGAAGGGGTCCATTGACTTCAGACGGCCAAAAAGGTTCGTGACACAAAAGAAATTAAGAAGTTTTGCTCTAAACTCTTCTTAACGGAAAGACCAGTACTCTAGGAGGATCACAGGGCTAGTACTTTCAGGGCATGAAGAAGGCAGTAATCTTATTTGGACAGGGGGTGCTTTTTGCCTCCCTTGGATCTTAGGTTTTTGTTCCTGATCTTCTACACATTTTCCCAAAGGGAAAAAATCTAGAAAAGATTTTCTTGATATTTTAAATTGAATTTAAAGGAAGTTTTTAATGTTTCCATATTTCTTAATGGTCATGGCTATTATCACAGTCTCTTTTTGTAGACATTGGTGTCTAGCACAGTTCTAGGCATACAAGCCAAGATAACTGAACTGGGGCATATAGTTGGTGCACATGAAGCCACAATTCATTCCCTGAAGAACAGAAACCAGAATCTTTATAGAGGTCCTAAACAGAAAGCTTAGTTTTATCATTATGTATTACATCACAGGCTCCTTGAGAGCCTGTAGCACAGGGAGCATCCTTACCTTGGCCTGCATCTGACACAGGTGAGCCATGAGTTCATCCAGCTGTGCTGCTGCTGGGGTGGCTGGATGCTGTAGCCCAGCTTCTGGTTCTTGAATATCACTACAAAGGAGAAAAAGTACATGTATCAATAATAGTCCTCAATCACTATCAACTGCAGTTTTAACTTTCATTTCTCTAGCTCAACATCTGACACCTAAATAGAAACAATTTTCCAAAAAGTAAAAGTAAAAAAACTGAACAATTAAAGGCAGTATGGATATTTTGTCCTATGCTTACTTGGTTTTGGTCTCCATTTGCCACCAGTATAAAATAGTTCTCAATTTCACACAGGAAAGTATAAAGTGTCTAAACTTTACCAGTGCTAAGTAAGACTGAAGGAACCTTTTAAAGGGCAGTCCTCTTAAAATCACTTCCTTGAGGAAAAATGATTACCAATTTATTATATTTATTCTTTTCTGCAATTTTCATTCATTGATTCAATGAACATTAATTAAGTACATCCTGTGTGCCAAGTACAGGTGGGAGGTCACATTTCTAGGTGCCTGACTCCATAAACCTTACTTACAGTCAAATATATGACTAGAATATAGGACACATAGTACTACTGAGCCCTGATCACTATTCCAAACCTGCCAGCAATATTCTATATAACGCAAGAAATTGCTCTAAGTTGCTCTTTTGACAACTCTAAGGTAACAATTACTAAATATGGCCCCTCTCTTTGCTCAGGGGTGAATGGTATGGCTCTTCCATCTTATAAGAAGACAAAACCCTTCCAATAGGATTTGCTCTTAAAGGCCAAACAAACAAGTACCACATGACAGAGAAGAAATACATGCTAACTTAGACACAGTGCATAAAACTATAAAGGAAGGTGTTCTCACAGCTCTAAAGGAAGGTCAACTCACTTTTGCAAATGCCATACCTAAAAGAGCCATATGAAGATCATATATCTTGTGGAGAACCCCAAATACATGTCACAAAAGTGTTAAACTATAATATAGTCAAATGTGCTAATGTTTTCACCAAATATAGTTTCACCACATCCCTTGAACATGGAAAATTAAAAAGGTAGGGTACTTTAAGATAAAGAAAATTAGTTTATTATTTAAGAATAATCTACTATTAATCCTTCATCAATTGGTATTGACTCTAAGCATGCAAAAAAGGATCTGAGAGGCTGATTTACAAGTGACATATTCATTTATATTTCTACTTAAAATTCCCTAGAAATGCAGGTGAATAGATGCAAGTAGAAAACTATCAACCTGTCTTTAAAACGATGGCAAAGCTTTACATGCCCTTTTTTATACCTTATTTCTGTTACATCTGATTTGGGGGTAACTAGGGAGAATAGCTACCAACCTGTTTCTTAACCTACAAGAAAAACAATTCACTGATTTGTTTTTCTGCCTCTCGGGTAAGGGGGTGGATGGCTGCCTGTATGCACAGACAGAATGGGTAAGAAAATGCAACATTTCTTTCTAGCCTCATTTATTACAATGGAGGAGAAATTAAAAAAGGAAAGACCAATGGATCTTTGGGGTCCAAAGAAGCAATGATAAAGGCAGCACAGTGGAATGGATCAAATGAGAAGTTTAGAATAGTCAGAAGATCTTGGTTTGAATCCCACCTCTGTTTTATGTCCTCCATGACCTTGAGCAAATTATTTAACTTCTTTGAGCCTTAGTTCCTTCAGCCATAAAAAGAGGGAATGAAAAAGTAAGAGTAAAAATAGCAGTGTGTTTTCTGCCACTATAGGTACTCACACACCTCTAAAGGAAGCCTTCTCAAGGGATAGCTGACCAGCATTACCAGTGCTACCACCTACCTCTAATTCCAGGGTAGCCTTATACTGCCATGCTGATCAAGCACCTTAATTAGATGACATACGCAGTGAGGCTGTGATCCAAAGATATTAAGTTTATATATCTTGGCTTTCATATTACTGGGCAAATCAGTTTCTCTCAGCTTATTGCTCATAAGTGCAAAAGAGAAGGGATTATCTGGCCAGCTCTCCATCTCCTAGGCAGGGCAGAGCCATGTGAATTCTGGGATTCTTTTCTAGATCTGAAAGAGAACTGTGACCACTTAGCATTATGGAAATTTGCAAGCTAGACCTGGTCAGAGATGAGAAATGGTGGTGAGACTATGATAAATTTATGATCACAAATATCATTATGAATCTGAACATTCATGGCCATCAAATTTAAATAAAAAAATCAGTGAAAATAAAATACCTGTAGACATTGGCCTCTTCAATCTTTGTAGTATATATCAGCTGCGCCTAAGATATAAAAGAGGTTTTTTAAAAAAAAAACAAACCTCCAGTGTTTTGGCATTCATTGACTGAAATCATTCTGGAGCTATGGTTCTAATTTCATAAGGGAACCATATGATGCTTTCTTCCTGTGTGGGTCCTCTCTACCACAAAGGAGGTAACTTTCCCATACAGAAAACCCTTCCTTCTAGGCAAGAGTTGGTTGAGTAAAGAAGGCAAGGAGACCAAAAGTGTCTTCTCATCCCTATCCTGGGCCACGTATATTAGAATCATAGGGCACTTAGTCATGGATTACTCTTCTATAATAAATTTCTCAAGGTTTTAGTCCTTTGACTAGCAACCACAGAGAAAAATTTTTGAGAACTGTTAACTTCTTAAGATACAGGGCCCCTTTCTCAGATGAATGCATATAAATTCTGTTTTAGGTTTTTGTTTGTTTTGAGGGGGAAGGGTTTTCATGTATATATAGATATATGTGTGTGTGCGTATGTGTATATATATGTGTGTATGCATATATGTGTGTGTATGTAATACATATGTATATGAAATTCAGTGTGCATACATAGCGATATCTATTTCTCTTTCAAAGAGCTTTCATTTCAGGGACACACCAATATTGGGAAGACTTCTCTGTACTGACTAATATTTCAAAGATCTGTTATTTCACTTATATCAGCACACCTTCCACCATAACATATTGTGACTTCTCCCCAGCTTATGGGGTCAAACAGCTTACTGCTGTGAGTGACTGTAGTCAGTTGCTGGTAGCCAGCCCCCAGGAGCTGGGGAATCTCTGCTCAGTCCTCAGGGTGACAGGCACACAGTTCGTCACAGAGCCCAGGCTCACAATCTAGAGCCCAACAGGCCTTGCTATAGCTTCTTTGCTAGAACTCAAAGTCACGGCTGTGGTGTAAGGAGGCACCAAAGGAGGACTTATTAATGGTCATTTATATGCAGCCATTTCCCTACATGCACAGAAGGAAGCTGAAGGAAAAGCTTACCGGTATGGGCTGTGTGTCATCTGGGGCTGGACAGGCCTTAGCTGCCTCCACCTCTTTCCCATCCTTGCTGGGTTGTAGGAGAGGTTTGGGCTCTTCATAATTTTCCCCTAGGGAAGATCTTTCCAATTCTTCCAACAAAGCATCTGAACCACCAAAGAATAAGGAACAAAAGACATAAAGTAACACATGACCCAAGGGTCACCAGAGTAGAGTCTTCCAGCCCCATCTCTCTGGCCAACTCTTTAATAAATTATTTATTGTGCTTCCTGTGAAATCAGATCATATTCATAAGGTACTTAGCACAGTGCCTGGCATATAGTAGGCACTTTATAAATGCTTCTTCTCTTCCCTTTCCCTTGATTTTATCTCAACATCTACATGCTGCTTCTTCAGAGCGGACATTGGCAATGCTTTGTGCAGACCATGACTGCTTCCTAATTGTCTTCCATCTCTAGTTCCAATATTATATTCCATGACCACATTAATGAAATGAGCACTATTGTGGAATCTCAGACATGTATTCAAATTTCAGTGCTATCACTTACTTTAAGATGTCTTGGATAAGCCATTCCCCTTGTGATGTCTCAATTTCCTTAGCTAGACAGGCTGTCCCAAAAGTCTTAGTGTACTTTTAAGCTTCTTTACTAGGACTTTGGAAATCCTTGGAACTATAACTAGAGAAGGGTGACTAAGGATTTGCCCCAGGCAGTAATAACACTCTGTGCCTTTAGCTCAGCAGGAACAACAGAACTTAGCACCTAGTTAGCAAGAATAATTAAAAGAGCAAGTTTTCAAATGGCAGGCTGTGGGTGAACTTCCCTATCCCACTGAGCTCCCTCTTTTTCTCCTCCCCTGCCCTCCTAACAGCAGTCTTGAAAGCCTGTGTCCCGGGTCTGTGACTACTCCTCCTCCTCCCACAAGGCAATGTCCCCAAGCCCATCATCTCTTGTGCCCCAGATAGCTGGTAGTACACCTAGGGCAAAAACATTTCCCTCAAGTTCTGGCCTAGATGATTACTGAGATCTCTT